>LR990283.1:0-1221641 GCA_905147355.2 Apotomis turbidana
GCTCTTTTGCGCCACCTTTGCCCGAGCGCTCTGATCGCGGGGTCATGGTGGGGGAATTGGCCAGATAATCCTCGGCCCCCTCCGGCTCCCATTCATCATCTGCCTCCGCGTTTCTGAGCTTCGCTTTTGCGGCGCTCAGCCCAGTGTAAGCCCCCGTTGGTATGGGAGGGTGGCCTCTGCCTAGTTTGGCCCCTTTGCCGTGGGTGACCTCCTCGCCGTCACTATCAGGGCTTAGTAGGTGCCTGCGCCTCTTGGCACCGGTCGTCCTCTCGTTATCCGCACCTCCCTGCGCTACCTCCACCGCCACGACCTCCCCGGACATCACCGGGTCAGCAGAGCTCATCCCTTCGGCCCGACGCTGGTCACCGGATCCCAGGACCAGCTTGGGGTCGTTCCAGGTAACTCCTAGAGCACCCACGTTCATGTCTTCGACCCGCGTCAGCTCAACGCGCAGTTGCGGTGTTGATTGCGCGTTCAGCTGAAGATCTGCTGCTCTGTCGACGGGTACCCTCGCCGGAATCTGGATCGCGGTGGGGTTCACTCCATCGGCTCCATCCCCTCTCTTCGGTGATCGTGCTAGGGACCTGTGAGGGCGGAAAATCTCCTCCTCGTCCCTTGCTTCCAGCCTTCGGTCCGCGCCAGGGTTGTTGGCTTCGGCGCGCGCCATCAGGGCGCCCGCTTCCACCGCTGTATTAACGAAATCCGATCGTTGTGCATGTTCATGTCCATGTCCGTTAGCCTTTTTTTTCAAGTTGCTCATTTCAGTCCCACGAGTATGGGGGAAGAGCAGTCCACCCAGGCAGTGCCCCCTGTACCTGGGTAACCCTAATACCACTGGGAGGGCGGGCAGTCTCCCATGGTTGGCCACTAGCGGCTGGACTACCCTCCAGCCACTCTCAGAGGGTGAAAACAGGCACGGGCCCCGGCACACCCAGACCGGGCAAGACCCCCCCGCCCAAACACAAGCCCACCCAAGTAGAACCCTCGCTGTGCCCAGGATCTGTGCAACCTCCAGGACAACGATTCCCCCACTCCCCCGACACTGATCCCGAACTAGGGAGATTATACGCGCCCTCCATTTGCTCATGAAATGGGAGGACGCAATCTACCCCAGTTCAAAGAGCAGTGCCTGGCGGGTGGAAGGTTCGCCGGTCCAGAGGCTGCTCACATCCGCAGCACACGAGGGGCCACTCGGGCAGACTCTAGTGTCAGGGCGGACGAACCCTGCCCAGGCTACGCGCGCAAAAAGCCCGGTCCTGTTGACCCCCTCCGTCGAGTTTCCCGACGCCATGTACCGCAGCGTCGGGAATTGGGGATTTTTTAAAGAGGTTTTCTCCTCGCGGTCCGGCCAATGAAGGCAAGACCCCCGTTCCCGTTCCAAGCCGCGAGACGTGACCACGACACTCGAAACGGGATTACGGGTCCGGCGGTGGCGCGGGCAGGATAAGCCCCCCAGCGCCTACCCGACGGCATGGTTAGTGCTCGCCAGGCCCGCCCTCCCTTGGTTCCTCCACTGCGCCCTCTGCTACTCAGAGGGACGCGCGGAGAACCCTCCCGGGGACAACAGTCCCACCGCTCCTCCTCGCAGCTCGTCCACTGCGCCCTCTGCTACTCAGAGGGACGCGCGGAGAACCCTCCCGGGGACAAAAGTCCCACGACTCCTCCTCCGATCTCGTCCACTGCGCCCTCTGCTACTCAGAGGGACGCGCGGAGAGTCCCTCCCGGGCCGAAGCCCCCCTTTCCCCCCCTGGGCCGAAGCCCCCCGTTTCCCCCCCAGTGTTTGGTTCGCGGGACTACGTCCTACCCCGGCTCGACGTCAGCAGCCGGGGCGTTCCCCTATCCACCACCCGGGGACGCGCCACGTCGGGGTTCACCTCCCCGCCCACTCGGACAACCGAGCAGGTCCGTGGAACCTAACCTAACCTAACCTAACCTAACCTAACCTAACCTAACCTAACCTAACCTAACCTAACCTAACCTAACCTAACCTAACCTAACCTAACCTAACCTAACCTAACCTAACCTAACCTAACCTTTTTTTTTTTTTTTTTTTTGTTTTTTTTTTTTTTTTGACCCAGAGAAATGCATTGAATTGCATACCACTACGTAATATGAGACCCTCGGGGGTAGAGTCAGACATTACGCATTGGTTATGTGGGGCTCTCTAGTCCGCGAAGGACTAGCCTACCCACTAAAACTCTGGGATGCTGCCAACCCGTGCCGTAGCGGTGATGCCATGGGATCGCGAACATGTCACCACGACACCACCGGCACTTTCGCCCTAAGGCGAACCCTCACCGAAAGACACACTGTAGCATAGCAGTGTGCCTCACCCTCACCTACTTCCCCAAGCCCCCAGGAAGCGGGGACCGCCACCGACACACGGTGCTTCGGTCCCACCCTCCTTGCTGAGGGAGGACAAAAGCCCCTACCCCTCAGCCGGCCATGGCAGGGCAAACGCCCCTACCCCACGACCCCCTCTCCACGTCCCATATACAGTCGTGAACTCTGCTGCTGCAGAGCCACACGCTGAGGGACCCTCTGGAAGCTAGGACCGCCACCGACACACGGTGCTTCGGTCCCAGCCTCCTGGCTGAGGGAGGACAAACGCCCCTACCCCACAGCCAGCCGTGGGAGGACAAACGCCCCTACCCCACGACCCCCTCTCCACGCCAAGGGAGGACAAACGCCCCTACCCCTCGGCCCGCCACGGGAGGACAAACGCCCCTACCCCTCACCCAACCACGGGAGGACAAAAGCCCCTACCCCGTGGGTTCCCTCCCCAGGTGCCGACGGATGTCCCGTCCCACGCGAATCCCAGAAACTCGGCCCCCGCAGACGCCGTCAGAAGCCGGAAACCCCCCTGACGTGTCACAGACATGCATGACACCTGATATGTGATCCTCCCGCCTCGCTAATACAGCCGACCCGCCTGGGGAATGGATTTGCGTTTTCGATTTCTCAGAAATCGAAATGCACAATCCTTCCTGGCAGGTAGGCAGTATCAGAGGAGCAGGAGGCTCACTAGCCAGGCAGCCACCCACAGCTACGACACGTCGAGAGTCCTTCCGACATCCTCCAACAACCACAAGGTCAGAGCCCCCAGAATCCACGCAGGCCGAAGACACCAACCAGCACCTGTCTCCCCCGCCCGTCTTGGCCCGTAGGCCCCCTCCCTGGTGTCTCTTGGCTTCCCCGCGCGCACAACGCAGGTACTGAGCCCCCCCACCACGACAAGGTGGACACCCTCGGGGGGGAACCTAACCTAACCTAACCTAACCTAACCTAACCTAACCTAACCTAACCTAACCTAACCTAACCTAACCTAACCTAACCTAACCTAACCTAACCTAACCTAACCTAACCTAACCTAACCTAACCTAACCTAACCTAACCTAACCTAACCTAACCTAACCTAACCTAACCTTTTTTTTTTTTTTTTTTTTTTTTACATGGAGAAATCCTCATTGGATCCCCGCTCTACGGGGAAGAGCGTGGGTATGTCGGACTCTACTGAGAAGCAGTAGCCTACCGACTAAAACTCCATGGTATGCCCACTCGCGGCGTAGTAGGGGTGACACGGGATCGCGAACATGTCACCGCGAACACCCCTGCCGCTGACAGCCGAAGCCGTCCCCTCCCTGGTGGAAGGCCAAAAAGCCCCACCGCGTCAGACGCATGCAGGGCGACACCTCACGCATCCGACGTACCCTCACCGAGGACCTCCACGCCGGGAGAGCGGCGAACGACCCCGTGATCGCCCTCTCAGGTCCTGCGTGTAGTGGGGATGCCTTCAGGGAGCACGTCCCCTCCAGCTACGCCACCACCACACCCTCTGGAGGCTAGGACCGCCACCGACACACGGTGCTTCGGTCCCAGCCTCCTGGCCACGGGAGGACAAAAGCCCCTACCCCATGACACCCTCTCCATGCGAAGGGAGGACAAAAGCCCCTACCCCCTCGACCCGCCGTGGGAGGACAAACGCCCCTACCCCCTCACTATGCCACGGGAGGACAAACGCCCCTACCCCATGGCACCCTCTCCATACGAAGGGAGGACAAAAGCCCCTACCCCCTCGACCCACCGTGGGAGGACAAACGCCCCTACCCCCTCACTATGCCACGGGAGGACAAACGCCCCTACCCCATGGCACCCTCTCGATGCGAAGGGAGGACAAAAGCCCCTACCCCCTCGACCCGCCGCGGGAGGACAAACGCCCCTACCCCCTCGACCTGCCACGGGAGGACAAACGCCCCTACCCCGTGACAACCTCGCCGAACCACGGGAGGACAAAAGCCCCTACCCCGTGGGTTCCCTCACCAAACGCCGACGGGAGTGCAGTTGCACAAGCACCGAGGTGCCCACCCGAGTCATGATCCCGTCAGCCTCCTCCTCGGTCTCCTCCACTGGCGGGGGTGTATCCTACACCACAATCCCTCATTGATTGTGGTGAGCACAAACGCCGAGGCGCCCACCCGAGTAATGCCCCGCCAGTACTCCCTCTCGGTCTCCTCCTCTCCCGTCTTGGCCCGTAGGCCCCTCACCCTGGTGTCTCTTGGCTTCGCTGCGGCGGCCCCGCAGTTACTGAGCCCCAACCTAACCTAACCTAACCTAACCTAACCTTTTTTTTTTTTTTTTTTTTTTTTTTTTTTTTTTTTTTTTTTTTTTTTTTTTTGACCCAGAGAAATGCATTAAATTGCATACCACTACGTAATATGAGACCCTCGGGGGGAGAGTCAGATATTACGCATTGGTTATGTGGGGCTCTCTAGTCAGAAGGACTAGCCTACCCACTAAAACTCTGGGATGCTGCCAACCTGTGCCGTAGTGGTGGTGCCATGGGATCGCGAACATGTCACCACGACACCACCGGCACTTTCGCCCGAAGGCGAACCCTCACCGAAAGACACACTGTAGCATAGCAGTGTGCCTAACCCTCACCTGCTTCCCCAAGCCCCCAGGAAGCGGGGACCGCCACCGACACACGGTGCTGCGGTCCCACCCTCCTTGCTGAGGGAGGACAAAAGCCCCTACCCCCCAGCCGGCCATGGGAGGACAAAAGCCCCTACCCCACGACCCCCACTCCACGTCCCATATCAGTCGCGGACACTGCTGCTGCAGAGCCGCGCTGAGGGACCCTCTGGAGGCTAGGACCGCCACCGACACACGGTGCTTCGGTCCCAGCCTCCTGGTCACGGGAGGACAAAAGCCCCTACCCCATGACACCCTCTCCATGCGAAGGGAGGACAAAAGCCCCTACCCCCTCGACCCACCGTGGGAGGACAAACGCCCCTACCCCCTCACTATGCCACGGGAGGACAAACGCCCCTACCCCATGGCACCCTCTCCATACGAAGGGAGGACAAAAGCCCCTACCCCCTCCACCCGCTACGGGAGGACAAATGCCCCTACCCCCTAACCCTGCCACGGGAGGACAAACGCCCCTACCCCATGGCACCCTCTCGATACGAAGGGAGGACAAAAGCCCCTACCCCCTCGACCCGCTACGGGAGGACAAATGCCCCTACCCCCTAACCCTGCCACGGGAGGACAAACGCCCCTACCCCATGACACCCTCGCCCCACCACGGGAGGACAAAAGCCCCTACCCCGTGGGTTCCCTCACCAAACGCCGACGGGAGTGCGGTTGCACAAGCACCGAGGTGCCCACCCGAGTAATGTCCCGCCAGCCCTCCCACTCGGTCTCCTCCACCGACGGAGGTGTATACTACACCACAATCCCTCATTGATTGTGGTGAGCACAAACGCCGAGGCGCCCACCCGAGTCATGCTCCGCCGGTCTCCTCCTCGGTCTCCTCCTCTCCCGTCTTGGCCCGTAGGCCCCTCACCCTGGTGTCTCTTTGCTTCCCTGCGGCGGCCCCACAGGTACTGAGCCCCCCCACCACGACAAGGTGGACACCGTCGGGGGGGAACCTAACCTTTTTTTTTTTTTTTTTTTTTTTTACGAGGGGAAATGCGTTACGCATCCCGTCCTTGTGGTGTTGGAATAAGGACGGGTATGTGGGACTCCTGGTCTCCAGTCTACCCACTAAAACCCCTCGGTCTGACCTCGCTCCGCCTGGTGTGGGGCTACGGGGACGCTTGGCGCTTACCGCGGCACCCACGTGCGGCGTCTTGCCCTTTTTGGGCCCGGCTCTGCGGGCTTCTGAGCCCGCTCCCTCTCGCCTACAGGGGACCTCACCCAAGGCCACCTTTCCACCTCGGGACGCTTTCTCGTCGGGCAACCAATCTCCCGATCAGCTGCCCGAGGTCCCGGTTAGGGCGGTATTTGGCGGCGGTCATAGGCGGCCCGCCTTCGCCCTACTCTCCTTCGGCGAGTGGGTGGTGCGAGGGGGTCGTCCTCTCGCTCCCTCTCCGCCGCCTCCTTTTGGGACATGACGGCGTTGCAGAATGCAACCACCGCCTCCCACGCGTCCCTGCTGCGTGTCATTACCCCGACCATGACTGGCAGCGAGAGGTCCGCCCCGATGGCCGCGATCAGTTGTGATCGCGGTACTTGCCATGCGGGGCACACGGCGCGGGTGTGCTGCGCCGTGTCCTCATCTCCACCCGTGCAGTGTTTGCACACTGTGGTGTCCTCGCGGCGGGCCACCTGACACAGGTATTTGCCGAAGCATCCGTGCCCGGTGAGTATCTGTGTCAGGTGGAAAGTCGTCTCGCCGAAATCGCGGCCCAGCCAGTCCCTGAGGACCGGACGTATGGCGCCCACCACCTCCCGGCTTGCGCTTGGGGCCTGCAGCCTTTCATCCCACTTCCTGAGGAGATCACCCCTGGCTTCGTCCCTCCAGAGCTTGATCTCCTCCGGAAGTGGACGATTGCCCTCCGCTCGCACTGCTGCTACTTGCCAGTATACCGCCGCAAGGACCTCGGCTTCGAGGTCCCACGGCGGGCTACCTGCCAGCAGGGTTGCCGCTTCAAACGAGACCGTCCTGTACGCTCGGATGGCCCTGGTCGCTATTACCCGTTGGGGTCTGCGCAACTGGGCCACGTTCCGAGCGTTCAGGGCCTCCGCCCATATGGGAGCCCCGTACATCGCCATAGAGCGTACAACCCCCTGGTACAGGCGGCGGCATGTGCTGCCCGGCCCTCCGATATTCGGGAGTAGCCCCCCGAGTGCTCCGGCTGCGGCCACCAGCTTTGGCGCTTTGCGGGAGAAATGCTCCGTGAAGCTCCATCGCCCATCGAGGACAATACCTAGGTATCGCAGCGTCGACTCGATGGCGATGGAGGTGCCCCCTATGACGATCGCCAGACCGGGAGGCGGCGCGTTTCGAGGCCCGTGGAAGAAGAGGGCCTCCGACTTGTTTAGGGCCACCTCGAGCCCCAGGGCCCTAATACGGCTCACCACGTGGGCAACCCCCGCTGTGCCAAGGAGCACGGCTTGTCTATGGGTGCTCCCGGTTGCGGTGACGAGAGTGTCGTCGGCGTAGCAGAGTACGCCGACGCCCCGCAGGTTGGTACCGCGGAGCACCCAGTCGTATCCGATGTTCCACAGGAGTGGTCCTAGGACCGACCCCTGTGGAACACCGCATGTGACCCGTCGATTTCCCCATCCGTTTTGGGTCGGATAAATGATGGCCCGGTCCCGGAAATAGTCCCCTACTATGTTCTGCAGGTACCGGGGCACTCCGTGGTACTGCAGCGCTGCCTTGACAGTCTCGAAGGGCAGGGTGTTGAAGGCATTCGCTATGTCAAGCGACACGGCCAACATCACTCCACCCTGCGAGACAGCCTCCTCGGCGAGGACCCTCAGTTGCGCAATCGCGTCTATCGTCGACCTTTCCCGCCGGAAGCCGTACTGGCGGTCGTGTAGGTCGGGTCCTACCTCCTCGAGGTGCTTGACGAGACGGGCAGCGATAACCCGTTCGAAAAGCTTGCCCATCTCGTCAAGCAGGACGATGGGGCGGTAGGCCGACGGCGACTCTGCCGGGCGCCCGTCCTTCTGAAGGAGGACGAGCTTACCCGTCTTCCAGCTTCGCGGGAACTGACCTCGGTCGAGACATGCGCTAAAGAGGGTCCTCACCCTCTCCTCCAGCTCTTCTGCCGCAAGCGCGAGCACCACGATGCGCCCAGGCACGCCATCGGGTCCGGGAGCGCCGTTTTTAAGTTTGAGCCTGGCTATTGCGGCCCCAAGCTCTGCCTCTGTCACAGGAGGCACTACGTCCTCGCCTCTCGCCGGGTTTCCACCCATCGCCGGTGGACGCCATGCCTCTCTTTCGGGGAACAGGCCGGAGAGGACCCGCTCTAGGAGGAGGGGCTCGAGACTACTGGTCAGCGGGGGGGCCCATGGCCGGAGTTTTGCCCTTACAGTTTTGTAAGGGCGCCCCCATGGGTGTAAGTCCAGCGTCTCCAGCCACTCTTTCCACGCGGCCTCCTTCGCCCGTGCGATGTCCGCCTGGAGCTGGTGGCATTCTTCACGGTAGGCAGCGTATAACGCCTCCTCCCTGGCTGGGTCGCGCACCCTTCTCCGCCTGCTCCTGGTGTACTGGCGGCGCGCCGCCGTGCACTTGCTCCGTGAGACGCGGATCTCCTCGCGCCACCAGTACACGCGACGACGAGGCGGGTTTGGCCTCGCGCGGGGCATAGCGGCATCGCATATCCGGTGCGTGGCGGCAACCTGCTGCTCCGTCTCGACATCGATGTCGCCTATGGGCCCAGCTCCGACCTGCCACGACTCTACCAGGACTGCCTCTTGGGCCATCTCCCTGTCGAGTTGCCCCAGCCGCCACCGCGGCCCTTCCCCTGCAGGGGATCGATTCACGCTCCTTGGGGTGAGGGGGAACGTGGAGACCTCGAAGCGGATGTAGCGATGGTCCGAGAGCGTCTCCACGTCCGTCCTCACTTTCCAGCCTGAAACACGTCGTGCGAGGGCGGGGCTGGCCAATGTTATGTCCACAATTGAGCCTCCCCGCTGTCGCACGCACGTGTTCGTTGACCCCCTGTTGAGGATCTGCAGCCCCACTTCGACCGCCCATTCCTCCAGTGCCTGCCCTCGCGCGTCATTCGCTGGAGATCCCCACGCCGTGGACTTAGCGTTGAAGTCTCCAGCGACCAGCAGCTGTACAGGGAGATTTTCGCCAAACAGGGAACCCACCTCGTCAAGAAAGGACTCAAACTCGGTGAGGCTCCTGTTTGGCGAAAAATAGGTCCCAACGACCATCGTGTCCCCCAGATGCGTCGACACAAAACCGTGCCCCTTGGTGACTTCTCGGTGGGGCGCGGATCCCGCTTGCGGCTGCGTTACCACTGCCACCAGTCCGTCTCTATCCCCAACCCAGTTTTCCCTAGAGGGGACCGAGTACGGCTCGGCCACGACTGCGATTTGTATCAACCACTCCGCCATGCTCTGGAGCAGAAGGTCCTGAGCTCTGGCGGAGTGGTTTATGTTCGCCTGCAAGTATTGGGTGGCCATTACTATTCAGTGGCCATCCGATCCTCCTCAGCCCTGGGTTCAGGTGGGCGACTAGGCTGCGATGTGGCTTCGGACCTGTCAGCAGCAGTCCTCTTTCTTTTGGGTGGGTTGCATGAAACGCTTCCCACCCTGTGGCCCGCGGGGGCGCCCGCCTCCGCGCACAGCGCGCAGTGTGCGGCAGCGTTGCAGTCGCGGGCGATATGGCCCGACCCGCTGCACCGATAGCAAAGGAGGCTGCGGTCTACCTCAGACTTGCACGCGGCGCGCACGTGCCCCACTTCCATGCATCGGAAGCATCGTATGGGCCGGGCGTCGAGCAACGTCACCTGCGCCGACACCCACCCCACGCGGAGACGTCCGGCCTGAGCCACCTTTTTTGCAGCCGCAATAGGACATCGCAGCCACACAGTGCCCAGTCCCGAGGAGCCGAGCGTCACTTCGCCAGCCTTAATGTCCTCCGCCGCGCAACCACCCTCTCGTGCAACCGCCGCGACCACCTCCGGAGATGTCACCGAGTCATCCAGGCCCGAGATGCGCATCTCCGCGCATTTAGTGGGCCTGGAGATCCGGACCACGGCGGGATCCATCACCTCCCTGAGTTTTTGGGCAAGGGCGTCGGCCTTTTCGCCACTCTCACCGCCGGGAATCTCGAAAATGCGGGCATTCGTCGCGGTACGTCGGACCCGAACACCCGAGATCCCCAGCGCATCGAGGTCTACCCGCTTTTTGGCCTCCCCGATGATGGCCGCGTAACTGTCTCTTTCGCTAGTGTCCGCCTTGGGCTCCACTAGCGAAAACACTACCGCCGTTGACCGGGGGAGGCGCAGCCTCCGGGCCTTCTTTTTTGGGGCTGCCTGGCTTGTAGGGCCGTCCCTCTGCTTCTTCCTTATTGTTTTGCCCTTTACCGTTTTCCAGGGCTCTCCCAACGCTGCAGGTGCAGGCGCAGGCGCTGTTGCTTCCGGACCCGACTCTCCCGGGGCTGGGACTTTTCCGGAAGAAACTCCCTTGCCTTTTCCTTTTCGGTTTTTCGACCGCTTTACAGCGCCCGCGTAGGACGCTCCACTTACGGAAGCGGAAGCGGAAGCGGGGGCCGCGCCAGACTCCGGCTCTGCTCCCCCAGTTTTGTCCCGGTTTGCCCGCGGAGGCCGTGCCCTCTTCTCCGGGAGGAGTCTGTCGTTGATTGCGGCCATGCGGGCGTCCAGATACGTCCCGACCTGGGCCATGACCACTCGACAGATCTCCTCTGTTAAAGGGATAGAAGGGGTGGCATTGGCGCGACCGTCTATCCGTTCGCTGGGATAGGGCAGCGCAGGGGGCCGCTCTTCCTCGTTACGTCGGTTTGGGGAGGGTTCAGGATTTCCCTGCTTCCGCAGCCCCTCCAGTTGGGCCTTGATCTCAGCCATCTCCTTTCGTAAGCCGGCCATTTCGGATCTTAGCCGGCTGTTGTCAGCTTGAAGCCGCGCCGTTTCCTCGGAAACGGTGCGTTTGCTGAGTACGGCAAACGCATCCGATATAGCGGACGCGGCATCTTTAAGGCACCGGATGTACCCACCCTTCAGGTTTTTAGAGGTGGCCGCTACTTTTTCAATGACAGCCACACTGTCTGCGACCTGCTGCCCAAGTTCTATGTTGGCAGCGGCCTCCTCGGGATTCAGCGCAGGCGGAGAAGGAGTGCACTTCGAGTACCCTTGCCGGGTTCTGATGTGCATCTCTTGCACGTCTCTCTCCGCCTCGAGGCGCAACTCCTCATGCATGGCCCGTTTGTAGGCTTCTCTCGCCTTGGCCAGGCCAACATACTTCCCCGTAGAAGGGGGCCGGCCTCGTCCTCGTCCTTTTGCTGCCTGCGACGAGCCTTCGCTTGTGGCGGACGGACAGGACTCGTCTCCATCATCCCCACTGGATCCCGACTGGGAACTGGCGTGGAACGGCCTCTTACGGGGGTTCCGCCACATGCGACCGCTTATTGCAGGGCTATCCGTGCCGGAAGGAACTAGCTCCTTTCCTTTGTTGGTCGGGTTCGCCTCTGCGCCTTCATCTCTTTGCCCCAGTGCCTCCTCCTTGTCACTGTGCTGCATTGGGGAGCTCGGTGATTCGCGCCCCCCCGCTTCGTCTCCCGGCTTTAAGGGAGTCTGCGTCCGTGAGCGCGCCTTTCCCTTCCCCCCCGGGCCAGCCCTCTCCGCCGGCAGGTCCTTCTTCTGGCGACTTGGGGAGGTCGCCGGCGACGAGAAGGAGGACCGCACCGTGTGCATGCTGTCGTCAGTGTCCTGTGATTCCGCACGCGCCAGGATCCCCTCATCCAGCCGTGTGAGAAGGACCTGCGCGACCTTCATAGGCCTTTCTGTCGCCTTGTTGCGCCGCACGAAACGTCCATGGCGGCCGCGCGCTGGGCCGTCGCCCTCCTTCCTCGCCGGGATCTGGATCGTGGCGGAGTCCAGGTCAATGCATGCACCCCCATCCGGGCTGACCCCTCGCGGCGGTGACCGCGCGAGGGACATGTGAGGGCGGAAAATTTCCTCCTCGTTCTCCACAGTTGGGAAGGTTGGAGAGGGTGGCGCAGCAGCTGCCTTCTCGTCCTCTCTGTCCCCTCCTCCGCGCAACCTAAGAACTGATCCGCATGCATCATTGTCCAATAAACATTTGCCATGGTCGTCGGTTTCCATTCTTGAGTGGTGTGCCCCCCCAGAATACGAAGGGCGGCGTGTCTCCACAGCGCGGGCACTTGCCCGTTCTGTGGTGACACGGAGGATTGGAACCTCCTGGGGTAGTTTCTTACATTGTAGGCCACTCATATTTGCTATTGTTTTAAGGAGGTATGCCCCCCCTTTCTGACGTTTGTGACTGGGCTCCCCCCAGCCACGCATCCCATCAGCACGCCAGTCACACCTTGGGATTGGGGATTTTTTATAGTGGTTAACTCCACGTGACCCCCTCTCAGTGAGGAAGGTCCCCGGTCTGCTCAGTGCAGGTTACGGGTTGCCCGCCGGTGGCCGTAGCCACAACGTCGCGCCGGTGGCCGAAGCCACCATCGCCCGTAAGGCCGGGCTCCAACTCCGTCCCGAGGGACCTGGCGTCTCACACTGTGCCCTCTGCTGGTTTCAGAGGGACACGCGGAGCCACACGTCGGGGTGCTGTTCTTTGTCTGGCCCCTCTCCTCAGGCCTGTCCGGTTTGGGAGGCCCTGTCCGGCATAGCCCTGAGGGTCATTGAGGCACTCAAGCCCCTTCACCACGGCAAGGTGACAGCACGTCGAAGGGGGGGGGAACCTAACCTAACCTAACCTAACCTAACCTAACCTTTTTTTTTTTTTTTTTTTTTTTTTTTTTTTAACGTGGGGGAAATGCCTTATGCATACCCGTCCTCTAGGGGGGCGAGGACGGGTTATGTCGGACTCGCACCGACTAAAACCTTCCACGATATGTCGTCACACCACAGGGGGGCGGGGTTACGGGAACGCTTCCGCACACAACCGCGACCCCGCCAGCGGCAGCCACACAACAGCGGCCCCTTCTCGAGACAGTTATCTCTCCTCGGCCTCCGTCCAGTAAAGTGACGAACCCCACCCCCGGATTCGCCACATGGAGGCCATGGGCACCAGGAAGGTAAATCCACCCCGGCACCCCGCAGCTCAGGATTTCATGCGGGCAATGGTCTCCTGACCAGACACCCGCAGACTATCGTTAAGGCGGCATCATACGGCCCGCAAAGGCCATTCGACGCCGGCCTGGTCTCCTCCGACGTTGCGGCAGAGCATTTGCGTCGTCCTCGCGCTCTCTCTCCGCCGCCTCCTTTTGGCTCATGACGGCCCCACTGAAGGCTGCCACAGCCGCCCAGACCTCCTCGCTGTGAGCCATTTTCTCCACCATTACTGGTAGGGAGAGGTCCGCACCAATGACCATGGACAGGGCTGCGCGTGGCTCTGCCCAGGCAGGGCACTCAGCGCGCGTATGATGCGCCGTGTCCACGGCCCCTCCGTCGCAGTGGTGACACCTCGATGTCGGTTCCTTGCTTAGCACCTGACACAGGTACCTGCCAAAGCAGCCATGCCCGGTCAGGAGCTGCGTGAGGTGGAAGGTGGGTGCGCCGTGTTTTCGCTCGACCCACTCATTAAGAATGGGCCGAACAGCGGCAACTAGATCTTGGCTAGGTCCCGGGAGACCTAGCCTTTCCGACCACCGTAGGAAGAGCACGTCACGAGCTTCACCACGCCACTGACGCACCTCGCGTGGATGAGGCCAGTTCTGCTCCTCCTTTGCTTCTTGCATCCGCCAATACACCGTGGCGTGGACCTCCGCTTCAAGGTCCCAAGGTGGGCTGCCAGCGATTAGGCAAGATGCTACGTACGACACAGTTCGGTACGCTCGAGCCGCCCTCAATGCCATTGCTCGTTGCGGGCGCCGCAACAGAGCGACGTTACGAGGTGTCAGGGCGTCTGCCCATATCGGTGCCCCATAGAGCGCCATCGAGCGTACCACACCAGTGTACAGGCGACGGCACACACCTCCGGGCCCTCCCACGTTAGGCAGGATCCTCCCTAGCGCTCCGGCTGCAGCCACCAATTTTGGGGCCAAGCGCCGGAAATGCTCCTCAAACTTCCATCTGCCGTCGAGGACAAGTCCCAGGTACTTCATCGTCGACCCGACGGCAATGGTAGCTCCGCCCACTGTTATAGTGGCCCCGGGTGGTGGCGCATTGCGAGGCCCATGGAAGACTAGGGCCTCGGATTTGTGAAGGGCCACCTCCAGGCCCAACGCGCGGATCCTGTGTACCACATGTGCCACGCCAGCTGTAGCGAGGTAGGCCGCCTCCCGGTGTGTGCTGCCACGGGCTGATACAAGGGTATCATCAGCGAAGCAGGTAACGCTAATCCCCCGCAAAGTGGCCCCGCGCAGCACCCAGTCGTAACCGATGTTCCACAGGAGCGGCCCTAGTACCGAGCCCTGTGGAACACCGCACGACATGGCCCGTCTATCCCATCCGTCTCTGGTCGGGTAGGCGACCTCTCTTCCAGCGAAATAGTCTGCTATGATGTTCCGAAGGTATCGTGGCACATTGTGAAATTTCAACGCCATCTTAATAGTTTCCCAAGGCAGGGTATTGAAGGCGTTAGAAATGTCCAATGACACTGCCAGAACCACCCCACCTTGGGAGACCTCTTCCGCTGCCAGTTCTCTCACACGGGCGATGGCGTCTAGAGTCGAACGTCCATGTCTGAACCCGAACTGCCACTCGCTTAGACCCGGCTCCATGCAGCTGACGAGGCGCGCAGCGAGAACTCGCTCAAAGAGCTTGCTTGTTTCGTCAAGCAGGACAATGGGACGATAGGCCGACGGCTGATCGGGTGGACGCCCGTCCTTCCGAAGAAGTACGAGTTTGCCCGTTTTCCACCGTTTCGGGACTCGTCCCTGCTCCAAGCACGCGGTGAAGATGGCCCTGATCCTTTCGCCCATCTCACTGAGTGCGATCGCCAGCACGCGTCCCGGTATCCCGTCAAGGCCAGGAGCTGTCTTTTTCGATCGCAGCTTCAAAACAGCTGCACCGAGTTCCGCCTCGGACACCGGGGGCGCATTCACCACTTCTTCCCTTGGTGCGATCATGGACGCCATTGGTGGCGGTACAAACGCTCCCCGTTCTGGAAAGAGCGTGCCCACTACTCGATCTAGGAGCTCTGGTTGGAGACTACTGGTCAATGGAGGAGCCCAGGGTCGGAGTTTTTGTCTCACGACACGGTACGGTCTCCCCCACGGATCTCTGTCCAGAGTCTTCAACCATTCTCCCCACGCCGCCTCTTTGGCTTGTGCAATAGAAGTCTGCAGTAATTTGCAGGCAGACCTGTAGGCGTCGTAGAGAGCGTTCTCTTCGAGAGGGTCTCGGACACGCCTCCTCCTGTACCGAGAGTACTGGCGGCGAGCTGCGGTGCAACTGTTTCGCAGTTCGCGGAGTTCTGGTCTCCACCAGTACACTTGCTGCCGTGGTGCATGTGTTTTGGCCCTCGGCATGGCGGCATCGCACACACGCGTAAGAGCGGCGGCAAGCTGGTCAGCTACCTGGTCAACCTGGTTTACGGGCTCCAGATTTGTCCCCCAGGATTCGACAATTGCCGCTTCTTTGGCGGTCTCCCGATCCAGTCGGCCTAAGACCCACCGTGGGCCACGTTCTGCCGCAGACTGGGGTTCTCTCTCTTCAGTGATGGGGAGCGAAGAGACATCAAACCGGATATACCGGTGATCCGATAGTGTCTCTTCATCTAGCTCCACCCTCCAATCTAGAACACGGCGGGCCAGGGCGTGGGACGCGAACGTGATGTCCACGATCGATTCGCCCTGGTGCCGCACGCACGTGCTCTCTGTTCCGGTGTTGAGAACCGCCAGTCCCAGCGATACTGCCCACTCTTCTAGGGCTTCGCCCCGCACATCGGTAGCAGCCGATCCCCATGCCCTTGCTTTGGCATTAAAATCGCCAGCAACTAGCACAGGGGTGGGAGATGTCTGCCCAACCAGCGCTCCTATCTCTGCTAGGGTCCGTTCGAAGTCTGCGAGGCTACGATTCGGTGAGCAATAGACTCCAATTATTGCCAGACTGCCTAGAGTACCTAGTACGTAGCCTCGACCCCTCACGACTCCCTCAAGAGGTGTTGAGCCGGCAGAGGCGGGAGCCACGAGCGCCACCGTTTCTTCTTGGTCGGAGGCCCAGTCATCCCGAGTGGGGACAAAGTAGGGCTCAGAGACCACTGCCACCTGGATGTGCCACTCTGCTATGGTTTGGATCAGGAGATCCTGTGCCCTAGCAGAGTGGTTGATATTCGCCTGCAGGAATCTTATGGCCATATTATTAGGCAGAGTTTATGGTTTCCGGCGCATGGGACTGATGAGATGACCCTGTGCCAATGTCGGTCAGTAATCTCTGGCCTTTACGGGTCTGTCCTCCACTGCAGCCCTTTCCCCAGAGCATGTGCGTTGCCGATCTGCCAGCTGCCTCGCATACAGCGCAGCACGCCTCAGCAGCGGTGCACTCTCGCGCCTTGTGACCGGGCTTGCCACATCGGTAGCAGATGTTGCTGCGATCGACTCCTCGGTCACATTTAGCCCCTACATGACCTGTTTCCAGGCACCTAAAACAGCGTAGGGGCTTGGGCTCGAGGAGCACCACCCGTGCCGATACCCAGCCGACGCAGATCCTACCCGATTCTACCACCTTCTTGGCAGCCATTATGGGACACCTTAACCATAGTGACCCTGCGCCGCTAGGGCTACGGGCAATGACGCCAGATTTGATGGCCTCCGTAGAACAGCCTCCGTCTCTAGCCACGGCTACTACCACCTCGTCCGCCGTCACTGAGTCATCCAACCCCATGATTCGTATTTCGGCGCATTTCGTAGGCCGATGTACGTATACTACGTCTGGGTCAAGGACATCGCGCAGTTTGCTCGCTAAAGCGTCCGCCAATTTTTCGGAGTCCTCGACGTCAGGAGGTATCTCCAGCATCCTGGCTCCCGTTACCGCCGTTCGGAAGCGCACCTGGGTAAGTCCGACGTCTGCTAGCTTTATGCGACTTCTGGCTTCTGCCATGATAGCGTCGTACTTAATCCCTTTCTCAGCGGCACCCGGCTTGAGGGTGATTGTTATAGCCGCTGTGCGAGGCGGACGGAGCTTCCGCTTTTGAGGAGCCTTTTTAGGCACATTCCACATTTTTTGTTTGTCGACCTTGTGTGCCGATTTCTGGGCGGACTTGCCCACAACCTTGCTCCAGGGCTCACGCGTGGTTTTTTCCGCGGTAGGTGGTGGGGGAGTCTGCATAGCAGTGGCGGCCTCTTGAGCAGCCAGACTAGGCCCTTTAGCCTTTCTCTTTTTCTTTTTAGAGTTGGGCTCCGTGCGTTTGTTCCCGCCATCCGCAACTGCAGGGAGCCCTACTGTTACGTCTGCATGGCTTGTCTCGGTAAGCCGGGAGACCGGTCCAGTAGCTGCGGCATGAGCTATCCTCCGGTCGGCAGCCAGCTGGGGCCGCAATCTTGGCTCCGGCAGGAGACGACTCTCGATGCCCTCTAGCCGGGCGTTCAGCATCATGCTGAACTGCTCTCGGTTAGAGTGTGAGATCTCGTCGATGAGCCGTCGGATATCAGGCTCAGCCGTCACTGGCTTGTTACGGATCTGGGTGACCTCTTGGCGCAGTTCCGTAAGCTGTCGCGAGAGTTGTGTGTTGGCCGCCTCCAGGCGAGCCACCTCCTCTGTGACTGTCAAGGACCTCAATTCCGAGACAGCCCCTTTTATGGAGTCTGCCGCAGTCTTAAGTGCCTTGACAAAAGTCCCTTTCATGTTGCCGGACTTGTCAGCAACGCGGACTACCACATCAAGCGCCTCCTGTATATGGGCACTCAGAGTCGCCGAAGTACGTAGGGCGTCCTCGTTCTGCCCAAGCGGCTGGCGGCTTTTTAGGCGAGTGGCTCTCTCCTCATTTTCGGCTTGCGCCTGGAGGTTGTATACCGCCAACTCGTCTTCCACAAGGAGGCGTTGTTCCTTCGTCCTCTCCTTGTCTAGCTCCACCTGAAATTTGTGGAGGCCTACATACTGTCCAGTTGTAGGGGGCCGGCCCCTGCCCCTTTTGGATGTTGATTTGGCCCATTTGGTTTGTGGTTCAATGGCCAGTGAATCTGCTCGGCTTCTTTCTTTTTCATCGGACTCCTCTCCTACGTCACTCTCTGATTCCGACGAGCGCAGTGAGGCAGGCCTTTTTCCTCCTTTTTTTCCTTTTAGCCAGTCTTTGCTTCGGGACACCGAGCTGATCGACTCCTTCGAAGCAACCGTCTCCATGCTGGCTACCGAGGAGTCCGATTCAGAGAGCCGGGTTGTGCCGTCGCTGTGTGTCGATAAACCAGCTACGGGGCCTGCATATTTGACACCAAGAGTATTCACGTCAACATGTTCGAGTCGTGTCAACTCGATGCGCAGTTGCGGCTGCGCTATCGTGGCCCCCGCCTCGTTCGCTATTCTATCGGTTGCCGTGTCCCTCGCCAAGTCGTTGCTTATGTCTAAACTTAATCCTAAACTTTTTGAGTTCGAAATTTTTGTTCCCACGAGTATGGGGGAAATAACCGGTCCACCCAGGCAGTGCCCCCTGTACCTGGGTAACCCTACTACCACTGGGAGGGCGGGCGATCTCCCAGGGTTGGCCGCTGACGGCTGCGTTACCTACGCAGCCACTCCTAAGGGTATCGATCGGGGACCTGCATTGCGCACGAAGAACCGGAGTCTCCCTCCCATGGCCACCATTGGAGGCCGAAAGCCCCCCGGGCGCGCCACGGATATGTATGGCACCCGATGCGGGAGCCTCCTACCACGCTAACACCGCCGACCCACCCAGAGGATGGATCTGCGTTTGGGTTTCTCAGAAACCCAATGCACAATCCTTCCAGGCAGATAGGCAGTGTCAGAGAAGCAAAGGGCTCCCTGACCAGGCAACAACACATACCCGCGACACGTCAAGGGCCCTTCCGACCTCCTCAAGCGCCCGCGCGGCGAGAGAACCCAGAGGTTCGTGCGAAAAACAGTGCCCCGATCGACACCACAGGAGAACCTCGACGCCACGTGCCCCAGCGCCGGGGTTAAGGGATTTATTATAGAGGTTGTCTCCTCGCGGTCCGGCCAATGAAGGCAAGACCCCCGTTCCCGTTCCAAGCCGCGAGACGTGACCACGACACTCGAAACGGGGTTACGGGTCCGGCGGTGGCGCGGGCAGGATAAGCCCCCCAGCGCCTGCCCGACGGCATGGTAAGTGCTCGCCAGGCCCACCCTCCCTTGGTTCCTCCACTGCGCCCTCTGCTGTTCAGAGGGACGCGCGGAGAACCCTCGCGGGGACAAAAGTCCCACGACTCCTCCTCCGATCTCGTCCACTGCGCCCTCTGCTGCTCAGAGGGACGCGCGGAGAGTCCCTCCCGGGCCAAAGCCCCCCTTTCCCCCCCTGGGCCGAAGCCCCCCGTTTCCCCCCCAGTGTTTGGTTCGCGGGACTACGTCCTACCCCGGCTCGACGACGACAACGGCGAGCCAGAGCATTCCCCTATCCACCACCTGGGGACGCGCCACGTCGGGGTTCACCTCCCCGCCCACTCGGACAACCGAGCAGGTCCGTGGAACCTAACCTAACCTAACCTAACCTAACCTAACCTAACCTAACCTAACCTAACCTAACCTAACCTTTTTTTTTTTTTTTTTTTTTTTTTTTTTTTTTTTTTTAACCCAGGAAAAATCTTCGAAAGATCCCTCCACGTCACGGGGAGGCGTGGAGGGTATGTCGGATTCTTACCGACTAAAAAACCTGGGGTGTCCTTCACGCTGCCTACGGCGGAGCCACGGGAACGCTTTCGCACACTACCGCGACTCCGCCAACAGCTGCCTCTTCATGGCCCGTCTATGTGAGGGATGGGGTCCCTTTCCCGCCGTTTGTGGGCGTGCCCAGACACCTGACACGCCCTCCAACTCGAGGACTAATTTTGTTGGGCGACAGCCGTCCCCGTGGCTGTCACCCGAAGGTCCTCTTTTTAGGGTGGCAGGCGGCGATAATGCGCCAGTCGTCTGCGCCCAACGCGCCTGCGGCGCCGTAGATCGGATGCCTCGTTGTCCTCCCTGGCCCGCTCAGCCGTCTCCTTTTGCCGCATCACTTCCTCGCAAAAGGAGAGTACTGCCTGCCACGCCCTGTCACTGTCAACCATGGATCTGACCACGGCAGGCAGTGAGAGGTCGTTCCCGATGGTAGCCACTAAGCTGGCCCGCTGCTGCGCCCAGGCTGGGCACGCCTCTAAGGTATGCTGCGCAGTGTCTTGCACGCACCCGCACTCATGGCACTCTTCTGTCGGCTCTCTTCCGGCAATTATGTGCAGGAACCTCCCAAAGCAGCCGTGCCCTGAGAGTACCTGCACGAGCCGAAAGGTGAGCGCGCCATGCTCTCGGTCCAGCCACTGAGGTAAAACAGGACGAACCGCCTCCACCGTCCGGATGCCTGCACTTGGATGTGCCAGCCTCTGCCCCCACTCCTCAATCGCCTCGCGGCGAAGCTCCTCCCGCTTGTCTAGGACCTCTTGCGGTGCCGGCCAGAGGTCGCTTGCTCGCGCCTCCTCGCGCCAGAAAAAGGCTGACGCGAGGGCCCTCGCGTCCAAGTCCCATGGGAGCGACCCAGCCAGCAAGCATGCTGCCTCTGCAGAGATCGATCGATAGCCCCGTATCACCCTTGTCGCCATCACCTGCTGCGTTTGGCGCAGCTTGAGGATGTTATGACGGTCAAGGGCGTCGGCCCACACTGGGGCACCGTACAGGGCCATCGATCGGACAACGCCCATGTATAGGCGCCGACAGGAGCTTCTTGGCCCTCCCAGGTTCGGGAGTATCTGCCCAAGAGCAGCGGCTGTGCCTAGCAGCTTAGGTGCCAGACGCTGAAAATGTGCCCGGAATGTCCACCGACTGTCGAGGACAATGCCCAGATATCGCATCGTCGACTCGACAGCGATCCGGACCCCTCCCACCACAATGTGCGCACCGGCTGGAGGTGCTTTCCGAGGGCCATGAAAGCAGATGGCCTCGGATTTACTTAGAGCGACCTCTAGTCCAAGCTTTTTTATTCGGCGCACCACTTGCGCGACTCCTGCCGTCGCCAACACGCAGGCGTTCCCGAAGGACGCTCCGCGAGCTGTCACCAGCGTGTCGTCTGCGTAGCAGGTGACTCCTACTCCTCGCAGGTTTACTCCACGCAGCACCCAGTCATATCCGATGTTCCACAGGAGTGGCCCGAGGACCGACCCCTGTGGAACACCACATACCATCTGCCGCTGGCCCCATCCCTCCCGCCCCGGGAAGGCAACGTACCTCTCCGAGAGATAGGCCTGTATTATTCCACGGAGGTGTTTGGGTACTTGGTGAAATGAGAGCGCCTCAGTTATGCAGTTCCAGGGAAGGGTATTGAATGCATTAGCTATGTCCAAGGACACTGCCAAGACCACCTCGCCTCTGGCCACGGCCTCGTTCGCCAGCTCCTTCACCCGGGAGATCGCATGGACGGTGGATCGCCCGCTGCGGAATCCGTACTGGCAGTCGGCCAGGTCTGGGCCCTCCTCGTCGAGATGCTTGATGAGGCGGTTTGCGATAATTCGCTCGAAGAGCTTGCCCACCTCGTCAAGCAGCACGATCGGGCGGTAGGCCGACGGGGAGTCCATCGGGCGCCCTTCCTTTTTGATGAGCACCAATCGACCGGTCTTCCACGCACTGGGGAAACGGGATTGTTCCAAACAGGAACTGAACAGCCGTCTCAACCTCAGCTCTAGGGCGTCCATGGCCCCTACCCAGGCCCGTCCGGGTATGCCATCGGGTCCGGGGGCAGTACTTTTTTCCCGGAGCCGCATAACTGCAGCGCCCAACTCACTCTCGGTGACGGGTGGCACCTCAACCTCCTCCCGCCTGTCTCCGCCAGGTGGTACCATTGCTGGTGGTTCCGGAGGCACTCTGTGTGGGAACAGGGCCGTAACAACTGCGTCCAGAAGTTGGGGTTGGAGACTCTGCGTTAGTGGGGGGGTCCAGGGCCGGAGCTTTTGCCTCACCAGCTTGTACGGCCTCCCCCACGGATCGCTGTTGAGGGTCTCCAGGAACTCCTCGCGAGATCGCTCTTTGGCCATACCGATGGCAGATGAAAGTGCCGTCTTCGCGCTTTTGTACAGGGTGTACAGCTCTGTTTCCGCTGCTAGGTCGCGATGCGCGCGCCGTCTCTGCCGTGTGTATTGGCGTCTCGCAGCTACGCATTCGTCGCGTAACTGCGTGAGCTCTACGGACCACCAATAAACACAGCGCTTCGGAGGTTGGGCCTTGACCCGCGGCATTGCGGCATCGCACACCTCTGTCATTCCCCGCCGGAACCAGAGAGCTTCGTCCTCAACATTTACTGGTGCCTCCGTCACGGGTGCCCACGCCTGCACCATCGCGGCCAGCTCCAGCGCCTCACGGTCCAGCTTTTTAATGGCCCACCTAGGGCCGCCCTCCGCCGGGCCACTTCGGCTTGGATTGGGGGAGGATGATTGGGGAGTAGAAACTTCGAATCGGATGTACCGGTGATCCGATAACGTTTCCACTCCCACCATCACTTCCCAACCCTGAACACGGCTCACCAGGGTCGATCCAGCGAAGGTGATGTCGACTATAGAGCCACCCTGTTGGCGCACGCACGTGTTTGCCGATCCCGTGTTCACGACTGCCAGATTTGTGGCGATCGACCAGCGAAACAGGGTGTCGCCCTTGACGTCTGTGGCCGGATTTCCCCACTCAACGGACTTCGCATTCCAGTCTCCCGCAACTACGACTGGGGTAGGGTTCAGTCGACCGACCAGTGCTCCTACCTGCGCAAGGAACTGTTCGAAGTCCGCCAAGGTTTTGTTTGGAGAAAAGTAGACGCCCACCACTGCCAGTTCCCCGCATGTTGCTGCGACGAAGCCGTGACCCCTGGTGATGCTCTCGAATGGGGTAGAGCCGGCTGCACTCCGCGTCACCAGGGCCACCGTGCCGTCTAAGTCCCCAACCCAGTCATCCCGGGGAGGAACCGAGTATGGCTCAGCCATCACGGCAATATGAATCATCCACTGCGCCATGCTCTGAAGCAGGAGGTCCTGAGCCCTAGCGCAGTGGTTGAGGTTCCCCTGAAGGAATTTGACAGCTGCCATTAGTCAATGACCATTGCGCCAGCCTCCTCGGTCGTGGCCTCCTTATGAGGCGGCGACTGGACAGGCCGTGAGGGGGCCCGGGGGCCATCACCAGCCTTGGTCTTCTTCGCGTTTTTGGATGCGGCGCACGCTTTACTGCCCATCCTGTGGGCCGCGGGTTTACCCTCTGCAGCACACCCTTGGCAGTGTGCCGCCGCTGAGCATTCGGCTGCCTTGTGACCAGGCTCACCGCACTGAAAACAAAGTTCACTCCGGTCTACCTCAGACTGGCACTGAGCCCGGATGTGTCCACTTTCAAAGCAGCGAAAGCAGCGTAGGGGCCTCTGTTCTAACAGTTGAACTTGGGCAGACACCCAACCCACGAGCAGTCGTCCGCTCTGCACCACCTTTTTTGCTGTTGGGATCGGACAGCGAACCCAGATGGTGCCGAGGTTGCCAAAGCCCATTCGCACTTCTCCGGTCTTAACCGCGTCCTTGTGACAGCCGCCAACCGTGGTGATTGCGTTCACCACTTCTTCGGCTGACACCGACTCGTCCAGGCCTGAGATGCGCATCTCAGCCGTCTTTGTGGGTCTAGCCACCCGCACATCGTCTCCACTGAGCTGCTCCCTGATAGCAGTGGCCAGCTTGTCGGCTTTATCGCCGCTTGCCACTCCGGGAATCTCGAGGATGCAGGCACCAGTGGCTGCCCGCCTGAACCTCACTCCTTCTGTGATGTCAAGGTCCTTCAGGTGGACCTTGGCTCTGGCCTCTGCAAGTACCTTCTTAAAGGTGACCCCCCTCTCTTCGGCACCCGGCTGTATGGTCAGTACCACAGCTGCTGACCGTGGGTCACGAAGTTTGCGGGCATCTTTAACCCGCTTCGGCTGTTGCTGAGGCTGTGAAGCATTTTTAGCTGCAGCAGCCTTGGCAGCCTTCCTCTTGCCACTCCGGGAAACCACTTTAGTCCAGGTCTCGGTGTTGGACGTAGGAGCCGGTATCGACCGTGGTGTGACAGTGTCGCCTTGAGCAGCCCTTCTCTTATTGCCGCCAGTTTTCCCAAGATTACCCGTTAGGCTGGGACTGAGATTTTCCGGCCGGTTGGGAACAGCGTCGGATGTAGGAACAGCCAGTTGTTTTGCTTTCCTTTTCTCAGAGACCAGCGGTGGCCGCATCGGCTTTGCTGGAAGGAGCCGGCCCTCTGCCTCTAGTCCTTCCAGCCGAGCGTTTATAATCGCTCCCACTTGTGTCGATACCGCGCGCATAAGCTCAGCGTCTATGGAGACAGCTCCAGTCTCAGCCGGCTCTCGGTATCCCGGTTTTCGTTGTGCGGTCTTTCTAGACCCCGCCTTTTCAGGTATACCCTCCTGTGGTGAGTGTTGCAGTAGAAGGTCCTCGGGTGCCGAAGACGGAGACCTTTTTTGCTGCTTGATCTGCTCCATTTCCTCCTTGATTTGGGCCAGTTCTGCACGGAGACTGGCCATTTCAGTTTGCAGGCGGCTGTTAGTTGCCTGCAACTGCCGGGTCTCCTCCGATGTCGTACGCACGCTCAGGCTCTCGACTGCCACCATTATGGCTGATGCCGCTTCCTTTAGCGCACGCACGAATGTGCCCTTTAAGTGGCCGGATTTTAGAGCTACGTCCTTTATGATAGCCACTTGGTCTGCTACTGACTTGTTTAAGTCAGCGACAGACTTGGCTGCATCCTCGCTGGCGGATGACGACTCGGAGAGATGGGTCTGTCGGAAATGCCTCGCCAGAGCCGTGCTGTTGGCAATCGCCAACTCCGCCTTCAGTTGCAGAGCCTCTCTTTTGGCCTTGTCGAGCGCTCTCTGGGTGGCCGCTGGGCTTACAGGCTCCTCCGTGGTAGGAGAGCAGCGTCTGTCTCGTTTTAAGCCGGTATATTTTTTTGAGGTGTCCAGTGGCACTGTAGCTTCCTCTGTCTCACTCTCCGCTGACATGAAATCTGTCCCCTCCAAACCTAACCTAACCTAACCTAACCTTTTTTTTTTTTTTTTTTTTACGTGGGGGAAATGCCTTATGCATACCCGTCCTCTGAGGGGGTGAGGACGGGTTATGTCGGACTCGCACCGACTAAAACCTACCACGATAGTTCGCCACTGCCGTTAGGGGGGTGCCATGGGGTCGCGAGCATTCTACCACGACACCCCCCGGCTGCCCTTCCCAAGGGCTCCTGCGCCAAAGGAGGGAGGGATTGGAAAACGCTAGAATCCCTCCCCCAGCCGTGTGGAGTCTGTCGTTGTGGGCCCCTCACCCACGAACTCCACTAGGGGATTTGGCGAGCAGCAAATTGGGCTCGCCTCCTCCCCACACGTCTGCGCCGGATCGGGAGCGCATCTGCCCTCTCTTCGCGCTCCCGTTCCGAGGCCTCCTTCTGTGCGATGACAGACTCGCAGAAAGAGGCCATTGCCTCCCAGGATCTCTCGCTCCTCAGCATGGCCGCCACGACGTTGTGGAGCGAGAGATCACCCACTCCGAGGACGCCGACTAAGGTACGGCGTTCCTCGACCCAGCGATCGCACACCTCTAGGGTGTGCTGGGCGGTATCGTCTGGGTCGCCGCACTCGTGGCAGACCGGCCTGGCCTCCCTCCCGATTCTGTGCAGGTAATGACCGAAGCACCCATGTCCAGTCATTACCTGCGCCAGCCTGAAGCCAATGCTCCCGTGTGCCCGCTCCAACCAGTGGTCGAACGACGGGAGGAGTGCCCCTATGGTGCGGACTCCATAGGGGGAGTCCTCCAGGTCGTTTCGCCACCGGTCCCTCATCCTCCGTTGCGCTTGGCTGCGCTCCTCCCTCAGCTCTTCGGGGGTGGGGAACTCGTTTAGGGCCCTGCGCCTTACCCGTTCTCTGTGCACCTCCGCGAGCACCTGGGCATCTAGCTCCCAGGGCGTGGTGCTCGCTAAGGCGCACGCCGCCGCCCACGCCACCGTGCAGTAGGCCCAAACCTAACCTAACCTAACCTAACCTAACCTTTTTTTTTTTTTTTTTTTTTTTTTTTTGACCCAGAGAAATGCATTGAATTGCATACCACTACGTAATATGAGACCCTCGGGGGTAGAGTCAGACATTACGCATTGGTTATGTGGGGCTCTCTAGTCCGCGAAGGACTAGCCTACCCACTAAAACTCTGGGATGCTGCCAACCCGTGCCGTAGCGGTGATGCCATGGGATCGCGAACATGTCACCACGACACCACCGGCACTTTCGCCCTAAGGCGAACCCTCACCGAAAGACACACTGTAGCATAGCAGTGTGCCTCACCCTCACCTACTTCTCCAAGCCCCCAGGAAGCGGGGACCGCCACCGACACACGGTGCTTCGGTCCCACCCTCCTTGCTGAGGGAGGACAAAAGCCCCTACCCCTCAGCCGGCCATGGGAGGACAAACGCCCCTACCCCACGACCCCCTCTCCACGTCCCATATACAGCCGTGAACTCTGCTGCTGCAGAGACACGCTGAGGGACCCTCTGGAAGCTAGGACCGCCACCGACACACGGTGCTTCGGTCCCAGCCTCCTGGCTGAGGGAGGACAAACGCCCCTACCCCCCAGCCGGCCGTGGGAGGACAAACGCCCCTACCCCACGACCCCCTCTCCACGCCAAGGGAGGACAAATGCCCCTACCCCTCGGCCCGTCACGGGAGGACAAACGCCCCTACCCCTCACCTAACCACGGGAGGACAAAAGCCCCTACCCCGTGGGTTCCCTCCCCAGGTGCCGACTGATGTCCCGTCCCACGCGAATCCCAGAAACTCGGCCCCCGCAGATGCCGTCAGAAGCCGGAAACCCCCCAGATGTGTCACAGGCATGCAT
The DNA here is from genome assembly GCA_905147355.2 of Apotomis turbidana. Classification (NCBI taxonomy): domain Eukaryota; kingdom Metazoa; phylum Arthropoda; class Insecta; order Lepidoptera; family Tortricidae; genus Apotomis; species Apotomis turbidana. The sequence continues at coordinate 26,930 of LR990283.1, forward strand.
GACACCTGATATGTGATCCTCCCGCCTCGCTAATACAGCCGACCCGCCTGGGGAATGGATTTGCGTTTTCGATTTCTCAGAAATCGAAATGCACAATCCTTCCTGGCAGGTAGGCAGTATCAGAGGAGCAGGAGGCTCACTAGCCAGGCAGTCACCCACAGCTACGACACATCGAGAGTCCTTCCGACGTCCTCCAACAACCGCAAGGTCAGAGCCCCCAGGACCCACGCAGGCCGAAGCCACAAACCAGCACCTGTCTCCCCCGCCCGTCTTGGCCCGTAGGCCCCCTCCCTGGTGTCTCTTGGCTTCCCCGCGCGCACAACGCAGGTACTGAGCCCCCCCACCACGACAAGGTGGACACCCTCGGGGGGGAACCTAACCTAACCTAACCTAACCTAACCTAACCTAACCTAACCTAACCTAACCTTTTTTTTTTTTACCCAGAGAAATGCATTGAATTGCATACCACTACGTAATATGAGACCCTCGGGGGTAGAGTCAGACATTACGCATTGGTTATGTGGGGCTCTCTAGTCCGCGAAGGACTAGCCTACCCACTAAAACTCTGGGATGCTGCCAACCCGTGCCGTAGCGGTGATGCCATGGGATCGCGAACATGTCACCACGACACCACCGGCACTTTCGCCCTAAGGCGAACCCTCACCGAAAGACTCACTGTAGCATAGCAGTGTGCCTTACCCTCACCTACTTCCCCAAGCCCCCAGGAAGCGGGGACCGCCACCGACACACGGTGCTTCGGTCCCACCCTCCTTGCTGAGGGAGGACAAAAGCCCCTACCCCTCAGCTGGCCATGGGAGGACAAACGCCCCTACCCCACGACCCCCTCTCCACGTCCCATATACAGCCGTGAACTCTGCTGCTGCAGAGACACGCTGAGGGACCCTCTGGAAGCTAGGACCGCCACCGACACACGGTGCTTCGGTCCCAGCCTCCTGGCTGAGGGAGGACAAACGCCCCTACCCCCCAGCCGGCCGTGGGAGGGCAAACGCCCCTACCCCACGACCCCCTCTCTACGCCAAGGGAGGACAAACGCCCCTACCCCTCGGCCCGCCACGGGAGGACAAACGCCCCTACCCCTCACCCAACCACGGGAGGACAAAAGCCCCTACCCCGTGGGTTCCCTCCCCAGGTGCCGACTGTTGTCCCGTCCCACGCTAATCCCAGAAACTCGGCCCCCGCAGACGCCGTCAGAAGCCGGAAACCCCCCTGACGTGTCACAGACATGCATGACACCTGACATGTGATCCTCCCGCCTCGCTAATACAGCCGACCCGCCTGGGGAATGGATTTGCGTTTTCGATTTCTCAGAAATCGAAATGCACAATCCTTCCTGGCAGGTAGGCAGTATCAGAGGAGCAGGAGGCTCACTAGCCAGGCAGCCACCCACAGCTACGACACGTCGAGAGTCCTTCCGAAATCCTCCAGCAACCACAAGGTCAGAGCCCCCAGGACCCACGCAGGCCAAAGTCACCAGCCAGCACCTGTCTCCCCCGCCCGTCTTGGCCCGTAGGCCCCCTCCCTGGTGTCTCTTGGCTTCCCCGCGCGCGCACAACGCAGGTACTGAGCCCCCCCACCACGACAAGGTGGACACCCTCGGGGGGGAACCTAACCTAACCTAACCTAACCTAACCTAACCTAACCTAACCTTTTTTTTTTTTTACCCAGAGAAATGCATTGAATTGCATACCACTACGTAATATGAGACCCTCGGGGGTAGAGTCAGACATTACGCATTGGTTATGTGGGGCTCTCTAGTCCGCGAAGGACTAGCCTACCCACTAAAACTCTGGGATGCTGCCAACCCGTGCCGTAGCGGTGATGCCATGGGATCGCGAACATGTCACCACGACACCACCGGCACTTTCGCCCTAAGGCGAACCCTCACCGAAAGACACACTGTAGCATAGCAGTGTGCCTAACCCTCACCTACTTCCCCAAGCCCCCAGGAAGCGGGGACCGCCACCGACACACGGTGCTTCGGTCCCACCCTCCTTGCTGAGGGAGGACAAAAGCCCCTACCCCTCAGCCGGCCATGTCACGGGAGGACAAACGCCCCTACCCCACGACCCCCTCTCCACGTCCCATATACAGCCGTGAACTCTGCTGCTGCAGAGACACGCTGAGGGACCCTCTGAAAGCTAGGACCGCCACCGACACACGGTGCTTCGGTCCCAGCCTCCTGGCTGAGGGAGGACAAACGCCCCTACCCCCCAGCCGGCCGTGGGAGGACAAACGCCCCTACCCCACGACCCCCTCTCCACGCCAAGGGAGGACAAACGCCCCTACCCCTCGGCCCGCCACGGGAGGACAAACGCCCCTACCCCTCACCCAACCACGGGAGGACAAAAGCCCCTACCCCGTGGGTTCCCTCCCCAGGTGCCGACGGATGTCCCGTCCCACACGAATCCCAGAAACTCGGCCCCCGCAGACGCCGTCAGAAGCCGGAAACCCCCCTGACGTGTCACAGACATGCATGACACCTGATATGTGATCCTCCCGCCTCGCTAATACAGCCGACCCGCCTGGGGAATGGATTTGCGTTTTCGATTTCCCAGAAATCGAAATGCACAATCCTTCCTGGCAGGTAGGCAGTATCAGAGGAGCAGGAGGCTCACTAGCCAGGCAGCCACCCACAGCTACGACACGTCGAGAGTCCTTCCGACATCCTCCAACAACCACAAGGTCAGAGCCCCCAGGACCCACGCAGGCCGAAGACACCAACCAGCACCTGTCTCCCCCGCCCGTCTTGGCCCGTAGGCCCCCTCCCTGGCGTCTCTTGGCTTCCCCGCGCGCACAACGCAGGTACTGAGCCCCCCCACCACGACAAGGTGGACACCTTCGGGGGGGAACCTTTTTTTTTTTTTTTTTTTTTAACGTGGGGGAAATGCCTTATGCATACCCGTCCTCTCAGGGGGGTGAGGACGGGTTATGTCGGACTCGCACCGACTAAAACCTACCACGAAATACCGCCAAAACGCAAGAGGCGGGGTTACGGGAACGCTTCCGCACACAACCGCGACCCCGCCAGCGGCGGCCACTTAACAGCGGCCCCTTCTCAGATTTCTCCTCCTTGTTGGACGCACCAGATGCTAGGGCACGTCCTCTTCTCCTCGGCCCCCATCCAGTAGAGCGACGAACCCCCCCTGGGTCCGACGCATGGAGGCCATGGGCACCGGGAAGTGAAATCCAACCCAGCACCCCGTAGCTCAACTTTTCATGCGGGCAATGGGCTCTCGACCCTATTCCCGCAGACCTTCACTGAGGCGGCATCATACGGCCCGCAAAGGCCACCCGACGCCGGCCTGGTCTCCTTCTTCGCTGCGGCAGAGCATTGGCGTCGTCCTCACGCTCTCTCTCCGCCGCCTCCTTGTGGATCATGACAACCTCACTGAAGGCCGCCACAGCCGCCCAAGCCTCCTCGCTGCCAGCCATCATCTCCACCACCACTGGCAGGGAAAGGTCCGCACCAATGACCGCGGACAGAGCTGCGCGTGGCTCCGCCCAGGCAGGGCACTCAACGCGCGTATGCTGCGCCGTGTCCACGGTCCCTCCGTCACAATGGTGACACCTCGTGGTTGCCTCCCTGCCCAACACCTCACACAGGTACTTGCCGAAGCAGCCATGCCCGGTCAAGAGCTGCGTGAGGCGGAAGGTGGGTGCGCCGTGCTTGCGTTCGACCCACTCTTTAAGAATAGGCCGAACAGCGGCTACAAGGTCTTGACTAGGCCCCGGGAGACCTAGCCTTTCTTCCCACCTTCCAAAGAGGACACCACGGGCCTCCTCACGCCACTGCCGGACCTCCTGCGGATTAGGCCAGTTCTGGCCCTCCCTGGCTGCCAGCATCCGCCGATACACTGAAGCATGGACCTCGGCTTCAAGATCCCACGGCGGACTGCCAGCAAGCAGGCAGGCCCCCACGAAGGACACCGTACGGTATGCCCTTGCTGCCCTAAGCACCATCGCGCGTTGTGGACGCCGCAAAAGAGCAACGTTGTGTGGGCTCAGGGCATCTGCCCATATCGGCGCTCCATAGAGCGCCATTGAGCGCACCACCCCTGCGTAAAGGCGGCGACAAACTCCGCCTGGTCCTCCTATATTAGGCAAGATCCGCCCGAGCGCTCCGGCAGCAGCCACCAACTTAGGGGCCAAGCGCCGGAAGTGCTCCTGGAACTTCCATCTGCCGTCGAGGACAAGTCCCAGGTACTTCATTGTCGACCCGACGGCAATGGTAGCTCCTCCAACCGTTAATGTTGCTCCCGGTGGTGGCGCATTTCGAGGCCCGTGGAAGACTAGGGCCTCAGATTTGTGAAGGGCCACCTCCAGGCCCAACGCACGGATCCTCTGGACCACATGTGCCACGCCAGCCGTAGCGAGATAGGCCGCCTCCCGGTATGTACTACCACGGGCCGACACAAGAGTATCGTCAGCGTAACACGTTACGCTGACCCCCCGCAAAGTGGCCCCGCGCAGCACCCAGTCGTAACCGATGTTCCACAGGAGCGGCCCTAATACCGAACCCTGTGGAACACCGCACGACATGGCCCTCCTTCCCCAGCCATCCTTAGTCGGATAGGCGACCTCCCTCCCTGCAAAATAGTCAGCAATCGTTTGCTGTAGGTACCTTGGCACATTGTGGTACCGTAGTGCCGACTTAATAGTTTCCCAGGGCAGGGTATTGAAGGCGTTGGAGATATCCAGAGACACTGCCATCAATACCCCGCCCTGCGAAATTTCCTCCTCAGCGAGACGCCTGACGCGGGCAATCGCGTCAAGAGTCGTGCGACCTTGCCGAAACCCGAACTGCCACTCACTCAAGCCCGGCTCCATACACCTGGTGAGACGCGCAGCAAGCACACGCTCAAAGAGCTTGCTGATCTCACCAAGGAGCACAATGGGGCGATAGGCCGACGGCTGATCGGGCGGGCGCCCCTCCTTTCGAAGGAGCACCAACCTACCCGTTTTCCACCTTTGCGGAAATCGCCCCTGCTCCAGGCAAGCGGTGAAAATGGCCCTGACCCTTTCACCAATCTCCCCCAACGCAATTGCCAAGGCGCACCCCGGTACCCCATCAAGACCAGGCGCCGTCTTCTTAGATCGCATTCTCAGTACAGCGACTTCGAGTTCCGCCTCAGACACCGGAGGCACCTCCGCCTCAAAGTTCTGCAGTGCGACAGTGGCAGCCATTAACGGCGGCTCAAACTCCCCTCGCTCCGGGAAAAGCGCACCCACTACCTGATCCAGAAGCTCTGGTTGAAGAGTGCTGGTCAATGGGGGAGCCCAAGGTCGGAGTTTTTGCCTGACGACACGATACGGCCTCCCCCACGGATCTCTGTCCAGAGTCTCCAACCACTCCTTCCACGACGCCTCCTTGGCCTGTGCTATTGCTGTCTGCAGCGCTTTACAGGCGGCCCTGTAAGCATCGTACAGAGCGTCCTCCTGCCCCTGTTCGCGCACTCTCCTCCTCCTGTACCTTGCATACTGGCGGCGCGCAGCCACGCAAGCGTTCCGCAATTGGCGGATTTCCGGGCGCCACCAGTACACTCGCCGCCTTGGGGAGGCTGATTTTGCCCTAGGCATAGCCACATCACAGATGCGCGTTAGTGAAGTGGCAAGCTGCTCGGCCTGCTGGTCAACCTGCTCCACCACCTCCGAAGCAGTACCCCAGGATTCGACGATAGCCGCTTCCTTGGCAAGTTGTCGGTCAAGTCTACCCAACACCCAACGTGGGCCATCCTCAGGTTGGCTTCCCTCCAAGAGAGGAGTGGGGGCCACAGATATGCTAAACCGGATATATCGGTGATCCGAAAGGGTCTCCTCACCAGTTTCCACCCTCCAGTCTAGAACACGGCGGGCCAGGGCGTGGGACGCGAACGTTATGTCCACGATCGATTCGCCCTGCTGCCGCACGCACGTGTTCTCCGAACCCTGGTTCAGGATCACCAATTCCTGTGCCACCGCCCACTCCTCAAGCACCTCACCACGAGGATCAGTCCCGAGGCACCCCCATGCCGTAGACTTGGCATTAAAGTCACCGGCAACCAAAATGGGTGTTGGGCGTACCTGTCTTATGAGACCTCCAACCTCCGCCAGCATCCGTTCGAAATCAGCCAAGCTGCGGCTAGGGGGATAATAAATCCCGATAACGGCCAGACCTTCCATAACTACGAGCACGTAACCGACACCCCTTGAAACTCTGTCATAAGGCAGGATGCTTCCATTCGAAACGACGACAGCCACGCCATCCTCCTGATCAGATACCCAGCCAATCCCAGTAGGAACAAAATAAGGCTCTGACACCACCGCCACTTGTATTTGCCACTCGGCTATAGACTGGACTAACAGGTCCTGAGCCCTAGAAACGGTTCGGGGGGGAACCTAACCTAACCTAACCTTTTTTTTTTTTTTTTTTTTTTTTTTTTTTTTTTTTTTTTTTTTTTTTTTTTTTTTTACCCAGAGAAATGCATTGAATTGCATACCACTACGTAATATGAGACCCTCGGGGGTAGAGTCAGACATTACGCATTGGTTATGTGGGGCTCTCTAGTCCGCGAAGGACTAGCCTACCCACTAAAACTCTGGGATGCTGCCAACCCGTGCCGTAGCGGTGATGCCATGGGATCGCGAACATGTCACCACGACACCACCGGCACTTTCGCCCTAAGGCGAACCCTCACCGAAAGACTCACTGTAGCATAGCAGTGTGCCTTACCCTCACCTACTTCCCCAAGCCCCCAGGAAGCGGGGACCGCCACCGACACACGGTGCTTCGGTCCCACCCTCCTTGCTGAGGGAGGACAAAAGCCCCTACCCCTCAGCTGGCCATGGGAGGACAAACGCCCCTACCCCACGACCCCCTCTCCACGTCCCATATACAGCCGTGAACTCTGCTGCTGCAGAGACACGCTGAGGGACCCTCTGGAAGCTAGGACCGCCACCGACACACGGTGCTTCGGTCCCAGCCTCCTGGCTGAGGGAGGACAAACGCCCCTACCCCCCAGCCGGCCGTGGGAGGGCAAACGCCCCTACCCCACGACCCCCTCTCTACGCCAAGGGAGGACAAACGCCCCTGCCCCTCGGCCCGCCACGGGAGGACAAACGCCCCTACCCCTCACCCAACCACGGGAGGACAAAAGCCCCTACCCCGTGGGTTCCCTCCCCAGGTGCCGACTGTTGTCCCGTCCCACGCTAATCCCAGAAACTCGGCCCCCGCAGACGCCGTCAGAAGCCGGAAACCCCCCTGACGTGTCACAGACATGCATGACACCTGACATGTGATCCTCCCGCCTCGCTAATACAGCCGACCCGCCTGGGGAATGGATTTGCGTTTTCGATTTCTCAGAAATCGAAATGCACAATCCTTCCTGGCAGGTAGGCAGTATCAGAGGAGCAGGAGGCTCACTAGCCAGGCAGCCACCCACAGCTACGACACGTCGAGAGTCCTTCCGAAATCCTCCAGCAACCACAAGGTCAGAGCCCCCAGGACCCACGCAGGCCAAAGTCACCAGCCAGCACCTGTCTCCCCCGCCCGTCTTGGCCCGTAGGCCCCCTCCCTGGTGTCTCTTGGCTTCCCCGCGCGCGCACAACGCAGGTACTGAGCCCCCCCACCACGACAAGGTGGACACCCTCGGGGGGGAACCTAACCTAACCTAACCTAACCTAACCTAACCTTTTTTTTTTTTTTTTTTTTTTTTTTTTTTTTTTGACCCAGAGAAATGCATTGAATTGCATACCACTACGTAATATGAGACCCTCGGGGGGAGAGTCAGACATTACGCATTGGTTATGTGGGGCTCTCTAGTCAGAAGGACTAGCCTACCCACTAAAACTCTGGGATGCTGCCAACCTGTGCCGTAGTGGTGGCGCCATGGGATCGCGAACATGTCACCACGACACCACCGGCACTTTCGCCCTAGGGCGAACCCTCACCGACAGACACACTGTAGCATAGCAGTGTGCCTAACCCTCACCTGCTTCCCCAAGCCCCCAGGAAGCGGGGACCGCCACCGACACACGGTGCTGCGGTCCCACCCTCCTTGCTGAGGGAGGACAAAAGCCCCTACCCCTCAGCTGGCCATGGGAGGACAAAAGCCCCTACCCCACGACCCCCTCTCCACGTCCCATATCAGTCGTGGACTCTGCTGCTGCAGAGCCACGCTGAGGGACCCTCTGGAAGCTAGGACCGCCACCGACACACGGTGCTTCGGTCCCAGCCTCCTGGCCACGGGAGGACAAAAGCCCCTACCCCACAGCCGGCCGTGGGAGGACAAACGCCCCTACCCCACGACCCCCTCTCCACGCCAAGGGAGGACAAACGCCCCTACCCCTCGGCCCGCCACGGGAGGACAAACGCCCCTACCCCTCACCCAACCACGGGAGGACAAAAGCCCCTACCCCGTGGGTTCCCTCCCCAGGTGCCGACGGATGTCCCGTCCCACACGAATCCCAGAAACTCGGCCCCCGCAGACGCCGTCAGAAGCCGGAAACCCCCCTGACGTGTCACAGACATGCATGACACCTGACATGTGATCCTCCCGCCTCGCTAATACAGCCGACCCGCCTGGGGAATGGATTTGCGTTTTCGATTTCCCAGAAATCGAAATGCACAATCCTTCCTGGCAGGTAGGCAGTATCAGAGGAGCAGGAGGCTCACTAGCCAGGCAGCCACCCACAGCTACGACACGTCGAGAGTCCTTCCGACATCCTCCAACAACCACAAGGTCAGAGCCCCCAGGACCCACGCAGGCCGAAAACACCAACCAGCACCTGTCTCCCCCGCCCGTCTTGGCCCGTAGGCCCCCTCCCTGGTGTCTCTTGGCTTCCCCGCGCGCACAACGCAGGTACTGAGCCCCCCCACCACGACAAGGTGGACACCTTCGGGGGGGAAACCTAACCTAACCTAACCTAACCTAACCTAACCTAACCTAACCTAACCTTTTTTTTTTTTTTTTTACATGGAGAAATCCTCATTGGATCCCCGCTCTACGGGGAAGAGCGTGGGTATGTCGGACTCTACTGAGAAGCAGTAGCCTACCGACTAAAACTCCATGGTATGCCCACTCGCGGCGTAGTGGGGGTGACACGGGATCGCGAACATGTCACCGCGAACACCCCCTGCCGCTGACAGCCGAAGCCGTCCCCTCCCTGGTGGAAGGCCAAAAAGCCCCACCGCGTCAGACGCATGCAGGGCGACACCTCACGCATCCGACGCACCCTCACCGAGGACCTCCACGCCGGGAGAGCGGCGAACGACCCCGTGATCGCCCTCTCAGGTCCTGCGTGTAGTGGGGATGCCTTCATGGAACACGTCCCCTCCAGCTACGCCACCACTACACCCGCCCCATATTCAGACGTGGACTCTGTTGCTACAGAGCCACGCTGAGGGGCCCTCTGGAAGCCAGGACCGCCACCGACACACGGTGCTTCGGTCCCAGCCTCCTGGCCACGGGAGGACAAAAGCCCCTACCCCATGACACCCTCTCCATGCGAAGGGAGGACAAAAGCCCCTTCCCCCCTCGACCCTCCGTGGGAGGACAAACGCCCCTACCCCCTCACTATGCCACGGGAGGACAAACGCCCCTACCCCATGGCACCCTCTCCATACGAAGGGAGGACAAAAGCCCCTACCCCCTCGACCCACCGTGGGAGGACAAACGCCCCTACCCCCTCACTATGCCACGGGAGGACAAACGCCCCTACCCCATGGCACCCTCACGATGCGAAGGGAGGACAAAAGCCCCTACCCCCTCGACCCGCCGCGGGAGGACAAACGCCCCTACCCCCTCGACCTGCCACGGGAGGACAAACGCCCCTACCCCGTGACAACCTCGCCGAACCACGGGAGGACAAAAGCCCCTACCCCGTGGGTTCCCTCACCAAACGCCGACGGGAGTGCAGTTGCACAAGCACCGAGGTGCCCACCCGAGTCATGATCCCGTCAGCCTCCTCCTCAGTCTCCTCCACTGGCGGGGGTGTATCCTACACCACAATCCCTCATTGATTGTGGTGAGCACAAACGCCGAGGCGCCCACCCGAGTAATGCCCCGCCAGTACTCCCTCTCGGTCTCCTCCTCTCCCGTCTTGGCCCGTAGGCCCCTCACCCTGGTGTCTCTTGGCTTCGCTGCGGCGGCCCCGCAGTTACTGAGCCCCCCCACCACGACAAGGTGGACACCGTCGGGGGGGAACCTTTTTTTTTTTTATTTAACGTGGGGGAAATGCCTTATGCATACCCGTCCTCTCAGGGGGCGAGGACGGGTTATGTCGGACTCGCACCGACTAAAACCTACCACGAAATACCGCCAAAACGCAAGAGGCGGGGTTACGGGAACGCTTCCGCACACAACCGCGACCCCGCCAGCGGCAGCCACACAACGGCGGCCCCTTCTTGAGATACTAATCTCTCCTCGGCCTCCGTCCAGTAAAAGTGACGAACCCCCCCAGATTCGCCACATGGAGGCCATGGACTGGGAAAGGAAACCTAACCCAGCACCTCACAGCTCATTAAGGCGGCACCATCCGGGCCGCAAAGGCCACTCGACGCCGCCCTGGTCTCCTCCTTCGCTGCGGCAGAGCATTGGCGTCATCCTCACGCTCTCTCTCTGCCGCCTCTTTTTGTGTCATGACGACCTCGCTAAAGGCCGCCACAGCCGCCCAGGCCTCCTCACTGCCAGCCATCATCTCCACCACTACTGGCAGGGAGAGGTCCGCCCCAATGACCGCGGACAGAGCTGCGCGTGGCTCCGCCCAAGCTGGGCACTCAACGCGCGTATGCTGCGCCGTGTCCACGGTCCCTCCGTCACAATGGTGACACCTCGTGGTTGCCTCCCTGCCCAACACCTCACACAGGTACCTGCCGAAGCAGCCATGCCCGGTCAAGAGCTGCGTGAGGCGGAAGGTGGGTGCGCCGTGCTTGCGTTCGACCCACTCTTTAAGAATAGGCCGAACAGCGGCTACAAGATCTTGACTAGGCCCCGGGAGACCTAGCCTTTCGTCCCACCTTCCAAAGAGGACACCACGGGCCTCTTCACGCCACTGCCGGACCTCCTGCGGATGAGGCCAGTTCTGGCCCTCCCTGGCTGCCAGCATCCGCCGATACACCGAAGAATGGACCTCGGCTTCAAGGTCCCACGGCGGACTGCCAGCAATCAGGCAGGCCCCCACGAAGGACACCGTACGGTATGCCCTTGCTACCCTGAGCACCATCGCGCGCTGTGGACGCCGCAAAAGAGCAACGTTGTGTGGGCTCAGGGCATCTGCCCATATCGGCGCTCCATAGAGCGCCATTGAGCGCACCACCCCTGCGTAAAGGCGGCGACAAACTCCGCCTGGTCCTCCTATATTTGGCAGGATCCTCCCGAGCGCTCCGGCAGCAGCCACCAACTTAGGGGCCAAGCGCCGGAAGTGCTCCTGGAACTTCCATCTGCCGTCGAGGACAAGTCCCAGGTACTTCATTGTCGACCCGACGGCAATGGTAGCTCCTCCTACCGTTAACGTTGCTCCCGGTGGTGGCGCATTTCGAGGCCCGTGGAAGACTAGGGCCTCAGATTTGTGAAGGGCCACCTCCAGGCCCAACGCACGGATCCTATGGACCACATGTGCCACGCCAGCCGTAGCGAGATAGGCCGCCTCCCGGTATGTACTACCACGGGCCGACACAAGAGTATCGTCAGCGTAACACGTTACGCTGACCCCCCGCAAAGTAGCCCCGCGCAGCACCCAGTCGTAACCGATGTTCCACAGGAGCGGCCCTAATACCGAACCCTGTGGAACACCGCACGACATGGCCCTCCTTCCCCAGCCATCCTTAGTCGGATAGGCGACCTCCCTCCCTGCAAAGTAGCCAGCAATCGTTTGCTGCAGGTACCTTGGTACATTGTGGTACCGCAGTGCCGCCTTAATAGTTTCCCAGGGCAGGGTATTAAAGGCGTTGGAGATATCCAGAGACACTGCCATCAATACCCCGCCCTGCGAAATTTCCTCCTCAGCGAGACGCCTGACGCGGGCAATCGCGTCAAGAGTCGAGCGACCTTGCCGAAACCCAAACTGCCACTCACTCAAGCCCGGCTCCATACACCTGGTGAGACGCGCAGCAAGCACACGCTCAAAGAGCTTGCTGATCTCACCAAGGAGCACAATGGGGCGATAGGCCGACGGCTGATCGGGCGGGCGCCCCTCCTTTCGAAGGAGCACCAACCTACCCGTTTTCCACCTTTGCGGAAATCGCCCCTGCTCCAGGCACGCGGTGAAAATGGCCCTGACCCTGTCGCCAATCTCACCCAACGCAATTGCCAAGGCACGGCCCGGCACCCCATCAAGACCAGGCGCCGTCTTCCTGGAACGCATTTTTAATACAGCGACCTCGAGTTCCGCCTCAGATACCGGCGGCACCTCCTCCTCAAAGTCCTGCAGGGTGACAGCGGAAGCCATTAACGGCGGCATAAACTCCTCTCGCTCTGGGAAAAGTGCACCCACGACTCGATTCAGAAGATCTGGCTGAAGACTACTGGTTAATGGAGGAGCCCAAGGCCGCAACTTTTGCCTTACGACACGATACGGCCTCCCCCATGGATCTCTGTCCAGAGTCTCCAACCACTCCTTCCAAGACGCCTCCTTAGCCTGTGCTATGGCTGCTTGCAGCGCCTTACAAGCAACCCTGTATGAATCGTACAGAGCGTCCTCCTGCTGCTGTTCGCGCACTCTTCTCCTCCTGTACCTTGCATACTGGCGGCGCGCAGCCACGCAAGCGTTCCGCAATTGGCGGATTTCCGGTCGCCACCAGTACACTTGCCGCCTTGGGGAGGCTGGCTTTGCCCTAGGCATAGCCGCATCACAGATGCGCGTCAGTGCAGCAGCAAGCTGCTCGGCCTGCTGGTCAACCTGATCCACCACCTCCGAAGCAGTCCCCCAGGATTCGACGATAGCCGCTTCCTTGGTAAGTTGTCGGTCAAGTTTACCCAACACCCAACGCGGGCCATCCTCAGGCCGACTTCCCTCCAAGGGAGGAGTGGGGGCCGCAGATATGCTAAACCGAATATATCGGTGATCCGAAAGGGTCTCCTCACTAGTTTCCACCCTCCAGTCTAGAACACGGCGGGCCAGGGCGTGGGATGCGAACGTAATGTCCACGATCGATTCGCCCTGCTGCCGCACGCACGTGCTCTCCGAACCCTGGTTAAGGATCACCAACTCCTGTGCCACCGCCCACTCCTCCAGCACTTCACCACGTGGATCAGTCCCGGGGCACCCCCACGCCGTACACTTGGCATTAAAGTCCCCGGCAACCAAAATGGGTGTTGGGCGTATCTGTCCTATGAGACCTCCAACCTCCGCCAGCATCTGTTCGAAATCAGCCAAGCTGCGGCTGGGGGGATAATAAACCCCGATAACGGCCAGACCAGCCATAACTACCAGCACGTAACCGACACCCCTTGAAACTCTGTCATAAGGCAGGATGCTTCCAGTTGAAACGACGACAGCCACACTATCCTCCTGATCAGATACCCAGCCAATCCCAGTCGGAATAAAATAAGGCTCTGAAACCACCGCCACTTGTATTTGCCACTCGGTTATAGACTGGACTAACAGGTCCTGAGCCCTAGCCGAGTGGTTGATGTTGGCTTGCAGAAACTGTAAGGCCATTATTGAATAGTTTCCATGGGCTCCTCCTCCCTATTTTGCTGCGATGACTGACTGGCCACTGGGCCTGCGAGCGCCTTCTCTCCCGCCGTTTTAGCACCAGGGAAGATATTGGGACACTCCTTACTACCAATTGAATGCCCTGCCGGCTTATTGGCTGCCACACATATAGCGCAGCTCGCCTCGGCAGCAGAACATTCACGGAATTTGTGACCGAGTTGCCCACAGCGGAAACAGACACTACTGCGGTCTACCCCCCTATCACACTTAGCCCCCACATGACCCGTTTCCAGACACTTGAAGCATCGGAAAGGCCTGGGCTCAAGCAACACCACCCTTGCTGAGACCCAACCCACTCTGACTCGGCCAACTTCCACCAATTTCTTAGCCGCTATCACTGGACAGCTGAGCCAGAGTGATCCCAGACCACTGGCGCTACGAGCAATAACGCCTGGCCTAATTGCTTCAGTGCCACACCCCCCTTCACTGGCTACCGCGGCTACGACTTCGTCCACAGTCACCGAGTCGTCAAGCCCCAAAACTCGCATCTCGGCACACTTCACGGGACGGTGGACGAGCACCACATCGCTGTCCAACACCTCCCGGAGCTTAACTGCGAGAGCATCTGCAGCCTTCTCGGCATTTTCAGTGCCAGGAGGAATCTCCAGCATCCGTGCTCCAGTGACCGTCGTTCGGAAACGCACCTGGGTAAGGCCCACCTCCTGCAGCTTTATGCGGCTTTTGGCCTCCGCCAAGAGCGTTTCATATTTGTGGCCACCTTCAAGGGCCCCCGGCTTCAAGGTGAGCGTAACTGCCGGTGTCCGAGGAGGGCGAAGCTTGGGCGCCTTCCCTTGAACACTAGGAGGCGGTCCGCTCTTACCTACCAACACTTTTCTTCTGGACTTCCTTCCAACTACCGTAGCCCAAGAGTTGTCTCCAGGTGCACCCTCCACTACCACTTCAGGCCCTTGAGGTTGTGATTGTGGCTGAGGCTTACGGGCTGAAATTGCCGCCATCGTCCGCTTCTTCCTCCTGCGCTTATTGCCCCTTTTCCCTGCTACCAGCCTAGGGGCACCAGCGACCGCCTTACCAGCAACTGATTTTGCAGGCAAGGACTCCGAAGCAGCAGGGGCAGAAGCCTGAGGGACTCTCAGCCTGTCAGCGGCCAACGACGGACGCGACGCCGGCGATACGAGCCCCGCTAGCCGAGCGTCAAACCGCGCATTTACAATTGCGCCCATTTGCGCAATCAGCTCCTGCTTGAACTTCTCCATGTATGCCCGCACACCCTCAAGCATTCCACCGTCCCCTGATGTGGCCAAAGGCACTGGGCTAGCACGCTGATTGCGCACCTCAGTCCTGAGCAGCTCAAAATCCTTCCGGATCCCCACCAGCTCCGCTCGCAAGCGATCATTCTCAGCCTGCAGCCTCCTTGACTCGTCTGATTGAGACCTTCCAGCCAACTCCAGAACTGACTCCTTGATTGTCTCGGCAGCGTCCTTCAAATCACGCACAAAAGTGCCTTTAAGGTTCTTGGACTTCGAAGCAATAGAGGTGATTAACTCCACACTATCCAACACTCTATCACTCAGCTCCGAAGCCACAGCCTCACCACACTTTGATGGCTGCGATAGAACTGCCTCTCGTGCATGACGCGCTCTAGTACACCTTTCCATCAGGTCTTTCTCCGCTGCAATCCTTAGCTCCTCCTGTGCAGCAGCATTCAAAGCCTCCTTGGCTTTAGCTAGGCCCACATACTGCCCTGTGGTAGGGGGACGCCCTCTTCCACGCACAGCCGCTACTTGCCCAGCTCCAGCCTCCTCTCCTGACTCACCGGACAATTGCGAGCCACTCTCATTCACTCTCCGCCTCTTGGCGGCCTTCTTGCGACCTGCAGTTCTTCTGTTACTACTACCCTCTTTGGTCGTAGCAGCAGCGCAACGCACCGCCTCCGAGCCTTCGTCCTCCACATCACCGACCTCCACCACCTCCTGATCCACGTCACACGCAGCAGGCGCCTCCTCAACTGTTTCCCTTAAATCTAAATTACTTAAGCCTAGGTTTTTGGAATTGGACATTTTTGATCCCACGAGTATGGGGGAAAAAGTCAGTCCACCCAGGCAGCGCCCCCTGTACCTGGGTAACCCTATGTACATCTGTGATGTCGGGCGGTTTCACAGGAAACTTAACCTAGCGCGGGCCGGCCAATTAAGGCAAGCCCTCCGGTCCGCAGCACCGCCCGTACCCCATTAACGCCTTAACTGGGGATCGTTGGAACGACACTGCGGGTTCCGGGATTCAAGGCGAGCTGGCGTAAACTCCCCTGATTGGTAGCTTCCAAACAGGAAGCCACCACGCTCCTCCCGATATATCGGGTAACCTACTACTCAAAGCCACGTCTGTGCAGTCCTCTGCTCAGCAGAGGAGCACAGAGTAACCACCACGAGGCCTTTTAAAGGCCTATCCGTCCCGAACGGCAAGCTCTAATAAGCCCCCGCTGGGATGTGCTGCTCTTTGTCTGGCCCCTCCCCCCTTGCCTTCCCGGTATGGGTAACCCTGTCCGGTATAGCCTGGGGAATCACAGGAGCACACAAGCCCCCCCACCACGACAAGGTGGCAGCACGTCGGGGGGGTCGGGGGGGAACCTAACCTAACCTAACCTAACCTAACCTAACCTAACCTAACCTAACCTAACCTAACCTTTTTTTTTTTTTTTTTTTTTTTTTTTTTTTTTTTTTTTTTTTTTTTTTTTTTTTTTTTTTTTTTTACATGGAGAAATCCTCATTGGATCCCCGCTCTACGGGGAAGAGCGTGGGTATGTCGGACTCTACTGAGAAGCAGTAGCCTACCGACTAAAACTCCATGGTATGCCCACTCGCGGCATAGTGGGGGTGACACGGGATCGCGAACATGTCACCGCGAACACCCCCTGCCGCTGACAGCCGAAGCCGTCCCCTCCCTGGTGGAAGGCCAAAAAGCCCCACCGCGTCAGACGCATGCAGGGCGACACCTCACGCATCCGACGCACCCTCACCGAGGACCTCCACGCCGGGAGAGCGGCGAACGACCCCGTGATCGCCCTCTCAGGTCCTGCGTGTAGTGGGGATGCCTTCAGGGAACACGTCCCCTCCAGCTACGCCACCACTACACCCGCCCCATATTCAGACGTGGACTCTGTTGCTACAGAGCCACGCTGAGGGGCCCTCTGGAAGCCAGGACCGCCACCGACACACGGTGCTTCGGTCCCAGCCTCCTGGCCACGGGAGGACAAACGCCCCTACCCCATGGCCCCCTCTCCATACGAAGGGAGGACAAAAGCCCCTACCCCCTCGACCCGCTACGGGAGGACAAATGCCCCTACCCCCTAACCCTGCCACGGGAGGACAAACGCCCCTACCCCATGGCACCCTCTCCATACGAAGGGAGGACAAAAGCCCCTACCCCCTCGACCCGCTACGGGAGGACAAATGCCCCTACCCCCTAACCCTGCCACGGGAGGACAAACGCCCCTACCCCATGGCACCCTCTCGATACGAAGGGAGGACAAAAGCCCCTACCCCCTCGACCCGCTACGGGAGGACAAATGCCCCTACCCCCTAACCCTGCCACGGGAGGACAAACGCCCCTACCCCATGGCACCCTCGCCCCACCACGGGAGGACAAAAGCCCCTACCCCGTGGGTTCCCTCACCAAACGCCGACGGGAGTGCAGTTGCACAAGCACCGAGGTGCCCACCCGAGTAATGTCCCGCCAGCCCTCCCTCTCGGTCTCCTCCACCGACGGGGGTGTATACTACACCACAATCCCTCATTGATTGTGGTGAGCACAAACGCCGAGGCGCCCACCCGAGTAATGCCCCGCCAGTACTCCCTCTCGGTCTCCTCCTCTCCCGTCTTGGCCCGTAGGCCCCTCACCCTGGTGTCTCTTGGCTTCGCTGCGGTGGCCCCGCAGTTACTGAGCCCCCCCACCACGACAAGGTGGACACCGTCGGGGGGGAACCTAACCTAACCTAACCTAACCTTTTTTTTTTTTTTTTTTTTTTTTTTTTTTTTTTTTTTTTTTTTTTTTTTTTTTACCCAGAGAAATGCATTGAATTGCATACCACTACGTAATATGAGACCCTCGGGGGGAGAGTCAGACATTACGCATTGGTTATGTGGGGCTCTCTAGTCCGCGAAGGACTAGCCTACCCACTAAAACTCTGGGATGCTGCCAACCTGTGCCGTAGTGGTGGCGCCATGGGATCGCGAACATGTCACCACGACACCACCGGCACTTTCGCCCTAAGGCGAACCCTCACCGAAAGACACGCTGTAGCATAGCAGTGTGCCTAACCCTCACCTGCTTCCCCATGCCCCCAGGAAGCGGGGACCGCCACCGACACACGGTGCTGCGGTCCCACCCTCCTTGCTGAGGGAGGACAAAAGCCCCTACCCCTCAGCCAGCCATGGGAGGACAAAAGTCCCTACCCCACGACCCCCTCTCCACGTCCCATATCAGTCGTGGACTCTGCTGCTGCAGAGCCACGCTGAGGGACCCTCTGGAAGCTAGGACCGCCACCGACACACGGTGCTTCGGTCCCAGCCTCCTGGCTGAGGGAGGACAAACGCCCCTACCCCCCAGCCGGCCACGGGAGGACAAACGCCCCTACCCCACGACCCCCTCTCCACGCCAAGGGAGGACAAACGCCCCTACCCCTCGGCCTGCCACGGGAGGACAAACGCCCCTACCCCATGACACCCTCTCCACGCCAAGGGAGGACAAAAGCCCCTACCCCTCGGCTCGCCACGGGAGGACAAACGCCCCTACCCCTCACCCAACCACGGGAGGACAAAAGCCCCTACCCCGTGGGTTCCCTCCCCAGGTGCCGACTGATGTCCCGTCCCACGTGAATCCCAGAAACTCGGCCCCCGCAGATGCCGTCAGAAGCCGGAAACCCCCCAGATGTGTCACAGGCATGCATGACACCTGATATGTGATCCTCCCGCCTCGCTAATACAGCCGACCCGCCTGGGGAATGGATTTGCGTTTTCGATTTCTCAGAAATCGAAATGCACAATCCTTCCTGGCAGGTAGGCAGTATCAGAGGAGCAGGAGGCTCACTAGCCAGGCAGCCACCCACAGCTGCGACACATCGAGAGTCCTTCCGACGCCCTCCAACAACCACAAGGTCAGAGCCCCCAGGAACCACGCAGGCCGAAGCCACAAACCAGCACCTGTCTCCCCCGCCCGTCTTGGCCCGTAGGCTCCCTCCCTGGTGTCTCTTGGCTTCCCCGCGCGCACAACGCAGGTACTGAGCCCCCCCACCACGACAAGGTGGACACCCTCGGGGGGGAACCTAACCGCCTCCGCTCAAGCGCCGCGCGCCTTTCACGGCACGCGGCGCAGCCCCGAAAACGCCTGGCAAAAAGAATAGAAACCATATAATCCCATACTATGCAACAAGTTTCTGTCAAAAATGATATTTTAGTGGCAAGCTTTTATAGCCGACTGTACTTTTCTTTGGATATCCATCAAATGCTCACCTGCAGCGCGGCGCCGAGCGTTGTGCGCCTCCCGCTCTTCGGGAGTGAGGCGCCTAATGCGCCTCCGCTCAAGCGCCGCGCGCCTTTCACGGCACGCGGCGCAGCCCCGAAAACGCCTGGCAAAAAGAATAGAAACCATATAATCCCATACTATGCAACAAGTTTCTGTCAAAAATGATATTTTAGTGGCAAGCTTTTATAGCCGACTGTACTTTTCTTTGGATATCCATCAAATGCTCACCTGCAGCGCGGCGCCGAGCGTTGTGCGCCTCCCTCTCTTCGGGAGTGAGGCGCCTAATGCGCCTCCGCTCAAGCGCCGCGCGCCTTTCACGGCACGCGGCGCAGCCCCGAAAACGCCTGGCAAAAAGAATAGAAACCATATAATCCCATACTATGCAACAAGTTTCTGTCAAAAATGATATTTTAGTGGCAAGCTTTTATAGCCGACTGTACTTTTCTTTGGATATCCATCAAATGCTCACCTGCAGCGCGGCGCCGAGCGTTGTGCGCCTCCCGCTCTTCGGGAGTGAGGCGCCTTATGCGCCTCCGCTCAAGCGCCGCGCGCCTTTCACGGCACGCGGCGCAGCCCCGAAAACGCCTGGCAAAAAGAATAGAAACCATATAATCCCATACTATGCAACAAGTTTCTGTCAAAAATGACATTTTAGTGGCAATCTTTTATAGCCGACTGTACTTTTCTTTGGATATCCATCAAATGCTCACTGAGACGATTCTAAAGAGCCCAAGCTCAGTAGGATTGCTTTTTCTATTATAGAGTTCCTATGGCCACCTTCCGGCTCCATCATCAAATCAGCCCCATGGTAACATATTATTGTATTGTCATCAAAGTTAAGTAAGTATGCAAAATTTCAGCTCAATTGGTTGACGATATCTGCTTCAAAATTGAGTTGCAAGATTTCACCCGAACAAACATACTTAGATACATACATAGATACATACATACATTGCAAGTTAAAAGCTTTTAATAAACCAACCCGCAAACTGATCAACACGTCTAGCGTAACTTTGACACGCGACTCATGTCGCGCGAGATAGCATCATCCGTCACTATTTCATAGTACCTACTGTACATTATAGAGACAGGTAGTATATCCCGCGCGGGAAAAAGTCGCGTGTCAAAGTTATGCTAGCCGTGCAGATCGACTTTTAGCACGTTTTATAATCAACGAAATTGAAATTATAAACAAAATAAATAATGCACGATAAACCAAAAGTTTGTTTGACCCACCGGTTTCGAGCCAAGTTCTCAATCATCGTCTCGATTCGCACGAGACGTTGGCGCGTGGCTTCAATTTCTGAAAACAATCATTATGATCCCACCAAAAACATTTCATGTAAAAAAGGCGGCCAAGACTCATATGGTCTGGCTGTAAAAAAGTTATCAGATCCCTCGAAAAGCCAAGCCCCTAAGCCCTGAGTTTACTAATCCTACACATTGGCTTCAAAGGTATGGCTTGGCCGTTTCATAAAGTAACGTAAATAAGTCCAACGGACCGTCTGGCCCATACGATATCAAGAAGTTAAGTTTATATATCTCCATGATAATATACATATATAAACTTAATTCCTTACCATATAGGCCGGACAGTCCATTAGACTTATTTACGGTACTTTATGAAACGGCCCTGCAGTTGCTGCATGAACACTCATTGAACGAGAAGAGCGCGCGAAAGAAGTATTCTGATTACGCGGCGCGTTATAGTTTGCATCGAATGCGTGCGAGTTAACGATATCGCGTGCCGTCCAGCTTGCGCATGGCGCGATGACGTCACGCCGCAGCTGGAGGAGCTGGCCGCGCGGCCGGCGCCCGCCGCGAGGGGGCGCTGCGGCGCGATCGCGGCGTTTGAACGCGAAGCGCTCATTATCTCCGTAGCAGATAATTCTTTATCCAAGAAATCCAGTAATTCGGTCACACTTGGAATATCATTCGACGTTCTCAAGGATAATTCAAAACGTCTACGTATATTTGGTGTAATTTTGCGTAGCAAAATATTTAATAAGACGAAACTCCATTCGTCAACCGGAAAACCTAATGAATTTAACGCCGTTATGTTCTCGTGATAACAATTCATTAAATTACGCAAACTACTTTCGATGTTTTTATCGTTGACCGGTTCAACATCGAAAATGTTGTCAAAATGTTTCGTTGAAATAATTCGCTTATTTTCATATCGATTGATTAACACCTGCAAGGCGTTTTCGTAGTTAGTTTCAGTAACTGGGATCGATTTGATAAGATTATATGGCTCATCTTTTAAAAATAACAACAAATAACGAAAACGTTCTACGTTTGTTAAAGATTGGTTGTCGTGTACAAGTGATTTATATAAATCATAGAAGGCATTCCATTCTGTCAATATTCCAGAGAATGTTTGCAAAGTTAATTGAGATAACCGAACATTCGAGTGAAAGTTATTTTGTTGGGACGCGCAACATCCCGTACTATGAGTAGTAGGTAGCCCGCCGCAACCAGCCGACAGGCTTTGTTTACGTTCTTCTTTTAAATTATCTAACGTAACTTGTATTTGAAAATACAATGAATCAAATTGATTACGCACAGCAAAATGTTCCTCTTTAGAAAAACACTCGTTTTTTGCCGATAATTTTTCAATTTTTCCTTGAACTTGAAGAAATGATTTTTTAATTGAATTTAATTCTTTAACACGAACTCTAAATTCTGAAATGTTCTGAGAACACTCTACGATACGTTGGGCACTATTTAAAGCTAGATCACGTTCGAATGTTAATTGGTCGATTTCCATTGTTACTGAATAAAACGATTGTTTACGTAGTATAAGTAGATATTAGCAGTATTGTTTGAACCCAGTTATAGAATAAAATTGCTTAAAATATTTAATGTATTGTAAACATATACAATAAGATACCTGGTTATTTTGTGCGTAACGACTTCGATCAGTCCTTTAATAAATGTAAAACAATTATTTACTATTATTTTCTTTCGTTCCTTAACCTCTCAATCAATCGTGACACTTTCTCTCTGTTCACAATCTCTCTCCCCAGTGTTACCAGCTCTCTCTTTGGTTTTTTCCCGTACATGTTACGCCTTAATGTTAATGACTTAATTATTTTCCCTTGTTTTTACATAACATTACTGACAGAAGTTAGAGCTGCTAACAGACGGCCTTCCTGTTAATCGGAATGACCCTATTCCGGTTCGGCCATTCAAACTGGCGTATGCCCCTATACGTATGTATTTACATATAATCAACATTACTTTATTGGTTTACAATAATTAGGATAAAACTGAAATAGATAACATTATCAGCAGACAATTTTTTTTTTTTTTTTTTTTAAATGTGATATCAATACCTTCAATTAATTTTAAAGGTTCGCAATAAGTAGCTTGTTGTTCTTGAATTTAAACATCGATACCAGTACTTTCTTATACTTGAGTTTAAAGGTTAGAAATCGCTAGCTAGTTATGCCTAAATTGTACGATATTGTAATTAAATTTAAACATTGCAATAAGTGGCTAATTGCACTTAAATTTAAACATTAAAATCAGTACCTCGTTATACTTGAATTTAAACATTTGGAATCAATAGCTAGATTATGCCTTAATTGTAGCACTTAAAATCAGCAGGTACGATATTGTACTTAATTTTAAACATTTGTAATAAGTAACTAATTGCACTTAAATTTAAACATTAAAATCAGTACCTCGTTATACTTGAATTTAAACATTTGGAATCAATAGCTAGATTATGCCTTAATTGTAGCACTTAAAATCAGCAGGTACGATATTGTACTTAATTTTAAACATTTGTAATAAGTAACTAATTGCACTTAAACCTAAACATTGAAATCAGTACCTTATTATACTTGAATTAAAATATTGAGATCAACGATCAATTATGATTAAATTGTAACACTTAAAATCAGCAGGTACAATACTGTACTTAAACTTAGAAATGAACTTGAATTGACTTGATTAATCCATTTTCTCCTCTTAGTGGGCGAAGCTGCTGCTATCAGCTGGACTGCTGTTTTCTTATTTCTAGCGTATCTGTAACCACACAAAGATAAATATGAGGAAGTTTGTATATATATATATATATATATTTTTTTTGTCCTTGATGGTGGTATACATACACATTACAGATAATCAGCTATTTACTCGCAAGTATTAATTACCGATATTTATCATCAACTATTTATTTATTGGTCACCACAGTCCGTGGTAGGTATATTTCGGTAACGTTAGTCAGTTACATACTGATCACCGCCTCCACGGTATATTTCAGTAAGGTTAGTCAGTTACATACTGATCACCGCCTCCACGGTATATTCCAGTAAGGTTAGTCAGTTACATACTGATCACCGCCTCCACGGTATATTTCAGTAAGGTTAGTCAGTTACATACTGATCACCGCCTCCACGGTATATTTCAGTAAGGTTAGTCAGTAACATACTGATCACCGCCTCCACAGTATATTTCAGTAAGGTTAGTCAGTCACATACTGATCACCGCCTCCACGGTATATTTCAGTAAGGTTAGTCAGTTACATACTGATCACCGCCTCCACGGTATATTTCAGTAAGGTTAGTCGTTCACGTACTGATCACCGCCTCCACGGTATATTTCAGTAAGGTTAGTCATTCACGTACTGATCACCGCCTCCACGGTATATTTCAGTAAGATTAGTCATTCACATACTGATCACCGCCTCCACGGTATATTTCAGTAAGGTTAGTCATTCACGTACTGATCACCGCCTCCACGGTATATTTCAGTAAGGTTAGTCATTCACGTACTGATCACCGCCTCCACGGTATATTTCAGTAAAGTCAGTCAATTACGTACTGATCACCGCCTCCACGGTATATTTCAGTAAGGTTAGTCATTCACGTACCGATCATCGCAGTCTACGGCATATGTCAGTAAAATTAGTCGGTTTCATGAAATACGTGTACTATATTGTGTACTCACATTTAATTCTCCCCCATAAAACTTGGATTAGCTAGGCATACGTAGTATGCCTCAAGCAGCAACTCTATTCTCTCTGAAACATTTAGCAGCAGGGATAGGACACATTCTCGGGACAGTTTACAAGTCTATTCTCTCTCGTCAGTCAAGTTAATCTCATCATCGGTGCTATTGCTATCACTAGTCTCACTGATGGTCCGATCCTCTCCCTGGTCATTATCATCAGAAAAAGTAATCCATTTCTTTAAAACATCGGCTGGGTAAACACTTTTGTATTTTCGCTTTGCGTGCCCGTCAATACTGATAATTTCATATCGGTCGTTTGGCAATATTGCATTGATTTTGTATGGTCCCCTAAATTTAGGACACAGTTTTTTACTTTTACCGTTTGCAGGGACATGGTGATTAGGAATCATAACCAAGTCCCCCAAGTTGAAAAACTTGGTAGGGGCTTTTCTATCGTCATATCTAGCTTTCATTGCTTCTTGATTTCTCTTTATTTTATCAACAGCTGCCTCCCGTATGATGTCGCGTACAGGCAAGTTAGCCTCCATAC
The DNA here is from genome assembly GCA_905147355.2 of Apotomis turbidana. Classification (NCBI taxonomy): domain Eukaryota; kingdom Metazoa; phylum Arthropoda; class Insecta; order Lepidoptera; family Tortricidae; genus Apotomis; species Apotomis turbidana. Next base: position 51,633 of record LR990283.1, read on the forward strand.
CTTGCTCTGATAGCGTAGACACTGTCGGCTGGCCTACCTCACCATCTGCCGACTGAATTTTGTGCTCGTATTCGCCTATGGCATTCAGAACAGGGGCTTCTTGTAAGCTACATAGTTGTTCTCCTTCCGTAGACAATTTCTGCCGGTGAAGTCCCGGTTCCTCGATTTAAGGTATTGTTTAAAGCTCTTTGTATGTTATTAATGTGCTGATCCCAGTCTCGCTCATCCTGTCCATGATTAGAGGCTGCCAGAGATTCGAGAATAGTACGATTGTACCTTTCTATTTGCCCGTTAGCCCGTGGCGTAGCCACGGCATTGAGGATATGTTTGACGCCAATAGACTTTATAAATTTTTTAAATGTGGCTGACGTGAAACTAGTTCCCCTATCTGATATTATTACTTTAGGACTGCCTATTATACTGAAAATATCCGTTAGAACATTAATAGTAGTCTTGCTTTTTAAATTCTTAACAGCTTTTATAAAGATAAATTTGCTGAAGCCATCAATTATCCCAAGTATATAAGAATTCCCCTGTCTACTCCTTATGAATGGACCCAGATGGTCCATGTGTATTGTATGAAATGGGGTATTCCCTTTTGGAATTGGGTGCAGATACCCACTACTTTTAGAAGTGGACGCTTTATTGTACGCACAACTAAGGCACGCTGATACATACTTACGTACAAATCTGTTCATCTTGGGAAACCAGTAATCTTTCTTTATTTTATCAATGGTTTTATCGTATGAGAAGTGTCCTGACTCATCGTGGCTTAGTTGACAAATGCGCCATCTCGCACCATTAGGTACAACCCATTTAAGACTATCACCGACTTTCCGATATATTTTGTCGTCTTTCAAAATATAATTCTCTACAATGTCCTTTATATCTCTGTTATTGGTGTTTAAAATGCTCTTAATTAGTTTTAACTTTGGGTCTGTCATTTGTCAAAACCTCGAACACCGCAGGAAAGTCGCCTGTTTATCGATTTTCTACCGGATACACTTTGGTGAGTGTGCACTAGGACTGCATGAATTAATTCCACCGTCTCCGTTCAGACAATACAGTACTCGGCGCGGACTTGGATTCCACCCTTATGTTGTCGATATACCACTGATTCGTACGAAACGCTTTGCGTCTACTTTCCTTATGAGGACAGCTAAGGAATGGAACTCTCTTCCTGCGCACCTGTTTCCTGAAAAATATAACTTGGATCTCTTCAAGTCGAGAGTGAATAGGCATCTTCTAGCCAAGCATGCTCCATCTTAGGCCTTATTGTCACTTAACATCAGGTGCAATCGAGGTTAAATGCATGGCTATTTTGAATAAAAAAAAAAAAAAAATTTGTACTGTGTGTAACCATTCGGTAGTCGTGACATGCATGATCTCAAATTCTCGTATTTCGGCTGAGTCATCTTGGGTATCCCTTTGAATGGGATTCCGACTCAAAGCATCCACGTGCTTCATGCTTACGCCCGGTCTGTATTCAATAGTAAAATTATACTCTTGCAGTAGTAACCACCAACGGGCAATTCTCGGCACTAAATCCCTTTTTGTTAACGTAGACCTAAGAGCATTGCAGTCCGTGTACACTTTGAAAGGGATCCCTATCAAATAAATCCGGAATTTCTTTAGTGACAAGACAACGGCAAGGGTTTCTAACTCGTATGAGTGTAAATGTTCTTCTTCCTTAGTCGTCTGTTTGCTAAAATATGCTACCGGGTGAAGAGGCGCCTTCTCATCGGGTCGTTGCAAAAGTATACCGCCTACTCCCAGCAAAGGTATGGAGGCTAACTTGCCTGTACGCGACATCATACGGGAGGCAGCTGTTGATAAAATAAAGAGAAATCAAGAAGCAATGAAAGCTAGATATGACGATAGAAAAGCCCCTACCAAGTTTTTCAACTTGGGGGACTTGGTTATGATTCCTAATCACCATGTCCCTGCAAACGGTAAAAGTAAAAAACTGTGTCCTAAATTTAGGGGACCATACAAAATCAATGCAATATTGCCAAACGACCGATATGAAATTATCAGTATTGACGGGCACGCAAAGCGAAAATACAAAAGTGTTTACCCAGCCGATGTTTTAAAGAAATGGATTACTTTTTCTGATGATAATGACCAGGGAGAGGATCGGACCATCAGTGAGACTAGTGATAGCAATAGCACCGATGATGAGATTAACTTGACTGACGGGAGAGAATAGACTTGTAAACTGTCCCGAGAATGTGTCCTATCCCTGCTGCTAAATGTTTCAGAGAGAATAGAGTTGCTGCTTGAGGCATACTACGTATGCCTAGCTAATCCAAGTTTTATGGGGGAGAATTAAATGTGAGTACACAATACAGTACACGTATTTCATGAAACCGACTAATTTTACTGACATATGCCGTAGACTGCGATGATCGGTACGTGAATGACTAACCTTACTGAAATATACCGTGGAGGCGGTGATCAGTACGTAATTGACTGACTTTACTGAAATATACCGTGGAGGCGGTGATCAGTACGTGAATGACTAACCTTACTGAAATATACCGTGGAGGCGGTGATCAGTACGTGAATGACTAACCTTACTGAAATATACCGTGGAGGCGGTGATCAGTATGTGAATGACTAATCTTACTGAAATATACCGTGGAGGCGGTGATCAGTACGTGAATGACTAACCTTACTGAAATATACCGTGGAGGCGGTGATCAGTACGTGAACGACTAACCTTACTGAAATATACCGTGGAGGCGGTGATCAGTATGTAACTGACTAACCTTACTGAAATATACCGTGGAGGCGGTGATCAGTATGTGACTGACTAACCTTACTGAAATATACTGTGGAGGCGGTGATCAGTATGTTACTGACTAACCTTACTGAAATATACCGTGGAGGCGGTGATCAGTATGTAACCGACTAACCTTACTGAAATATACCGTGGAGGCGGTGATCAGTATGTAACTGACTAACCTTACTGGAATATACCGTGGAGGCGGTGATCAGTATGTAACTGACTAACCTTACTGAAATATACCGTGGAGGCGGTGATCAGTATGTAACTGACTAACGTTACCGAAATATACCTACCACGGACTGTGGTGACCAATAAATAAATAGTTGATGATAAATATCGGTAATTAATACTTGCGAGTAAATAGCTGATTATCTGTAATGTGTATGTATACCACCATCAAGGACAAAAAATATATATATATATATATATATATACAAACTTCCTCATATTTATCTTTGTGTGGTTACAGATACGCTAGAAATAAGAAAACAGCAGTCCAGCTGATAGCAGCAGCTTCGCCCACTAAGAGGAGAAAATGGATTAATCAAGTCAATTCAAGTTCATTTCTAAGTTTAAGTACAGTATTGTACCTGCTGATTTTAAGTGTTACAATTTAATCATAATTGATCGTTGATCTCAATATTTTAATTCAAGTATAATAAGGTACTGATTTCAATGTTTAGGTTTAAGTGCAATTAGTTACTTATTACAAATGTTTAAAATTAAGTACAATATCGTACCTGCTGATTTTAAGTGCTACAATTAAGGCATAATCTAGCTATTGATTCCAAATGTTTAAATTCAAGTATAACGAGGTACTGATTTTAATGTTTAAATTTAAGTGCAATTAGTTACTTATTACAAATGTTTAAAATTAAGTACAATATCGTACCTGCTGATTTTAAGTGCTACAATTAAGGCATAATCTAGCTATTGATTCCAAATGTTTAAATTCAAGTATAACGAGGTACTGATTTTAATGTTTAAATTTAAGTGCAATTAGCCACTTATTGCAATGTTTAAATTTAATTACAATATCGTACAATTTAGGCATAACTAGCTAGCGATTTCTAACCTTTAAACTCAAGTATAAGAAAGTACTGGTATCGATGTTTAAATTCAAGAACAACAAGCTACTTATTGCGAACCTTTAAAATTAATTGAAGGTATTGATATCACATTTAAAAAAAAAAAAAAAAAAAATTGTCTGCTGATAATGTTATCTATTTCAGTTTTATCCTAATTATTGTAAACCAATAAAGTAATGTTGATTATATGTAAATACATACGTATAGGGGCATACGCCAGTTTGAATGGCCGAACCGGAATAGGGTCATTCCGATTAACAGGAAGGCCGTCTGTTAGCAGCTCTAACTTCTGTCAGTAATGTTATGTAAAAACAAGGGAAAATAATTAAGTCATTAACATTAAGGCGTAACATGTACGGGAAAAAACCAAAGAGAGAGCTGGTAACACTGGGGAGAGAGATTGTGAACAGAGAGAAAGTGTCACGATTGATTGAGAGGTTAAGGAACGAAAGAAAATAATAGTAAATAATTGTTTTACATTTATTAAAGGACTGATCGAAGTCGTTACGCACAAAATAACCAGGTATCTTATTGTATATGTTTACAATACATTAAATATTTTAAGCAATTTTATTCTATAACTAGGTTCAAACAATACTGCTAATATCTACTTATACTACGTAAACAATCGTTTTATTCAGTAACAATGGAAATCGACCAATTAACATTCGAACGTGATCTAGCTTTAAATAGTGCCCAACGTATCGTAGAGTGTTCTCAGAACATTTCAGAATTTAGAGTTCGTGTTAAAGAATTAAATTCAATTAAAAAATCATTTCTTCAAGTTCAAGGAAAAATTGAAAAATTATCGGCAAAAAACGAGTGTTTTTCTAAAGAGGAACATTTTGCTGTGCGTAATCAATTTGATTCATTGTATTTTCAAATACAAGTTACGTTAGATAATTTAAAAGAAGAACGTAAACAAAGCCTGTCGGCTGGTTGCGGCGGGCTACCTACTACTCATAGTACGGGATGTTGCGCGTCCCAACAAAATAACTTTCACTCGAATGTTCGGTTATCTCAATTAACTTTGCAAACATTCTCTGGAATATTGACAGAATGGAATGCCTTCTATGATTTATATAAATCACTTGTACACGACAACCAATCTTTAACAAACGTAGAACGTTTTCGTTATTTGTTGTTATTTTTAAAAGATGAGCCATATAATCTTATCAAATCGATCCCAGTTACTGAAACTAACTACGAAAACGCCTTGCAGGTGTTAATCAATCGATATGAAAATAAGCGAATTATTTCAACGAAACTTTTTGACAACATTTTCGATGTTGAACCGGTCAACGATAAAAACATCGAAAGTAGTTTGCGTAATTTAATGAATTGTTATCACGAGAACATAACGGCGTTAAATTCATTAGGTTTTCCGGTTGACGAATGGAGTTTCGTCTTATTAAATATTTTGCTACGCAAAATTACACCAAATATACGTAGACGTTTTGAATTATCCTTGAGAACGTCGAATGATATTCCAAGTGTGACCGAATTACTGGATTTCTTGGATAAAGAATTATCTGCTACGGAGATAATGAGCGCTTCGCGTTCAAACGCCGCGATCGCGCCGCAGCGCCCCCTCGCGGCGGGCGCCGGCCGCGCGGCCAGCTCCTCCAGCTGCGGCGTGACGTCATCGCGCCATGCGCAAGCTGGACGGCACGCGATATCGTTAACTCGCACGCATTCGATGCAAACTATAACGCGCCGCGTAATCAGAATACTTCTTTCGCGCGCTCTTCTCGTTCAATGAGTGTTCATGCAGCAACTGCAGGGCCGTTTCATAAAGTACCGTAAATAAGTCTAATGGACTGTCCGGCCTATATGGTAAGGAATTAAGTTTATATATGTATATTATCATGGAGATATATAAACTTAACTTCTTGATATCGTATGGGCCAGACGGTCCGTTGGACTTATTTACGTTACTTTATGAAACGGCCAAGCCATACCTTTGAAGCCAATGTGTAGGATTAGTAAACTCAGGGCTTAGGGGCTTGGCTTTTCGAGGGATCTGATAACTTTTTTACAGCCAGACCATATGAGTCTTGGCCGCCTTTTTTACATGAAATGTTTTTGGTGGGATCATAATGATTGTTTTCAGAAATTGAAGCCACGCGCCAACGTCTCGTGCGAATCGAGACGATGATTGAGAACTTGGCTCGAAACCGGTGGGTCAAACAAACTTTTGGTTTATCGTGCATTATTTATTTTGTTTATAATTTCAATTTCGTTGATTATAAAACGTGCTAAAAGTCGATCTGCACGGCTAGCATAACTTTGACACGCGACTTTTTCCCGCGCGGGATATACTACCTGTCTCTATAATGTACAGTAGGTACTATGAAATAGTGACGGATGATGCTATCTCGCGCGACATGAGTCGCGTGTCAAAGTTACGCTAGACGTGTTGATCAGTTTGCGGGTTGGTTTATTAAAAGCTTTTAACTTGCAATGTATGTATGTATCTATGTATGTATCTAAGTATGTTTGTTCGGGTGAAATCTTGCAACTCAATTTTGAAGCAGATATCGTCAACCAATTGAGCTGAAATTTTGCATACTTACTTAACTTTGATGACAATACAATAATATGTTACCATGGGGCTGATTTGATGATGGAGCCGGAAGGTGGCCATAGGAACTCTATAATAGAAAAAGCAATCCTACTGAGCTTGGGCTCTTTAGAATCGTCTCAGTGAGCATTTGATGGATATCCAAAGAAAAGTACAGTCGGCTATAAAAGCTTGCCACTAAAATGTCATTTTTGACAGAAACTTGTTGCATAGTATGGGATTATATGGTTTCTATTCTTTTTGCCAGGCGTTTTCGGGGCTGCGCCGCGTGCCGTGAAAGGCGCGCGGCGCTTGAGCGGAGGCGCATTAGGCGCCTCACTCCCGAAGAGCGGGAGGCGCACAACGCTCGGCGCCGCGCTGCAGGTGAGCATTTGATGGATATCCAAAGAAAAGTACAGTCGGCTATAAAAGCTTGCCACTAAAATATCATTTTTGACAGAAACTTGTTGCATAGTATGGGATTATATGGTTTCTATTCTTTTTGCCAGGCGTTTTCGGGGCTGCGCCGCGTGCCGTGAAAGGCGCGCGGCGCTTGAGCGGAGGCGCATTAGGCGCCTCACTCCCGAAGAGCGGGAGGCGCACAACGCTCGGCGCCGCGCTGCAGGTGAGCATTTGATGGATATCCAAAGAAAAGTACAGTCGGCTATAAAAGCTTGCCAATAAAATAACATTTTTGACAGAAACTTGTTGCATAGTATGGGATTATATGGTTTCTATTCTTTTTGCCAGGCGTTTTCGGGGCTGCGCCGCGTGCCGTGAAAGGCGCGCGGCGCTTGAGCGGAGGCGCATTAGGCGCCTCACTCCCGAAGAGCGGGAGGCGCACAACGCTCGGCGCCGCGCTGCAGGTGAGCATTTGATGGATATCCAAAGAAAAGTACAGTCGGCTATAAAAGCTTGCCACTAAAATGTCATTTTTGACAGAAACTTGTTGCATAGTATGGGATTATATGGTTTCTATTCTTTTTGCCAGGCGTTTTCGGGGCTGCGCCGCGTGCCGTGAAAGGCGCGCGGCGCTTGAGCGGAGGCGCATAAGGCGCCTCACTCCCGAAGAGCGGGAGGCGCACAACGCTCGGCGCCGCGCTGCAGGTGAGCATTTGATGGATATCCAAAGAAAAGTACAGTCGGCTATAAAAGCTTGCCACTAAAATATCATTTTTGACAGAAACTTGTTGCATAGTATGGGATTATATGGTTTCTATTCTTTTTGCCAGGCGTTTTCGGGGCTGCGCCGCGTGCCGTGAAAGGCGCGCGGCGCTTGAGCGGAGGCGCATTAGGCGCCTCACTCCCGAAGAGCGGGAGGCGCACAACGCTCGGCGCCGCGCTGCAGGTGAGCATTTGATGGATATCCAAAGAAAAGTACAGTCGGCTATAAAAGCTTGCCACTAAAATATCATTTTTGACAGAAACTTGTTGCATAGTATGGGATTATATGGTTTCTATTCTTTTTGCCAGGCGTTTTCGGGGCTGCGCCGCGTGCCGTGAAAGGCGCGCGGCGCTTGAGCGGAGGCGCATTAGGCGCCTCACTCCCGAAGAGCGGGAGGCGCACAACGCTCGGCGCCGCGCTGCAGGTGAGCATTTGATGGATATCCAAAGAAAAGTACAGTCGGCTATAAAAGCTTGCCACTAAAATATCATTTTTGACAGAAACTTGTTGCATAGTATGGGATTATATGGTTTCTATTCTTTTTGCCAGGCGTTTTCGGGGCTGCGCCGCGTGCCGTGAAAGGCGCGCGGCGCTTGAGCGGAGGCGCATTAGGCGCCTCACTCCCGAAGAGCGGGAGGCGCACAACGCTCGGCGCCGCGCTGCAGGTGAGCATTTGATGGATATCCAAAGAAAAGTACAGTCGGCTATAAAAGCTTGCCACTAAAATATAATTTTTGACAGAAACTTGTTGCATAGTATGGGATTATATGGTTTCTATTCTTTTTGCCAGGCGTTTTCGGGGCTGCGCCGCGTGCCGTGAAAGGCGCGCGGTGCTTGAGCGGAGGCGCATTAGGCGCCTCACTCCCGAAGAGCGGGAGGCGCACAACGCTCGGCGCCGCGCTGCAGGTGAGCATTTGATGGATATCCAAAGAAAAGTACAGTCGGCTATAAAAGCTTGCCACTAAAATATCATTTTTGACAGAAACTTGTTGCATAGTATGGGATTATATGGTTTCTATTCTTTTTGCCAGGCGTTTTCGGGGCTGCGCCGCGTGCCGTGAAAGGCGCGCGGCGCTTGAGCGGAGGCGCATTAGGCGCCTCACTCCCGAAGAGCGGGAGGCGCACAACGCTCGGCGCCGCGCTGCAGGTGAGCATTTGATGGATATCCAAAGAAAAGTACAGTCGGCTATAAAAGCTTGCCACTAAAATATCATTTTTGACAGAAACTTGTTGCATAGTATGGGATTATATGGTTTCTATTCTTTTTGCCAGGCGTTTTCGGGGCTGCGCCGCGTGCCGTGAAAGGCGCGCGGCGCTTGAGCGGAGGCGCATTAGGCGCCTCACTCCCGAAGAGAGGGAGGCGCACAACGCTCGGCGCCGCGCTGCAGGTGAGCATTTGATGGATATCCAAAGAAAAGTACAGTCGGCTATAAAAGCTTGCCACTAAAATGTCATTTTTGACAGAAACTTGTTGCATAGTATGGGATTATATGGTTTCTATTCTTTTTGCCAGGCGTTTTCGGGGCTGCGCCGCGTGCCGTGAAAGGCGCGCGGCGCTTGAGCGGAGGCGCATTAGGCGCCTCACTCCCGAAGAGCGGGAGGCGCACAACGCTCGGTGCCGCGCTGCAGGTGAGCATTTGATGGATATCCAAAGAAAAGTACAGTCGGCTATAAAAGCTTGCCACTAAAATGTCATTTTTGACAGAAACTTGTTGCATAGTATGGGATTATATGGTTTCTATTCTTTTTGCCAGGCGTTTTCGGGGCTGCGCCGCGTGCCGTGTAAGGCGCGCGGCGCTTGAGCGGAGGCGCATAAGGCGCCTCACTCCCGAAGAGCGGGAGGCGCACAACGCTCGGCGCCGCGCTGCAGGTGAGCATTTGATAGATATCCAAAGAAAAGTACAGTCGGCTATAAAAGCTTGCCACTAAAATATCATTTTTGACAGAAACTTGTTGCATAGTATGGGATTATATGGTTTCTATTCTTTTTGCCAGGCGTTTTCGGGGCTGCGCCGCGTGCCGTGAAAGGCGCGCGGCGCTTGAGCGGAGGCGCATTAGGCGCCTCACTCCCGAAGAGCGGGAGGCGCACAACGCTCGGCGCCGCGCTGCAGGTGAGCATTTGATGGATATCCAAAGAAAAGTACAGTCGGCTATAAAAGCTTGCCACTAAAATATCATTTTTGACAGAAACTTGTTGCATAGTATGGGATTATATGGTTTCTATTCTTTTTGCCAGGCGTTTTCGGGGCTGCGCCGCGTGCCGTGAAAGGCGCGCGGCGCTTGAGCGGAGGCGCATTAGGCGCCTCACTCCCGAAGAGCGGGAGGCGCACAACGCTCGGCGCCGCGCTGCAGGTGAGCATTTGATGGATATCCAAAGAAAAGTACAGTCGGCTATAAAAGCTTGCCACTAAAATATCATTTTTGACAGAAACTTGTTGCATAGTATGGGATTATATGGTTTCTATTCTTTTTGCCAGGCGTTTTCGGGGCTGCGCCGCGTGCCGTGAAAGGCGCGCGGCGCTTGAGCGGAGGCGCATTAGGCGCCTCACTCCCGAAGAGCGGGAGGCGCACAACGCTCGGCGCCGCGCTGCAGGTGAGCATTTGATGGATATCCAAAGAAAAGTACAGTCGGCTATAGAAGCTTGCCACTAAAATATCATTTTTGACAGAAACTTGTTGCATAGTATGGGATTATATGGTTTCTATTCTTTTTGCCAGGCGTTTTCGGGGCTGCGCCGCGTGCCGTGAAAGGCGCGCGGCGCTTGAGCGGAGGCGCATTAGGCGCCTCACTCCCGAAGAGCGGGAGGCGCACAACGCTCGGCGCCGCGCTGCAGGTGAGCATTTGATGGATATCCAAAGAAAAGTACAGTCGGCTATAAAAGCTTGCCACTAAAATATCATTTTTGACAGAAACTTGTTGCATAGTATGGGATTATATGGTTTCTATTCTTTTTGCCAGGCGTTTTCGGGGCTGCGCCGCGTGCCGTGAAAGGCGCGCGGCGCTTGAGCGGAGGCGCATTAGGCGCCTCACTCCCGAAGAGAGGGAGGCGCACAACGCTCGGCGCCGCGCTGCAGGTGAGCATTTGATGGATATCCAAAGAAAAGTACAGTCGGCTATAAAAGCTTGCCACTAAAATGTCATTTTTGACAGAAACTTGTTGCATAGTATGGGATTATATGGTTTCTATTCTTTTTGCCAGGCGTTTTCGGGGCTGCGCCGCGTGCCGTGAAAGGCGCGCGGCGCTTGAGCGGAGGCGCATTAGGCGCCTCACTCCCGAAGAGCGGGAGGCGCACAACGCTCGGCGCCGCGCTGCAGGTGAGCATTTGATGGATATCCAAAGAAAAGTACAGTCGGCTATAAAAGCTTGCCACTAAAATATCATTTTTGACAGAAACTTGTTGCATAGTATGGGATTATATGGTTTCTATTCTTTTTGCCAGGCGTTTTCGGGGCTGCGCCGCGTGCCGTGAAAGGCGCGCGGCGCTTGAGCGGAGGCGCATTAGGCGCCTCACTCCCGAAGAGCGGGAGGCGCACAACGCTCGGCGCCGCGCTGCAGGTGAGCATTTGATGGATATCCAAAGAAAAGTACAGTCGGCTATAAAAGCTTGCCACTAAAATGTCATTTTTGACAGAAACTTGTTGCATAGTATGGGATTATATGGTTTCTATTCTTTTTGCCAGGCGTTTTCGGGGCTGCGCCGCGTGCCGTGAAAGGCGCGCGGCGCTTGAGCGGAGGCGCATAAGGCGCCTCACTCCCGAAGAGCGGGAGGCGCACAACGCTCGGCGCCGCGCTGCAGGTGAGCATTTGATGGATATCCAAAGCAAAGTACAGTCAGCTATAAAAGCTTGCCACTAAAATATCATTTTTGACAGAAACTTGTTGCATAGTATGGGATTATATGGTTTCTATTCTTTTTGCCAGGCGTTTTCGGGGCTGCGCCGCGTGCCGTGAAAGGCGCGCGGCGCTTGAGCGGAGGCGCATTAGGCGCCTCACTCCCGAAGAGCGGGAGGCGCACAACGCTCGGCGCCGCGCTGCAGGTGAGCATTTGATGGATATCCAAAGAAAAGTACAGTCGGCTATAAAAGCTTGCCACTAAAATATCATTTTTGACAGAAACTTGTTGCATAGTATGGGATTATATGGTTTCTATTCTTTTTGCCAGGCGTTTTCGGGGCTGCGCCGCGTGCCGTGAAAGGCGCGCGGCGCTTGAGCGGAGGCGCATTAGGCGCCTCACTCCCGAAGAGCGGGAGGCGCACAACGCTCGGCGCCGCGCTGCAGGTGAGCATTTGATGGATATCCAAAGAAAAGTACAGTCGGCTATAAAAGCTTGCCACTAAAATATCATTTTTGACAGAAACTTGTTGCATAGTATGGGATTATATGGTTTCTATTCTTTTTGCCAGGCGTTTTCGGGGCTGCGCCGCGTGCCGTGAAAGGCGCGCGGCGCTTGAGCGGAGGCGCATTAGGCGCCTCACTCCCGAAGAGCGGGAGGCGCACAACGCTCGGCGCCGCGCTGCAGGTGAGAATTTGATGGATATCCAAAGAAAAGTACAATCGGCTATAAAAGCTTGCCACTAAAATGTCATTTTTGACAGAAACTTGTTGCATAGTATGGGATTATATGGTTTCTATTCTTTTTGCCAGGCGTTTTCGGGGCTGTGCCGCGTGCCGTGAAAGGCGCGCGGCGCTTGAGCGGAGGCGCATAAGGCGCCTCACTCCCGAAGAGCGGGAGGCGCACAACGCTCGGCGCCGCGCTGCAGGTGAGCATTTGATGGATATCCAAAGAAAAGTACAGTCGGCTATAAAAGCTTGCCACTAAAATATCATTTTTGACAGAAACTTGTTGCATAGTATGGGATTATATGGTTTCTATTCTTTTTGCCAGGCGTTTTCGGGGCTGCGCCGCGTGCCGTGAAACGCGCGCGGCGCTTGAGCGGAGGCGCATTAGGCGCCTCACTCCCGAAGAGCGGGAGGCGCACAACGCTCGGCGCCGCGCTGCAGGTGAGCATTTGATGGATATCCAAAGAAAAGTACAGTCGGCTATAAAAGCTTGCCACTAAAATATCATTTTTGACAGAAACTTGTTGCATAGTATGGGATTATATGGTTTCTATTCTTTTTGCCAGGCGTTTTCGGGGCTGCGCCGCGTGCCGTGAAAGGCGCGCGGCGCTTGAGCGGAGGCGCATTAGGCGCCTCACTCCCGAAGAGCGGGAGGCGCACAACGCTCGGCGCCGCGCTGCAGGTGAGCATTTGATGGATATCCAAAGAAAAGTACAGTCGGCTATAAAAGCTTGCCACTAAAATATCATTTTTGACAGAAACTTGTTGCATAGTATGGGATTATATGGTTTCTATTCTTTTTGCCAGGCGTTTTCGGGGCTGCGCCGCGTGCCGTGAAAGGCGCGCGGCGCTTGAGCGGAGGCGCATTAGGCGCCTCACTCCCGAAGAGCGGAAGGCGCATAACGCTCGGCGCCGCGCTGCAGGTGAGCATTTGATGGATATCCAAAGAAAAGTACAGTCGGCTATAAAAGCTTGCCACTAAAATATCATTTTTGACAGAAACTTGTTGCATAGTATGGGATTATATGGTTTCTATTCTTTTTGCCAGGCGTTTACGGGGCTGCGCCGCGTGCCGTGAAAGGCGCGCGGCGCTTGAGCGGAGGCGCATTAGGCGCCTCACTCCCGAAGAGCGGGAGGCGCACAACGCTCGGCGCCGCGCTGCAGGTGAGCATTTGATGGATATCCAAAGAAAAGTACAGTCGGCTATAAAAGCTTGCCACTAAAATATCATTTTTGACAGAAACTTGTTGCATAGTATGGGATTATATGGTTTCTATTCTTTTTGCCAGGCGTTTTCGGGGCTGCGCCGCGTGCCGTGAAAGGCGCGCGGCGCTTGAGCGGAGGCGCATTAGGCGCCTCACTCCCGAAGAGCGGGAGGCGCACAACGCTCGGCGCCGCGCTGCAGGTGAGCATTTGATGGATATCCAAAGAAAAGTACAGTCGGCTATAAAAGCTTGCCACTAAAATATCATTTTTGACAGAAACTTGTTGCATAGTATGGGATTATATGGTTTCTATTCTTTTTGCCAGGCGTTTTCGGGGCTGCGCCGCGTGCCGTGAAAGGCGCGCGGCGCTTGAGCGGAGGCGCATTAGGCGCCTCACTCCCGAAGAGCGGAAGGCGCATAACGCTCGGCGCCGCGCTGCAGGTGAGCATTTGATGGATATCCAAAGAAAAGTACAGTCGGCTATAAAAGCTTGCCACTAAAATATCATTTTTGACAGAAACTTGTTGCATAGTATGGGATTATATGGTTTCTATTCTTTTTGCCAGGCGTTTTCGGGGCTGCGCCGCGTGCCGTGAAAGGCGCGCGGCGCTTGAGCGGAGGCGCATTAGGCGCCTCACTCCCGAAGAGCGGAAGGCGCATAACGCTCGGCGCCGCGCTGCAGGTGAGCATTTGATGGATATCCAAAGAAAAGTACAGTCGGCTATAAAAGCTTGCCACTAAAATGTCATTTTTGACAGAAACTTGTTGCATAGTATGGGATTATATGGTTTCTATTCTTTTTGCCAGGCGTTTTCGGGGCTGCGCCGCGTGCCGTGAAAGGCGCGCGGCGCTTGAGCGGAGGCGCATTAGGCGCCTCACTCCCGAAGAGAGGGAGGCGCACAACGCTCGGCGCCGCGCTGCAGGTGAGCATTTGATGGATATCCAAAGAAAAGTACAGTCGGCTATAAAAGCTTGCCACTAAAATATCATTTTTGACAGAAACTTGTTGCATAGTATGGGATTATATGGTTTCTATTCTTTTTGCCAGGCGTTTTCGGGGCTGCGCCGCGTGCCGTGAAAGGCGCGCGGCGCTTGAGCGGAGGCGCATTAGGCGCCTCACTCCCGAAGAGCGGGAGGCGCACAACGCTCGGCGCCGCGCTGCAGGTGAGAATTTGATGGATATCCAAAGAAAAGTACAATCGGCTATAAAAGCTTGCCACTAAAATGTCATTTTTGACAGAAACTTGTTGCATAGTATGGGATTATATGGTTTCTATTCTTTTTGCCAGGCGTTTTCGGGGCTGCGCCGCGTGCCGTGAAAGGCGCGCGGCGCTTGAGCGGAGGCGCATAAGGCGCCTCACTCCCGAAGAGCGGGAGGCGCACAACGCTCGGCGCCGCGCTGCAGGTGAGCATTTGATGGATATCCAAAGAAAAGTACAGTCGGCTATAAAAGCTTGCCACTAAAATATCATTTTTGACAGAAACTTGTTGCATAGTATGGGATTATATGGTTTCTATTCTTTTTGCCAGGCGTTTTCGGGGCTGCGCCGCGTGCCGTGAAAGGCGCGCGGCGCTTGAGCGGAGGCGCATTAGGCGCCTCACTCCCGAAGAGCGGGAGGCGCACAACGCTCGGCGCCGCGCTGCAGGTGAGCATTTGATGGATATCCAAAGAAAAGTACAGTCGGCTATAAAAGCTTGCCACTAAAATATCATTTTTGACAGAAACTTGTTGCATAGTATGGGATTATATGGTTTCTATTCTTTTTGCCAGGCGTTTTCGGGGCTGCGCCGCGTGCCGTGAAAGGCGCGCGGCGCTTGAGCGGAGGCGCATTAGGCGCCTCACTCCCGAAGAGCGGGAGGCGCACAACGCTCGGCGCCGCGCTGCAGGTGAGCATTTGATGGATATCCAAAGAAAAGTACAGTCGGCTATAAAAGCTTGCCACTAAAATATCATTTTTGACAGAAACTTGTTGCATAGTATGGGATTATATGGTTTCTATTCTTTTTGCCAGGCGTTTTCGGGGCTGCGCCGCGTGCCGTGAAAGGCGCGCGGCGCTTGAGCGGAGGCGCATTAGGCGCCTCACTCCCGAAGAGCGGAAGGCGCATAACGCTCGGCGCCGCGCTGCAGGTGAGCATTTGATGGATATCCAAAGAAAAGTACAGTCGGCTATAAAAGCTTGCCACTAAAATATCATTTTTGACAGAAACTTGTTGCATAGTATGGGATTATATGGTTTCTATTCTTTTTGCCAGGCGTTTTCGGGGCTGCGCCGCGTGCCGTGAAAGGCGCGCGGCGCTTGAGCGGAGGCGCATTAGGCGCCTCACTCCCGAAGAGAGGGAGGCGCACAACGCTCGGCGCCGCGCTGCAGGTGAGCATTTGATGGATATCCAAAGAAAAGTACAGTCGGCTATAAAAGCTTGCCACTAAAATGTCATTTTTGACAGAAACTTGTTGCATAGTATGGGATTATATGGTTTCTATTCTTTTTGCCAGGCGTTTTCGGGGCTGCGCCGCGTGCCGTGAAAGGCGCGCGGCGCTTGAGCGGAGGCGCATTAGGCGCCTCACTCCCGAAGAGAGGGAGGCGCACAACGCTCGGCGCCGCGCTGCAGGTGAGCATTTGATGGATATCCAAAGAAAAGTACAGTCGGCTATAAAAGCTTGCCACTAAAATATCATTTTTGACAGAAACTTGTTGCATAGTATGGGATTATATGGTTTCTATTCTTTTTGCCAGGCGTTTTCGGGGCTGCGCCGCGTGCCGTGAAAGGCGCGCGGCGCTTGAGCGGAGGCGCATTAGGCGCCTCACTCCCGAAGAGAGGGAGGCGCACAACGCTCGGCGCCGCGCTGCAGGTGAGCATTTGATGGATATCCAAAGAAAAGTACAGTCGGCTATAAAAGCTTGCCACTAAAATGTCATTTTTGACAGAAACTTGTTGCATAGTATGGGATTATATGGTTTCTATTCTTTTTGCCAGGCGTTTTCGGGGCTGCGCCGCGTGCCGTGAAAGGCGCGCGGCGCTTGAGCGGAGGCGCATTAGGCGCCTCACTCCCGAAGAGAGGGAGGCGCACAACGCTCGGCGCCGCGCTGCAGGTGAGCATTTGATGGATATCCAAAGAAAAGTACAGTCGGCTATAAAAGCTTGCCACTAAAATGTCATTTTTGACAGAAACTTGTTGCATAGTATGGGATTATATGGTTTCTATTCTTTTTGCCAGGCGTTTTCGGGGCTGCGCCGCGTGCCGTGAAAGGCGCGTGGCGCTTGAGCGGAGGCGCATAAGGCGCCTCACTCCCGAAGAGAGGGAGGCGCACAACGCTCGGCGCCGCGCTGCAGGTGAGCATTTGATGGATATCCAAAGAAAAGTACTGTGGCGACGCCGTATTGTCGCATCAGCATTCTCGATACGGACAACGCGGGCACGGCGACACAGGCAGTCGCTTAGATACCTCGGTACATTAGAGTCGCGCGTATATAGAATATCGCGAGTCCCGGTTCCGCCTGCCCGTGTCCTTGATTCGGTCTTTGTAATCGTGTAATTAACCTTCTGATAAATAAATAGGATATACTGTAGTTGGACTTTATTTCATCTCCCATACTAAGCCACCAGTTATTCTATAGTGGTGACCCCGACCGAACATTAAGTGAACAATAAGTGATAAGTGACTTGACCGGGTTTGGCGGATTTCGGAGGACACAGCCATTAGACGTATTGTAAAATTTAGAAACGGTATTGTAAAATAATGTCGCTGCCACTGGGATTCGGAGCAGTCGGAGCTCAAGGACCGGCGGCACCACAGGGCGCGGGCCCTAGTGCACCTCCACAGGGTGCGAACCCTCCTCAGCCCCCGGGATCTGTCAGCGAGACGCAAGGTCAGGCAGATTTAGCATCAATCAGTGTGGCATCGAGAATAGCGCCGTTCTGGCGAGATATGCCCAGATTGTGGTTTTCCCAATTCGAGGCAATACTGGCGCCACAGAGATTGGGCCAGGAGTCGAAGTTCGATTTGGTCGTCAGCAAGCTCGGCAAAGAGGAGTTGAACATAGTCAGTGACCTTCTCGAATCCACCGCAAGTCGCGACTACGCAGGCCTGAAAGAGAGGCTCATAGCAACTTTTCAGGAAAGCGCAGATATTCAGTTCCACAAGCTGGTAAAGGAACTCGAATTAGGAGATCAAAAGCCGTCGCAGTTATACCGAAAGATGGCGGAAGCAGCCAGAAACTCGGGAGTCGCGGACAGTACCGTGAGAAAACTGTGGATACAGCGGCTACCTACGGCCGTGCGGGCGATTCTCTCAGTGAGTGAGGACACGAAGCTGGAGAACCTGGTAACTATGGCCGATAAGATTATGGAATCAATAGGACACGGTGTGGTTGCGGAAATAGCAGCACCTACGTCCTCACAGATGTCATTGGCTGGCGCAGAGATGATCCAGGAGTTCCGGAACATGACTCTGGAGATGAAGCAGTTGCGCGGAGAAGTGAACGAGTTTAGATCCAGGCCTAATAACAGAGGCAACTTCAGAGGAAGGAACAGGTCACGCTCCAGATCAAGGTCAAAGGCAGCGGGAAGAAATCCCAATTGGCTATGTAGCTACCACTATAAGTTCAGGGAGAACGCAAGGAAGTGTTTCCAGCCGTGCGCCTGGGGACGAGCACAGCAGCAGGCTGCGGCACCGCCGGCAGCACCGCACGCGTGGCAACCGCAGCAGGGAAACTGAGCGCGGTGCATCCTGGCGCGGCTGGGGGATGTTTTGTGCCGTCAGATAACCACCGCCTTTGCGTAACAGACTTCAACAGTGGTATGTCATTTTTGGTCGATACAGGTGCGAACGTATCGGTAGTGCCGGTAAACCGATTTAGTGTCAAAGAGCGTCGCGAGTGTAGTTATAAACTGTATGCAGCTAATAACTCGGAAATCAAGACCTACGGTATCGTATCATTAGAACTTAATTTAGGGTTGCGTAGAGTTTTCAAGTGGACATTTATACTGTGTGATGTGCGACAAGCAATCATCGGAGCAGATTTCCTAAAGACTTTTAAATTAGTTGTAGATTTATATAATAGAAAATTAGTAGATAATGTAACAAAATTGTCTTCTTATGGATCCGTCATACGTTACGATCAACCGTCCGTAAATAGCATTCAGGATGATAACCCATACCGTGACATCCTGGGGCAATACACGGAGATTACGAGACCCATGTCGTATAGGGAACCGTCGAAACACAGTGTTAGGCACGTTATCGAAACGACAGGACCGCCGGTTTATGCGCGTGCTAGGCCGTTACCGCGAGATAGGTATGAGAAAGTTAAAGAAGAATTTCGTAACATGCAGGAGTTAGGTATTTGCAGACCTAGTAACAGTCCTTGGGCCAGTCCGCTGCACGTGGTTCCGAAGAAAGACGGGCAGATCAGGCCGTGCGGAGACTACAGGAGGCTGAATGCAGTCACGAAGCCGGACAGGTACCCGATACCCAGGATACAGGACTTCACGTACGGATTATCCGGTAAGCAAATATTTTCGACTCTAGATATAAACCGGGCAAAATGAATTTACTTTCATTGAAAGCAAAAGGGGGAAACCAAAATTATTAAGAGCGGGTCATCAATACAATTTAAACATGAAAAATACCAACGGATCTACGATATGGAGATGTGTTAAAAGGGATATATGTAATGGTAAGTGCATTTGGTCATTCTGTAAAATCCTCTGTATAAAAAATCTTTGACTACCTACCTACTAAGTATTTATGTCGTATTGTTTCAGGCTCGATCACAATAAACTCTAAATCCGACACTATCATCCGAGAAAGCCAGCATATCTGCGTGCCGGATTTTCACAAAAATAAAGTTGAAGTTTGCCTCGAGACATGTAAAAAACGGGTTGTCACGGAATTCAAATCGGTATCCAAAATTTATGAGGAGTGTTTTGAAGAGTTGGATACGTCAGATTCGGATGGACCAGATGTCCCTGATTTTCGCTCTAAATCAAATGCTCTTTACAATAAAAAAAAATCTGCTTTCAAAGCACCCAGTAGATTTGATTCAGTAGACAATGTAAAGTTCCCTGAAATCTTGAAAGAAAATTTTTTGCTTTATGAAAGCACAGAAGGGAACAATTTTTTTATATTCGGCACCAGTCTGGGGCTTGATATAATGCAAAGGACAGATTTGGTTCTTGGGGATGGCACGTTTTCAACAGTGCCACGACCATTCTATCAACTATACTCGTTACATATTGACACAGGAAGCACAAAAGAATCTACTTGTATAATCCCAGTATTATTTTGCTTACTAACAAACAAACACCAATCGACTTACCAAAAACTATTTACTGTTCTCAAGGAGCAACTGAAGATCAGCATTTCATTTTTTAAATGCGACTACGAAATAGCCGTCATAAATGCAGTGAAAGAAGTTATTCCAAATGTCCAAGTAAGAGGTTGCTTTTTTCGTTTGAAACAAGCCTTATTCAAAAAAGCAAAAGAATTAGGAATGCTGGAACCAATAAACAAAAAGGACTGTCAAAACCAAGACAATCAAAAGAAAAAGTCCTTGAAAAAACTCGTGCATATGTCATCTAATCTTGCTCTGTTACCCCAATCGTACATACCAGAGGCGTGGTTAACCATTGTCCAAAAAGCACCAGAATGCAATGAAAGTGAAAAATTTATAAAGTATTTTAACGATCAATGGATCAAAAAAATTAATGCCGATATGTGGTGTTGTGCTCAAGAACGACATCGCACTACAAATGCCATCGAAAGATGGCATCGCACGTTAAAACTTAAAATGTCGGCAGAAAAAGGCAATTTATTTTACTATATCAAAACTTTAAAGAGTGAAGCAATATATTATAATAAAAAGTATCAAAAAGAAGAGGTTGGTTCAGCATCAACAAAAAAAAGGAGAACAGGTGATATAGGTACTAAAGGACAACAAAATTGAAAAAATAATCCAGGATTTGCAAACTGAAAAAATTACAGTTGAAACCTGTTTGATGAAATTGTCTTGGGTACAATGATTAACTACGTATCTACTTTGTTTGTAAAACTGTGACTGTCTAATTTAAATCCCCTTTACCCAAAAAGAGGCTGATTATAAAAAAAATACTCTTGCTGATAAAAAATGACAAAAAATATGTAAGAATTATAAAATAAATTAATTATAAGAATTATAAAAGTTTTGTTTGTACATGTACACGTAAAATTGATAAAACACGATCGATACGAAACCTGACTTTGACTCACTAAGCATTAGACGAGACAATGATTTGACGAAAAGAGGATCCGACTAAATAAAGATTGGACGTAACTAGAATTAGACAAAACAAGTATGTGACAGAACAAATTTATTACGATTCAAGGACTGGACAATACAAGGGATTGACGAACAGAAGATTAGACAAAACTAGCATTTAACGAAATACGCTTTTGACGAAACAAGCATTTGTCAAAACAAGGATTTGACAACCGTTCGTGCTTCCGTTCATGTGGTCTGTGGCTAATAGAGTACTTAAAAAGAACTCTTTTGATATAAAAATGTCAATTTATTAAAAAAATATTACTAGAAGTCATATAATTTAATAGATTTTGATTAACATTGATAAAAAATAGTTTTATTTGTGATTTTCCTTTCAATTAAACGATGTTTTCATATAAAATGTTCGTCTAAAGTGTCATTATTCCAGAAATGAAGTATAAGTTATAGGGACCTCATGTGACACTAAGCAAAAATAAATGGAATAATGACATTTTTAATTTATTTAAACTTAATTTTAAGGCAAACTAAACGTATATACCACATTTTATCATTATAGCCAACAGGGCTAGACACAATTCTAAAAAAAACTAGCAAAGAGAAATCGCTTTGATTGCAAACACGTAAATTATAGAGGACTTTAGATTTCAAAAACTTTAAAACGCTTTAGCCAAATAACTCGTTTTTCGCTTAGTGACGTTATGGTTTTCAAGGAGCGACAGGTAGAAATAGACACCACAGTGGCCCAAAAAATAACTTGGGAAAAAGTGGATTGGAATTTCCAAATTTCATGTTTAGTATTGTGATGGAGAAGTACTAAAAGAGAAACAACACGCAATCGACACGCAGGAATATATTTTGTCGAAAATATGTGCAATTATTTGTTTGAATTCGTACGTGTCGTTTACAACATGTAGGTGTCGCTTACGACATGCTGTACATTTTATTTTTTTATTTAATTACTAGATGAGCGTAACTGTTTATGTTGCTGAGAATTAAAAGAGTAGTCTTTATAAATATAAAGATACTCTTTTAATTTTTTTATCTTTTATTTTTTCTTCTTTAAATTTGATTGTGAATTATTTAAAAAAACTTGAATATTTGTCTCATAATTTGCTAAAATTTACGAAATTACTACTTAGGATTTGGACTTGGTTGATTGAGTGTCGCTTACGACATGCTTGGTTTACGTCTTATTTTTTAAGTTCTATAATGCAGGTACTTAATTGAAACCACCACGGAAAAGTTTAAGACGTATATTGGTATGAGAACCAAACAAACCACAGTAAATAAGGTAAAAACAGTAAGGCAAGCGAAAGCAAAACAGTCGGGCAACTAAAACTAATTAATATAAGGCAAGCAAAAATATTAAATTTAGGCTAATAGGCAAAGTATTAACATTAAAGTGTGCTAACGTTACTAGAAAACAAACTTAAAACAATCACAGTCAAAGCGTTGGAGACTTAATGAGGCAAGGTTCTAAATAAACTTAATGAGAAACAGAGCATTAAGCATATAAAACAAACGAGGTAAAGTTATTATGCAAAAACTAAGCAAAACAAGAGTAAGAAGCTTAAAGCGACAAGGTTCTAACTATAAGAATAAGCGTATACGCGTTATACTAAAAGCAAACTAGCAAAACTAATATATTTACACAGCAAAGAGATCAAACCTAACATTTAAGCACTAAAGCGCAAGCTTAAACTATGAAGTTAAATAACAACAAGCAATAACTAAATAAATACACTAACTACCTACACGTACAATAATAACAAGCGGCGAGGCGAACGCAGTGCGCTTCGGATAGCCCGTGTTCACGGATGTATCTTTATCGCGCAGCAGCACCCTAAGTACATGAAGTGTACGTCCTAACAAAAATACTAAGTGACGCGTCACGGCTGAACGGTAAGTTCCGTGCTACGAAAGCAGTACCGGGCGGTCGTGACGTGTGCGCTCGTCAGGTCAGTTTTCGTTCCAAGTCATTGGAAGCGGTCAACTGCGCAAGGCGAACTGATTGACGGCAGGTCCGCCGGGCGGTTATAAAGCCGACCGGGGGCTGCGCGGGCGCGCGGGACGGACGCTGGACGGCATACGTACTTGCAGCGCGCGTTCCTTATCTCGGGCGCATTATACTTAATACTAAGCGCGGTGGTTCCAATTTAGTTGCATTATAATCTCCCCCTCTGGCTCCGAAGACGTCTCGGCGAGGAAGCCAGATTACTCTCTTGGCGAGGTGGACGACCGCGTGGACGCGACGAACGAGTCGGTTCTGGTGTAACCTTCTTGGGTGGGCGACCTCTTTTGCGGATTGGCATCGCAGGCGGTGGTAACGGAGTATCGTTGTCACATTTATACGGGCGTAATGCGGAAGCGTGATACAATCCAATGCTACGATCCGGCTGACTAGGGTCTGCAATGTGAAAGGAGCTCGGTCCATGGTTACTGAGGATAACATAAGGGCCATCGCGTCGGGGTGCAAGTTTTGCACTGATACCTTGATGGGTTTTGCTGACAGCATGTGTCTCTACCATCACTTTGTCTCCAGGTTTATAATTGGGACAGCTTCTTCTATTCTTGTCCACATATTCTTTTCTTTTTTCTTCTTTCATTTCTTGTACTTCTCTTACTTTCTTTAAGGTGTCCGCTAGCAACAACAGTTTGGGTGTGATCTCGGGAATGAAGTTTTCTGATGAAATTATCTCACGTAGATCATGCTCATTGTCATCAGGAGTTCTCAACTCGCGTCCAAACGTCAGATAGGCAGGTGTATAGCCAGTAGTTGATCCTACTACTGTGTTCATCGCAAATCGTATGCTAGGAAGCTGCTCAGACCAGATGCGGTGATTGTCGCCAACGAGTATTGCCAGCTGCGTTTTGAGGTCTCTGTTTTTTCGCTCAACAGGGTTGGTTTCAGGGTGATACACCGGAGTGAAGGCATGCTTGATCTTCAGTACATAAGTCACTTGTTGCATAACAGCACTAACAAACTGTGTCCCATTGTCACTGATCATCCGTCTTGGCATGCCGTATCTCAAGAAAATCTCGTTGATCAGCACCATAGCGCAGTTTTCAGCAGTTGCGTTGTCTAAGGGGAATAATTCAACCCATCGAGAAGCTAAATCCTCTATAATCAGTATCCATGACTTTCCATCAGCGGAAGTCGGTAGCGGTCCAAATAGGTCAAAAGCAATGATTTCGAACCTTTTGTTCATTGCTGTAGTTTGAAGTAGTCCAGCGGGCTTCATGTTAGAAGGTTTGTATCGCTGGCACGGCAAACAGTTACGGACGTAATTTTCAATGTCCTTCCTCATACCTTTCCAGTAGTACCTCATACTGATACGGCTGAAGGTTTTCTCTGCCCCATAATGTCCTGCAGTGGGCTGATCATGGTAAACAGAGATAATATCATTTAGTTCCCCCTTTGGAACGACGAGCTGACTATTTTCAGCGTCACTGTCTGGATTATATCTATACAACAGACCGTTATTCATAATATATCCTTTCAATGTCCAATATCTTGTGTCTTCCTCTGAATTGCCTTCTAGTGCCGTAACAATCTTTACTATCTCTTCATCTTTCATTTGTCTATCTCTTATCTCTTTCGGACTCTTCGTAGGTGAATCTGTTACAACACTACATACTCCACAACTCTCTTTTGTATCTAAGTCGCAGTTAGGACGAGATAGTAGGTCAGCAACAACGTTTGTTCGGCCAGGTATATATTTTATCGTCAAGTCAAACGGCTGCAGTTGTAGGGCCCATCTTGCTAATCTACCTGTCGGAGATTTTAAACTCATTAGCCATTTGAGAGCCTGGTGATCAGTCATGATCGTAATTGGTGTCCCTTCGATGTAGCCACGAAATTTATTCACTGCCCACACGACGGCCAAGGCTTCCCGCTCTGAAGTTGAGTAGTTGCGTTCGGCCTGGTTAAGGAGTCTACTTGCGTACTCGACTGGGTGTTCTTTGTCTCCCTCCCCCTGCACTAGAACTGCACCGATTGCGTAACTACTAGCGTCAGACTTTATAGTGTATGGCTTACTATCGTCAGCTTGTGCCAATACGGGAGCTGTAACTAGGAGATTCCGCAAGGTCTCGAATGCTTTCTGTTGTTCGCTCTTCCAGGACCATTCAGCATTTTTCTTGGTGAGACGCGTGAGAGGTTCAGCAACTGAGGCAAAATTTGGCACGAATCGGCGATACCATGAGCACATTTGTACAAATGAAAGTAGGTGCTTGAGATTTGAAGGAGCTGGCATGTTAACGATTGAACTGATCTTCTCTGGATCGAGTTCCAATCCATTCGCTGTGATATAATGTCCAAGATACTTGATCCTTGCACAGCAAAATCTGCATTTTTCTTTATTTGCGGTCAAGTTATATTCTTTGAGTCGAGCAAAGACATCCGCCAAGTCTTTCAAATGCTCCTCAAATGAACCGGACATGATGACGAGGTCGTCGAGATATGTCAGTAACTTTATATGACTCAAGGATATACGGAAACCATCCATAAGACGTTGAAATGTCGATGGCGCGTTCCTGAGCCCGAATGGCATCCGATTAAAGGAATAGCTTCCAAACGGCGTAACGAAGGCTGTCTTGGCTTGGTCCTCTTCACGGACTTTAATCTGCCAATATCCAGCTCGAAGGTCTATAGTCGACATAAACGGCGTGCGTTTGGCATTATGCAACAGGTCATCGATGCGAGGCAAGGCGTACACATCAGGTGTTGTAATGGAGTTGAGCTGCCGGTAATCAACACAGACTCTTGTTCCTCCGTCCTTCTTAGGGACCATTACAACCGGTGCGGACCACGGAGACATGCATGGCTTTATTATGCCTTCTTCGAGCATCTTGTTAATCTCCTGTTTCAGGATCTCAGTTTTTGCGGGTGGTAAGCGATACGGTGGGACAGAGATGGGACGATGGTTTCCTGTGTCAATCATGTGCTCTGTCTGCGTAGTCGGCTTGCCATTCGAAACAAACACATGTTCGTGCTGTCCTAAAAAATCGTTCAATTGCGTGTTCTCCTCATGACTTAATACACGGTCGTCAATATCAATTGATGCAATATCTGTGCTTGATGGATCGAACAGAGCAGAGTCATCAATTGCTGACACAGCATCTCTGTATAGGGCATCCATGATTGGGGAATATCCATTAAGATGCATATTGCGCTGACGTTTAGGTGGAGTACGCAGATCGACTGGTATCAAGGGTCCGTAATTAGTTTTCTGTTCGGTTGGTAGCTGGCTAGTACTCATGCATTGCACAGAAGTTGTCGGGGCTTCATCAGCTAGCTGCGGCTCAAGTTGTCGCTTAGCGGCCATCTTAGGGGACACAGTCAGTCCAACAGAAAACGAAGGTCCATAGATTAGATTAGATTAGATTAGATTATTTATTTCACGATAAAAATTACATTACAAATTTGCTTAATGTCAAAATTATACGAATTAATATCATGATCGTCAAAAATAAGGCAAGATTAATAATACAAGAAAATGTTTACAATGTCAAAATAAGTTTAAAATAAAAGGGAAAGTCAACAGGTAAATAAAATATAAATAAATGAATCTAGTATCTCCCAATAAGGATCGTCATCACAAACTTAACATAATAATGGAATCAAATTAATAAAATAACGCTAAGAATTTAAACAAAAATTATTTACACAATGTCAAAATATACCAGATTTCCAATACAAAAATAAAATAAAATAAAAACAAGAAATATAAAAATAACAATAAACAAAATGTCAGTTTACAGAATACAAGCATATTTTTATTATAGTTTGAGTTCCATGTACTCGTTGACCGAGTACAGAGGGTTTTCCAACAAAAGGTTTCTCAGCCGGCGCTTGAATGTGTTGTCACATGGTTCGTTCCTTAAATCGGCAGGTAAGTGCTCGAAGTAAGTCGGACCTATGACGCGCGGGTTCTTTGCTGAAAGTGCCATGCGGCGAGGCACCGTTCTAAGGCGCCCAGTAGAACGAAGCTGTTTGCCTTTGACGTTTACTCTTGCAAACTGTGCAATATTTGTCTTTACAAATAACAACACTTCAAACAAGTATTGAGAGTAGTGTGTCATTATTCGCTGCGACACGAAAAAACCACGACATGGATCCCTAGGCTTGGCTCCAACAAGTACACGGATAGCACGTTTTTGTAAAATTAGGATCCTTGTTGCGTCAGTGGAATTGCCCCAGATGAGCGTGCCATATGCTAGTAGGGAGTGAAAGTGGGCGAAGTAAACTTGTTTAAGTGCCTCGTCTGAGATAAGTGGCTTTAATTTCCGCAGCGCAAAGACAGCACTACCCAACCTGTTACAAAGTCCGTCAACATGGCACTTCCAGTTTAGGTTCGCGTCAATCGTGAACCCAAGGAATTTACTTGCCTGACATATAGGCATCGGACAACAAGAGATACACGGGGGTATTGGGATCCTACGGCCAGAGAA
Organism: Apotomis turbidana; assembly: GCA_905147355.2. NCBI lineage: Eukaryota > Metazoa > Arthropoda > Insecta > Lepidoptera > Tortricidae > Apotomis > Apotomis turbidana. The sequence continues at coordinate 78,723 of LR990283.1, forward strand.
AAGCATAATGTTTGACTTTGCAACATTTAATAAAAGCCCGTTTGCCGAAAACCAAGCCTGTAGTTGTTCACAGGCTTCGTTGATCTTGGCACTTAACTGATCATAAGTCTTAGCACCAACCAGAACCGTAGTGTCATCAGCAAATAACACAGACAACCCAGAAACAACATTCGATGGTAAGTCGTTGACAAACAGTAAAAATAGGGTATTTCCTAGGGCTGACCCTTGGGGAATACCTATATTAATATATCCAGCGTCAGATTGCAGCATTTTACCATTTGAGGGCAACTTCACAACTTGTCTGCGATCAGACAAAAACGAGGCTAATAGTTGGTGAGCGTTATCCCAGATTCCGTAAGAATTCAGTTTGTTGAGAAGAAGCTTATGATCAATTACGTCGAATGCCTTTGACAGATCACACAATATCCCCGCCATTTTCTGTCCATCGTCCAACCCGGTCATAATACAATCGAATATCCTGTACGCCGCGGTGGTTGTAGACATTTTCTGCCTGTACGCATATTGATTGTTCGTAAACAGGTTATTCGATTCTAAATGACTCATTAGGTGGGACGATAAGACAGATTCAACAATTTTCGATATTGCGGGTACTATTGTGATAGGCCTATAATTGTTGACGTCATTCCTGTCACCCTTCCACTTAAAAACGGGGCACACTCTAGTATTTTTTAGCACATCGGGATATACACCGGTTTCACACATGGTATTTATTAAGACTACAAGTATGTCACCAACAACAGGCCAAACACTAAGAAGAATATTGAGGGACATGTCAAAAGCATCGACCGTGCTGCGCTTTTTCAGCATGGGGTGGAGTATCTTGTCCAAAAGATCACGTGTGACTACTGGCAGTAAAAAAGGTGGTGCATCAGTGGTAATCGAGTGTCTATTAAGGTAATGTGTTGATTTAGACAGGTCACTTTTAATACTGTGTTTGGACGCCACGCCAAGAAAATGCGAATTGAAAGTATTTGGAATTTCGCCCTCCGATATTTCTAGGTTTGTTGTTGCATCACGAAGGCAAATACTCTGAGATCTATTCTTTAGACCAACTTCCTCATTTACAATTTTCCACATTTCTTTGCTTCTATTACAACTTTCCTTTAACCTATTTTCAATATGAGCTTGACGATCCCGCAACGTTGTTGACTTAATTAAGAGGGAGTAGTGCTCAATGCATTCAGTTAATATAGGGTTGTCGGGGTATTGTCGCCTAATTTCGTGGAGATCGCCGTGCTTTCGGATAAGGTCAGCCAATTCGTCACTCATCCATGGGGCAGTGGTATTTTTCTTAACTTTTAACTTCTTAATCGGAAAGTGTATGTCAATGTAATAGGTTAAAATATTAAATAACTTATTGAATTTATCGTTAATGTGAAAGTGATTATTATATATAAAATTAAAGTCGTAATTTACAATGTCAAGATAAAATAATTCAATTGAATAACTGTTAATCAGTCGACGCTCGATAGGGACGGTTCAGGCTCATCTCGGTTACAGAGGTACAATGCTTCGGCGTCGTGCATTTCTCTGGAGTTGATAACAACGGTGAAAGTAGTTCCGGTAACGCAACATCAGAGACTACTTCGCCAATAATTGTTTCTCCAATATCTTCCTGGTTCAGGTCATGAACGGCGGAGGGCTCATCTATGAATCGACATGTGAGCTGAGGAAGATTAATAATCATCAGGGCATCCTGGATAAAACCTACTCCTAATAAGGTTTTATTATTCTTGGCTTCTGGCAGTACTATAAATGAGGTAGGTACGGTCTTGCCATACACAAGGACAGGTGCGGTGACAGTGAGGACATTCTGTAGCTTCGCTATCCCGTCTGCAAAGGTTATGTACATCCTTTCTTGCTTAAACTCATGTCCTGCCTCTAGAAGGCTTTTATATAATTGGTACGAAGCAACACTGGACTTAGCGCATGTGTCAACATAGCCAATCGTCTGTATAGGTCCAATACTGATTGGAATTGTAGGCCGAAGACGTTTGTCAGTGGTAGAGTTAACGGAGCAGAAACCTATTTCTTCCAACTTGACTTTTTGTGTATTGCATTTAGGACATCGACTTCGAACAACACCTGGTTCACCACAACCATAGCACTTGAACTTAGGCTTTGTAGGGTCTAGTGTCGATACCGGGGCCATCATAGGTACTTCCGACTTCATAACAGGTGCCTCGTTTCTTCTAGACAATTTCCTACACACATCAGCCGTATGACCAGGCGCTCTACAGTAATTACAACGCAATCTAGGTTTCGTGTTGTGCACTGTTTCTTTCCTGTCCTTCTTTGTTGCTCTTTCTCCTAAACTTCTTTCAATGTATCTAGCCTTTTCAGATAATTCCGTAAAATCTTTGATTGATTCTCTAGCTATCCTGTCTCTAATTTCATATCTTATCTGACCAAACACCATATCTAGTTCTTGATCTTCTCTGTGTCGTGGTAAAGGTAGTTGTGCTATTAGTGCTCGTTTGCGTTGTATAAAGATCTCCGTAGGAGTATCGTCATCTTGCTTCTCTTCAATGATCTCCTGGTAAATTTGATATGCTGGTTTCTTGGGTGCATAAGCGTGGCGTAGACGATTCTGGAATTCCTCCCACGTGTCTATCTCATGCTTGACTCCATTCCACCAAACCGTAGCATCGTCTCGTAAAATCAACGGCAGTCCGTTTAAAATGCTTCTGTCGTCCAATCCTTCGACTTGCTTAAACGTTGAAACACCGGATAGAAAGGCTTCCACAGCTACAGAGTTCTTAGCGCCATGGAATCTTACAGGACATGCGCTGACCAAGCTATTCTTCCGTCCTATACCAACCGCTTGTAGAACGTCTATAAGTTGACCCGCCGTCATACCCAACTGCTGCGAAGGGTCAGTCCCAGACGTTCCGGGATTATTCTGTGACATCTCTACTTTGATTACCTTCGTGGTGTTAGATCCCTTAACCGGTCTAGGTCTTAAGTTATGCCGTCTGGCCTCCACGACTGGGCGCCAAGTTATAATGCAGGTACTTAATTGAAACCACCACGGAAAAGTTTAAGACGTATATTGGTATGAGAACCAAACAAACCACAGTAAATAAGGTAAAAACAGTAAGGCAAGCGAAAGCAAAACAGTCGGGCAACTAAAACTAATTAATATAAGGCAAGCAAAAATATTAAATTTAGGCTAATAGGCAAAGTATTAACATTAAAGTGTGCTAACGTTACTAGAAAACAAACTTAAAACAATCACAGTTAAAGCGTTGGAGACTTAATGAGGCAAGGTTCTAAATAAACTTAATGAGAAACAGAGCATTAAGCATATAAAACAAACGAGGTAAAGTTATTATGCAAAAACTAAGCAAAACAAGAGTAAGAAGCTTAAAGCGACAAGGTTCTAACTATAAGAATAAGCGTATACGCGTTATACTAAAAGCAAACTAGCAAAACTAATATATTTACACAGCAAAGAGATCAAACCTAACATTTAAGCACTAAAGCGCAAGCTTAAACTATGAAGTTAAATAACAACAAGCAATAACTAAATAAATACACTAACTACCTACACGTACAATAATAACAAGCGGCGAGGCGAACGCAGTGCGCTTCGGATAGCCCGTGTTCACGGATGTATCTTTATCGCGCAGCAGCACCCTAAGTACATGAAGTGTACGTCCTAACAAAAATACTAAGTGACGCGTCACGGCTGAACGGTAAGTTCCGTGCTACGAAAGCAGTACCGGGCGGTCGTGACGTGTGCGCTCGTCAGGTCAGTTTTCGTTCCAAGTCATTGGAAGCGGTCAACTGCGCAAGGCGAACTGATTGACGGCAGGTCCGCCGGGCGGTTATAAAGCCGACCGGGGGCTGCGCGGGCGCGCGGGACGGACGCTGGACGGCATACGTACTTGCAGCGCGCGTTCCTTATCTCGGGCGCATTATACTTAATACTAAGCGCGGTGGTTCCAATTTAGTTGCATTATAGTTCTTAAATATTACAGCAAAAGTATATACTAGACTTTTTAGGTACACTTTACAGCTTTAAGATGATACCAATAATTAATTACTACAACTCAAATCTAAAGAGTACCAGACTTGTAAAGTCGTAACATTAAGTACGAATGTCGATTACAACATCATGGAATGCTCCTGCAGTAGTCATATTTCGAACCGAAAAACACGAAGTTAGCTATCTACTTATTACCAGTAATGCACTCTTATCTATGCGCATTCATGCTACCTGTTTGCATTTATTTGTGTCTAGAATTTTGACGTGACAACGTCTTATAAATTGGTTTGCCGGGTGACACTTCAAGAAACTGCGTTACGCTCCGCTCACGTTATGCGCTCACAATGAGAGCGAGTGAGAGGCACGCGTCCCTTCCACTCGGGCATGGTTAGCCCGCCTAAGAGCGAGATGTATTGCAAGTCGTTGTCACGTAAAACTTTCGCCCGTATACCGACTTTACAGGCAACCAATTTTTTAGTTACATGTATTAGTCCATTACCTAATTAGTCCAATGTTTTTTATGTTTTCTTTTTCTTAAATTCCATTTTGTATTTATAATCTCATGCTTAGCTTATATCTGCGTATAATGTTAGTTTACATCATCATGTTTAGTGCACTCCAAGGCCCCGAGATACAGGCACAGCCTAGTTCGGGGTCTGCAAGATATTTCCTGTGTATTTTATTCATGTGTGCTTTGTGAAATAAATTTATTCTTATTCTTATTCTTATTCTTATTATCCAAGAGATCGTATTCTATGGTCATACAGAGAATTAGGTTCAAGTCTCTCCTGTGGACATTTGCGAAATTAAGGATTCTAGGGCCTAATTTTCTGATTAAATGCCTGTGAGAATAAAGAACGTTCCCTCGTCTATAATCCGATGTAATAGCAATATAACCTGGATTTATACAAGCTCTTAACTTTTGACCACAGGAGGGACGACTTTTGTTTTTTTAACTCTGTATGACCCTCTAATAACTCAAAAGAAATTAACTCGTCAGACATCTGAAAAACCTGTCAAACACTTCGCTACCGTAGCTCCAGGTAGACCTGAAGAATTTTTCAAAATTCATCCCCTAAGGGGTTGAAAGTTTTTATGGAAATCGTGTAATTTTTGAGTAGGTAAGAGATTTTTGAGTTAGAACTTTGTTTACAGATTCTCCATCAATGTGAAAGTATACGTGAGATTTTCGTGTATGAACTCTGCTCTGCATTTATTTTTGGAAATTAATCTTCTAAAAGGGTTAAATTTAAGGCGATCAGATGGTAAAACTTTGTATGAAAAACGTTAGATCCTATACATTAGAATTTAGTAATAGAATTGTAATTAACTGAGAATACTGATTTAAACGGTATCCGGAATTCCTATCCTTAAGAGGATTAAACGGAAAGCCAAGTTTTGTATGAGAAATGTATTATTTTTTGAGTAAGACTTGAGTAACAACGCAAATTTCAACGTCTTTAAAAATAAGAAAACTCGTGTTATAAGTGTTTTAACTTTCCATGAGGTACGCCGACGAAGACGAACTATTACGAACAAGTGGTATCTTGCGATCACAACGCACCTAGATTAGTGTCTATAAATTAGAGTTGCCATTAGATACTACGATTGTCAATAAAGTAGGACGATTCAAAGTTTTATTTAGGTAATACGACGAAGACAGAAAAATTGAGAACATTTTGATGGGAACAAGGTATGAGTATAAGTTTTAAGAAACAATAAAACGGTAGGAAGTTACACAGACACGTTTCCAGACCTGTGCAAGAGAAGCCGCGGGCAAAAGCTAGGAACTAATAAATATTCTACACAAAAGTATCCAGAACAATACATTCAATGAGGAACTTTTTATGAGTCGCAAAATTTGACACTCGTGCGATTCAGTTTCGTCTCAAGTGACACATCGTGGTACGAAAAGTACTTGAAATGAGAGAATGAAATACCTAGTTGAGACGCTCTTACTGAACTGCATCTGAACTGAGTCGTAAATACAATGTCATGGTATGAAATAGCGATATGTAGGTAGGTACAGTTCAGTTTAGGGCCTAAAGTGAGTCGCGTTAAGAGATCGTGGTAAGGCTCCTTATCAATCACAGTCATAAATGTCATTTCCGGTGAAGGGCAAATAAAAAAAGTCATTGACAACAATTTCACTTGCTATATACGCAGAAGCCGACATCAAAATTGTTTTCCACATTTGTCAGGTGAACAGTAATTATCGCGTGCAGGTATATTGTACGGATTCTGATATACCTGTAATATTGTTGGCAAATTTCAAATATTTAAAAGAAAACATTCACATAATAGTTGATCTGAGCACGGGAAAGAAAAAATTGTACCTCGACATCAACGTAATGTAGGTACCTATGCCAAGCTTGGCGAACAGTTATCGCGGTCGCTTGCTAGGTATATGCCACATTTTTACGGGTAACGACTACAACCCGGCTTTCTACCGGAAAGGAAAGAAAAGACCTTTCACAATCTAAAAAAATTTTTTAACAAAAAAAAGAACCGACTTCAGTAAAACTAAAAAGCCGAAAATAACCCGTTCAAGTACAGATTACCTTTGACTCACCCTTTGAAATCGATCCCAAACCACTCAGTTATTATATTTATATATTAAAGTTTACGTGAGGTTTGGCACCGACTTCAAAGGGTGAGTCAAATGTAATCTGTACTTGAACGGGTTATTTTCGGCTTTTTAGTTTTACTGAAGTCGGTTCTTTTTTTTGTTAAAAAATTTTTTTTTTCGCTTTTTTGATTCATATAAAATACTTATGGCGGGGTGATCAGGGAGGTCTTGAAGGCATGCATCTCGTTTGAAATATCTCCTAACTCCTAACTGTTAAGGAGTTGTACCTTCCATCATCAGTTCAGCATGAGAAGATGATGACTACCATATGCAAATACTTAAATAGTTTTAGAAAAAACATTAAAAATATTATGAGTGCCTATAAAATTTCAGGAATTCCTTCGATTCCTCATGGATCTCGTCATCCGATCTTCACCAAAATTTTATGGGACCAACCTTGAGATGTCTATTCATGAACCTCAAAAGAATTTTCCAAACCGACTCATAAATGACGGAGTTATGAGGTAACAAACATTAAAAAAAAAAAAAAAAAAAAAAACATACAACCGAACTGAGAACCCCCTCCTTTTTTGAAGTCGGTTAAAAAAATACGAAGTTTCAAGAGGGTTTTAGACAACTGCACAGCGAGCGTGCCGAAGTAACAACATCGAGTGAGGTATTCCGCGTTCTTGAAGAGTACGTGTAGGTATACATACATTAAAAAGCAAAAACGACGTAAATAAAGGACGGTACGAGTTTGAAAAAAGCTACAAATGCAACAAACAATCAAGACGAGACGATTGTAAAAAAAAATGTTGGATACGCCCCCTCAGTTCTACCGACAACCAAACAAGAGCTACTGCAGCAGATTAAACGAACATCATACATCTGCAGTATAATTGTATTTTTTAGTTTCACTTTGGCAGATCATATATAATATATAACTAACAGTTCATACAACTATAGTTATACCATTTCAAAAAAAATATTGATTATGCTTACAAATATATGTCCCAAGTTACCAAGACTACAACTACGAAAAATTATTATTTTCAATATTCCTGTAGGACTAGCGATAGATACCCATTTTTTGGTAGGACACTGTTTGATTTAGGCAAAGAATGCACTAACTGAACATGAGTTTTTTTTTGTCCTACGGTTGTTAATGACAATATTGTTACCGTGGAATCGACAACTTCCAAGCGTAGGACTAGGAAAACGTACCACTATATTTGTAGGACTTTGTGGCCATTCAATTATACTAATATTTACTAAGCTGCATACAATAAATCAGCTGGTTATTAATAGTTTTTATGACCTCGTTATTTCGACATATTCGGCGTGGAGGACGCTCCAACTCAAACCAACGATTTTGTAGGACAATTGTTTTTCCGAGTTTATTAGCATATTATCTTAAAATTAAAATAAAAAAAACTACTGTTAGTCAGACGATTTCGACACCCTACCAAATCGACATTGCATGTTTTACATCTGCGCAGTTCAGTAGCTAAAGCTTGGCCCAGAAAAAAATGTCGCTCATGTGAGATAGATGTACCCCGATAGCAGGCCATTTATTATGCAAATTAAATTAAAATAAAATAAACCCGTCATTACAAAGTTCAAAGATGTCGTCGGTACGAGAGAAATTACATGAAAAATAATTGTACAATATGTTCATTACGGAGGTATTTCAGCAAAAAAAGTGGCATCGGAGCTGAATGTATCTGTAAGAACCGTTCAAGGGGTATTAAAACGGTTCAGAGAGACTGGCGGAGTACGGCGACGGCCAGGAAGTGGACGTAAACCAGGTTTGTGAACAAGAACTTAGAGAAGAAAATTCTAGTAGCTTTGCAGAAAAAACCTACCCTTTCGGTACGAGATGTAAAAAAAACAAAATTCTATAAAAACATTCAAATCGCGCTTTTTATTAAGAACACTACGACTGTTCCTTTGGAGCACCACCTGGTCCATTATCGAAGGATGAAATAAGTGAGGAGATCAGGGGCAACGTGGGACATCGTATTAATGGAAGAAGATGGATTGACTTTTGAAATGACAGTAAGCAACTGGATGAAAATTGCTATTATACGTTCAATTGAAGAGGAGGATTATTTAATGCAGCACCAATAGGCGGAGGAGCGAGATCTTCATTTAGAAGCTTCATGTGAGGTGCTTTACAGTCGGATGAATTCGGGACAGGATTTGCTATCCAAGATTTTGCAAATTAAAAGCATTTCTGGGAGATCATTTCCTTCAATTGCTTTATTCAACTCGTACCAGATGTTCTTGAGCGTTGAAATGTGAGTAGCCATATCGTGATCTTCAGTCTTTTGGAAGCGAAAGATTCTCATGCAGTTCGTAGCTTCGATCCTCCTTTGCTCCATCGTAAAGACGATGTAACTCTGTCCACATCTCACTTGACGTATTGCACCGCATGACCTTGTGCAAGGTTTCTTCGGTCATGTTCGTGGTAAGAATAAGTAAGGCATGACTGTCATGACTTTGGTAGTTCTCCAATTGCTTCTCGTATTTCGACACATCTGCTGGCGATGCCGTCGCCGCCGGTGGCTGTGGCTTTTTTACTTTGCCCTGGATAATGTCTAGGGTACCTGGCGTGCTCCGTAACAGCAAGGAAACCTTAAACTTCCACGTCTGCCAGTTTGCGCTGCCTTCTAAGCGCCCAATCTCATATAAGTATTAGAACTCATTTTTCTAATTTATCGATAGATGTACACTGTAGAAATAAGCCACTAAATCCAGTTTGAGCACACTAAATACTTATCGTATAATAATATAAAACTGTGTGTTTTGTATCGAAATATATTAGACAGTAAAAGATTAAAAGGAATGACAGTTCTATATAAAATTCAAATTAAACAAGTATTAGAGTTCTTTTTCGGCCAATATGTAGTTATTCATTCAGCCAGTGCAGAATAAAGAGGTTTGATTTTTTAAATGTAAATAGTTTATAATTAGTAAACGATTAGATTTAAGTTTTTAATAATATAGGATAGTGTTTGAAGTTAATAATATTGTAGATTTAGTGTAATGAGTAGTTATTAAGGCTTAATTAATTATTTGTAACGCTAAATCGTTACAGATGTTAGCCTTATAGTCTATGGTGTTGTCTATGCCGCTAGAGCATAGAGTGAAGTGTCGTTGATTCCTATCCGCGAGGCATAACCATGAATGCGACGACGTTTGCATCGTGAGTGCAGCTCTTAAATTACTTCCACAAAAGACAAATTAAAAAAAATATAATAACAGACAGAGAAACAAGAAAAACTACAATAAACACTAGAAACAAGAAAAACTATAAAATAGCAAAATGAGAACTCGAAGAAAATACAATTAAAACTGTTGAACAATGTTGTCAAAGTGAGAGTGAGGTGAACTGAACTATTTACTATCTATATAATAAAATTGAAAATGCCAGAACGGGATAACGCACTAGGGAGGAAGCGAGATGGCGCCTTACAAAACTCGACGTTCTGACAAGTGTTTGTACAAACGCTAAAGGCGTTTTCACAAGCAAACCCGCTGAACTGAGAGATTAAGACTAAATTTATTAACGTAAGACGTATACTTTCCTTAATTTTGTGTCAAAATTCTTAATGCTTTCTTCACAACAATGCTATGTTGTTACACACATACAATATCTGTTTTGTTGTAATGCAAAACAGTTTTATTATTATTATGTGAAATATTTTCTGGAAAAATGTGGAAAACAAAATTCTACGAAACTTCTGTCTGTAAAACAAGGGATCACCGTTACATACAATATAACATGCATTTAAAACGAATGCCACACAGTCAACAACTAGCACTGAAAAAAAATATATTTGGAACCTGTTTTAGTGATCCTGTCCCATTCGGATGTACGCGTATGCCGAATCCACTGGTTACTTGATCCATGTATGACACCATGGCTTTGGCAACACTGTTGTCAATGTCAATGTCAACGTTAACATTGTCAAGTCAAAGCTGTCATTGTTAAAGTCATGTCAGTCAACCGAAGTCCGAAACCGATAAAACCGATTGCGGTTTGGCTTGTTATGTTCGCAGTGCACGCGTGATGTGGTCAAAAATAGATTTCGTTTTTAACCGGTACTCAGGTTTACAAACGAACGACAAGTATCCTGTGAAGGCTTGTATTCTGCCTACTAAGGAGATCAGGTACTAAAACCAATCATATTATTTGCTGTTGATATTTTGTAACAAAAGATTATAATGGTCAAGCTTAAAACAATTAACGTCTACTTACTAAAGTACCTGCAAAACCAAAACTATTTTTTTTGTTTTCTACCACCTGTTTCATTTCCCTTCCCTCTGTCTTGAGGGGTCATCTGTAAATAACGTCTCAAAATGGTATTTACTTAATTATGATAATCATTCTCTTAAATTCAGTTCTTGAAATGAGACGAAATGATTATTTATCTGGAGAAAATGGGTTACAATAAGCAGATTTACAAATTATAAGAAACACCAAACTATTTAGAAACACATGCAATTATTAAGAATATTGAGATAGGTACTTAAATAGAAATTATTACCTATCACTACATTTAAAATTTAAACCGAGAAATTCATTTGCGGAGTAGGTACATACAATTCATAAACTCATTATACCATGAACCAACAGTATACTGGCCCCTATCTAATCAGTGCCCCCTATTATCCCACATATAACTCATAATGAGTCTCAAAAGTTTTTTTTCTTTTCTTTTCTCAATAGTATATAGTAAAAGTATTTAGCCACACAAAATAGGCGCATTCTAAGACATGGAGTTGAGGAAAACTAGCCCGCGATAACATAAGTATATCAGCCTTAGGTTATAGCGGGTTAGTTTGGAAATTATATTACAAAAAGAAACACTAATTCAATTTTTCAGTTTTTTCTACTTTTTTTTTGTTAGAAAGTGCATTATTTTTGTTCATGAAATAAATTACTCATTCTTCATTTATCCAAAACTGTTATGAAACTTTTTGTGTTAGAGAAATGTTGCTTTAATTAAATCGCGGCAGCGTCGAATTTACGTCACTTTTGACGAGGTCGATGCTAAACCCTGTCCTGTTAAATTAGGCCAGCATTTTGTCTTTCGAATATTTTGTTCTCTTCTTTCCATTTTATAAACCACTAGCTTTGCCCGCGACTGCGTACGCGTGGAACTTGATAAAAGGGATTATTAAAAGCGACTAAGCAAATTTAAGAGCAATTGTGCTTTTAGTCTAATAATTACATTTCCTACAGGGTTGCCGCACCCCATCAGAAATGTTCACTCACTTTTCAATCTTTTTAGGTATAATTTCCAGGATGAAACTATCCTATGTCCTTCCTCGGATCTTAAACTATCGCTATGCCAAATTTCATCAAAATCGATTCAGCGGTTTAAGCGTGAAGACAGACAGACACACTTTCGCATTTATAATATAAGTATGGATTTTCTGTATTACAATATTCCTCACCCAATCACAATGGACAATGATAATGCTTTTTATACATATTACTATTTATTATTATTTTATTTTATAGAATAGATCAAGAAGATGATCTAGGCAAGGAATAAGAAGGGATATTTCAAAATTCATCCCTTTAGTTAGGGGGTCAAATTGGGATTGAAAGTTAGTATGGAAATTGAGTAATTTTTTAGTAAGAGATATTAAAGTTTGTGTACAGATTCTCCTCTTGTCATTACACAGACACGTTTCAAGACATGTGCGAGCGAAGCCACAGGCAATAAGTAGTACTATATATTTGTAATATTTATACTGATCTATTGAAGGGTTTTACTAAAAAATAATTTATAACGAAAATCCTTGAACAAACTTTTTGCCAATTTTGAAGTTCGCTGCTGAACTTGCTATCGGTAAAAAACATGGACCTAGTAAATACTATAGTATACCTGGACTGCTCATTGCTTCGTTCGAACGAGCCAAGTAAGAAAGCCGCCAAGGGGGCAGTTTATCCCACTCTGCTGGGGTAACCAAATATTTAGCAATAAAGAGGGACTCATCCTTACTCCATTTTATTACAAGTTTGGCTCGGTTTGTAGACACCTGCCTACTGAGCCGGCGGTCCCGGGTGCGACTCCCGGCCGGGGCAAATATTTGTATGATGAACTCGAATATTTGTGCTTGGGTGATGGTTGTTCTATGTATTTAAGTATATATTTATCTATATAAGTACGTATATCGTCGTCTAGTATAACACAAGCCTTCTTGAGCTTAATTTGGGACTAGATTGATTTGTGTGAGGTTGTCCGATATTTATAAAAAAAAATAAAAAAAAATAAAGTCTAAAAATGTATATTGGCTGGCACTGTAGCTAGAATTTATTTTATATATACCTATGGAAACTCATAAATAAATATAGTGAATGTTAGCTACTATGCCAGCAAAAACACACTTTTGGCTCCTGTTATTTTAACAGAACGCAGCAATCCCGTAACTGTTAATTTGATTTGATAAATGACAAACTCCGTTAAGTCATACTTAAAAACAAAACAAACAAAAAACATATTCTGATGTACGTGGACATGAACTCATTTATGAGGATATAAAAAAGTGGTTATTTGTAGGGTACCATAAATTAATTAGGGAGGTAAAACTGTAAGTATACCGTTATTTTATAAACTACCTGTATAACTCTGTTTTACCAATGCAAGACTACGCAATACTTTTTATTACTGTACTAACGGTTACTAAGTATATGGCGAAATAAAAAACAAAAAAAAAACCGACTTCAAAAAAAACTAAAAAGCTAAAAATAACCCATTAAGTACAGATTACGTTTGAATCACGTTTTGAAGACGATGCCAAACCACTCATTTATTATATTTTTATATTATTTAAGTATATTTTTTTGTTTTTAGTGATTCATATAAAATACTTATGGCGGGGTGATCTGGGAGGTCTTAAAGGCATACATCTCGTTTGAGTTATCTCCTAACTTCGGTTCTACGATTGCTACTACTACTACGATTACTTAGGCGGGTAGCAATGTTCTAGGTGGGCTCGCCCTGCGGGCCCTTGGGCTCGCGCGCTACGCCGTCTCTGGGACGCTCCGCACCTTTGGTGCTACATGGAGCTCGGCCTGCGGCCTCGTGGGGGGACGTTCGCCCTTAAGCCTGCGGCCCTCGGTCGAACTAAAATATTAAAGTTTGTTGTCCGATATTTTCTGAATTTGACCGAATTTTTTGAATTCGATTTCAGATTCCGACTCGGGGGCCCCAAAAACTGCCTAATACCGAATTTCAGCCCCCTCGGACCAATATGAAATTTTCTCCATACAAATCTTGTTTTTCCGATATTCTCCGAATTTGACCGAATTTTCGGACACCGATTCCAGATTCATATTTGTGAGCCCCAAATGCCCCCCGATATCGAGTTTCAGCCCCCTAGCACCAACTTGAAATTTAGAAAAAAAAGTCGCCATTTCGATTTTTTTTTCACGACTGTACTCGGGTGGAGGCCCCCTATGACATTTGGTCGAGCACCTCCCACCTGAGCCAACCGTTTACGAGATACGGGTCTCTTAAAAAAAAAAAATCCCCTACATTTTTTTTTATGATAGAAAAAAAAACTTTTTTGGAATCAGGCCCAAAGCCCCCTACATACCAAATTTCAGCTCGCTACGACCATTTTGAAATTTCGACGCCTATTAACCACCCTTAGATAGCGAAGGATTATCGTAGTATAGTTAAAACGACATTACTGCAATAGTGCAATGCTCAGATTGTTTTTAGTACGAATAATATTTTCGAAGTAAAACATAGATCGGAATTATCCGGTAATTTTGTAAATTCATTGTCACTCTTTTAGTACTTTATCAAAGTTTGACATGCTTTCATATTAATATATGATACCATATATTACCTGAAAAAATATACTATAGCCACCAAAACATTTCCTTTTGCAACCTTTAATTCCAGTTACCATGATGCATTTATAAGTATGTTATTTTTTTAAATAATCAGAAAAGATACCATTAAGCACTGTCAAAAATGCTGACAGTTTTCAATTATATTAATAAGATTTCAAATTTAAAGGTTTTATCCTGCCCTAACATAAAATTATTTTTATATAGTAACGGATTGTATAACTTTCATAATTTTTTCCGTTAGTATCTTTGGTGACGCGTAAGAAAGTTTAGCGAATAAAATATTTAATTATTTGAAGTGAATAGTGTTAATTTAAAGAAAAGTATATACTACTAATAACTACCATTTTATTTGAAAACTACTAATTATTACTATTTTTTATGACTGGCAATATTAGAAAGGGACACACTACCCATCTGCGAGCTGTCTCTGTCTTCCCGTGACCCCTTCACCCGTAAAATATACTTTATGTATCTACACTAAGATTTAATTTTGTGTGAACACTTATTCTGAGTTCGCACTCCTGTTGTCTTAAATATAAGCTCCTTGGTAAAAAATCAGAACAGTTATTCCAAAATAAAAAAATAAAACTATCATTACGTGCCATTTTGTTGTGTGCCTCACTCTCTTAACTAAGTATACTTGGAAACTTCAACAGATTTAAGCGTCTATTACACTCACTGAAGGTTTACCAACATGGTTGAAATATTAATTTTACTAGTACTTTTTTCATCAATTTAATTGTGAGTAGCATGGCGAGCTCGTGTGCGGCGCCGGCGCGGGTCCCGGCCGGCGCGGGCGCGGCTGAGGCCGGCGCGGACGCCGCCGCCGCCGCCGCCACCACCACCGCCACCACCACCACCACCACCACCACCACCACCACCACCACCACCACCACCGCCAGCGGCAGCAGCGCTACGCTGACGGCGGCGCAGCGCGCGCGCATCGAGCGGCAGCGGCAGCGCGCGCGTGCACTGCACGACGCGCGACTCGTGCAACAACATCACTCGTTAGTTGCCCAAAGCATATGCCAATTTTCCGACTCGTATAACATGATTAGAATGACCAACTTACTCTGATAACGATAACAACCTTCAATCACCAGCACCGAGATGGAATATTTAATTCTTGTGTTTATTTTGCTTTACTAAGGCTATAGGAGAAACCCTTCGATTCTGCCGCAGAGTGAAGGAGGCGGTGTCGACTAGCGGGCTGGGCGCGGACGTGCGCGCGCGCGACACGGGCGGCGGGTTCCTGCTGGAGCAGTCCCCGGAGCGCGAAGTGCGCGCGCCCGCGCCGCGGCACGCGCCCGCGCCGCTCGTGCACCGCAGCGAGCAGCCGCACTGTCTCGAGTGCGAGCGCCCCTTCCCCATGTCCTACCTCTTCGACACCTTCGACTACAGCGTATGCGACGAGTGCAGGCGAGTCGAGTGAACAAACTCTCGTACGGCTAATCCCCACCGTGCGATCTCTGAAGTGTGAACTCCTCGCCCCGCAGGGACGACGCCGACGCGCACTCGCTGGTGACGCGCACGGAGGCCAAGACCGAGTATCTGCTGAAGGACTGCGACCTGGACAAGCGCGAGCCGCCGCTGCGCTGCGTGCGGCGCCGCAACCCGCACAAGGCGCACTACAGCGACATGCGTCTTTACTTGCGTCCTCAGGTAACGTCACCATAGGTATCACTATGATGGTTCGTTTGTATGTCACTTACAGGATTCATTTTTTATTTTAACTTTGAGTATCTCTCTCTCTATACACGCCAATCCCAATGTACCTACTGTTGCAGTATTATCATAGGCGCATTTCCGCCGAGGTGGAGTTGCAAATTTCAACCAACGAACGCGCGTTCCGCTCCGCTTCGGCGGCAATACAGGGTGCATTGCAACCGAAGCGGAGCGGAATCAGAGCTGGATCGACATAATCCTTTGCATAGGGATATATATAGGTATCTGTTATGCCCATAAATGCAGGATACGTGCTGGGGTAGATAGATGGTAAGGAAAAAGTGGTTTAGCAAGAAACGGTCGCCGATCACTCGCCCGGCCGCCGGTTCGAGTATTTGCGCTAATCTGTCTTGCCGCAGGTGGAGGCGCGCGCGCTGCAGGTGTGGGGCAGCGAGGAGGCGCTGGAGGAGGAGCGGGAGGCGCGCGCGCGGCGCCGGGACAAGGCGCAGGAGACGTCCACCAAGCGGCGCCTGCGCGAGCTGCGCATGGCGGCGCGCTCGTCGCTGTTCGAGGGCCGGCGCGCCGCCGCCGCGCACGCGCACGCGTGGGCCGCCGAGACCTACGACGCCGCCGCCGACCAGTACAGCCGCCGCTGCGCCGAGTGCGGACACACCGAGACCTACGAGAAGATGTAGCGTGTGCGCGAGTGCTAGTGCTGACTAATGTTATAGGACGAACTGCAGTGCGAGAATGTGACGAATGTTCGTCGTTACGTGCGCCTCGATACTTGCGATAACATTAATTAAGTGTGAATGACTGTAGGAAAATAGTCGGCAGCGTACAGTTCGAGCCGTGAAAAATCGATGCCGTGAGCCGAAATTAAAAATAATGCCATTTCCCAGTATTGTAATACAAATCATTTTTACTTACTTTGTTTATCTAGATGGAATGAGAATATGAAATAGTAATAGAATATGCCGATTTCTGTTCTAAACTAACTACGAGTTTCAAAAATAATCTGATGTTTTTATTACCTATAATTTTTTCCTTGAATTGTACCTACTAAGTAATTAATGTTTACTCATACAGAACAGAACTCTTACTTAATAATATAAAATAAAATCGATAATAGTACCTAAACCGACTCCAAAAAGTTATCGTCAATTCAATATCATTTATATTTACATTTACCAGTTTTTCCTCATTTGAATATGCAAACTACAAAATCTTCAAATAGGTTGTTTTCTCCGCACGCGAAAGTTATTTATTACGTATTACCTTCTGGAAGTTATCTAGACACGCGGCAGCGTGTCCAGCCAAGTTCACCGCAGGAACTGGCGAGCAGCAGCCGTGTGTTATATTACACGAACCGTTTGGAGCCACTTTTGACCCCCCAATAACTCCAAATCTATTTAACATAAAAAAATGAAATTTGGCTTATGTATTAACATCCTTTAGAACAAGTAGAACCCCAAATTTCAATAATATAGGTTAAATAGTTATTGAGATATTAAAGTCCAAAAAACGGTATTTTTATCACTGACCAAGTCAAATCTTGATATTGAATTACACCCCAAGTAAAATAAATGCATTGAGTATGTCGCATGTCCTTGTATCTAAAAATTTTAGGGCAAAGAACTTGGCGCCCTTGCAGATCTCAATTCTTTTGTCGGCGAAGTGCACGCGATATTGAACTTGGCTCTCATTTTACATTTATGTTTTTGATGGGATCGATTATACGCGCAAGATTAAGCGGAATGTTTTAATGCACTATGGGACGTAGTAGAACTAGGAACCCTTATAGTTTCGCCATGTCCGTGTGTCCGTGCGTCCGCGGCTTAGCTCCGTGATCATTAGTGCTACAAAGTAATACTACGTACGTACGTACTAGTACTAGTACGTACTACAAAGCTGAAATTTGGTGTATGTGTATGTATCACGCCGACAAAACGGTAAAAAAAAACTTTTTTTCGAGTAAGTACCTACCTCTCGTACACCTAAAGTGGGGGTGGTGGTTTTTTCGTTCCAACACTAGTGTGTGGGGTGTCGTTTTCAACCAAGGGTCAAAAAATTATCGAAATATTCATGAAATGAGGCCTTATAAAGTACTTTCAATGAAAACTATATTGAATAAAATCGGTCGCGCTGTTTTTGAGTTATCGCAAAATTTCATAATTTTCTTTAAAATGAAAAACCGCGCGGTCTCCTTATACTTCGAACGTTACACATATTAGATAAGTGCCATACTGTATTAAAACATTCCACTCAATCTCAATAAGTAATTACAGTTACTTCGGCGTTTTTATAGAGCTTGAAATCTTTCTCGTAATTTAAATGATATAGTCTCGTGAAGGATGGGCAACTACGGAACCCTACACTGAGCGTGGCCCGACATGCTCTTGGCCGGTTTTTTTAGTTTTAACTTTAACATCTGATGTGAGGGTGAGTGCAAGCGCTCGAGCGCTCCAACACAACCTGAGCGGTCACCGCCGGTGACCGCCACCAACAACCATTTGTCCAATTATCTCTGCCCTGATGACCCCTTCTGGTCTCGTTCACTGGTTTCTTAGATAGTTTCAAAGTTGTAAGGAAATGTAATTAAATGAGATTACCTAACTAGTTATTATAAGAAATTTTCATAGTTAGACATGACTACATGAGTGAGCCCACATTTTGATAGTCGTCAATGTAAAGTTGATGACATAAAAAGCAAACTTAGACTGGACAATGTGCTAAGGAATAAATAATGTGTTTGCCATCCTCTATTAGTAAATTCATTAAATCGTTCCTATCAAGTTATTTCCAGAGGTAACATCACAGGTTCACAAGAAGCAGGTTTTTAGGGTTCCGTAGTCAACTAGGAACCCTTATAGTTTCGCCATGTCCGTCTGTCCGTCTGTCCGTCTGTCCGTCTGTCCGTCCGTCCGCGGCTTAGCTCCGTGATCATTAGTACTAGAAAGCTGAAATTTGGTATGAGTATGTGTATGTATCACGCCGACAAAACGGTAAAATAAAAACTAAAAAAAAAATTTTTTTTCGGGTACCTCTCGAACACCTAAAGTGGGGGTGATTTTTTTTTTTCGTTTCAACCCTAGTGTGTGGGGTGTCGTTGAATAGGTCTCTTGAAAATAATAGGGGTTTTCAAACATTACTTTTTGATAAAGTCAGTAGTTTTGTAAATATTCGCTCCGAAAATAAAAAAAATTGTGTCCCCCCCCCTCTAACTTTTGAACCACAAGTCAAAAAAATATGGAAAAATTCATGTTAATGCGGCCTTATAAGTACTTTCAATGAAAACTATATTGAACAAAATCGGTCAAGCCGTTTTTGAGTTATCGCCAAATTTCATATTTTTTCTTTAAAAGGTCGTAAGTTGACTTCCAGAAGGTAATAAGTGATTACAGTTTCTAGGGCGTTTACGACCTTTTTATAGAGCTTAAAATCTGTCTTAACTTAAACCTCGGGCTTAAAACAGCAGTTTATTGTGAAGGATGAGCAACTACGGAACCCTACACTGAGCGTGGCCCGACATGCTCTTGGCCGGTTTTTTTTAACTATAAGAATAGATAGATCGATAATTTGTTAAGTTTCATAATAAGGTTTTAAAGATAAGTTTAAAATAAAAAATTACATTAAAAAGATTGTATAATTTATTCTATCCGGGAGCGCAGGGCCGGGGCGCGGCGTGTCGCGTCATACAGCGCACAGATCTCATGTCAGACGACCAGTCGGACAAATAATGAAAGTTTGTCTAGTCGGTAACAAATATTTTTTACAAATCTTAAGAATTAAATAAGTGCTTTATAACTAAATGCCGAGAAATGCAGTGTTAGATGGCCTTTAGGTCTTCGGGGAGTTCGTTCTTCGGGTGCTTGTTCTCGAAGTGCTGCTTGTAGGTCTTGGGGTCGGGCATCTGCGCCTGCTCGCCGCACATGCACACACAGACAGGCATTAATATTATCCACCGCCAACGCGCACTGCGGCCGCGGCGCCGCAGTCTGAATAAACATGGCGCAGCGTGTTGACATTTCAACGCAATTACGTCATTTAATATAAAAATTGTTATATTGATGAAATTAGTAACACCTTTCCAAATACATAAATAAGTAACACATGTAAAGTGTGAACAACTATGTATATAGCTACCAATTACATGAGTAACACATGGTGCAAACTAAACAGCAGGTTGCAAGCCAAACAAGTTCATATAAAAAATATATATTTTTGAGACAAACTTTTATTGCAGACTATGTTACTGCACAAGCGTCAATGGTTTGTTGAGATAAAACAAAAGAGCCCAAACTCGATGGGGTTGCGACATTCAACCATTGGGATTGATTTATATTTAAATGAATATCATCAGATCAGTTCTATTCCTATATATAGTTATGGTAAAGTTTTACGGGGACGACGTTCAGGGCACCTACTATCCTAAATAATAATAAAGGCTCCAGTTTTCAATAATGTTAGTGTGTATAAAAATATGTTAGTCCTAAAGTATTTCATTTACAGTTTCACACTTGTTGAGTACACAAGGAATTGGGATTGGCTAAACTTTGTTGATTTTTGCATAGGTACAAAGTGTCTTTTATGTCATAGAAAGTGAAACTATTGTTTAGCCACTCAATTGCTTGGAATTTTGAGTTGGACTCTATTTATATAATAAAATAAGAGCGGTGACAGGTAGCCGTAGTTACCAAAAGCAATCTAGTGGCTAACAAGAGATTTGGCAGCAGGAGTGCATTATATTCCCATAAAAACATTTAAGTAATATTATAAGGGTCACATTATTATGTTTTATCTTAATTAATATTAATTATCTATTTGGTAACACTAGATTAAAAGATAATACTATCTTTATTAATCATTATCAGTGCTGTTTAATGTGAGATTGATTCCTTCATAATTTTCCAGTTAGTAATTTATCATTTACTAGCTGACCCGGCGAACTTTGTACCGCCTGAAAGTCGATAAATGTAGAGATAGCTTTTACTATTAATCCCAAGGGAACGTGATAAAAAGTATCCTATGTCCTTCGCCTGGTTCTAAGCTACCTCCCCACCAATTTTCAGCCAAATCAGTTTAGCCTTTCTTGAGTTATAAATAGTGTAACTAACATGACTCTTTTATATATATAGATAGAAGATAGATACAGATATAGATTTATTTTGCCTATATAAGACCCTTTATTTATTATTTATCTGCATAAACAAGTAGTGTATATTTCTAATTGACATACCAAACAAATTAAATATTTACGAAAAAGAGAGTAATAATAAGGATTTTATATTATCTTTTCTAGGTAAAACAAGGAAGCCCAGTTTGCATTACAATCTCAGAATTGTTTATTGTCTTTTTCAGAAAATAGAAATACTACCTATGACTTAAAATCTGATCCAATAATAACTGAATATTGCACAAACTTAGTGTAGTATTCTTTCACTTTGTGCTAGTGTTTACTAAGACTATAATGACTTGTGTTAAGGAAACCTTGACTGAGTGCTCATGAGTAGTTGCCGAGGCAGGCCCTCACCTTGCAGAGCACACACACGTGAACGAGCGCCTTCTGCGCGGCCTTCTTCTGGTCGGTGGCGCTGTGCCCCTGCTGCTTCTTCATCTTGGACATCTTTTCGGCCGCCTTCGCCTGCGACTGGATCTTCTGTTGACCGCGAGCCATCTGCGCAACCAAACCGACACGTCACGACCTGGCCACCACCGGCTCCCGCGCCCCGAGACGTGGGGGTACCGTCCGCACCTCGAGCGCTTCGACACGGATAGAGATCGCTGACTGTCACACGATTTCCGTCCTCGGACGAACTTCGAGTGGTGCACACGTACCACCACGTCACTGCGCGTTTTTTACTACACGAAATCTTGAAAACGTGGTTTACCTTCTCGAGGGAAAGCTCCGCGTTCGGTGTAGTGAACTCTAATTGAAGGCTAGTCTTTTAGCACCTCTCTCAAACTGCGTTTTTTTTTTTTAAGCCTAAGTCGTGCGGAACGTTTAGCACGTAAATGCGACAGATCCGGGAGCAGAAAAATAATACTGGTGAAATAAATCTCGAAGATTACCTACAAATCACATCACAAAATTTAGACAATGGCGGATGACATGACAGCATCGCCAGGCGACGATCACGTTTCGCACAAGTTTAAAACCGCCAGAAAAACGCGGAATCGGCTGTCAAACGGTAAGGCGAGTTTGTGAATTCTGATGTAAACAAATAACAATAAAAACACAAAAACGTCTCAAAACTGTCAACGTCAGATGGGATGGGATGGTGTTGTTTGTGCCCGTGCTTAAACTTTTACTACGGTAAGCAAACAAAGTTTTCAATTTATGATAGTAATATTAGTGTCCTCGTCTATGTAGTGTGGTGGTAAATCAGCCGCTGGCAATAATTAATAGTTTAACGAAGTAATACGTATCAGTTCCACTTTTAGGTTAGGTCGGTCTCCGGATGCTTTGTGCGACGCGGACGTGGTGCCGGCTCGGCGCGCTGCGCAGGGGCCTGGCCAGCGGCAGCGGGGGTGGTGGTAGTGGTGACGACAGCCCGCTGCGGCGGCTGCTGGACGGCGCGGCGACGTACGGCGAGCCGGCGGCGCCGGGCGAAGGCGAGCTGCGCTGGGCCACGCAGCCGTACGCGCGGCGCGGCGGACGGGAGCCGCCGGCGCGGCGCGAGGAGCCGGCGGACACGACGGTGCTGCTGTTCCCGGGGCAGGGCGCGCAGCGCGTGGGCATGGGCCGCAAGCTGGCGCACCTGCCGGCCGCGCGAGACCTCTACGCACTTGCCTCCGAAATTCTAGGGTGTGTTGCATTTTTGGGATCTATTATTAGAAATAAATTTGTGGTCCTGTATGAACTACTTGCACAGCTATATTGGTGATTGAATGGAGATAGAATATGTGATGAGGAATAATAATTATTTTAATTTTATATCAGCAAAAATGAAGAGTTCCAATAGGTAAAGGAGCTATCTACTTAATGCCTTCTCTGTGCTATTGTGCCCATGTGACCCTACTCTGAGTAAGATTTAAGTTAAACTAATTGCTGCAGGTAAATAAAACGGTGTCCTATTGTTTGACCAAAAGTCATTTTACATAATTACACTTTACAAACAACACACAAACACTTCACCAAATGATCATGTTAAATTTGCATTTTACAGATAATCATTTGACAAAATGATCATTTAGCAACTGAGTTATTAGACAAAACTACTCTTGGTCTAACAACGTCTGGTAGAATGTATGTACGATATCAAGAAGTTAAGTTTATGTCTTCATGATAATATATATAAACTTAATTCCTTACCATATAGGCCGGACAGTTCATTAGACTTATTTACGGTAATTTATGAAACGGCCAAGCCATACCTTTGAAGCCAAGGTGTAGGGTTAGTAAACCCAGGGCTTAGGGGCTTGGCTGTTCCAGGGATCTGATGACATTTTTACAGCGAAAGCGTTATGAGCATGTGAGTCTTGGCCGCCAATTTTACATGAAATGTTTTTGGTGGGATCTCATTTATTTTTGTAAGGTGCCCTAGTTTTTTTTCATTTATTTGGGCCATTAGCGTGTGTAAGTAAGAAGTAATAATAGCAAAAGCGTTATGAGCATGTGAGTCTTGGCCGTCAATTTTACATGGAATGGTTTTGGTGGGATCTCATTTCTTTTGTAAGGTAGTTTTTAATTTTTAGGTTGTTTATTTTTTTGTAGTGTAGCGTTTCTAAGTAAATAGTAATAATTGTGTATTTATGAAATACTTACGTTTAGCCCCATATATATACACTTTTATCCCCCATTATGGAAAACCAATACAAACTTTCATCCCCTTATTAAAAGGGTGGGGGGTGATTTTCTAAAAATCCTAGAATTCGTATTTTATTATTTATAACAAGGAGTCCCTATATCAATTTTCAGACCTCTAGTATCAAAATTTGCAGAAGTCTCATACAAACTTCCATCCCCTAGTTTAAGGGGTCGGGGGTTAAAAGTTCCAAGTTTCAGGATTATTCTATTGTTTAGCTTACATACCAAATTTCAGCTTTCTAGGTCATCGGGAAGTACCCCAGAGGTTTTGATACGTCAGTGAGTGAGTGGCAAAATCGGCGTATTTTAGGTACCAATAAAACCTAAAGTATAAGAGCTAGATCAATTAAATTAAGTACATTTTATATGTTCCTTAGGGAACATATACCCAAATTCACAGGTTAAGATGCAGTTAGCTGCATCTTAACCTGTGAATTTGGGCGCTCTGGTGTTAACTGGGACGAAGCTATGAGGGTTTGAAAATTAGACGAAACGGTTCGAGAAAAGGTAGGTAGTGCCCCGCTTCTTTTTTGCTCGTCTTGGCGGGGGCACTACCGTGCCCCAGAAACGAGAAGGCGACGTGTGAAACAAAGCATATTACAGCTATACCAGATAAATTGATAAGGACTGACAAATCATATACAACAAACAACGAAGAAATGGCTGACATATTCAATACTTTCTTTACATCTATTGCTCATAAAAATTAAAAAAAAAAAATGAAAAATGTTTATTATGGTTCAGGTAAATGTTTCACAAATAGACAAGGTTGGAGCCTCCTACTAAGCATTTAATTATGCTTATAGGATAAGTGGACATCTAGAAATATCTCCAGAGAAATGTATAAGATATCTAAGTAATTTTAAAGCACCAAATAGCCAAATGGAATTCAATCTAATGACATCCAATGAGTTAAGGACAATCATAAATAAGTTAAAAACTAAAAAGACAAAATATTTGGCCCAAATGGATACGAGATTCCTCAAAATACTATGTTTCAATGATAATATAATGGAACTGCTCCTTAATAGTTTAAACAGCTGCATTAAGGAGGGAGTATTTTCAGATATACTTAAACATGGCAGAGTAGTACCCGTACACAAAAAAGGAGATACCTCTGATCCAAACAACTATAGACCAGTCTGCGTTCTACCAGTATTCTCAAAAGTGTTGGAGATGGCACTCAAATCAAGAATAGTGGCATTCTTTGAGGAAAAGGATTTATTCTCCTCCTCCCAGTATGGATTCAGAATTGAAAAATCCACAGGATTAGCCATCAGAAAAGTGGTAGACTTTATACTTGAATCCTTGGATAGGTCACAACAATGTGCAAGCATATTCTGTGACCTATCGAAGGCTTTTGACTGTCTAAGGCACGATATTCTACTTAAAAAGCTAGAGTATTACAGGTTTAATGAATCAGCATTACGGATGATGGAGTCATACTTGAAAAACCGCAATCAAATTGTGCAAGTTGGGTCAAGCAAATCTGAGATTAAAAATAACGATATTGGTGTACCGCAGGGTTCTATTCTAGGCCCTGTGCTATTCCTAATCTATGTTAATGATTTGCCATGTAACATTCCGGAGTGGGCACAAGTCAGTCTTTTTGCTGATGATACACGTTGGAATAAGGCACGAAAACATAAACGACTTGGAAGCTGAAATGATACAAATCAAACATAGTCTCGAACAGTGGTTTGAATCAAACGGAATTATATTAAATACTGACAAAACGATAATAATAAAGTACAAGACAAAATCAAAAAAGGAAGAAACACCATCAGTGATAAATTATAAGGAATCAACGAAATTCTTAGGATACATAGTTAACAGTAAATTGACACATTCAGAACACCTAGAGAAACTTAGTAATAAAATATCCTCAGCAAATTTTGCATTACTAAAACTGAAACCACTTATAAATATAGAAACACTCAAAACTGTGTACATAAATATAGAAACACTCAAAACTGTGTACTATGCATATATTCACTCCTTACTAAACTATGCTGTAACAATCTGGGGTAATGCATCAAATATAAATAAAATACTAGTGCTCCAAAAGCGTTCAGTTAGGGCTCCCCCACATCTAGCGTCTCCCGAACGTCGACGCCTCACCAACGCCCGCGCGGCGTCGACGCCGCGCTCCCGGAGCGCCGACGCGACGCTGCGGCGCCTCTCGAACGTCGACGTCGCAGTGACGTCCGCGCGGCGTCGGCGCCGCGTTAGCGCCGCGCCTCTTCGACGTCAGTGTCGACTGTCGAGCGTCAGCGTCGGAGCGTCTTGTCGGCGTCCACGCAGACTCTCACGTCACTGCGACGGACAGCACTCAAACCACCCCGTCCGGGGTTGCCAGACGTACGATAATTATCGTAAATGTACGATAATTTGGCCTCCGGTACGATGTACAATACAATGAGTACTATCATACGCAAAAGTACGATAATTTGCAGGTCGTCGAAGGTTGGGGTTAAATTGTTCGATTATCAAATAAAAGTCATGGATTCCGACGAAGAAACACTGCTGTTAACGTTACTGTTGAAACGGAAATTACGTAAAAAGAAGAGAAAATATTGTCGTCGATATTGGCAAGATCCTCTATAGAGTTCTGGAATTCATGAAAGTGACCATTTTGTGTTGTATAAACGAGTGAAAAAAAATGAAAAACACTTTTTTGAGTATTTAAGAATGCCAAGAAAAACATTTGAGGAACTTCTGCTTATAATCCAAAACGATTTAAGGGTGATTCTCCAGGCGTTTCATGTTTTGTTAAGGAATGGTCTTGGCATGGCCCGACCTGTATATTTGTTGGTAAGTTTTATGATGAATAATTATGTTAATATTTTTATGTTTACAGTTACAGTCCGGTAGCATGTTATCATGACAGCTATAGCTAAACTTGTGTTGATTATACCTTTTACATACTTTTGCCAAGTTGTAATCTCGTCAATGATGTCTAAATCTCTTAGTCTTTATGGTGTTTGCATGCAACATTTTTGTCCTTTATAAAAAAGACAACGTGTTGGCATAATCGCCTATGGTCTATGCCTGTATCCGAGTTGATTAAGAAAAAGACACCTAGAGTAAGGCATAGACAACATGACGCGAGCTGTGAGAACAACCTAAAAATAGCTCTCGAGGATTGTTAATTGTTTAGCACATTTTGAATAAATGATTCACAAATTACTTAATTGTAATTTTCATTCATAAAGCACTGACATTGGCATCCCTGCTAATGGCGACCAAACAGTGAAAAATTTTGACGATCTGATCAGGTTGGCAGTCATTTCTGACCATTTGGACGTTTATTTCGATTCAAGGTCACTCCAGTGAGTGCGTTTTCATAGAATGTTATTAAAAAACCCTAGAATTTAACCCAACCTTCGACGACCTGTAAATTATCGTACTTTTGCGTACGATAGTATTCATTGTATCGTACATCGTACCGGAGGCCAAATTATCGTACATGTACGATAATTACCGTACGTCTGGCAACCCTGGACGCGGTGGGTTGCGTGCTCTGTCCGTCGCAGTGACGCTGCGTGGGCGCCGACAAGACGCTCCGACGCTCGACAGTCGACACTGACGTCGAGGAGGCGCGGCGCTAACGCGGCGCCGACGCCGCGTGGACGTCACTGCGACGTCGACGTTCGAGAGGCGCCGCAGCGACGCGTCGGCGCTGCGGGAGCGCGGCGTCGACGCCGCGCGTGCGATGGTAAGGCGTCGACGTTCGGGAGACGCTAGATGTGGGGGAGCCCTTAGGATCATTTTTACGAATAAATTTTCATTCATTCATCATGAGTGGAGCAAACCGACGCGACTCAGCCAGACCTCACTTTGAGAGACTAGGCATAATGACTGTTATTGCATTGTACATTTATAACTCCTTATTGGAAATACATAAGCAGACTGATTCATTGCTTAAAGTGTCATACATAACTATAACACCCGTTCTAAGAACAAATTATTGTTACCAAAATGTAGACTTAGGAAAACGCAGAAACAGGGAATTTTCCTGAAAATTAAAATGTTTAACAAACTGCCTATTGAAATTACTGAATTGCCCTTTAATTAAAAAATTTTTCATTTAATTTTTCATTTTTTACTCAGATTTCAATAAAATTTTGTGAGTTAAGGAGAAATTTAGGGAGTCGGACATAGCGTGAAATTGGGCTTGCCTTGTTCAGAATAAGCAACATTACCAACTCACCTTTGCCCATGGTCCTTTGATTAAAATTTGAGAAAAAATAAAGAAATCGACAAAATTCGCCAATTTAGCTTGTCCAGCAAGGCCCCGTAAAATAAGGAAACACACAGCTACAATGATTGTAGATGATTACCTATCGGAAACACAAATTTTTGTTTCCCATCTGTAACGTTTCGCCAAATTTTCATTTGTCCGAAAGCCATTTTTTTCAAAACTTTATTTTTCAGAATAATTATGAAACAAACCTAACCTAACCTACTGGGTTCTTATAAAGATGAAAGTAATGTCGTGTAGATGTGTATTTTCTAATTATTTGCAGTACAATTTTTGCTAGGCATTTATTTTATTTGCTGTGCAATAATTAATTTGATGTAATAAGTATATAATTGATGAAAATAAATTGATAGGCGATTATTTGTTTGCTGTGCCATTAATAATATCCCAAATAAAAATTGTCTCTAAAAGGAAAATTAACAAAAAATATTACATCGTTATTATTTTTAAATTAATGTTTGGGTAATCATTATCCAATACCAATAGTACACAGTGGTTCCTGATCCACGGTGTATTAAGTTTATTTCTTAGCAATAATATCAATCCATCGGTAAGATAAAAGGTTTGTGCGCGTCGAGCGCTCGTCATCCGAACATGGCCTTAACCCTACTATGGCCGCCGCCGCGCCACTGCCGCATAGATACACACGTGTGAGGTGTCTCACGGTGTTCGCAGGTGGGACGTGTGGCGCGTGTGCACGGAGGGCCCGGCGGCGGAGCTGGACGCGCGCTGCCAGCCCGCGCTGCTCGTCACGGCGCTGGCCGCGCTCGAGGCGCTGCGCGACACGCGGCCCGCCGCGCTCGAGCGCGCGCGCGCCGCCGCCGGCTTCTCGCTCGGCGAGTTCGCCGCGCTCGTGTGGGCCGGCGCGCTGCCGCTCGAGCGCGCGCTCCGGCTCGTCGAGCTGCGCCAGACCGCGATGGCCGCCGCGGCCGAGGCGCGCCCGCAGGCGCTGCTCACCGTGTGGCTGGCCGCGGACGCCAACCTGCCGCACGCGCTGCTGCGCGCGCGCGAGCACGCCGCCGCGCAGGGCGTGGCCGCGCCGGTGTGCCAGGTGGCCAACTACCTGTACCCGCACTGCAAGGTGGTGGGCGGCGACGAGGCGGCGCTGCGGTTCGTGGAGCGGCGCGGCGCCGAGTTCGGCGTGCGGCGCGCGGCGCGCGTGGCGGGCGCGGCGGCCGCCTTCCACACGCCGCTGATGGCGCCGGTGACGCGCGTGCTGCGCGAGGCGCTGGGCGCGTGCGAGACGCTGGCGCCGGGCGTGCGCGTGGTGTCGGCGGTGGACGCGCGCGCGTACGGCGACGCGCGCTCGGTGCGGCGCACGCTGGCGCGGCACGCGGCGGCGCCGCAGCGCTGGGAGCAGACGCTGCACGCGCTGTACGCGCGGCCGCAGGGCGAGCGCTTCCCGCTGACGGTGGCGCTGGGCCCGGGCACGGCGCTGCGCGCGACGCTCAAGCAGGTCAACGCGAAGGCCTGGGACTCCTCCGTGCAGATCGACGTCTGACCGATTCAGTGTTAATAGTCTCTTAGTTGATTTTCGTGTTTGTAAATATTCGTAGTCGTAAGTTCAACGTTTGTTCATATTATAAGAATTCCATAAATATAAAAAATATTTTCTTCCTTCGTTGTTTTCGTCCCTTCGTCGACTGTAAATAGCCGGGTCGACACAGGGCGAGCGGCCTCGCGAGGCAATTGCTGCGCGCGGCATTCGGCGCATGCCACGGGCATTGGATGAAATTACGCTCACCGAATGCCGCGCGCGGCAAATCAGAGCCGTTTTGTTCGCCCATTTGACAAATAAAACAATATGGCGCCGCCGCACGCAATCAGCTTTTGACTTTTGACTTGCTGCTACGTTCCTACAAAGGATTTTCCAAAAAAAGCTAATTTAATATTTTTTTATGTTTAAAACAAACAAATAGCACACAATGTCAAGTTACGGTTATTCCGTTTCGCGTAATACGTAAGTGTCGCACGCCATTTTGTTATATCTGTCATAAATTTGACCGAAGCAAAAACGTGTACGTCCACACTGCGCGCGGCAAACGACCGAGGCACCTTTGAGCACGGACAAAAACCGACAGCGCGCGGCTCGGCCGAGGCGACGCGTGCGGGCGCCGCGGGCGAGGCGCGTGCACACAGACCGCGCCGCCGCGCGAGGCGGCTCGCGCTGTGTGGACGCGGCTAATAAGTCAGCCGTGTCGACTCCGTTAGTGGTAGCTAATAAGTACCTAAGAAAACATCAGTCTCCGAATAATTTAACCTATACAACGCTATATCAAATACAAAAGCTGTCGCTCACCCGCCTAGACATATCCGATAGAAATGCAATATTATAAATATACCTAGGTCTGTACAGTAATGTTTCAAATGAATAATTATTTTTTATTTAATGTAATAGGTAGTTGGCACAATGTAACTTTTGATATAGCAAGTTTTCTGAAAGTACATGAGGGAAAAGAAAAAAACGCGTTACTTATACCAAACATTACATTAGATGGTACCGTCATTGGCGGCCAAAAGCTTAAAACCACAGGATATTATTTTAGTATTAAAACTGTTTTAGTATTTTTTAAAACTGTTTTCTAAATGGAGCCAAAAACAATATTGTATATTTCACAAATAAAGCTGTGAGCTTTATTTTATGCTATCTGGGATGAACGAGAATGCTACCTGATTTTTAGCTCTTCTAAAGTATGTATGTAACCTATGATATGGAAGCCTTTAGTATCCCATGGTCTAACATTGGCAATATACTCGGGCGTGTCGGGTCCGGCTCAAGATAAAGATATCTATCTATGTATGACATTTTCTTTTTACTTGTAATCTTGCGAAAACGGCATGTAGTTGCAGCGAGTGTACAGCACAACTTGATTTAGACTTTGGCTTAAGAGTTACTCAGTTGTTAAAAGTTGTCTTGATAGCAATTTTTTTTTCTTATTGTTACCTATTTCCCTCGACTTTTAGATTCAGGTTACAAATGCATTTTGTGGTTTTAGATGGCGGGCATTATTAAGTACTGAAGCTGAGCTGATGCATGAGGGTTCCGAGCTGAGGTTCACTCTTCTACACTGATGGTCTGAGGCTGAGTCATAACGCTTCTTACTGATGATCTGAGATGTCTGAGGCTGAGTCATAACGCTTCTTACTGATGATCTGAGATGTCTGAGCTGAGTCATAACGCTTCTTACTGATGATATAAGATGTCTGAGCTGAGCCATAACCGAGAAATAACGCTTCTGTGCTGACGGTCCGAGCTGAGGTCTGAACAGTCCCGCCTACCACTGGCGGTAGCTATCCCCTTTCCTATTTTATCAACCAAATACTAACTGATCTGTGTAAGTGATCTAAGAAACTCTTTTTATGACTGAATTGCTGGTATTACTACAACTACTACATTAATCCCGAGTAGCGTCCGTCAACCCTGTCCTCGTCCGTAGTTCACTCTCCCCGCCATCTTTCTGTTGTCATAGTAATGTCACTTACGCATCTGCTAGTGCCATCTACGAGAAGCGCTGGCCTTTACATTTACGTTCGCGAGAATTCGCGACAGTTTTCAATGTTTTTGGGGGATTAAAGTGAATCTTAAAAACCGGCACAAGTGCAAGTCGGATTCGCGCATCGAGAGTTCCGTACAGACACTTTTCATCTTATCTGGCCGGGTTAAGTTAAGTTTGCACCTGGTTATGTACGTATGACACACAATAAATATTTATTTTATCCTGTTTTAAAATATTCGTTATAGCGGCAACAGAAATACATCATCTGTGAAATTTTCAACCGTCTAGCTATCACGGTTCATGAGATATACGGGATAGCCCGGTGACAGACGGGCAGATAGACATACAGACAGACGAACAGCGGGGTCTCACTAATAGGGTCCCGTTTTTTACCGTTCGGACACACGCAGGAGGTGGGGTCGATGGCTGTCGATGAGGCATGAAATAAAATATCAAGGTTATACTTAAAATATACTATTTATTTAATAATAAATAAAACAACTGTCGAAAATTATACTATACACGGATCGTATTTACATTTCAGATTAGTCAATCGGGCGGCCGGAGCGTCGCTCGGGTCCGGCCTCCCGCCGGGCGGGACGGTCCCGGGCGGCCGGCGAGGTCTATTCGTTTCGCGGGTCTCATGTCGAGAACTACTTCCTAACCTTAAAACGCTGTCTTCTCGTAAACACGTCGACGTCAAAAGAAGGTTTCGGGCCGACTTACGAGAGAGGAGCGAGGGCGGGCTCCGGTTAGAGTTAGAGGTCGAGCGGGTTGCCGCAGGGCTGCCCCGCCTGCTCCGCCACGGAGCGGCCGAGCGCGGCGAGGCGGGAGTACTGCCGCAGCGCGCCCGCGTCCCTGGCGGCCGCCAGCAGCGCCGGCACGCGGCCCAGCGCCTCGTGCGCCCAGGCCTCCGCCAGCCGCAGCTCGTGCGCCGCCGCCGCCAGGCGGAGCTGCTGCGCGCGCGTGGCGCGGGACAGCACCACCGCCGTCGTGTACACGTCGATCGCCGCCGACGCCAGCCGGTTCAGCACGAACTGCAACAAACACGACACGTCCGGTTACATCGCCGCGCCCCGCCAGGAGGGAGTCGGTCTCGCGCCCCGCGTACGTACCTGTTCGTCGACGACGTTGCGGCCGTACTTGACGAGCGTGGCCTCGACGGTCTGCCCGTAGGCGTCGACGCACTTGGCCAGCTCCCGGGCGGCCGGCCGCAGCTCGGCGGCCACGAGCGGCGAGATGTCGGCGGCGGCCGACAGCCCCACGACGCGGCCGGCGCGCTTGCCGGCCTCGCTGAAGATCAGCCCCAGGTTCGCCGTCGGGTTCTTGAAGGCGCGCTGCAGCTCCTGCAGGTGCGAGCCCGCGAACTGGATGCCTGCGGACGGAGGCGAGCGTGTAATGTAGTGCGGCCCGGTATCGAGCGGACGCGTGCGGCGGGACTCACCGGTGAGCGCCACGAACAGGCGCAGGATGTCGTTGGTGCCCTCGAAGATGCGGAAGATGCGCAGGTCGCGCAGCACGCGCTCCAGCCCCGTGCCCTTCATGAAGCCCATGCCGCCCAGGATCTGGATGGCCTCGTCCACCACCGTCCAGCCCGAGTCCGACGCGAACACCTGCAACACGAAATCCGACACCCCGCGTCAATAGCCGACTTCGTTTCTTCCCTTCTCGACGCCTAATGACAACTCTTTGCTGTTGAAACTCGACTTCTAATAAAAAAATATTCGTAAGCATAATGAGGGCAGATATTATTGCTATTACCGAGTATTACCGCTTCCGTAATGCGGGTGTGCATATGTGATTACGTCACATTATTGAGGCGTGTTACCCTGGAAATATTATAACTTGCGAATTTCTGAAATGAATATCCCGAAAATTAGGCTTCATCCAGCAATATTTAATCACCATTTTGTCCAAATAGACATTAGAATCTTAGGTTAAAATCTCGATTGTAACCTGTATTTATTTAAGAGTACGGGAAAAGTGATCCAGCACATAAATCGGTGTAGGTTAGTTATGTTATTTGATTACCTTGCTGATGGCGGCCTCAAGATGGTAGTCCTTGGCGCCGTTGTCCATGTTGCCGGACACCATGTAGGCCACCGACTCCGTCACGTACTGCAGCATCGCCATGCGCGCCAGCTTCTCCTGCGCCACACAACGCACGTCACCAACAGTCATTAGTGTTTATGTATTATTATACAGGGTATAAAGACTTACATAATACTATAACAAAGTTCCTATAAAACTGGTATTCACAGTTTGACTGTAGGTATCGTATGCTTATTATAGACACTATAAAATTATATAGGTTTACACGAGGTAGGTGGGTGGATCAACTTTTTCTTGTTGTTATTCTGTCCCGTCACCCGGGAGACAATGGTGTTTAACTTCTTAGAAAAGTGTCGATATTGGTATTTTCAAGAGATATTCTAAATAAGATCGGGCTTATTATAGCTGCTGCAATTACAACATTTTTGTTGAATATTCCCGCCGAAAAACGTAGTCTTAAAGAGTAACCCAGGGGACATCACCATGGCAAAAAGCAACAGAAAATAAGTCGATCGACCCAGGTAAGTAGCCGAGTGACACTGCGTGAACATAATGTTACTCAAGTGTTCGTAACAGTATTGTTTTCGCAGCGTTTTTAAACTCGGGCTCGCTCGGCTCACGACGGATTCCCGCCGGCGAACTGTCTGCCTCACTAGAATATAACAGTAGGTGGGTGGGGCGGGCTACCTGTATGGTGCCGAACTCGATGAGCTTCTTGCCGAACTGCACGCGCGTGGCGGCGTGCCTCACTAGAATATAATAGTAGGTGGGGCGGGCTACCTGTATGGTGCCGAACTCGATGAGCTTCTTGCCGAACTACACGCGCGTGGCGGCGTGCCTCACTAGAATATAATAGTAGGTGGGGCGGGCTACCTGTATGGTGCCGAACTCGATGAGCTTCTTGCCGAACTGCACGCGCGTGGCGGCGTGCCTCACTAGAATATAATAGTAGGTGGGGCGAGCTACCTGTATGGTGCCGAACTCGATGAGCTTCTTGCCGAACTGCACGCGCGTGGCGGCGTGCCTCACTAGAATATAATATTAGGTGGGGCGGGCTACCTGTATGGTGCCGAACTCGATGAGCTTCTTGCCGAACTGCACGCGCGTGGCGGCGTGCCTCACTAGAATATAATAGTAGGTGGGGCGGGCTACCTGTATGGTGCCGAACTCGATGAGCTTCTTGCCGAACTGCACGCGCGTGGCGGCGTGCCTCACTAGAATATAATAGTAGGTGGGGCGGGCTACCTGTATGGTGCCGAACTCGATGAGCTTCTTGCCGAACTGCACGCGCGTGGCGGCGTGCCTCACTAGAATATAATAGTAGGTGGGGCGGGCTACCTGTATGGTGCCGAACTCGATGAGCTTCTTGCCGAACTGCACGCGCGTGGCGGCGTGCCTCACTAGAATATAATAGTAGGTGGGGCGGGCTACCTGTATGGTGCCGAACTCGATGAGCTTCTTGCCGAACTGCACGCGCGTGGCGGCGTGCCTCACTAGAATATAATAGTAGGTGGGGCGGGCTACCTGTATGGTGCCGAACTCGATGAGCTTCTTGCCGAACTGCACGCGCGTGGCGGCGTGCCTCACTAGAATATAATAGTAGGTGGGGCGGGCTACCTGTATGGTGCCGAACTCGATGAGCTTCTTGCCGAACTGCACGCGCGTGGCGGCGTGCCTCACTAGAATATAATAGTAGGTGGGGCGGGCTACCTGTATGGTGCCGAACTCGATGAGCTTCTTGCCGAACTGCACGCGCGTGGCGGCGTGCCTCACTAGAATATAATAGTAGGTGGGGCGGGCTACCTGTATGGTGCCGAACTCGATGAGCTTCTTGCCGAACTGCACGCGCGTGGCGGCGTGCCTCACTAGAATATAATAGTAGGTGGGGCGGGCTACCTGTATGGTGCCGAACTCGATGAGCTTCTTGCCGAACTGCACGCGCGTGGCGGCGTGCCTCACTAGAATATAATAGTAGGTGGGGCGGGCTACCTGTATGGTGCCGAACTCGATGAGCTTCTTGCCGAACTGCACGCGCGTGGCGGCGTGCCTCACTAGAATATAATAGTAGGTGGGGCGGGCTACCTGTATGGTGCCGAACTCGATGAGCTTCTTGCCGAACTGCACGCGCGTGGCGGCGTGCCTCACTAGAATATAATAGTAGGTGGGGCGGGCTACCTGTATGGTGCCGAACTCGATGAGCTTCTTGCCGAACTGCACGCGCGTGGCGGCGTGCTTCACTAGAATATAATAGTAGGTGGGGCGGGCTACCTGTATGGTGCCGAACTCGATGAGCTTCTTGCCGAACTGCACGCGCGTGGCGGCGTGCCTCACTAGAATATAATAGTAGGTGGGGCGGGCTACCTGTATGGTGCCGAACTCGATGAGCTTCTTGCCGAACTGCACGCGCGTGGCGGCGTGCCTCACTAGAATATAATAGTAGGTGGGGCGGGCTACCTGTATGGTGCCGAACTCGATGAGCTTCTTGCCGAACTGCACGCGCGTGGCGGCGTGCCTCACTAGAATATAATAGTAGGTGGGGCGGGCTACCTGTATGGTGCCGAACTCGATGAGCTTCTTGCCGAACTGCACGCGCGTGGCGGCGTGCCTCACTAGAATATAATAGTAGGTGGGGCGGGCTACCTGTATGGTGCCGAACTCGATGAGCTTCTTGCCGAACTGCACGCGCGTGGCGGCGTGCCTCACTAGAATATAATAGTAGGTGGGGCGGGCTACCTGTATGGTGCCGAACTCGATGAGCTTCTTGCCGAACTGCACGCGCGTGGCGGCGTGCCTCACTAGAATATAATAGTAGGTGGGGCGGGCTACCTGTATGGTGCCGAACTCGATGAGCTTCTTGCCGAACTGCACGCGCGTGGCGGCGTGCCTCACTAGAATATAATAGTAGGTGGGGCGGGCTACCTGTATGGTGCCGAACTCGATGAGCTTCTTGCCGAACTGCACGCGCGTGGCGGCGTGCCTCACTAGAATATAATAGTAGGTGGGGCGGGCTACCTGTATGGTGCCGAACTCGATGAGCTTCTTGCCGAACTGCACGCGCGTGGCGGCGTGCCTCACTAGAATATAATAGTAGGTGGGGCGGGCTACCTGTATGGTGCCGAACTCGATGAGCTTCTTGCCGAACTGCACGCGCGTGGCGGCGTGCCTCACTAGAATATAATAGCAGGTGGGGCGGGCTACCTGTATGGTGCCGAACTCGATGAGCTTCTTGCCGAACTGCACGCGCGTGGCGGCGTGCCTCACTAGAATATAATAGTAGGTGGGGCGGGCTACCTGTATGGTGCCGAACTCGATGAGCTTCTTGCCGAACTGCACGCGCGTG
Organism: Apotomis turbidana; assembly: GCA_905147355.2. NCBI lineage: Eukaryota > Metazoa > Arthropoda > Insecta > Lepidoptera > Tortricidae > Apotomis > Apotomis turbidana. The sequence continues at coordinate 115,814 of LR990283.1, forward strand.
GCGGCGTGCCTCACTAGAATATAATAGTAGGTGGGGCGGGCTACCTGTATGGTGCCGAACTCGATGAGCTTCTTGCCGAACTGCACGCGCGTGGCGGCGTGCCTCACTAGAATATAATAGTAGGTGGGGCGGGCTACCTGTATGGTGCCGAACTCGATGAGCTTCTTGCCGAACTGCACGCGCGTGGCGGCGTGCCTCACTAGAATATAATAGTAGGTGGGGCGGGCTACCTGTATGGTGCCGAACTCGATGAGCTTCTGTAAGGAGTTAGTTCATAAGTACCTAAGTAATAATGCAACCCTGCTAATTTGTATAACTATGTATAAATTACGTGTTCTTATTAAATAAAGAGTAGTCTATAATCAGCATTCAAGTTGTTTACTTGCTCCTCCAAGTTCCCGCACCACATGGCGATCCTGCCACGTGAGGTGTCGGGTTCGGCCGCCGCCGGGAGTGCGAAAGTGCATTAATTGGACATTAGCCGACACACTCATACATCGTAATTATAACTTTATTAAATCTGAAAAATGTGCAACTCAAGAGTTGAAAAAGAAAGCGTTATCATAAATCAGAACGCTGCGGGAAAATCTACGAACGACGCGGCCTTCCACGAAATGAAAACCCATTTATCGAGCATCAGTATTGTGATGATAGTCATTTGCTCATTTTTGGCCATTGGAATACTTTACGCTTGCTACAGAATTTATAAGAAGTGCCACGACAAATGGTCAAGGGATTTGATTGTCCGATACAATCTTCGTCGCTCTTTTAATCGAGATCTTCGCGAGACTCATGGACACTGCCATCAATGTGGACCAGCCCGAGGTGTTTCGTATTCAGCTAACAAGGCCAACGAGTGACCCAGCATCAGGACGTGACTGCGATCCAAGAGTGAAAGTGAAGTGCGCGCGTATTCGGTGTTAAAAAGTGAAAAAGTCAATTATGACAAGTGATAAATCGGTATGAAGGTGATTAGTGCATAATTGTAAGTTTTCTTTTATTTCTTAGCAAAGGTTGACCATTACGTTACATTCTTATTTCATATTTTCGTTATAGTAAGACATTTAGAAACGTTAAGATAAATATTCAATTTTGATATGTCAAGCAATTTACAAGAAATATTTGATGATTTAAGAACTATTAAAGAATATTTAGTTAAGCTTAGCTATGATAGAAGGACACCCGAAGTCCTAAATGCAAAGTTAGAGGAAGCATTTTTAATATATTCTGACTATTTAAAAAATTGTGAACAAATAAAGAAGGAAATTGACAATAAACAATTAAAGGGTGAAAGTTTATTGGAAGTTCAGAGTTTTTGTGAGCATATTAAGAGTTTGTATAAGCAAATAGAAGATTTTTGTAACAAAACCTATACAAGTTCAAATACTGCGTCTAAGAAAAAATCTACAATGGGGGACTTCGACTTGAAGATAGCCCTTTCATTAATACCATCCATGACTGACGATGACGTTGCAATTAATAAATTAATAGACTCCATAGAGTACTATGACTCTACCTTAAAAAATGAAGCTAAACAGCAGCTCATAAATTTTGTTTTGAAAAATAGATTAACACAGGTAGCTAAATTAAGATTATGCTCGACCTACACTACTGTTCAGAATTTAGTTACGGATATGAAAAAACAGTTGTTGCCTAAGAAATCTGCCACTGCTATTCAAAATACATTGCAGACGCTGAGACAAGGAGAGTCTTCAATCGACGACTTTGGGCAAAAATTGTCGAAAATGTTTGTTGACCTCACGATCGCGCAATCAGACGGTGACTCAAATACATTTAATATATTAAAGGGTCTTAATGAAAAACAAGCGATTAAACGATTCGCGGACGGATTGCGCAATCGTCGAGTGAGCACAATCATTGCGGCTCGTGATTACAGCTCCTTAAATGATGCTATACAGGGTGCGAAGGACGAGGAGACGACTTCAGGCAATACGTCGAGTGATATATATACCTTTAACCGTCATAAAAACACTTCTTTCAGTAGAGGGTACGTTCGGGGCCGTGGATCTTACAGGGGACCACCACAACCACACTATCCTTCAGGTGCCAGGACGACGCAGTATCCAGGGCATTCGGTAGCAGGAGGAGCATACGGTTATAGGAGCAGAGGAGCCGGCAGAGGAGGCTACCAGTTCCAGAACAATTATCGAGGACAAAACTACCGAGGAAAGCGAGGTAAGTCAAACACTTTTCATAGAAACAATGGATATCGCAATGACCAAATTTTTGTGACTGAAACTGAAAAAAATGTCACGCCTAATCAGTTTTTTCGTGAATAACGAATCTATATTTGCAAGCCATAATACATGTTTAGTTTATTGTAATGTGCAAAATAAAAAACAATTATTGTTATGTGACACGGGAGCCTCAATAAGTTGTTTAAAGTTGCCGACCGCTTTGAAACTAGATATTCCAATTTATAAAGATAAGTTAATTATTAATGGAATCGGTGGAACAAAGCAAGCAATTGGATATGCTTACATTGAATTGACGGAACGTGATCAAGTATTTCGACATAAGTTTTATATTTTTGATGACTTTTATTCAACCGCGTGGGACGGAATAATAGGTAACGATTTTCTTGTAAAATATCAGGCTTTGATAAATTTACGAAGTATGGAATTAACTTTGGTATCGAGTAAGGATGAAACAGTTTGTATACCTTTTCAAAATAGTAGAACTCATTTTACACTTCCCCCAAGGACTGAATCATTACACTTTGTGACCACTAACTTACAGGAAGATTGCGTAGTGTATTCGACAGAATTGCAAGATGGTATATTTTTAGCAAATTCAATTGTTAGACCTTTTAACGGAAAATTACCTATAAAAATATTAAATACAACTGAAAAAGAGATTAAATTGAATGACTTACAGCTAGCTATACACAAAGCGAGTGATTATGATATTTGTTGTTTTGATAATTGTGATTCAAAAAATGTGTTTCGTGTAAAGGCTTTATTTTCACAGTTAAATTTAGAAAACCTCAACAAAGAAGAAAAGATCTCTATAGAAAATTTATGTGCGAAATATTCCGATATATTTTATTTACCCGGTGACAAATTAACAACGACAGATATTTACAATCATTCAATAACATTAAATGATAAAACCACCCCAATTTATACGAAGCCCTATAGGTTACCACACGCTCAGAAAAATTTAATAAATACTCAGTTAGAAAGTATGCTAAAAGAAGGTATAATAGAGAAATGTTCAAGTGAATGGTCTAGCCCACTTCTAATAGTTCCCAAAAAAGTAGACAGAAATGGCGAGAAGAAATGGCGAATAGTTATAGATTACCGAAAATTAAATAATTGCATCCAAGATGATAAATTTCCACTCCCTAACATCACCGAAATTATTGATGCCTTATCAGGTTGCATCTATTTCACACATTTAGATTTGGCAAACGGATATTATCAGTGTAACCTAGATGTAAACAGTCGAAATTATACCGCTTTCGCGTCGGGACAGTATCGCATGACGCGTATGCCACAAGGTTTAAAAACTAGTCCAAATTCTTTTTCTAGGATGATGAATTTAGCTATGTCTGGCTTAACATACGATAAGTGTCTAATTTATTTGGATGATTTAATTGTTTTCGGGAAAAACCTAGATAATCACAACTTAAATTTAATGAATGTTTTTAAAAGATTACGTAAAGTCAACCTTAAGTTGAATCCAAATAAATGCGAATTCTTAAAGAAAGAAATACTATATCTAGGGCACGTAGTATCTTCCAACGGCGTGTTACCCGACCCAGAGAAAATAAGTGCAATTAAAAATTATCCAACACCTACTGATTCTGACCAAGTAAAAAGATTTGTTGCATTTGCTAACTATTATCGTAAATTTATTCGAAATTTTGCAGAAATTGCTTTGCCATTAAACCACTTATCACGTAAAAATGTAACATTTAATTGGGACATTAATTGTCAGAAATCTTTTGAAAAGTTAAAAGAAGCTATAACTTCGGCACCCGTATTGCAATACCCAGATTTATCAGAGAAAAATACGTTTATACTGCAAACAGATGCGTCAGCATACGCACTAGGAAGTATTTTAAGTAATTCTGACAATAGGCCAGTAGCATTTGCCAGTAGAACATTAAATAAAGCCGAAAAACACTACCCGACTGTGGATAAGGAGTTACTCGGAATTGTATGGAGTATAAGACATTTTAGACCTTATTTATATGGTCGTAAGTTCATAATTAGGACGGATCATCGCCCATTAGTATATTTATTTGGCATGCGAGATCCATCAAGCCGACTGCTAAAGTTCAGGCTGGCGTTAGAGGAGTACGATTTCAAAGTGGAATATGTGAAAGGATCGGATAACGCACCGGCTGATGCATTGTCGCGTATTTGTTTGAATAGCGATGATTTAAAAGAAATGAATGAAAGTGTGAATGTAATGACGAGGTCACAGTTTAGGAAGGCTTCCGCTACTTCTAGGCAGACTATTGATTCTACAGATGATCGGTCTGATCACCCGAAAATCGTGGAAACACATAGTAAACCTCAGGAGTCAGTAGAATTACAATTTTTGTCACGCCAAGAATTGTTTAGGAAACGGAATCAAATACAAGTATGTGTTGAAAATAAAATATTTCTCTATGATTCACTGAAGAAAATATTGTTTATAAAATTCCTAGATTCTTCATCGCAACTATCGCCAGGCGAATTTGTGAAAGAACTAGATAATTTTTGTAGAAAAATAAACGTTAACGTACTATACATAAAGAAAAATAATAATAACTACATTTTCATTGAGAAATTATTGCATGAATTTAAAAAGCCAGAGTGCGGTTCGAACTTAAGAATATGTATTTTAAAAGATTTAATAACGAGAATAGATGACAATCATCAAAGGAAGGTAATTTTGAATGACTTCCATCTTTTGCCCTCTAGTGGCCACGCGGGCATGAGACGGATGTATAATAATGTTAAAAAGTATTATTTTTGGCCCAATATGGAAGAAGATATAAGGAACTTCGTAAGAAATTGTGATAAATGTCAAAAACATAAGTATTCTATCCCGGTAAAAGAACCGATGGTTATCACAACCACCGCTACGTATGCTTTTGAAAAAGTTTTCTTAGATTTGATCGGTCCAGTCGAAGTCGATGATAATAATTATTCCTATATACTGACCGTACAGTGTGAATTAACTAAATATATTGAAGCATATCCATTGATTTCAAAGAAAAGTGAGGAAGTTGCTAGAATATTTGTCAACAATTTCATACTTAGATATGGCGTTCCAAAACGAATAGCGACCGACAGAGGAACGGAGTTCCTGTCAACAACTTTCACAGAGGTAAGTAAACTACTAAATATAGACCAACTTAACTCTACAGCCTACCACCACGAGAGCATAGGTGCGCTGGAAAATACACACAAGCATTTGGCTGCTTTCTTACGCATACAATCAGAAAAGCATCCACAAACATGGAGTATGTGGCTGCCTTTTTGGAGTTTTTCTTTTAATACATCAGTTCACACGGAAACTAAATACACCCCATTTGAACTTGTATATGGTAGAAAATGCTCACTACCAAGTAACTTGACAGGTGACCTTGTAGAACCTTTGTATAATCACGAAAGTTACCCTAAAGAGCTAAAATACAGACTCCAGGTATCTCAAAAAGAGGCGAGAGATAACTTGTTAAAGTCAAAAATTAAAAGGAAAGAAAAATATGATTGTAATAAGAAACCTATCATGTATAAGCCCGACGATTTAATTTTATTAAAAAATGAAGTAGGTAGTAAATTAGATAGCATATACTTGGGCCCATATAAAGTATTGAAAGATCTTTCACCTAATGTAGAGATAGAGATTAATGGTAAGCCAATGATAGTTCATAAAAATAGAACTAAGTTTTATTTTACACCAATGTAAAAAAAAAAAAAAGAAGAATTATATTTTCTTTTTTTTTCTCTTTTCCGTGGGAGATGTAAGGAGTTAGTTCATAAGTACCTAAGTAATAATGCAACCCTGCTAATTTGTATAACTATGTATAAATTACGTGTTCTTATTAAATAAAGAGTAGTCTATAATCAGCATTCAAGTTGTTTACTTGCTCCTCCAAGTTCCCGCACCACACTTCTTGCCGAACTGCACGCGCGTGGCGGCGTGCTTCACTAGAATATAATAGTAGGTGGGGCGGGCTACCTGTATGGTGCCGAACTCGATGAGCTTCTTGCCGAACTGCACGCGCGTGGCGGCGTGCCTCACTAGAATATAATAGTAGGTGGGGCGGGCTACCTGTATGGTGCCGAACTCGATGAGCTTCTTGCCGAACTGCACGCGCGTGGCGGCGTGCCTCACTAGAATATAATAGTAGGTGGGGCGGGCTACCTGTATGGTGCCGAACTCGATGAGCTTCTTGCCGAACTGCACGCGCGTGGCGGCGTGCCTCACTAGAATATAATAGTAGGTGGGGCGGGCTACCTGTATGGTGCCGAACTCGATGAGCTTCTTGCCGAACTGCACGCGCGTGGCGGCGTGCCTCACTAGAATATAATAGTAGGTGGGGCGGGCTACCTGTATGGTGCCGAACTCGATGAGCTTCTTGCCGAACTGCACGCGCGTGGCGGCGTGCCTCACTAGAATATAATAGTAGGTGGGGCGGGCTACCTGTATGGTGCCGAACTCGATGAGCTTCTTGCCGAACTGCACGCGCGTGGCGGCGTGCCTCACTAGAATATAATAGTAGGTGGGGCGGGCTACCTGTATGGTGCCGAACTCGATGAGCTTCTTGCCGAACTGCACGCGCGTGGCGGCGTGCCTCACTAGAATATAATAGTAGGTGGGGCGGGCTACCTGTATGGTGCCGAACTCGATGAGCTTCTTGCCGAACTGCACGCGCGTGGCGGCGTGCCTCACTAGAATATAATAGTAGGTGGGGCGGGCTACCTGTATGGTGCCGAACTCGATGAGCTTCTTGCCGAACTGCACGCGCGTGGCGGCGTGCCTCACTAGAATATAATAGTAGGTGGGGCGGGCTACCTGTATGGTGCCGAACTCGATGAGCTTCTTGCCGAACTGCACGCGCGTGGCGGCGTGCCTCACTAGAATATAATAGTAGGTGGGGCGGGCTACCTGTATGGTGCCGAACTCGATGAGCTTCTTGCCGAACTGCACGCGCGTGGCGGCGTGCTTCACTAGAATATAATAGTAGGCGGGGCGGGCTACCTGTATGGTGCCGAACTCGATGAGCTTCTTGCCGAACTGCACGCGCGTGGCGGCGTGCCTCACTAGAATATAATAGTAGGTGGGGCGGGCTACCTGTATGGTGCCGAACTCGATGAGCTTCTTGCCGAACTGCACGCGCGTGGCGGCGTGCCTCACTAGAATATAATAGTAGGTGGGGCGGGCTACCTGTATGGTGCCGAACTCGATGAGCTTCTTGCCGAACTGCACGCGCGTGGCGGCGTGCCTCACTAGAATATAATAGTAGGTGGGGCGGGCTACCTGTATGGTGCCGAACTCGATGAGCTTCTTGCCGAACTGCACGCGCGTGGCGGCGTGCCTCACTAGAATATAATAGTAGGTGGGGCGGGCTACCTGTATGGTGCCGAACTCGATGAGCTTCTTGCCGAACTGCACGCGCGTGGCGGCGTGCCTCACTAGAATATAATAGTAGGTGGGGCGGGCTACCTGTATGGTGCCGAACTCGATGAGCTTCTTGCCGAACTGCACGCGCGTGGCGGCGTGCCTCACTAGAATATAATAGTAGGTGGGGCGGGCTACCTGTATGGTGCCGAACTCGATGAGCTTCTTGCCGAACTGCACGCGCGTGGCGGCGTGCTCGGCCGCCTGGCGGAGCGCGGCGCGCTGCGTGCCCGCCAGCGCCGCGCCCATGCCGAACCGCCCGTTGTTCAGGATGTTCATGGCCACCTGCACAGTCCCGAGTTACACTACACACCGCGACAATCGTCTCGCGGAGCGGCCCGCGACACTCCTCCGGCGCGACTTTACGATAAATCAGATCTATAATGACACTTAAAATAGTTACAAAAACACAATTATTTCTTGTCATCTTAATCCAATATATTATGCACTTTGCAAAGGCATGCCTGACTACCATGTGATCGGTGCATCTCGCCCGAAGTACAATTTGCATAATTAATGACACCATCAACGTGCAAATGAAAATAATCAAACTTTGACAAAACAAAAAAAAAAAAAAATTGCCGTATAGATTTGTATTTGTATCAGGAAGAAAGGCAATAGTAATCGTATCTCAGATACACTCAAAAACACATTACTCTCCCATAGACCGGGAAACTCGGAATTTATTCAATGCTATTATTACTTAGCTACTTATCGATATGATTCATTACGATTTCTAGTATCAGTCTTATCATGACATGACCCGGTTGTAGATAAGTCATCTATAGGTACCTAAACCTGATTTTGTGTGATATCACGTATCTATCATTTACGTAGTATGTGATAGTAACGGCCGAAGACGACCTCGAGACACACCTCCGGAATTAGCTACTTGTGCTAGTTAATATTACAAATGCGAAAGTCTTTATTCTTTATGCGAAAGTGTGTTTTCCTCTCTGTTACCTCTTAACGTTTAAAAAGCTGAACAGGTTTATATGAAATTTAATATGGAAATCGTTTGAGCCCCGGGGAAGGACATAAGATAGTTTATTCCCAGAAACCATTCCATAGGGGCATGAAAAGGGGGTGGAAATTTGTATGCAGAATCAATAACCGGTGAACGGATTTAGATTAAATTTTAAATGGGGATTGTTTGAGTGCGATTTATATTCATGTGCCATTGAATGTTTGGCATTCAACTTTATTAAAACCCTTATAGCGAAAAACTAATTGTTCGCAGACGAAGTACACAAGTGAAATTGTCACGGCTACTGTTGATGCTGACCGTACTCCGTAATTATAAATTGTCACGGCTACTGTTGATGCTGACCGTACTCCGTAATTATAAATTGTCACGGCTACTGTTGATGCTGACCGTACTCCGTAATTATAAATTGTCACGGCTACTGTTGATGCTGACCGTACTCCGTAATTATAAATTGTCACGGCTACTGTTGATGCTGACCGTACTCCGTAATTATAAATTGTCACGGCTACTGTTGATGCTGACCGTACTCCGTAATTATAAACAGAAAATTTACGATTTCAACTTTATGCTCCGTCGGGACCAGGACTTAGCTTTTGATCGTGTTCATTTTTAACCCCGTGTCTGTCTGTGGCAACATAGCTCAAAAACGGATGGACCAATAATTTTTATCGAGACTTATCCGTCGAGATGGTTTTTATCTATGTTTTGTGATAGTAGGACCTGTAGTTTCTAAGCAGCGAACGAATAAAACATAGAAGCCTAACTAGCGTCGGAAAATGGCCCCACGGATTTTGTGTCAGTTAAGGCGGGGCGTAAATTTTGTGTCAAATGGCTGTCTAGTTTGCAAATGGCGACGACGCCATGAAATGGTGTATTAATCACTCAGGAAAACTCAAAAAAAATATGGTATCAGTTTTCATACGTAAGTAAAGCCTTACACATATTAATTTAATTTATTTTACGGAACAGATTTTGTATAGGGATGGTGTTATGCCATATGACTAATTTATATACGATATTTGAAAAAAGTAATGCAATCAGTGGCGTGCCTAGGCTTACAGGCGAGGGCAAGCCCAGGGATATGTTTTGGTAATTTTTTAGTGGGTAAATCCATTTTATCGTCGCATTAGTGTTCAATGTAAAATTTCAATAATACACAGGTCGGGCGTGGGTTTTGGGGAAAATATGAGCTTTTTCTGAGCGAAAGTTAGTGCCTACCTTTCCTTCGCCTATTATAAGACCTGCATTAACTCATCACAATCGCACAGAACAACTCCTTCCATCGTTTAAAGCCACAGTAATCACAATAACAAACAAAACACTGTTTCTAATAGTATTATTACCTACTTTTCGCTCAAACAAACACTAAACTAACTAAACATTTCTAAACAACGTGAAGTTAAATCACCCCTGGTTACGCGCGCGCGCACGAAATTTGCAAGTAGCCGATCCGTATCTAACTTCAAGCCCTAATACATAGGATATTTCCATGTGTTAGAGTGGGCGGTATGAATCCCGATTGCAAGCCAACGCGTGCGAGGGAGATGACTAGCGGTGACATCGATTGGCGACGAGCGCTCAGCGAGCGAGCGGCCGGCGCGCGGCGGTGGCGTGCGCGGTCGGAGCACGGACAAATTTTGAAACCACGCGGTGTCGACAACATTTGAAATTATGAAACACGGCATGGCGCACCATTTTCTTTAAAGTGTGTACGTTTGTCGTTCACGATTAAGAATGTTTGCAAAGACCGTTCAGAAAAGGCTATGCGTTTTCCGTTAGTCCGGCAGGAAAACTTCCACTAGAAAGGTTAATTGTATCGACTTTACCTACAGGTAAAATATAAATTATTACAAAGAAGGAGAAATAATAATATATACAGCACCCATTGATAACAATCATTCAAAGCATTAGCAACAACAAGGAACAAACAAGGATTCCTTAAAAGATGTATTTTTTTTAAATTCGTATGTAAGCAATAACCTTAACATTCAAGATTTATAATGAAGTAAACAAAAATGACTCTTTATTGCATTAACGATTCACCAATTGTGAGTTTTCACTGTCACCGCCATGTTACCATAGACAAATGTCATGCGTTTAGTCGAATCACAGCTGGCCATTCAGAAATTGACGAATCACATTTATTTGTTAAGCGTAACTGAGAACATTTGACTGGCTGTGATTGGTGGACCGGTGCGCATGCGCATTTCGACTATTGGGCCGGTTTTTGATGGTAACTTTGTATGAAGCTCGTGTTCTATGTTTTATTCGTTCGCTGTTTCTAAGATATTCAGCTTTAATTGGAGCAAGTGACAAGATCAGTTAGCAGCATTTTCTAATCACTCTTTGAATGAGAGTCTCATCTCATGACGACCAGGTACTTGTATCGGGGTTATTAAATATGCAGATCGTTACAATATCGATATCTCAAAGTATTTCCGCATTGCGCTGCCCTGCGCTAATTGGCAATAGCTCAATGGCGATTACTCAATGATAGCCAACGTTATGTAACACCAGAATACATACATATTAACGTGACACATTAAATCTGGATAACGCGTATTAATTTTAATACGGATTTATTACATCGACACTTTGTCATTTTATGTATTTTTATTTTATAATACGGCTGCGAGCCGCGTGACAAAAAAGTGTATTTTGATATTCCGTCGACATTGTTTATCATGTGTCGTTTGGCCCTCTTTCCCACGGGGCACGCTGCGCAGGACGTACGAGATTTTTGATTAAATTTTATAGGTTCGTTAACGAGCAGATGGCCTTACAATACTCACGAAATTGCAAGTCAGTAGGTTAATTAAAAGTGGGCCGAAATGGTTCGTGTAATATAACGGCGACACCCTCGACCGGTGTGTCGCCGTGTTGCTTCGCGAACTTGGCGGACACACTGCCGCGTGTCTAGATACGATTCAGTTTCACGTGAACAGACCGCCGCAACGTAACGAGGGCGCGCTGGAAGATGCCTCGCGCGTCCCCAGGCCGCCGGCCGGCGCGCGGCGCGCGGCGCGGGAAAGGTAATTAAGCGTCGGCGCTGGTCTTAATGCTTTGTCACTCTTGATTCGATATATTTTTACACTGGACCAGTAGGTACTGTTAATGACTGAGATGATTACTTAGCTGATTAGATAATTATGTTGTTATTCTAATGGTTGCGGAACAACGTGAAATTTGTTGCATAGAGGTTGAGCAATCATGAGTTTATGTATGTATGTATGTAAATACTTTATTGTACACAATAACAAGAAATACACTTTAAAACAAAAAACATGTACAAAGGCGAACTTATCCCTTTAAGGGATCTCTTCCAGTTAACCTTTGAGTAAATGAGTGCTAAACACAAATGTAAACGGTAGACAACCAAAGCAACGGGTCTATATCGGATGGCATACAATTATTAGTCCTAAGTTAGTCCTATCGTCGTGTCGCATAACGTCTTTTGTCCTATCCTAATAACGTATGGCATACACTTTGTTCCGTATATTTTTGATTGTCCGAAATTGTTGCTCCTATTATCGTTTGTCCTAAATATTATTTGTCCTATCGTTTGATGTGGCTAAGATTCAACTATCGAATAATTGTAATGTTCCTAATATTTAATTTGCTAAAAATCTTTTGACTATACATAAATCTCGAAGATTTTTAAGTAAGCATTCTGACTATCCATGGTCATAAAACAAACCTAACCTACAGTTTTCGGTCTTTAACCTAACCTACTGACTGCTAAATTTTAATATAATTTCGCTCGCTCGTTAGGGTCACAGTTCTACCTAACACTCCTCTTCGCTTCGCTCGTTGTCGTACCTAACTTAACCAAAATCTGACCTGCCTGAAGGTAGTTTTTTTTTATGTCATAGGGGGCAAACGAGCAAACGAATCGCCTGATGGAAAGCGATTACCGTCGCCCATAGACACCTGCAACACCAGAGGAGTCACAAGTGCGTTGCCGGCCTTTCAGGTGGGAATACGCTCTTTTCTTGAAGGTTTGAAGGTCGTATCGGTCTGGAAATACCGCAAGCGACAATTCATTCCACAATGCAGTCGTGCGAGGCAGGAAATTTCTAGAGAATCGCACAGTTGTGGACTGCCAACTATCTAAGTGGTGAGGATGAAGGAATACGTAACAATTCTGACTTCACGCCTACCGTGTAGTTTAGTTTAGGTGCTGTAATTTTAACCAATTTAATAATAGGCAAAATAATTCTAAGGGCAATTCTTGTTAGGAATATTATGCTTTAGGTAATTAGATTTTAGAGTTATCAATATTAGGATAAACTTGCTTAAGGACTTTGAATGAGTATGCCCAAAAATTATTAGGACATACGAGTAGTATGCCATTCAACAAACATTCTCGGCCAAAAATTTTTAGGACAAAAAACGTTATGCGATACTACAGGCACCCCAAAGCAACATGTACAATACGAAGGAGGATAATTTAACAATAATACTTACACATGAAAATGCATAAGTAAGTGTAAGATTGTCCCTTTATAAAAAAAAAAAAGAAATCTGCAGACGCCTCAATGAATGAAGATTTGGCATTAAGTCCGCCATTTGTACTGACTTTTGTTTTGTGCAATAAAGTTTAAATAAATAAATGAAGGGACACAAAGAGTTTCTTGCTGATCTCAGAAATATGAGGTGCCCATGACAAAGTTTGATCCATGGTAATGCCTAAATTTTAACAGTAGTAGAGAAAGGTATAGGAGTACCATCAAAGAAAATAACTGGCTTAGTTTGATCAGAGAGCTTGAGTGAGTTATGTAATAAATAAACTTTAATATTTGTTCCTGGGTCTTGGATGTAAGGTATTAGTATATCTATATTAATAATTTCGTCACGGGGTACGGTAAACCCGATCGAAACCTATCTCGAATTAATAAGCGTAAAAAAATAAGAGTTTCGAATCGACAACATATATCCGCAAAATTCGGATTGTCGAGTATTTCGTGATTAAAAATACTAAATAATGACATTTAAACCTTCAGCCATATTGCTTTCTTTGACATGCCTTCAGAAACGCGTTTGTTGCGTTCAGAAAATATTAAACAATTTCACACGTGTTTCTTAGAGCATAGACAAAGTAGAATTGTTTAACAGTAATGCCTGACCAGAAGTATTTGAGGATGCGCCATATTGCGGAATTTCACTGGAACTAATTTCTTACACTGGCAATGATTTTGATTTTATGCTGGTTTGTCAACAATGTCAATGCCATTCGTGGCCGTTTCTTTAAAATAATCTTTAAAAGAAAAATATCCAGAGTAAATGCCGAAAACCATTCACATTCGTGAACGTAAAATTATAAATAGAGTGTACACGTGTTTACTACGAGAAAAACAGTTAGGAAAAGAGTGCATTTCATTAAATGATAGTAGTGTTCCCGTGGGATGAGGAAGAGTTGCAAATTTGTTACTTATTTATAGGAAAGTGGATTTGTAATAATTTGGTAGCCCACTTTTGTTACCGACTTCAAAAAAAGGAGGAGGTTCTATGTTTCACTGTACTAATGTATCTATGTCTGTTTTTTTTTTTTCATGTATGTTCACTAATTTCTCCTTCAATTGTGAATCGATTATCAAAATTCTTTTTTTATTTGAGAGAGTATGTCCTGATGTGAATCCATTACTACCAAGACGGAATCTGATGATGGGATCCCAGTGAAATCAAGGGCAATCCTCTAATATTATATTAAGCACTAACAGTGTTTTTCATGTATTTTATAAAATTTATTCAGATATTTGGGTCTGATATTCATTATTTCATTATGATAAGTTGATACAACTCCTTAATGGTTGTAGGAGTTAGTAGGTAATTTATTAAATAGTATACAGTTAGGTTAAGACTGTTCTTTTTAGTGTACCCCTGTAGGTGGTCCCATTGCCACCAAGTTACCTTCAAATGTTACAGGCACTATGAATGTTTTTCATATATTTTCTTAAGTTTAATTAACGTCTTATGATGCTGGAGCTGATGATGGAAGGTAAATCCTTAACGGTTAGGAATTAAAAGGGATAAATCTAACGGCATACATACAAATAAGACCACCCCGACCTCCACGATCTCCCGCTATATTAGTTATCTATGCATTTAATTTCAATCATTAAAAAGCAAAAAAATATTATTTACTTACACCTACATTATTTGAATCATCTTTCTTTTCTTTATTGAACAAAGCTTTTCAGTTTATTTTTGAAGCCTAATCTTTTTATTCATTGCAATAACGATGCATTTTTTTCTCGGCATTGTCATGCATTTTGCAACTCAGAACACGCACAATCAAAATCTAAATTTATGTTGTTGTGTGTTAAAATTCTGCTGATCAACCTCGAAACCATCTTGAACAGTAAGCACGTATATTATTTTAAGGGATATTATTAAACTAACTAAGTAACTCCACTAATTAACTGAATGCATACCAGAAAAACTAATGCTGTGCAAAAAAGACAATAGATTAACTGAACATGTCCTACAAAAAAAACTTAAACATAAACATCATACAAAACGAGATGACCTTTTTAACCGAATTCACACCAAAAATATGGTTCGTACATCGGATATATTTGAAAGTTTCACCAAAAATACTGACTTGCACACTAATTATGCACACTAAATAATGCGAATCAGTATTTTTCAAGTCAGTATTTTTGGTGAAACTTTCAAATATTTTGATCGAAAAAAGGGAATATACAGATATCGATTTAAATACATGCCTTATTTTAATACTATCCCGCTATCCTGAAGGTATACAGGGTATAACAGTTAAGTACGTGTGACCAGGATAATTATTTCGTTATTACATGAGATATTAAAAAAAAACCGGTCAAGAGCGAGTCGGACTCGCGCACCCAGGGTTCCGTACAAACACTTATCCCATATTAACTGGGCCAATAGTTATCTCTTATAATTACCGAATAATCGCCGGGTCATGTAACGCTTACACCTGTATAGGCTTCCTAACTATAGTACAATGATGAATATGAGTATCTGAACAATGCATAATTAGGTTTTAGTATATCTGATAAACCGCGGGTAACACCGCGGGACTCAGCTGACAATATTAAAACTCTTCACAATTTTTTTGGGAATCTTTTGTCAAATATATAATAGATCATAATTGTGAAGTGTATATTGCGATTGCTTACATTTTGCCCGAGCGAAGCCGGGTTTACAGCTAGTTTATTTATATACTAGCTTTTGCCCGCGACTATGTCCGCGTGGAACTTGGAAGTATAGAAGCAACCTCGTACAACACGATAGATATCCACCTAATCACCTTAATTAATAAAAGGGATTATTTAAAGCGCCTAAGCAAATGTATGGTCTAATCATTACATTTCCGACAGGGTCATCAATGTCATCATGAATTACTTACTCACTTTTCAGTCTTTTCAGGGATAATTTCCAGGATGAAAACTATCCTATGTCCTTCCTCGGATCTTAAACTATCTCCATGCCAAATTTCATCAAAATCGATTCAGCGGTTTAAGCGTGAAGAGGTAACAGACAGACAGACAGACACACTTTCGCATTTATAATATTATATAGTATGGATTATGTTTATCGTCGCGCCGGCTAATACCAATAGTACAAGCATTGCTTAGTTTGGGTCTAGGTATGTAGGTCGATTTGTGTAAGATTGTCCCTTATGTTTTTTTTATTTAAGGCAGCTGACAATTTGAGTATGGAATTAGATATAAACCTGTTTCTGAAAACACAACGTGACAGTACCTATTGCGCGTGTAGTGTGGTGTAGGGCAGGTGTGACGTACCTTGAACCCGTTGCCGACGCCGCCCAGCACGTTGTGCGCGGGCACGGGCACGTCCTCGTAGTACACCTCGGTGGTGTTGGAGCACTTGATGCCCATCTTGTGCTCGGGCGGGCCGGACGACACGCCGCCGAACGACCGCTCCACGATGAACGCCGTCACCTGCACACACCAGCTGGCGTCAGCAACACCCCCAACCCCAGTCCCCACCCTGCACCCCGGCTCCGACTGACCCAGCCGTTACTTATAACTGCCTATACAAAAATTCAGTGTAATGATCTTTCTGTATTATTATATTAATGCTGAGCTAGAACTACAAAAAGTACGTCATACATCTTGACTGTGAATTTCGGACTTTTGAACTTTTTTCCTCTTGCCTATATTTGTGTGTGAATAAAATTTATCTGGTGTTTAGTAAGAAAAAAAAAACCTAAAGCATAAATTTTGCAGGAACTTTGGACTTTGAACAAATATAAATTAATGTCAATCAGTGAACTGAATACAAATAGATAAGATTATCGTTGAACTCGTTTACGTCTCGTGCGTGTGCGTGTGTGCGTGTGTGTGTGTGGCGCACCTTGTCTACGGTCTTGCCGTCCTTCTGCACGGGCGTCTGCGCGAACACCGTCATGACCTCGGCCACGCCGCCGTTGCTGATCCAGATCTTGGAGCCGTTCAGCTTCCACGAGCCGTCGGGGTTCTGCACGGCGCGCGTCCTGCAACAACACGCGTCAATCGTACCGGTTCTCATCGCTCGCGACACATGGAGCCGCTGTTGACGCGCGCACGTACTTGATGGAGCCGGCGTCGGAGCCCGAGGACGGCTCGGTGAGGCAGAAGGCCGCGTACTCGCCGCCCGTCACGCGCGGCAGGTACTTCTGCTTCTGCTCCGGCGTGCCGAACAGCAGGATGCCCTTGAAGCCGATGGACTGGTGCGCGCCCAGCGTGATGCCCACGCCCAGGTCGTGCGCGCCCACGATCTGACGACAACCGACAACCACGCCAGTTAGTTACAGTTCAATATGTTCCGTATACCATTTGCTAAGTTTTCTAACTAGAACAGCAGATTATATGACACATTTCAGACAGGTGTCCGGGTGGAAGTTTCAGTGGATAAAGCCGTAACGACCGGAGGAGTAGGCGGTGCAGCGCCGGGGCGAGCATGGAGCCGGGCACTCACCTCGACGAGGCGCGCGTACTGCGTGTTGCAGAGCCCGAGCCCGCCCAGCTCACTGGGCACCTGCAGCCCGAAGGCGCCCAGCTCCCACAGGCCCGCCAGCGTGTTCGGCTCGATCTTCGAGTCCGCGTCATTTTTCGCGGGGTCGTTCACCTGGGGGTAGAAAGTGATAAAGGCACGATTTTTTTTTTATTCAAATTTAAATACCAGACGAGCCCCTGTGAACTTTGGAAATTATATGACAATAATGTGAGCTGTACAACTCAAAACAATAGATGGAGTGTGTACCTCCTGGAAGAACTTCTCGACGGGCGGCACGAGCTCGGCCAGCACCTGGCGCTGGTCGTCGGAGAGCGGCTCGGGGTAGGGGAACACGGTGGAGGTCTCGAGCGCGCCGCGGAACAGGTTGAGCGTGAAGGAGTCGCTGGCGCGCGCCCCGGCCCGCTCCTTCTTGGCCGCCGCCGCCGTCGCCGCCGTGCGCCGCCCGTCCGCGCTGTGGCATTATGAAGGACTCTTATTAAATAGGTTACTTAGAAACCATACCACATGTCAGTTATTGCTAAAAAAAAATGTTTAGTGTTTGGTATATTTTTCAACCTAATTTAATCATTAATGCCTCAAAATTCAAACAGTATTTTTTGTACATAGCTGTTATTTGCAGAAATAGGATGATAATGTGCTTCACAACATAACAATTATAAATTTATGCAGGGCAAACAGATAGTAAAGTATAGTTTAAGATTCTGTTGGTGTCCCTTGTTAAGTAATATTGTAACTTTAACTTAACTATTTAAATTCTATTGTTTCATATGCATCCATTCTGCATGCCAGTTACTGGTGAAATGTGTGTTCTCTATCGCTGTTTACCTGTCTGACCATTTTTCGCAGCAGCATAGCATGTTAAGCAAATTATATGACTGACTAAAATTGTAAAAAGGTGTCAATTTAGTTTAAATATAATGTACAGTAATTTATTATACACTTCTTTCAATGATATCTCTTTAAGTAAGTACGGGTGGCGCCATGACAGTTTAGTCCCATCTGTGGGTCATAATTTCTTTGTCCTCTCATTGCGCCGAAACAGCTAGACAAATATTAAGCAATTTTGGTACAGGGATAAATTTGTACATAAGTATATTACTTTTATTGTCATATTTCCACACAAAGTTTCAATTCAGTGCTAAATGTGTGTTAGTTTAGAAAAAGTAGTTAGGGAGGCAACAGTTTTCATTAAAAACGAGTGAAAGTATAAAACGGTATGTTTCGTGTACGTATGTTACGGGTGACGCACGTCGGCGACCGTAAAGGGCAATCGAGACAAATTCCAGAGTTATGGTATCTATTTGTGTCTGAATACGGATGCCAGCGGTGGTATTGGCATTGACGGGCCCTATAATAAGGTCGCGGTCCAAAGTCCAAGGCGACGGGCTCTCCGCTGGGAGCTGGGAGCTGGGAGCTCCGCCGCGGTGCCCACCTGTAGCGAGGCCCGGCGCGCGCGCACGAGGGCGCCGCCGCCGCCGCGCAGCGCCCGGCAGTGCTCAACAGCTTCGCACCCTTCATCTTCACGCACTGAACACGACCTAGACTTCTTTAACGACTGCTGGCTTCAACACCACTCTTATGGTTAGATTCAATATTAAACTAACAAAAGTTCATTATTCACTTAACTACAGAAAAGTTATTTATTCTCGCTATAATTAAATTTCGACCTACCAAACTAAACGATAAATCATAACAAATAAAAAATCTAAAAAGAACTTTGCTCTCCACCCACGACTACTTGCCTTGTGGCATTGACAAAACGTAGTGATTATATTCTCATGATTCTCTGGCATTGACTTGACAAAACATTCAATATACTCTATGGACTTGACTGGGATGGGAACCCGTTTTGGTCAGCCATGTATTGTCTAGCCACGTTTTGTACAGCCACGTTTTCCGCGTCCATATGGACTCGGAAAACAAACACGGCTGGGCAAAACGTGGCCGAGCAATGTTTGTTCGGGGAAGTTTTTCGAAGCCAGTTTTGTATAGGGTCGTATTGTCCGGCGTTGTTTTGTAATTGTAATTGTTTCGGAAAACACGGCCGTACAAAACACGGCTGGCCGCGAACCAAACTGCTAGGTTAGGTTAGGTTAGAACTGCGACCACAACAGCGTGCGAGCCGAGCGAGCGAAGCGAGCGTACCGCGGCAGCGGTCGGCGAAGCGCTAGAACCTAACTACCTGTAAAGAAGGTTAGAATGCATACCTACTAGCTCTAACTAGACTCGGAAAACGTGGCCGTACAAAACGCGGCCGAACAAAGACGGGCCGAGCGTCATGGACTCGGAAAACGCGGCTGTACAAAACATGGTCGAGCAAAACCTGGCCGTGCAATATTGGCCTGGACAAGCTCGGTACAGGCGGGTTTTTCAAAGCCATTTTTGCTCGGCCGTGTTTTGTACAGCCACGTTTTCCGAATCCAAAAAATGGACTCGGAAAACATGGCTGTACAAAAAGCGGCTGTACAAAATCCCTACTCGACTTGATTTGATTGTCTTGTCTTTGTCTGTTGCGAGTGTTGCCAACTCGGATTTTGTCAAGTAGCTAAATCAAGAGCAAGTACATTCAATATACTCTATGGAGCAAGTTTAAAATATCACCCGATGTCTAAAATTTCTTATATTTTAGAACATCGGGTAATATTTTACATCTGATCGCGAGTGTGCGGGGTACTGAAGATATGCGTATCAACATGGATTTCGAGCGAGCGGATACGGGCCGTTGCATGATCGCGACGTCCACACTATCGTGACGATACGAGACGGGCGAAATGATATAAGTGGGCACGGAGCCTAAAACGATTTTACGGAGTTTTTCTGTAAGCAGTTTTAAAAGAGACTTAAACGTAATATTTGACATTTCGTTTCGCCTGACGTCATATCATATGACTTGACATCAGACATGACAGTGACAATGACAATTCAGCATTGCCGCAGTGTTTCGAATCACTGGGGTGCAGTGATATGAGTGAATCACTCGTAGACATTAGTATTTAAAATGGTTATTCACATGAATAACTGACGTTGTGTTCCTTTTTATTTTGTACTTATTTATTTATTTTAAGAGTAGTGTGCGGGGCAGCATGTTAGCCATGTTTGTGTACATGCTGGAGGCCAGG
This sequence comes from Apotomis turbidana, assembly GCA_905147355.2. Classification (NCBI taxonomy): domain Eukaryota; kingdom Metazoa; phylum Arthropoda; class Insecta; order Lepidoptera; family Tortricidae; genus Apotomis; species Apotomis turbidana. Next base: position 136,568 of record LR990283.1, read on the forward strand.
AAGGAGCTGCTGGTGGGGCTGTCATTATCAGTATTGTACATAACCTATTATCTGGTGGAAGTAGTCAAGGTAAAATCTATTATCTCAATAGTGTTAAGCCCTCGTCTTGCACCTCGTCCCGTAGGTATTGCTCGAACCGAAACCTGAAACTATCTATACCTTCTCCGGTAGGTCCGGTACTGTCAAAAGTTAATAAATGATTAAGAACTGTTAGTATACTTTATTTTGAATAGGTTCTGTCGTGGACTCGTGGCCCACGCATTTGAGAACTATAAATTAAACTGTATATGATGTTCAAGACTAAAAAAACAGTAATGAACTTTCTGATTAGATACAATTCTAAACAGAAGTAAATCAGACATAATATGGATTCACTATGAATTGACACTACAGTCCTTTAAGCATAAGCACGTAAAATGTCTGTCAAAAGTGAGTCATATTTCCACGATCAAATTGATAACCATGAATAGCCCGTCAACTCCAAAGTGGAGTCACAGCTGTGTAAACATGTGGGGACGAGATAAAGACAGTATTAACTGTCCAAATAATTTTATGGAATTGTTGTTAATTAGCATATGGATATGATCCAATGCTGGGCAAGGGTATTTTGTATGCCACTTGTTTCAATGAAGTGTATGTTCCTGCCATGCATTTCGAGTTGTGTAAGGCCTATTGAATGTTCAGATAGTACTGAACCCTTAAAATAAAAACATTTTGATGATGATATACCTACCTTTTTAAAGTTTGTTACATCTAGCCCGCGGTGTACTGCCTTTTCGCCGAATTATGTTTCGTCAAATTTCATTTGGCAACCAACTTTTCGCCGAAGTTTTATTACGCAAACCAATCCTTGGCATAATTTTAGTTCGTAATTTTTTTATTTCGCTACATTTTTATATTCCAAAGTTTTATTATGTCAAATTTTATGTGGTAAATAATTGTGTAGGAAATGATTTGCTAAGGCAAATAACATATCGTCAAATTTTATGTGGTAAATAATTGTGTAGCAAATCATTTCCTTAGTCAAATAACGATTCATCAAAAGCCATTTGGGCATATTACCTACAACCATTGCTTACGGTATGATGATAATGCAAAATAAAACACAAATATAAACCGAAAAAATTATTTTTTTATCAAAATCAATTTGTTGTACTTGTGATACGTATGTATGTGAGCAGATCCGACTCGGCCGGGTTAGGTTAGGTTAATAATAACAATAATAATAATAATAATAGCCTTTATTTCAGATATAACTACAGTACATTATAATTCCACTATCTCCCATCTTTTATATGTTGTTCTATCTGTTTGCCCTTCGGCATAGGCCTCCTCCAGCCTCCTCCACTCATTGCGATCTTGTGCAACTCTGCTCCATGTGTGCCCGGCGACTTGTCGAATGTCATCGTCCCATCTTTTTTGTGGCCTGCCCCTGCTTCTTTTGCCGTCTCTGGGGTACCACTGTGTGACCCTTTTGCTCCACTTATCCTTGCCTCTGATGATATGGCCTGCCCATTTCCATTTGAGCCTTTTTATTTTTGTTGTGATATCCTGTGCTTTCGTCTTGAGCCTAATGGATGAACTGGTCATCCTGTCAGCTTTCCTCACACCTAACATGCTCCTTTCCATGGCTCGTTGGACGCATGCTAGTTGGGACTCGGTTATCTTTGTCAGGGACCAGGTTTGGCTTCCGTACATTAGAACAGGCAAGATACTTGTATTGAATAGTTTCCCTTTCGTCCTTGGATGCAGATTATTGTCTTTGAAGACTTCTTTTAGAGACCAATATCTTTTCCATCCATTTGCTGTTCTCCTTTCTAATTCCTTTTTTATTGTGTCTTTTGGTGAAATAATCTGTCCGAGGTAAATGTATTCGTCTACATATTCAAGTTCGTGTTCGCCCGCTTTTATACAGTTCAACTTGTCATTTGTCATCACCTTTGTTTTTTCGAAATTCAATTTCAGGCCCACTATCCCACTTTTCTCTACCAGATCGTTTATCATTTTGTTTAGCTCCTCAGAATCTTTAGCAAACAGTACTATGTCATCTGCAAATCTTAAGTGAGTTAGTTGCCAGCCATTAATATTCAGTCCGAGTTGGTCCCAGTCTAAATCTCTGAAAACCATTTCTAGAACTGCAGAAAACAATTTCGGAGATAGAGGATCCCCTTGTCTTACTCCTTTCTCTATCTTGAAGGTATTTCCTTTTTTCTCCAACTGTATGCGTGCTGTACTATTCCTGTATATGTTGCTGATTAATCGGATGTATTTATGTTGTATACCTTGACTATTAAGGGCCTTCCAAATCTTTTCATGTATTAGAGAGTCGAATGCCTTGCTATAGTCAATGAATGTAATATAGTATTTTTGATGATACTCGTTATACTTCTCGATTATTTGCCTCACAACGTGTATATGGTCCAGCACAGAGAAGTCTTTTCTGAACCCTGCTTGCTCCTCCGGTTGTTCTTCATCCAGCCTTCTTTCTATACGTTTCAGTATGACTTTCGCAAAGATTTTATATATATTTGACATAAGACTTATGGGCCTGTAGTTCCCGATATCGTATTGGTCTCCTTTTTTGTATAAGAGTGTTATGTTTGACTGAGTCCATTGCTCTGGGATCGTCTCCGTGTGTACAATTTCATTGAAGAGGTCTGTCAGAAGTAGGTTAGGTTAGTTTTTTTTTTATATCCCTAAAAAACGCTCCTTTTGCTGTACTTGTGATACGTATGTATGTGAGCAGATCCGACTCGGCCGGGTTAGGTTAGGTTAGTTTTTTTTTTATATCCCTAAAAAACGCTCCTTTTGTTGTACTTGTGATACGTATGTATGTGAACTGTAGGAATTCTAGCCGTCGGGATTACAGTCTTCGGGACGAAACTGCTCCCAGAGATAGGTAGGTGAGGGTTATTTTTTTTTATGCACACACGCACATTAACTATCAGCGATGATAACTCAAGAATGAAATGCTATTTTGAGCCACAAAGTATGTAAACAAAAGTACCCTCTAAATTTAGGTGCATGGTGCATCACCCTACCCGCTTAATGCAATAAAATTATACTGCGATTTGCATAATGCCATTCAATATGTTGCTAAATCAAGGTATGCCAATCAATACATTTGACGAAAACATAATTGACATCTTATAAAAATCCCAGATAATAATTGGTCTAACAATAGTTTATCAAATCATTAATTGGGAAAAGATATCAGTGCGAAACTTTGAGTTGGGAAATGAAAATTTGACCAAATAAAAATATGGGATACGTAGTTCGGCGAGTTAAGAATTTGGTAAATAATTTTCGGCGAAACATTAGTAAACCCTAGCCCGCATTATATGACAATAAAAATTTATAACCGCTTACCTAATTTTATAAAAAATGAGACCGAACTAAAATCATTCTGTACAAAATTAAAAGCTAATTTAGTGGATAAATGCTACTATAATATAGACAATTTCTTTAATAATAAAGTGTAGAATCTGAAGTCTTAATAATTTGTATGTATAACTTACTTAAAAATAATGGTTATTAAGCTGTAGATGCCCTCTCGTATTGCTCTGCCCTATGCAGGGTATCACATGTAAAACTGCCCTATATTGTACCTACCTGAATAGCTATGTGATATGCAATAAACGATATTATTATTATTATCATAACCACCACCTACATTAAACATCTGGATGGCTCATCTTCTTAACATGTTCTTAGGGTTCAGAAGGCCCACGTGGATGCCAAAGGAGAACTCTTGATCATCAAACATTGCATATTTAAGCAAACACTGGCAATGAATTGATCAAACTCTTAATACCTTAGTAAATTGTGCTAAGCATGATCATTAAATTGATAAGTTAATTAATTAAAGATAATTTAGTTATTAGTATACTATTAAATTGATATTAATATAATTAATTAATGCACAATGTTTATAAACATAATAGAGATGAATGATGATGTTTAGGATTGAGAATCAAGATGTATAGCAACAGAGTTACACATGTAACGCATAAGTTTGATATCCTACAATACATATCCTACAAAAATGTTAGGTATCCATTTGTTAAGTGTCGGAATTTCCTAGCCAATCAGGGTGGTAGAACACATTTAGTGATGTTGGCACTGTAAGAGTGGTGGTCCTCCCCCAGCGGCCGCTGCTGGTGTGCGGGGCGGGCGGGCTGCGCGCGCTGCTGGAGCGCGACGTGCCGCTGCTGCGCGCGCACTACTGGCCCACGCCGTGGTGCGTGGAGGCGCGCCTGCAGACAGTGCTGGGCTCCGTGCTGCGCTCGCTGCTGCTGCCGCGCGCGCGCTACACCCGCGAGGTGCGTGCCCTACCCTAGAAGCCTCCCCAGCGGCCGCTGCTGCGCGCGCACTACTGGCCCACGCCGTGGTGCGTGGAGGCGCGCCTGCAGACAGTGCTGGGCTCCGTGCTGCGCTCGCTGCTGCTGCCGCGCGCGCGCTACACCCGCGAGGTGCGTGCCCTACCCTAGTAGCCTCCCCAGCGGCCGCTGCTGCGCGCGCACTACTGGCCCACGCCGTGGTGCGTGGAGGCGCGCCTGCAGACAGTGCTGGGCTCCGTGCTGCGCTCGCTGCTGCTGCCGCGCGCGCGCTACACCCGCGAGGTGCGTGCCCTACCCTAGTAGCCTCCCCAGCGGCCGCTGCTGCGCGCGCACTACTGGCCCACGCCGTGGTGCGTGGAGGCGCGCCTGCAGACAGTGCTGGGCTCCGTGCTGCGCTCGCTGCTGCTGCCGCGCGCGCGCTACACCCGCGAGGTGCGTGCCCTACCCTAGTAGCCTCCCCAGCGGCCGCTGCTGCGCGCGCACTACTGGCCCACGCCGTGGTGCGTGGAGGCGCGCCTGCAGACAGTGCTGGGCTCCGTGCTGCGCTCGCTGCTGCTGCCGCGCGCGCGCTACACCCGCGAGGTGCGTGCCCTACCCTAGTAGCCTCCCCAGCGGCCGCTGCTGCGCGCGCACTACTGGCCCACGCCGTGGTGCGTGGAGGCGCGCCTGCAGACAGTGCTGGGCTCCGTGCTGCGCTCGCTGCTGCTGCCGCGCGCGCGCTACACCCGCGAGGTGCGTGCCCTACCCTAGTAGCCTCCCCAGCGGCCGCTGCTGCGCGCGCACTACTGGCCCACGCCGTGGTGCGTGGAGGCGCGCCTGCAGACAGTGCTGGGCTCCGTGCTGCGCTCGCTGCTGCTGCCGCGCGCGCGCTACACCCGCGAGGTGCGTGCCCTACCCTAGTAGCCTCCCCAGCGGCCGCTGCTGCGCGCGCACTACTGGCCCACGCCGTGGTGCGTGGAGGCGCGCCTGCAGACAGTGCTGGGCTCCGTGCTGCGCTCGCTGCTGCTGCCGCGCGCGCGCTACACCCGCGAGGTGCGTGCCCTACCCTAGTAGCCTCCCCAGCGGCCGCTGCTGCGCGCGCACTACTGGCCCACGCCGTGGTGCGTGGAGGCGCGCCTGCAGACAGTGCTGGGCTCCGTGCTGCGCTCGCTGCTGCTGCCGCGCGCGCGCTACACCCGCGAGGTGCGTGCCCTACCCTAGTAGCCTCCCCAGCGGCCGCTGCTGCGCGCGCACTACTGGCCCACGCCGTGGTGCGTGGAGGCGCGCCTGCAGACAGTGCTGGGCTCCGTGCTGCGCTCGCTGCTGCTGCCGCGCGCGCGCTACACCCGCGAGGTGCGTGCCCTACCCTAGTAGCCTCCCCAGCGGCCGCTGCTGCGCGCGCACTACTGGCCCACGCCGTGGTGCGTGGAGGCGCGCCTGCAGACAGTGCTGGGCTCCGTGCTGCGCTCGCTGCTGCTGCCGCGCGCGCGCTACACCCGCGAGGTGCGTGCCCTACCCTAGTAGCCTCCCCAGCGGCCGCTGCTGCGCGCGCACTACTGGCCCACGCCGTGGTGCGTGGAGGCGCGCCTGCAGACAGTGCTGGGCTCCGTGCTGCGCTCGCTGCTGCTGCCGCGCGCGCGCTACACCCGCGAGGTGCGTGCCCTACCCTAGTAGCCTCCCCAGCGGCCGCTGCTGCGCGCGCACTACTGGCCCACGCCGTGGTGCGTGGAGGCGCGCCTGCAGACAGTGCTGGGCTCCGTGCTGCGCTCGCTGCTGCTGCCGCGCGCGCGCTACACCCGCGAGGTGCGTGCCCTACCCTAGTAGCCTCCCCAGCGGCCGCTGCTGCGCGCGCACTACTGGCCCACGCCGTGGTGCGTGGAGGCGCGCCTGCAGACAGTGCTGGGCTCCGTGCTGCGCTCGCTGCTGCTGCCGCGCGCGCGCTACACCCGCGAGGTGCGTGCCCTAGTAGCCTCGCCCGATCCCACGTCGCCGCCTAGTCTCATTCATTATTTTTACTGGATATCGACATATTTAACTGTAAAATTCCTTCTGTGAGACAAAGTTTGGTGACAAGGTGCTTTAACTAGGTGTGTTACATAGTCGTTCACCCGCCTGGGTTTAAAATTTACTTTGCCATTTTTAGAGCTCGTGTAGTGTAGTGTATTGTTTTGTTTACCATTTTCTTCTCTTTTTTTTATACTTTTTCTATACAAGATGAGATGATGTGAAGTGATGAGTGTCGCACTTTAATTTAAGATTAGTTAAATTGTTTCTATCCGTGAGATCCTGTAATTGGCTTCCCTGCTTTCTATTATATTTAAGTTTACTCAAAATTGTTAAAACTGTTGGTTCTCCTAAATAAATAAATAAATAAATAAAATTATTGAGATCACCTAAAAAAAAATCCGTTCCGGTTTAAGCCGTACGGATGTCTCTGGGCAATGCATCTTGGAGACCGTCATTCCCAAGGTATCTAAGTAGGTCTCCGAGTTCCGAGTATGGAGGGTTGAGGGTTGCCAGCGTATCGGTGTTTTACAGGATGCATTGCGGTGAGTGCGCACTGGGATTGCATGCGTTGATTTCTCCGTCTCCATTCAGGCATCACGAAACAATACCTACATACTTGCTGTAGACTTAGGTCCACCCTTAATTTGTCGATTTATTTTATTATATTTTATTTTATACTCATATACTAATTCGTACGAAGAACTTTGTGTTTATCTTCCGTGGAACTCCCATCTGTGGTCTCGGGCCGAAGGTTGAAGTGGCGCGGGAGCCGGGAGTTAGGTATAATGATCGGTGTCGTCGACCCAGGTGCTGGTGCTGGCGGACGGCGGGCAGGTGGCGCTGGACTGGCTGGAGGGCTGCTCGGCGACGGGCCCGGTGCTGCTGCTGCTGCCGGGGCTGACGGGCGGCTCGCAGGCGGACTACGTGCGCGCGCTGTGCGGCGCCGCGCGCTCGCTGCACGCGCGCGCCGTCGTGTTCCACTACCGCGGGCTCGGCGGCATCCCTCTCACCGTGCGTGCTCATGGTGACAATAGTCGTATCACTGCTGCATGCTGGAGACCCGTGCATAGTTCTCGAGTCGTTTTGGTTCACGACCTAGGGTCTTGTTAGGCTCGTTCCTAATCTCGGTCCACGTCGCACGATGCGGGCCGGGACGGTCGCTCGGGTGTCATAGCACTCTGGTCGTGACCAGATACACGCACCTTTTTCATTGGGTATTTTCCAGCATTCACTATAAATTATGCCTCGCTTGCCTTTAAATGCTATTGCTGAAAATACACAGAAGATCTACATATATGCATACATTGTTTAAATATCTAAAGAGTAAAAAGTAGGAGGCCATGCAACTAACCGTATATAGCATAGTGACGTCTTCACATTATTGAACATGATGTTTAAAATTTCATACAGTCTAATGAAGATGCCACGACTTTGCACGACAGCGGCAGCGGGGCGCGGTACGTGTGTCTCGCTCACTCGTAAGGCCGCCGCGCTCGGATCTCTCGCTCGACCGCTCGCGCCGCTGGTCGCGCAGTCGTGGCATCTCCGCGTGCGTTTTGATAGTTTATAAAAAGGAGCCGCTTCAATCTGTCAGGGGAGTACCCGATCGAACACGGAAACCGGACAGGCCGGCGAACCGATCGAATGAGTTAATTCGGAGCGCGGATCGTTTCGGTCAGAAGTGTTTGTCCATTCCTTAGACGCCGAAGCTGTACTGCGCGGTGAGCCACGAGGACCTGGCGGAGGTGGTGGAGGCGGTGCGCGCGCGCGCGGGCGGCGCGCCGCTGCTGGCGGTGGGCGTGTCGCTGGGCGGCCTCATCCTCGGCCAGTACCTGGCGGCGCGCGGCGAGCGCGCGCGACTCCACGCCGCGCTCGTCGTGTCCTCGCCGCTGGACGTCGAGCGAGGTAGTGCGGCGACTCATTCGCTTTTACTTATCCTGTCTCGGGTCGGCCTCATATTTGGGGTTGACGTAATGTTACGATATTATATCAACCATTGTATTATGCCAACCATAATATTACGCTATTATATCCGGTGCTCGTTTCAAAATTGTGACAGTTGTTAGGTGACAACGACAAACTGCAACTGTCAAATCTGCGCATATCGACGTCGCGCGTCGGATACGGCAAAGCCCTACCTACTTGAGGTACTCGGTGTCGCCGGACGAACGTATTTGGGTTTTGCCGTGTCGTACGCGAGCAGCCGGGTATACCGGCCTCCCTGCTAACGGACACCGGGCGCAGGGTCGGAGTGCATGGAGCGCGGGCTGAACGCGCTGCTGTCGCGGCACATGGCGCGCAACCTGCGGCGCACGGTGCGCGCGCACGCGCACGCGCTGGTGCCGGCGGCGGAGCTGGCGCGGCTGCAGACGGCGACGTCGGTGCGCGCATTCGACGCGGCCTTCACGACGCGCCACTTCGGGTTCGGCAGCGTGGAGGCGTACTACCGCGCCGCCACGCTGCGCGGCAAGCTGCGCGCCGTGCGCGTGCCGCTGCTGTGCCTGTGCGCCGCCGACGACCCCTTCCAGCCGCTCGACGCGCTGCCGCTCGCCGAGGTTAGTCCGACCCGATCCGATACATATAGTGTACGTATACTTTTTAAGCCGAGATGATCAAATTACAGTACACCATAGCATAAATTGAATGATACGTCGAGCGAGGAGCTCTCGGTTCAGCTCTTGGTAAAGTCCGTCCACACAGCCCCACCGACGACTCGGTCTCACGTGCACGTGAGACGTGACGTCACGGGGTCTCTCCACCAACATCACAAAAAGGAACTTGTCGTAATAATAACTTTCTGGCTTAGAAATCTTAAAACTAGCAATCTGCGGTCGATTCGACCTGACACTCAACAGCCAAAATAGTTAAATATGAAAACGCTGCTCCATTTGAAACCTAGTAGGTTACTTAACAATAGGGTTGGTCATTCAATGAACTAGCGTCTGGCTAGCCAAATAATGTTGACAGATATTTCCTTGTGGTATTACGTAACTTCTAATTATATTTTTTTTTTTATTCAAAATAGCCATGCATTTAACCTCGATTGCACCTGATGTTCAGTGACAATAAGGCCTAAGATGGAGCATGCTTGGCTAGAAGATGCCTATTCACTCTCGACTTGAAGAGATCCAAGTTATATTTTTCAGGAAACAGGTGCGCAGGAAGAGAGTTCTTTAGCTGTCTATATTTCATTAGCCAGACTATAAAAACAAACGTTGTACCCAGCCTCCCTCTGGTAACTTATAACCTATTTTGCCTCTTAGCGTATAATTTGTATGGAGATGACAGCTGTCATGGTACCCAAGCTATGTGGAAAAGATCATACCTAATCTTTATAGTTAGTTACAGTACTTTTATCTCACGAGCGCGGGTGAGCCATGTTTGTGTGAGTAGATGTACATGCACATTGGCTCTGTGTGGGTGAGCTCGGGAGCGTTCAGTGCCGGCTCACCCACACAGAGCCAATGTGCATGTACATTACTCACACAAACATGGCTCACCCGCGCTCGTGAGATAAAAGTACTGTACCCATTCAAGAGACTGATGCACTGTGTTTATCTATCTTTTTATAAAATTTGCCTGTCTCAAAATGTTTGTGACTGCTGCCATCGGGAAAGGGAATCATATGTCCCCCTCACCCCAGCTACGGTAATTTCCCTTACCCCGGTTATTATTTGTAGGTTATGTTACGAATCACATTAAATTTTGATATTTATAGCACAGTTAGCAGGGATTTATATGCATGCAAACAAAATATGTGTATAAAACAGTACATACTGACATTTACAGATTTGTATATAGTACAAATTTTCTAAGCTAAGCTAATCCACTTAAGAACTGAATACCATTGAGTGGTAAACCACAAATTAAGATACCGAGCTCGTAGTAAAAGCAGATTGTAACCACCTTCGAAGGTTAATATACTTCGTATAGGCTAATATTTAAAACTGTTGGCAAGACAAATTCTAGTAGAGGGGATAGTTGTCAGTCAAATGGTGGGACAGTTTTTGAAAGCCAATTTTGTACTGAGAGCGATGTCTATATATTTTTCGGTCACTAAACCAAACCCATTAATGAACCTATCCACTATGCTCTACGATCTAATATAGTAAAAATAGTAGAGCAATTTGGAGAAAAAAAGTTAGATTTGCTCTAAAAAAAAAAACAAACGAAACACTTGTCAAATAATACATTGTACCAAACGTTTTTAGACCAAGATTAGTTGTTTGAGTTGCTAAATGATCCTTTTGTCAAATGATTATTTATCAAATGTAAATTTAACTTCTGATCATTTGGAGAAGTGAGTCATTTGTAAAATGACTTGTTGTAAAATAATCATTTGGCGATACATTTTTTGTAAAACGTTGTTTGTCAAGTGTAATTTTGCGAAATGAATTTTTGGTCAAACGATAGGACACCTTTTTTGGCGCTAAATCTAAGTTACTGCTTTCTCGATCGAGTAATCACAACGCTGCGGTCTATAATTTTTGATATAACAACTACTGTTTCCCTTTTCCAGTGGTTCCCCTTACCCCACCTGACCTTATATTAAGCCATCACCAAAAAATTACATTAAGTACTATGTCAAATTTCAACTCCATCAGAATGTTAGAATTAGAACTAGTACATAAAAGGTATCAAAATTATTTTAATTTTTTTTTTAATTAACAAATAAACAGTCTTAAAATAGTATTACATTGGTATTGTCATATGACTAGAAATAGCCTTAATTATAATTATATTTATAGAGGACCCACCTACTAAATTGTTTAAATCATAGACAATTGGTGATACCACAAGGAAATATCTGTCTACATTATTTTTGGCTAGCCAGACTAGCTGTTATTTCTGCAACTCTTCACTGAACATTTAGTCATTTTTGAGACCCGTCACGTGTCATGGTCTAAGTAAACGAAACTATTCGCCAACAGGGGCTGTTGGAATCGTGTTGTTTGCGGAGATAATATTGAAATGGTTGTGTGCTGTGTGCATATGTGCGCATTAACTCGTGAAATACTGGTGTTAGTAGTGATGATAATGGTGGTAACGATGAAGATGAGAATGGTGGTGATGGTGATGATGATGGTGGTGGGGGTAACGATGATGGTGATGTTGGTGATGATGATTATGACTGGTGGTGATGATGATGGTGATGGTGATGGTTGTGATAATGGTGGTAGTGGTAATGAATAGCGTGATGATGGTAGTGATGGTGATGGTGGTGGGGATTGTGACGGACACGAACTCGGTGTTAGCGGCGAACGGAGCGGCGCGCGCTAGTTGTGTCGCGCGCACTCGTTTGGCTGCGGCTGGCTGCCGCGTTCGGATCTCGCTTCAACCAGCAACTTTGTAATCATTTAGAAAAGCATTAGACGTAAATTATGATGTCAAAGAAATAATTCGTTCACCCCGATTCGGGTATTCGGTGTCCCTAAATTAGATAAGTCGCCACGATAACTGGTGTGTGGTGCCGGTCCGCAGGTGGCGTCGTGCGCCAACGTGGCGCTGTGCGTGCCGGCGCGCGGCGGACACATCGGCTTCCTGCAGGGCTGGTGGCCGGCCGGCGCCGACCAGTACATCGCCACGCTCGCGCACCAGTACTTCGCCGCGCTGCTCGCGCAGCCGCAGCTGCTGCACCGCTGCTGACGGACGTCTGTCCGCAGCATCCCAAGAGCGACACGCGTCCGAAGAGAACATATTAAACTAGATGACAGAATTGTCGGATTCCAATAATATAAACCGTGCTGTGTCCGCTTGCACGCGTCCGTCTGAAGTATGTTTAGGTATGTGATACGGGATGCGGCCGACATGTGATATCGAACGTCTCCTCACGCTGCACTCGTGCGACTCCCACTATATAGGTATGTTTGCGAATAGCAGCGGGAGATGTACAATAATTACCAAAAACTGAAATTGAAACTGCCGTGACGGACGGCAACTGAACTGTCTACATTACATTTTAATTAACTCTTAAAATGAGATATAAGTCGATAAAAGATTTCATTTTAATCGACCATTCGCATTGTATAGATGCGTGTGCGACATAGAACGTCGAACAAGATTCATTGTCGACTGCAAAAGTTACAAGTATTTAAGTATTTATTAGACAAAAATAGAAAGAGAGCGGGGAATATCCAGCTTTTAGGTTGCGATATCATGACATGATTTTCCATTTATTTTGTCCCTAAAACTAGGTACGTCATAATATTTTTGATTATTGGATATTTTCCAATCATTTTTCGTTGTAGTTCGTAGATTTGTTGTTTGCGCAATGTAGTAGTGGACACACGTTTTACTGTGGACATGTAAGGTTGGACCAATCCCAATGTCGCAGTCTGCCCCGCTCCCGGCTGCAGCGGGCGCGCACATACACGCGCAGCCCGTAGCTTCGCTCCGAAGAAGTGCCTTCGCTCATGTGATATTTTTTGCGCCAGGCGCGAGGAGTCGGAACTAACGCTTCGTAGTTTAAATTATCAATTAACATATAAAAATACTAATCTAATTATACAACGACCGTGTTGTGAGCTAAAGTTTTACAGAAAACCGGTGCTAATATTAGTAGCTTTAAGCTTGTTAGAGGAGTTTCAGAGCACGCACTAGTGATTTTATCCAAATGTTTCCTCTCTGCCGCGGGTAGTCTAGGTTAAGGGATCGGTAGGACACGAGGCGCTCCGAGGTTGTTATGATGCATTTCAATTAATTTTACACGAGTTCCTAAACGACACCTGTAAACTTTACGGAGCCCGCCGCCCGCGACCCGACGCCAACACTTCCATCGATTTTATTTTCGAAGTAACAAAATCTAATTTATCAAGCTGTCGTGCACAGCAGTTAGTGTTATTTTATTTGGAATTCGAATGCGGGGATTTTGTTATTCTTGATAGCATTTAGACAATCACTCGCCCGAGAGAGACGTGGTGTCGCGCGACGGCGGGCGCCTATTTCGTTAAATATATTTACAAAAATGTGAGTTCAAATAGAATTATGTACCTATTTATGTAAGGAACGGGTGATGTTATATTGTTACGTTTAGTGGTTTACATGAATTATCAAATGAATTTATATACCGTTGTTACACTAGGAGATTTAGGGGACGAGAACAAACGGCGGAGATTAAAGTTGCGTTGATTTTATTGCGAGTGACATAGTTTTATCGGAGGAGGGTAGCTTTAGGTCTCTACACATCACGATCATACACGACAACGTCACAGAGGGCGAGGCTCGCGACGAGGACGCGTCGCCGCCGGCCCGGCCGCACACATATCGGGCGTTCGTATCGTTTTTTACAATTATACTTTATTGTACGTCACATGTCTCGTTTCACTGCCCCGCCCCCCGCCCCCCGCCCCCCTGCCCTAGGGCGTGTCCCGGCGCAGGCCGCCCCCGAGCGCGCGACAGAAGACGGCGACGAGCTGCTCGGCGTGCAGGCGGCGCGCCGCGTCGTCGCGCGGGCCGGCGCCGCGCGCGGCCGCGGGCAGCAGCGCCAGCGCCTCCGCGAACTGCGCCGCGCGCTCCGGGTCCGCCGCCGCCGACTCCGCGCCCACCCACGAGCCCCACGACGACTCCGACGAGTCCGAGTCTGCCGAGGGACATGCCGTCGTGAGTTATACGATACTGAAACCATGTTCACTATATTTCCGATTAGGCTCGTAAAGACCAGTTTGGAGAATGACCATGTGAGAAGGTCTAATATGTGTTAGGTCACGGTGGTAACATGTCCGAGCACATAAAATGCTGTAATTATAATGACAGTATAAAATTGGACTGTTGTACGAGGTATTTGTTTACAAAATGGCCGAATAAGCGAAATGTACTAATAGCGAATCGACATAGTAGCGGAACATACTGATAGTAAAATGACAAAATAAGCATTTAGACATATATTTATTAAGTCGCGGTTGCAAAACGCCGACATAATGGAATGACAAGGAAACAGTCACAGAAAGATTCTTTAGTAGATAAAGAAACTTCACACCTCAGTATCTGGTCACTTATTATTATTAGTTACAACCAAAGATAATGTAGACAATCATGTAAGTGTAAGTGTCAAAATGACTAATATAAAATATTCAATTCATTATCTTTTATAACTTAAACCAGAGTTGGGCAAGTTTTATTTCGAATAAGAAAATAAGAATGATCGGCCAGACGCCATTAACATTTGAAAAAATCAAATATGATTTATTCTTGAGCGCATCATTCTGAATGGCGTGAAATATAATAAATCAAGTATACGTCATTCTGATTACCAGTGGTCGGACTTTCTTTCGCACTGTAAGACGGTAACCTATCTCAAACACTAAAAACCATTGACCGAATTTCATTTGCCCGAAAACTATTCGAATTACTATCGTTTCTCCGATGACAGGATTCGTACATTTTTCTTTTCACCATTTTACATTTAGTAAAAGTATCGTTTGTCCGAAAAACTTTTCCCGTCACATTCACTTGCCCTATGAGTTGTTACGTATTTTTTTTCGTAGCCCATTTTTCATTTACCCTATGATACTTTTGGCACTGCATACATTTGAACAAATTTTCAGTTCACCTTTTAACTTTTCCCGCCCCATTCACTTGCCATCTGAATTGCGACGTCTTTTGTTTAATACCCATTTTTTCATTTACCCAATGATATTTTCGGCATTACATAAGAACTGCGACCACAACAACGGCCCGCGAGCCGAACGAGCGAAGCTACCGTGCTGCGGCAGCAGCCGACAAACCGCCGAAACCGACCTGGTTGGGTTAGGTTAGGTTAGAACTGCGCCCACAACAGCGCGCGAGGCGAGCGAGCGAAGCTACTGTGCTGCGGCAGCAGCCGACAAACCGCCGAAACCGACCTGGTTGGGTTAGGTTAGGTTAGAACTGCGCCCACAACAGCGCGCGAGGCGAGCGAGCGAAGCTACTGTGCTGCGGCAGCAGCCGACAAACTGCCAAAACCGACCTGGTTGGGTTAGGTTAGGTTAGAACTGCGCCCACAACAGCGCGCGAGGCGAGCGAGCGAAGCTACCGTGCTGCAGCAGCAGCCGACAAACCGCCAAAACTGACCTGGCTGGGTTAGGTTAGGTTAGAACTGCGCCCACAACAGCCCGCGAGCCGAGCGAGCGAAGCTACTGTGCTGCGGCAGCAGCCGACAAACTGCCAAAACCGACCTGGTTGGGTTAGGTTAGGTTAGAACTGCGCCCACAACAGCGCGCGAGGCGAGCGAGCGAAGCTACCGTGCTGCAGCAGCAGCCGACAAACCGCCAAAACTGACCTGGCTGGGTTAGGTTAGGTTAGAACTGTGACCACAACAGCGCGCGAGGCGAGCGAGCGAAGCTACCGTGCTGCAGCAGCAGCCGACAAACCGCCAAAACCGACCTGGTTGGGTTAGGTTAGGTTAGAATTGCGACCACAACAGCCCGCGAGCCGAGCGAGCGAATCTACTGTGCTGCGGCAGCAGCTGACAAACCGCCAAAACCGACCTTGTTGGGTTAGGTTAGTTTAGAACTTTTGGATTAGAATTTGACAAATTGTTGAAAAAGGATACAATAATATGACTTAAATTAAAAAGTCCACTTGAAAACAGTCGAGTAGTTAATAAACCGAATCGTTACATCGGACAAATGAAATCAAAGTCATACAAAAAAAGTCGAGTAGTTAATAAATCGAATCGTTACATCGGTCAAATGAAATCAAAGTCATACAAAAAAAGTCGAGTAGTTAATAAACCGAAACGTTACATCGGAAAACTGATATTACGGACAAATGAGATTTAGGGAAACGTGTCATTAGTCGAGTGAATAAAAATCCTAAACAATTAATGCCCAATCGTAAATTATCGAATTGAATTTTCGGACAAATGAAAAAAAGTTAAAATGATATTTGTCGAATAGTTTTTGTCGAAATGAAATTCGGACTAACGTTTTTAGTGTTTCAGATAGGTAACCCTGTAAGACTAATGGAGAGCTATGGAGCCGATATTAACATTAAAATACTATTCATACTCATACTCAAGTGTATTTCATTCGCAATTTTAATTTTATAGTCAAGGACAAAGAAGAATATACAAAGACCTGATTTGTGTAGGCATTGTTTTTTTCGCCACCATAAAATACGTCAATATTTGCAACGTTATCCATGTTTTCTGGAGTAAATTGGATTCTATATTGATCGAATATCCATTTATAACTAGAAAGTTCATGATATTGACAATAAATTGAGTTAAATTAGGAATTTTGAAATATTGTAAAAAAAAAATATTCATAATTTTAGTCATTTAATGCTTGGGAATGTTAACCATAAAGGCGGTTTGGAATGAAATAGATGAATAAGTATGAGTATGAATAGTATTTTAATGTTAATATCGGCTCCATAGCTCTCCATTAGTCTTACCGTGCCGTGCGAAAGAAAGTCCGACCCCTGCTGATTACCGCTAACGCGTTGATTGAGTTAGTTTGTAAGAGGTTCATTTAAAATAACGTTCTATTTGAATGGCGATTATCCTGATTAAGAGTGATTGTTTAGTATAAATATTTTATGCATGTTACTTTAGTTATTGAAAAGTCGAAATTAAACGGGAGTGTGCCATCACAAGGTCGGCAGTGGAGTGATTGAGAGGATGATTGGAACGATTGAATAAACTTCATAGATTAGAAGAAAAGCTATCTTGTTTCAGCTTTTCACAAACTTATAATATTTGTTCCTTGCTTTCCACAACTAACTACGTCGTACGAGTAATTTTCTATGGGATTTTACTATTGCTCAAAACTTGTAAAACCTAATTTGCTATGATAATTTTCCTTTAAAATTAACTATGTACCTACTACTGGAAATCCTTTCTTTGACAGCGTGACTATTGTATATCCATGCCAAATTGCATCTTTCTAGTACGAACAGCCTTTGATTTGAGCTTAAGCTGGGGACATATGGACATACTTGACGGTTACTTGGTGACTATACAGAACCCTAAAAATAATATTTAGCACTAGGTTGTGAATGTAAATGTACCGAATCAAACAGAAATAAGGCGAGAATAGCCAATAAGCATCTAGACAATCCAAACATCCTTCTTTCATTTAGGGCCGGGCTGAAACGGTGACGCTTCGCTCACCGTCACCGGGCCAATTGAGCATATTCACCAGCTCAGGTCACGGGATTACTTAGGTTGGATTTTTCTTTCAGCCGAATTAGCGGAAATAGCACATGTATACAGCTGGCTAATCTTGAGATCCAGTAGCTTCTTCTAGGGTCCAACATCAAATTAAGTCGCATTAGCAAAAATGGGACATTCATCATCTGATTATCGAAATTACTCGCTTCATACATTATAAACCCCGGCACAAAATGCCGCCATTTCATGTGATATAAGATAATATAGAAATTCGAAGTCGTCTCACCTCGGTCGTCCCCCGGCTCGGGTGCGGGTGCGGGTGCGGGTGCGGGTGCGGGTGCGGGTGCGGGTGCGGGTGCGGGTGCGCGGCGCAGGCCCGGCCACGCGTGCGCGTGCAGCGCCTCGCGCACGCGCGCCGCGCCGCCCGCCTCCGCCGGCTCCGGCGCCGCCTGCAGCGCCACCAGCTCGTAGCGCCGCGCGCTCGCCCACTGCACCAGCGCCGGCTGCTCGTGCGCCGCGCGCGCCGCCACCAGCCGCACGCAGCCGCCCGGCGCCGCCGCCGCCGAGCTGCGGCGCGCGCACGCCGCCGCGTCCGAGCACTGTGCGGCATGCGACATTATGTCAGTCACGTGGCTACCTGTCCCGGTGGCCCCGCGACCCCGATCTTAGGAAACTGGGAGGTGTAGGTACATATCACTGGCGCATTTAGACGTTCCGCCCCGTAATGTAGGCTGACCTCGTCCTCGGTGAGGTAGATGACGTGCGCCTGCACGTCCAGGCCGGGCGCCGGCGCGGCGCCGTCGAGCAGCGGCAGCAGGCGCGCGGCCGCCGTGTAGTACTTGTTGCGCAGCTCCCACACCACGCCGCCCGCCGGGTCGCCGTGCTCCACGCCGTTGCATTGCACGGACGGACTGCCGTCCTCTATAATTTCTGAAACGGAAACATTGTATCCGTTCAATTCTTGTGCACCATAGATGGCAAAATAAGTGCCCGAGGTGGCTACTATAAAACAAAATTGTTACATTAATGTAGGTTTCCTTTAAGAGCTGCAAGTAACTTGTGATAGAACTTGTGTGTTAAATGCATAAAATGAGCTGGTAGATGTATGGAAACTGGATTCTATGGATGTCACAAATGCCACACCACTGATTGTCAAGCTGAAGTGAAGGACTCCAACCCCAATGGCTTATGCCATCTGCAAACTCTTCTAAAGTCCTATGTAGAAACTAGCATTAACCCGCGGCTTCGCTCGCGTGCCTATATAATATACATCATCTTACGGGAACAATGCTCTTTTTTTTTTAGGATTAAAAGTAGGCTATTTGTTAAGTTAGGGTATAATCTGCAATCTGCATTTCCCTCATGCATATCCGTCCAGCCGTTTTAGCGTGAAGAAGTAACAAAACATACACAGACTTTTGCTTTTCTAATATTACTGGGAAATACTTTTTATTTTATCATAACTCCACTTTATCAAATCAAACCGAAAACTCAAGCACTCAAATCAAGCGATCTCAGCTTTTACTGTACCAAATAAAGTTCACTTCAAAATTCATAACTCGAAGTGAAGCAAAGACACCGGGATAATATGTGTGCATTTTATTTGTATAAAGCTTTTATAATGCCCCCTCCGCTTATCGGTTTAATGATTCTAAGCCATGTTCTAAGTTACGTCATGTTCTATTGTAAGATATTGAGGTTCTCTTCGTTGATGAATAAAAAATGTATTATTCTGAGCCAGATAAACGTAATTCAGAATTCTGAAATGACTTATTATTGAAAAGCTTGAATGTATTTATTACGGATATCCCGTCCCAACGCGCCGCCCGCCTATAGGTACCGATTGACGACGATCGAGATGCCACCAAATACATTTTTTTAATCTATTAGGATAACGCGAGTATCTATCCATACCTCAAAAGCAAAAAAAGAACCCCCTTATAGGATCACGTGTAGCTGTCTTTCAGTCCGTCTGTTACAATCGATTTGCTGCAAAACTACTGGACCGATTAAATTGCAATTTGGCGCAAATGCTTTCAAGAATTTTCATGACCACAAATAAAATTTCAAAATCGGTGGCATTTTCGTAATTAACGTCCCAACAAACCATAAAAATTACACCCGTACCCATATTTAGTCATTTCAACCCCATCGCACCCCAACAGGCGACCCGACCCGATAAACCATAAAAGCATTACCAACGGATTTTCAGACTTTGTCACCACATTTCTCCCTTTTAGGGGTAGAATTAAAAAAAACCTGAAACACGTGTTTACTCATTTATTGTTAGAAATACTCCTGTGAAGTTTCGAATACAATAGTCTAACTAATCTTGTTTCCCCATACAAACTCTGGAACCCCATTTCACCCCTTTAGGGGGTGAGTTTTGAAAAAACATTTCTTAGTGCACCGCTTCACCTTATAAGGAACCTACGTGCCAAATTTGAACTCTCTATAACCAGCGGTTTAGTATTTAGACATTTCAATCCCATTTCACCCCAACAGGGGAGATGGTAACTCACGTTGGATTTTAAAATCGTTGTGGTTTTCGTAATCAGCGACCTGATAAACCATAAAAATAATACCCATGCTGATTTTCAGACTTTGTCACCACATTTCTCCCTTATAGGGGTTGAATTTTCAAAGAACCTTAAATACGTGTTTACTTATTTATCGTTAGAAATACTCCTGTAAAGTTTCGAATAAAATAGTCTAACTAATCTTCTTTCCCCATACAAACTTTGGACCCCCATTTCACCCCTTTAGGGGGTAAATTTTGAAAAATCCTTTCTTAGTGCACCCCTACACCTTATAAGGAACCTACGTGCCAAATTTAAACTCTCTAGAACCAGCGGTTTAGTATTTAGACATTTCAACCCCATTTCACCCCAACAGGGGAGATGGTAACTCACGTCCGCCACGTTGGATTTTAAAATCGTTGCGGTTTTTGTAATCAGCGACCCGATAAACCATAAAAACAATACCCATGCTGATTTTCAGACTTTGTCACCACATTTCTCCCTTTTAGGGGTTGAATTTTCAAAAAACCTGAAACACGTGTTTACTCATTTATCGTTAGGAATACTCCTGTGAAGTTTCGTATAAAATAGTCTAACTAATCTTGTTTCCCCATACAAACTTTGGAACCCCATTTCACCCTTTTAGGGGGTGAGTTTTGAAAAATCCTTTCTTAGCGGATGCCTACGTCATAACATCTACCTGCATGCCAAATTTCAGCCCGATCCGTCCAGTGGTTTGGGCTTTGCGTTGATAGATCACTATGTCAGTCAGTCAGTCACCTTTGAGTTTTATATATATAGATTCTTACACCCATCAAGACTTTCAAAACCACCAGGGTAATAAATTAAAACTACCCTAGAAACAGACAAGTCTGCCAGGAGGGCGCTTTGATACAATGATCGAAAAACAAAAAAATTGAAAAGAGACCTAGGATCAAACTTGGTACCTCAAGTTTACCAGTCCAACATGCCAAGTGTCTGCCAATCCACCACCTAAATGCCAAAATACCTTTTCATCTTTTCCTTGTTTTGTGTGTTGATCTTTGCTTCCCACCCTCAAAAAAAAGGTATGTTGTATGTATAGGGGAGGGGAACCTGTTGCTTTTTCTGTTGGGTAACCTTTCATTTGAATGAACAAGAGCTGGGTTTGTGCAGTCCCATCTGGGTGGTCCTGTATGTAGTACAACTAAAATAATATAATCAAATCTGAATCAGCTGAAATATTGCCATGAATATCACCACCACCAAAGATATCCTGATCTCAATGAAGATTTGATTTAGATCATTCAGACCTAAATTGAAACTCACAAGTAGCTGATTATTATGAAACTAGTGACTCACCCCACCTTCGCACAGGTTCAAAGCTATATTATGCATGTATTATACATATATCACCAGCTCAGATATAGGGAAAAACTTATGTTACCTTTGTCTAAACTTAAAATGCATTCTGATGCAACCTATACCATGTCCATAAAAGTATATAATAAACTGCCAGATATAATAAAGTCGGAAAAAAATTATTATACATTCATAAAACTGTTAAAAGAATATTTATAAATAAAAGTTATTATACACTAAGAGAAATTATAAAGAATATCTACAAACACAGCTCAGCATGCATTCAGCTAGAAAAAAAAGGCAATATGTTCCAAATACAAAAAGGCGTGAGGCAGGGGGACCCCCTCTCACCAACACTATTCTTAGCAGTATTAGAAATGATCTTCAGGAGCCTCGAATGGGAAGACTTGGGTATAAACATAGATGGCCGCACATTAACGCACTTAAGATTCGCGGACGACATTGTGCTATTTGCGAAAACATCAGTGGATCTGAATAAGATGATTAACGATCTAGCATCAGAAAGTGCAAAAGCAGGACTGAAGCTAAACCCTGAAAAAACTAAAATTATGACTAATGGTAACAAAGGTCCTATAACAGTGGACCAGACTCAGATCTCCTACACTGAAGAATATATATATCTTGGGCAACTGATGTCTCCAAAAGACAACATAAATAAAGAAGTAGAAAAAAGAATAGCGAACAGTTGGAAGAAATACTGGGGACTAAAGGAAGTGATAAAGGACAAGAACTTACACATAACAACTAAAAGTAAATTATTTAATACATGCATCCTGCCAGTGTTAGGATATGGAAGTGAAACATGGGCTCTAACTAAAGACATATCAAATAGACTTTCCATATGCCAGCATGCAATGGAAAGGAGTATGGTAGGAATCAGAAGAATAGACAAAGTAAGGAACAGTAGCATCAGACACAAGACTAAAGTTCAGGATATAACTCTGAAAATTAGAAGACAAAAATGGAAATGGGCTGGCCACATGGTTAGAGGAAAAGACAAATGGAGCAAAATAGTCACGCAATGGTACCCAAGAGATGGAAAAACGAAGAGAGGTAGACCACTGCGACGGTGGGATGACGACATAAGACAGGTCGCGGGAATAACATGGGGTAGAGTGGCCATAGAAAGGCCAGAATGGAGAAGATTGGAGGACCCTTTGCCACCTGGCAAACGGACATACAAAAATTAAAAAAAAAGGGATATATACGAATAAAAAGAAAAATAATGAAACAAGAAAAAAACGGAAATAATCGTTGGAGAATATATTTATATTTAAAAAATGTCCGATAGAAGGCTTAAATAATAATAATAAAATACACTAAGAGAATACTTAGAGGAAAAACTACAATAGATAAATAATCAGTACTGACTTATATTTTGAGCAATAAAGTTTAAATAAATAAACATAAAAGCACTTAAATTCCTTCATATACGAGTACATATTCTAATAAGTTATAATATAATATAAAGATAGAAAATAAATTAAATAAAGTATATTAAATATTAAGTAGGTACAATTCCAAATAATTTGCATTGCATTGTGTATATGCAAGTTCCAAAAAATTTAATTTTACATAAAGTGTTTACTTAAGTATATAAGTCGTCTTCTCTTCACGGAATTTGCTGTGCCCAACAGGGTCCACAATTAAGTTCACTATTATGTAACTGTTATGAAACTTAAGTTTACCTAGTATCCTGTAAACTATCATTGTGGAATGCAATAAATGATTGAGTATATAAAACTTACTCTTTAATCACTCATCTATTAAAAAAAAACACATCTAAAGTCGCCATCAATAGAACTTGCTAACTATGTAAACAAAGGATGTAACTTTGTTTTTTCACTGTTTCTCCTTGAATTTTCACACCACCTCATCAAAAATCATTGAAACCATACACTATTGAAACGGTCGTTGCCATAAAATACAAAACCTTAAAATATATAACTGTATCTTGGATATTTCATTAAAAGTTTAAATCCATTGCATAGTTTTAAAGATCTAAGCATACATAGTGACAGACAGACAGACAGCAGGGAGCAACTTTGTTTTATACTATGTAGGGATTCTCATTGAATGAGTGGCATAAAAAATCTTACTGAACCTAAACATAATATAAGCACAAAATTTCTTTAGCCTTCATTAGGTATAGGCTAAGGTCCTGTCACATATTCCAATGAACTTTGAAAATCTTGGATACAACTGCTTTTACTTTCACCAAACAGCTAAGGGTTATCTCGAAAAAACCAGATTGGCTCGGTTTTGTCCACGGAAAACACCCGGTATATGAAAGAGAAACAAAATACATTTACCATGAGTTTGAAGCCTCTGAAAAGTGTAGGAGGAACGCTGAAACAGACCCCACTTCTTTTTGTTACCTGATATTATCACTGACGCGGCAGCAGCATCTACTGCGCTAACTAATATCACGGGTAAATCCTCATTTGCAGACATGATAATTAATTTTTATGCAACACTTTACGACATGCTTATACGATGTAGACTCGACTACTCTTCCGATGAATAATATTAATATACTATAGATACGTTATATTAACGTATTGTGACATTTTCTCTTTTAAACTAGCGGCAAAATAAAATAAACTATCATATGAATTGTGTCAAATCACAATCACAACACGCAATGCAATGCAAGTAATGCAACACACATGTGACGCATGACAGTTAAGAGAACGTTCTGAAACTACTAAACAAGTAATGACAAGTAACGATATACGAAAACCGCGTTCAGCATCTGGTATCTAATCAATCATCGTTAACAATTATTTGACAATCGAGGGTTCGTTTGCCAAAACAGGTGTTTGAAGGAAGGTTTCGCTTGATCTCGATGAGTCGTCGGATAGTATATACTAGGTCCATGGTCGTCGGTGAGTATCATGTGAGTATACAGTGCAACTAGTGCAAGTTAAAGTTAGTAGTTTACATTCTTTGATACCTTCAGTCAAAGAGTAGTCATCCTATTAAAATCTGTGTTGATGACCTTTTAATCTTATCTGTGGTTACTGTATTCTGTCAGTCTGGGTCTGCTCTGCTGAGTGCTGATTTAGCTGTCAGTTTGTTTCGCTAATTTTCTTTATTTTCTCACTATACGCTCTACAATACATAACTTTCGGAATCTGTCTCGGTTCGCTAGACGTGTTCGCGTAGGTAGACGAGGAGCGGGCTCTAGTCGGGCGGCAGCGGCAGGTCTCGCGCCGAGCTGGCGCGCTGGGATGCGGCGGGGGATGGTGGCGCCATGAACAAGCTGGTGTCGTGGTCGGAGGAGGACGAGGCGGTGGCGGCGACGAACTCGGACGCCACAGAATGCAAGCGTGGCGCCGTGGAGCTGGGCTACTGGAGCGACCCATACGTGCGGCTGTTCGCGCGGCCGCGCACCGAGCGCCACGCGCCCGAGATCCACCGCGGATACTACGCGCGCGTGCGCGCCGTCGAGATGTTCATCCACCAGTTTCTCGAGGTGAGCGGTCCCACCGAGGTGAGGCTCGTGCTCCTCTTGTACCTTAAGTGTGCAGTTAGACAGCTCTATCTTATCTCTCCTATTTGCATATTACAATTATCCATGCAAAACATCACCGCTCTGCTAATCAGGTTGGCCTTTGCTGCTTATAGATAGTGATTAGAGGTGTAAAGTTCACAAGTGAGTGATGAAGTGTTTTTATTCATGACAGTAACTCACTGAAGGATAGACCACTCAATATGATCTGAACCGAATGATGCTTTGACAATATGAAGTTAATTAATTTAAGTTGCACATTATTTTAAGATGAGTCACATTTTTCTAATACACCATTAGTGTTAATTTTGTATACTTTTTTTTAATACTTCTTACATTGCATCATTCAAATGAACCAGTGAACGACATGAAAGACATGAATGAAATGAGTATGATAATATGATGGAGCAGTTTGAGTCTATAGATACACTGAATGAAAGAAGGAAATGAAATAATTATTATTATGCCTAATAAGTTAATTTCTTTGTTAGTGGCTCTTCCAGAAAGTATTTTGCATGATCAGATATGTGTATGGTAAGTATACATATCGATTGATGGAGACGGAACTGGTTACAGCGGTGTGACAGCAAATGCCAGATCTTGAACCTGGGCTGCGGGTTCGACACCCTGTTCTGGAGGCTGCGGGATGTGACGCAGGCCGTGGAGAACTTCATCGAGTTGGACTTCCCCACAGTCACGGCCAAAAAGTGCCAGATCATCAAGCGTAACAAGCAGCTGCTTGAGAAAATTACTAATGAAGGTACATAGTTTTTCCTTAAAAGCAGTTTTAAAGAATATTTATGTATATAAAAAAATAATCAGTAATAACTGATTTTTCATTATCTTGCTCAAAAAGTAGGTTATTTTGGCCTTGCTGGCGCGGGGCTCGCCGCCGCCGTGTGGCCCGCGGGCACGTGGTGGAGGGCCCT
Source organism: Apotomis turbidana (assembly GCA_905147355.2). Taxonomy (NCBI): domain Eukaryota; kingdom Metazoa; phylum Arthropoda; class Insecta; order Lepidoptera; family Tortricidae; genus Apotomis; species Apotomis turbidana. The sequence continues at coordinate 162,310 of LR990283.1, forward strand.
TTATTTAACTAAGGGTGAATGACTGGGTGCCACCATGGCTAAGGTCATTTTATAGTAGATTGTTTAAAAATTGTAGATTCATTTATGACACTTTATACTCTCGCGGTTTGTACACATAATTAACACAAATTATAACGGGACTAACGCAATATTTAGACTAACGTTAGATCATGAAGGTAAGTAAAGGTAAATAAGAAATATCATGTTAGACCTGTTATATTTTGTAGATTGATTGTTTGAAAGTATTTTTCATTTTCTCACAGGCAATGTGAAAAGTAGAGCGTTTAACACGCGACTAAATACTAAAAACCATCGTGGCGCTCAAATTATATTTATCCTCGCTCGCCCTGCTCGCTCTTCTAAATGATGAGCGGATGTCACAATAGGTTATCGGAGTGAGTGGAGTGACAATGTAGTATTGCACCGGTGTGGTTTGGGCAGACGGCGAGGTGGCGATGGGCGCGCGCGGCGCGGAGCTGCACGCGGACGGGTACCACCTGTGCGGGGTGGACCTGCGCGACGAGCGCGGCGTGCGGCGCGCGCTGGCGGCCGCCCGAGCCAGGCCGGACGCGCCCACGCTCGTGCTGGCCGAGTGCGTGCTCGTGTACCTGCGCGAGGACGCCGCCGGCCGCCTGCTGCGCCTGCTGGCCGACCACTTCCCCAAGCAGGTGCTCGTCGTCTACGAGCAGTGCAACCTCGACGATAAGGTGTGTCTCGAGGGCTTTCCCGATTTCGCCATGTCTCATAACATATGCGATTCTATAAAATTGACGTTTTTACAACTACCGCTTCCACTGATTACACTACACATTCTATTATTTCTATGGATTCTTATTCTTATGGATGCTTATTTCTATAGATTTCTATCTCTGTTTAATTCTGAACAAACAAAATAACATATTTCATATTACTGAAAAGATGGAAACTTTTAAAACGAAACATTAGTAGTGATGAGAATCCGAGACGCATGACAAGTTCTCGTCGTCACGTTCCATCGTGCACTGTATCATGGTCATGGTGCGTCGTGTGTGCAGTTCGGGGAAGTGATGATCCGCAACCTGGTGGCGCGCGGCTGCGGCTCGGTGGGCGCGCGGCAGCTGGACGCGCCACAGGCCGCCGCCGACCGGCTGCTGGTCGCCGGCTACAGCAGCGCGCGCGCCTGGGACATGGACACGGTCAGTGGGACAGGTGGGACAGGTGGGACCTGGTGGCGCGCGGCAGCTGGACGCGCCACAGGCCGCCGCCGACCGGCTGCTGGTCGCCGGCTACAGCAGCGCGCGCGCCTGGGACATGGACACGGTCAGTGGGACAGGTGGGACAGGTGGGACCTGGTGGCGCGCGGCAGCTGGACGCGCCACAGGCCGCCGCCGACCGGCTGCTGGTCGCCGGCTACAGCAGCGCGCGCGCCTGGGACATGGACACGGTCAGTGGGACAGGTGGGACAGGTGGGACCTGGTGGCGCGCGGCAGCTGGACGCGCCGCAGGCCGCCGCCGACCGGCTGCTGGTCGCCGGCTACAGCAGCGCGCGCGCCTGGGACATGGACACGGTCAGTGGGACAGGTGGGACAGGTGGGACCTGGTGGCGCGCGGCAGCTGGACGCGCCACAGGCCGCCGCCGACCGGCTGCTGGTCGCCGGCTACAGCAGCGCGCGCGCCTGGGACATGGACACGGTCAGTGGGACAGGTGGGACAGGTGGGACCTGGTGGCGCGCGGCAGCTGGACGCGCCACAGGCCGCCGCCGACCGGCTGCTGGTCGCCGGCTACAGCAGCGCGCGCGCCTGGGACATGGACACGGTCAGTGGGACAGGTGGGACAGGTGGGACCTGGTGGCGCGCGGCAGCTGGACGCGCCACAGGCCGCCGCCGACCGGCTGCTGGTCGCCGGCTACAGCAGCGCGCGCGCCTGGGACATGGACACGGTCAGTGGGACAGGTGGGACCTGGTGGCGCGCGGCAGCTGGACGCGCCGCAGGCCGCCGCCGACCGGCTGCTGGTCGCCGGCTACAGCAGCGCGCGCGCCTGGGACATGGACACGGTCAGTGGGACAGGTGGGACCTGGTGGCGCGCGGCAGCTGGACGCGCCGCAGGCCGCCGCCGACCGGCTGCTGGGCGCCGGCTACAGCAGCGCGCGCGCCTGGGACATGGACACGGTCAGTGGGACAGGTGGGACCTGGTGATCTGTGGAATAGCTTCGATACCGCTTCATCAAAGCTACTCTCGAATAAACTCGCTCTTAAGGAAACCGAATGATTCGAAACTCGCGTTTTGGACAAAAAACGACTTGTCGAAATCACACTAGGTACACGCATACTTAAGTGGTCGACTCCCTATAAAGTTCGGAGTTCGGCAAGGTGGTACACTCGCCCCCAGTGCCCTATTTACCCCCACAAGGCCCGGGGCTAGGGGTCCGGCCAGTCTGGGGGCCCCAATCTCAAGAGTAGGACTTGTGCCATACTTAATGTTATCCTTATATACTACTACCTACTATTTGATTTGTTGAAGAGCATTTTTAGTTAGAGGCCCCTCCCCTACCGCCTTGTGGCTAGGGCCCGCTCCCTGCCGCTCGCGCGTGTCTGAGCGTGTCCCGTGCGCAGGTGTGGCGCGCGCTGGCCGAGGACGAGCGCGCGCGCGTGGAGGCGCTGGAGCCGCTGGACGAGCGCGAGCTGCTGCAGCAGCTGCACGCGCACTACGCGCTCACCGTGGCCACGCGCGGCGACCTGTTCGCCGACATCGACCTCAACGCGTAGGGCCGCCCGGCTCCGGACGCCCGGCTCCGCGCCGCTCCGGCCGCCCGGCTCCGCGCCCGGCTCTGCGCCGCTCCGGCCGCCTGGCTCCGCGCCCGGCTCCGGCCGCCCGGCTCCGCGCCGCTCCGGCCGACGCCCGGCCTGAGCTCGAGTACCGCATCTCAGTGTCCCGCGCGCCGCGCCACTATTCGTCGTGAGGTTTTACCTCGTTTGATATTAACAAATATTATGTATTTTCCTACTCGATATATGTAGTAGATTTCGGTGCACCGTTCGAGCGCCGATTCGATCGGATATCCGACGCCCTCCGTGACTGCTGAATGTTAGCTGTTCTCGACTTACCGGTACTTAATGTGACGCCGGCCGCGCGATCGAATCGGACCGAAACTGTCTCGAGAGTGGCCGACGACGCCGCCGCGCGCCGAGCTCAGCGCGAGGCGACTGTTCATATCAAAACTATTAAATAAGATCATGAACGAATTATTTGAGAGGACTGAAGATGCCAATACAAAGTCGCGGTGCGCCGAAAATCAAAACTAGTCGTAGACGGCGGCATCGGCATTTCAGAAAGCTGGGTTTCCGTCCCACAGACCTCGCTCAGGCCTGTGTTCAATACAGCAGCGCCATCCATTGATATATCTAGACGCTTTCGATTATTTTCCACAGCCCTCGACTTCGTATATAGGCATTGGCACTCTTGTACCTAAGTATTATCATGTCCACGGTGAGATGTACGCCGGCTCACAAAAACAAAGAGTTCACAAACAAAATAGAGAATAAATTATTTAGGTAAGAATGTGAAACCCACTTAGACGTATCTCTATCACGAGGTTGTACAGTATTCCAATATCCCTTGTATCGAGTTTCAACTGGTCGCGAGAGAGCAGTGCTAGCCCGCCGCCGCCGCGCCGCGTGTACCGCGTGTGTGCTACACGTGGCGCGCGTGCAACTCTACGCTAAGCCGTCTACTCGAAATTGACATCGTTTCATATTTCTAATACGTGGAAATTAATAGAGAGAGAGAGCTTTGCGTCGAGTACACCCTAAAAAAAATTTAACGAAAAAAGAACCGACTTCAAGAAATAACTGAAAAGCCAAAAATAATCCGTTCATACACAGATTACATTTGAATCACCTTTTGAAATCTTTGCGTTTTTTAGTGATTTAAATAAAATGGAACATGATGACTATCAGACGCAAATTAAAAAGTTGTTCGAGATTATGTTGTGCAAGATTATAAAGTTGTTCTTGAACTACTATTAAGACCAATTGTACCATGATTAATGCAAATAAATATTCATTCATTCATTCAACTTTATAATCGCGAACGAACGTACATATATGAGAACCCCTTTTTTTTTAAGTCGTTTTAAAATACCTACTAAAGCCTTCTCCTGTGTATCAAATACTCTTCTAAAAACTACATCAAAATCGGTTCAGCCAAAAGCGAGATAATCGCGGACAAACATACATACATATATGTACATAAGTACATTCTTACAGGTCAATCTGAGAACCTCCTTTTTTTTTAACTCTTAAAAATATGAAATGTTGTCAATTACTAGAAATTTTGGATGTCCGATACTGCTGGCTAGCTTAGGCCTGGCTCTCCTATTACACGCTATACGCAGCTTACAGCGTCTTTCCATACTAACCATTGTTTATTGTTTATTAAATTACATACACAAGCTCACAGTTACACACCAAAACACTTACATGCTACACAAATACATATTATTATTAATTAGACTAAGGAAGTACATAATTTTACTTTATCACTATTTACATATCATTAAAATTATTTAAAAACATACATACAGCTCTGCAAAAATAGCTGGGTGAGTCGTGAAAGACGTCGACCTCAGGGCTTTGGATGGCCAGTTGATTCAAGAGCGACAGTGCCCGATTGGTGGGAGCGTTTTTAGCCTGACGCGTGCGCATCCCGCTGCTGGCGAAAATACCGCGGCGGCGCCGCAGCGTCAGCGCGCCGCCCTGACTCGCACCCGGGACGCACGTCCTCGGTGCCGGCGCGAGCAACCCTATTCGATCTAGAACCGTAACGTTATTGATTTTGTTTCGCAACAGGTCATAATAATGCATGAGTAAAATCATTTTACGCCGCAGCTCCAAGGTGTCAAATCCTACCATACCCGCAACAAACATTGATGGAAAAAGTAAAGGATAATACCCGACTACCCGTATTTCCTCTTGTACAAGTACCTAAGGAACTTTCTTTGTATTTTCTCAACCATGAGAACGTACTTTGCCTCATGGGGATCCCAAATACAGGCTCCGTATTCTAATCTGCTACGAACGTAAGCATTGTACAAAAGGATTGGAATATTCAAGTTGGAGAATTGTGATGAGACGCGCATAATGAACCCTAACATCCTACTAGCTCGCGCACATATCCCCTTAATATGTGCTCGGAAATCCAACCGAGAGTCTAAGGCCAACCCAAGGTCCTGTATGTCGTCCACTCTTTCCAGTATCCTCCCAAGCAGTCTGTATTGTGTGGCAATAGGTGTTCGAGCTCTGGTAAAAGTAATCAGCTTGCATTTGTCGACATTGAAAGGAAGCTGGTTAGTAGTACTCCACTCAGCCACACTGTCTATATCTCGTTGCAAAGCATTACAGTCAGCTACGCTCTTCACGCCCAGAAACAGCTTTAGGTCGTCCGCGCATTGTGTTATTAGTATGGAAAAATGCTGCACGCTGATACGTATAGCGTCTAATAGGAGACCAAGGCCTTATGTATGTTGAGGAACGATGGTTGCGTTGTTAGGCTTTTCCGCTTAACCTTTCGTATGTGGCGGTCCAACTTTTCCAATCAAATGGAAACTTTAGAAAGTAAAACAATAGGTTCGAATGGTTCGTCAGGATCCATAGTAATTTGTTACAATTCGAACAATAAGTACCTACTTAAATTAATGGTTTGATAAAAATAATATATAGTTTAGTTATGTGACACGCTAAGAGCTACTCTGTGAGCTGTACATTACTATAAATAAATAAAAAAAAATGAATCGACAATTAGTTCTATATATTTATAGATCCTGCTCATAGAATGGATTGAGAAATGCGGCTTGTAAGCGACAGCAGCCCGAAATCTAGAGATACGAACATCCAAGATTCGAACACGAAAGAATCGTTGCCAAGCTGAAATGAGGTCGCTTTGCTCGCTCGGTTGACAAAAGGCAAACTGCAAGCGAAACGTCACTCGGAATTATGACATGTGAATAGATTTTTTGGATTTTCTTTTAATAATTAGCGGCGCAGCTTAACAGCGTGAGAACTAAGCGAGAACACTGTTCAATAGACAGACTCGTAATGGAAGAACAAGTGTATAGTGATGGCAGAAGGGTGCGGCTGCAGGGTGATGAGATGGGTGATATGATAGGATAGGGCGGCGTCCGCACTCGCAGCGCCGTGTGCGATAGCTCGGTAGACGTACGAGTATACCTATAGCCGCGCAGCCGCTCCGAGACCCCGCGCGCGCCTGCACCGAGCACGCTGGAACAGGCGCCTACGAAACAGATGTGAACACTTTCACAAATTATACACAATACATATAACACGGCAATTTCACGTTCATAGGTTGTGTTTTTTTTACTAGTTGGCCTGAGACTTATATTTTGTGAACCCAAGATGATATTACTGTTTACCGCATTTCAATAGGGGTGGACTGATGTTGAATTTTACAATCCATACTAATATTATAAATGCGAAAGTGTGTCCGTCTGTCTGTCTGTTACCTCTTCGCGCTTAAACCGCTGAACCGACTTAGATGAAATTTGGTATGGAGATAGTTTGAGACCCGGCAAAGGACATAGGATACTTTTCATCCCGAATAAATTTATTGTTCCCGTGGGATGAGCGGGTAACACCGCGAGGCACAGCTAGTAGGCTATAATTATTTAAAAATAAAGTAGCCATATTTCTCTCGATTCGTTTCGATTGTCTTAAAAAAAATGTCTACCTATACAGTAGGTACTAGCGGCGCGGGTCTCAGAGCGCGCGGCATTTGATATCACAACCTTATTTAGTTGGTTTTCCTATTACTTATTACGTAATGTATAAGTGTTAAAATATTTATTTATGGATATAAATGCTATATTAACGCATCTACGTGTTTTATTTGTTCTGCTTTTGTTTTCACCTTATTTACAGGAACCTTATTTAGATATACCTATAAGTAGTACATTGTCACAGGGCGGACACTGCCTACTAAAAACTGAACTTGAATGTCAGTGTCAATGTGTGCGTGTGAGACGCACAGGGCTGCCTCAAGTCGCATTGCAACAACTAGTTGGTGTCTTCGTTGCACATAAATAATTATGACATAAGGAGATAGAAAATTATCACAACCAGACAACAACGGTAGTGGTGGTGATGATGATGATGGTGATGAATATGGTGGTGACTGGTGGTGGTGATGATGGTAGTGACGGTGGTGGTGGTGGTCATGGTGGTGATCAACTGCACTACCTTCGTCACCACCATATTCATCACCATCATCATCATTATCACCACCAGTCACCACCATCATCATCATTACCATCACCAACACCATCACTATTTCACGAGTCAATGCCCACCTATAACCATATCTGGGGGCACGGTAGTGCCCCCGCCAAGACGAACAAAAAAGAGGCGGGGCACTACCTACCTTTTCTCGAACCGTTTCGTCTCATTTTCAAACCCTCATAGTTTCGTCCCAGTTAAAACCAGAACGCCCAAATTCACAGGTCAAGATGCAGTTAGGGAGCATATAAAATGTACAAAATTTCATTGATCTAGCTTTTATACTTTAGGTTTGGATTTCGGGTAGGTGAACAAAAAGCAACAACATCATCCAAAAGAGATTTTATGTAAAAAAATATAAATAACAAGTTTTTCACATAAAAATAAAGTTGTTTATAAATGTTTAACTAGTAACTAGCACCTACCAGCAGTTTGCTCACATTGTTTTGGACTATTTACATCTTTTTCATTACACTGCACTTTCGACTTTCACAATGGCACAAGTGGACGCTATTAAGGAATCCATTACGGAGCTGGCTGAGGTCTTCCATACCCGAATGGCAGAGTTGCAGCATAACCTCGAGAAGGCGGGACCCAGCAACCCTTCTGTGGCATCAGTAGCGGCAGACTTCAGCACATTCAAAGTCTTCATTCTGAAGACGCTCAATATGTTGCAGAAGCAAGTTGAGTATGTGGCGCAGCAGGTAGACGGCATGGAGATGCGCTCTCGACGCAAGATGTTGGTGCTCCACGGTCTTAAAGGATCTAGGTCAGACAACAGCACGGAGGACACAACTGCTCTTGTTGTCGGAAAACTCAAACTGATTAAGGGCAGTTTGACTGCTGAGGACATCAGGCGCTGCCATCGACTAGGAAAGCCACGGACCGGAAAGCCGCAACCCGTTCTCGTCAAGTTCCGCGACGTCACTCTCCGTGATGAGATATGGTTCGGGAAAGTGGCTCTGAAGGGCTCCGGCGTCACAGTTGGGGAATTCCTGACTAAACCGCGTCACGACATATTCGTAGCCGCTCGGGATCAGTTTGGAGTCCGCAATTGCTGGTCATGGAATGGCGATGTGTTTGTTCTGGACGCGGCCGGGACGAAGCACCGTGTGACCAGCCTTGCTCAGATGTCGTCCATTTCCGTGCCGGCGAGGAAGGCTGCCGCGCCGCCGCCGACCGAAGAGGAGAGTTCCCAAGCTGCCACACAGCCAAGTCGACGACCAAAGCGTGTTCAGAAGCCCCAATTGCAGTAATGTAGTCTTGCAAGTGCACTTGTCCTTATCATATTGTTTTAGTCGATCTTCCTAATTTAGTCAGATACGTTGCTCCTCTTTAATTTAGTTAGGTTATAGATTTTCTGTTTACCCGCTTTTATTTTTATTATAACGTCATTGTTTTTCAGTTTTTCTGTATTTTGCATACGTAATATAGCTGACAATTAATGACAGATTGTGCAGACGTCTGTCACTGTCAGTTTGAGGAGCAACCTTAGAGTAATTATATATATAATCTAAGGGAGCAACTGACATTTTGTTTTGGTGTTGCTACACTATTGTTTGCGTTTTGTTTCCGTTTTGTTAAATGTTGTCCAAATGTAATTAATTATTTATATTTTCGTCTCCAACTGCTGGCGGGTGGTGTTGTAGTACTTTTTAACCGACTTCAAAAAAAGGAGGGGGTTCTCAGTTCGGTTGTATGTTTTTTTTTTTTTTTTTTTTTTTTTTTTTTTTTTTTTTTTTTTTTTTAATGTTTGTTACCTCATAACTCCGTCATTTATGAGTCGATTTGGAAAATTCTTTTTAGGTTCATGAATAGACATCTCAAGGTTGGTCCCATAAAATTTTGGGGAAGATCGGATGACGAGATCCATGAGGAATCGAAGGAATTCCTGAAATTTTATAGGCACTCATAATATTTTTCATGTATTTTCTAAAACTATTTAAGTATTTGCATATGGTAGTCATCATCTTCTCATGCTGAACTGATGATGGAAGGTACAACTCCTTAACAGTTAGGAGTTAGGAGATATTTCAAACGAGATGCATGCCTTCAAGACCTCCCTGATCACCCCGCCATAAGTATTTTATATGAATCACTAAAAAGCGAAAAAAAAAAATTTTTAACAAAAAAAAGAACCGACTTCAGTAAAACTAAAAAGCCGAAAATAACCCGTTCAAGTACAGATTACATTTGACTCACCCTTTGAAGTCGGTGCCAAACCTCACGTAAACTTTAATATATAAATATAATAACTGAGTGGTTTGGGATCGATTTCAAAGGGTGAGTCAAATGTAATCTGTACTTGAACGGGTTATTTTCGGCTTTTTAGTTTTACTGAAGTCGGTTCTTTTTTTTGTTAAATTTTTTTACATCACCTTTTATAATATATTTAACATTTATTTAATTATCTATATTTTTATTTATAGTATCTATTTATTTAATGACACAACTCAGTAGTAGCATAAATGATCACAGTGATCATTTCACGTCCTTTTCATCCAGTGAGGACAGTTTCCACAGCATTCCCCTATCTCTTCATGATTTTTTAGATACCGAGTTTAACGATGATGCTGTGAAAAACTTTAATGTTGTACATATAAACGCACAAAGCATCCCTGCTCATTATACTGACCTTAGTGTCACTTTTGACTTGCAAAATGTGCATGCAATTTTAGTGTCAGAGTCTTGGCTTAAGCCCTGCCTTCCTTCTTCCTCTTACTCTCTGCCTGGTTTTAGTTTAATTCGCAACGATCGCTCTTTAAGAGGTGGTGGTGGAGTTGCCATATATCTCCGTTCTCATATTCCGTTTAATATCGTTAGCATGTCAGCAGAATCTCCTTCCTCTGATACCGCAGAGTATTTATTTCTAGAACTTACCCTTTCCCATAGCAAACTTCTTCTCGGTGTTTTTTACTCGCCATCCCTTAATATTGACTACTTCAGCTCTCTAGAGAAACTCCTCGAAGATATTATGCCGTCTTCAAATCACCATATCGTTATGGGCGACTTTAACACCTGCCTTCTAAAGGATGATCATCGGTCAAAGCGTTTGAAATATGTTGCCAAGGCTTGCAATTTGCATATTCTCCCGTCTCGATCTACGCATCACTTTCCTAACTGCACAGCCTCGCTCTTAGATATTTCTTTAACTTCATCTACCCGTCATGTCGCTAAACATGGACAGTACTCTGCTGACGCTTTTTCTTACCACGATCTTCTTTTTCTGTCCTACAAAGTTCGACCTCCTAAGCCTAAAGCCAAAACCCTTTTTCAGCGCAATTTTAGTAAAATCGATGTAGATAAGCTTCATGATGACGCGCTGATGATCGACTGGAGTGTAATATCTCAGGCTGAAACTATTGATGAGAAATTATCTCTTTTTAACTCCCTTCTCATTCAGCTGTATGATGTTCATGCTCCGGTTCGTGCTATTAAAGTAAAACATCTTCCTGCTCCATGGCTCACTACAGAAATCAGATCTCTCATTGAGAAGAAGAATTTAGCTAAGTCCAAATACAAATCAGATCCTTCAGACAACAACAAAAACCGTTACCACACTTTGCGGAATCGGTGCAGCACTGTGTGTCGAGACGCTCAAAGGCGTCATATCCACAAGTCTGTCGAAAACGGTGATCCCTCTAAAGTGTGGAAGTTTTTAAAGTCGCTTGGAGTTGGGAAATCTCAAGAGAACTCATGTCCCAAAGATGTTGACCTCGACCAGTTAAACCTGCATTTCTCTTCTTCTGCTAATTTTTGTGGCCCTGCTAAAACCAGGACACTTGATTATCTTTCAACACTCCCAACTCCAGACTATAATCCCTTCTTTCTTGCTCAATTTACTGACAGTGATGTTAAGAGAAACGTGCTATCTATTACTTCGAATGCAGTTGGTGTCGACAGTGTAAGCCGTAGTATGATTTTACCCCTCCTTGACCTCCTTGTTCCTATAATTACCAGCATTCTGAATTTCTCCATCTCCTCTGGTGTATTTCCTTCAATCTGGAAGGAAGCCGATATCATACCATTACCAAAAAAATCAAATCCCGCCACCTTCTCCGACTATCGTCCTATATCCATTCTTCCTTTTTTATCCAAAGTCCTTGAGCGCCTAGTTTCCCAGCAACTTGTTTCCTTTTTTAACAGAAATGATCTTCTTAATCCCTATCAATCTGGTTTTCGTTCCGGTCATAGTACGGCTACTGCACTTGTAAAAATTACAGACGATATACGGGCGGGTATGAACGACCGTAAACTGACTGTGTTAACGCTCTTAGATTTTTCCAACGCGTTTAACTCTGTTGACTTTGATATTATGTTGGGTATATTGCGTTCTCTTAACATATCTCCTGCGGTAATTGATTGGTTCCGTAGCTACCTGACTGGTCGTCGGCAGCGTATAAAGGTGGATGCTTCCCGATCTTCTTGGTGCAACACGATGGCCGGTGTTCCGCAGGGCGGCGTGTTGTCTCCTTTGTTATTCTCTGTATTTATAAATTCAATCACTCATAATCTATCTTCACGTTATCACCTTTATGCCGACGACCTTCAAATATATTCTCAAGGATCAGTTGACGATCTGCCCTCAGTCATTTCTTCAATGAATTTGGATTTGAAACGTATTTTAGAGTGGAGCAGTAACTTTGGCCTACAAGTAAATCCGTCAAAAACTCAGGCTATCATCATTGGTAGTTCTAAATTGATTTCCAGAATCAACTTAGCTAATATTCCTTCTGTTGTTTTTAATGGCGTCTTGATCCCTTACTCTTCCCAAGTTAAGAACCTGGGTGTCATTATGGACTGCACTCTTTCCTGGGCGCAACAATTGAGTGAAGTGAGCAGGAAGATGTTTGCCGCTGTGGGCTCTCTTAGACGGCTTCGTAATTTCCTCCCCATCGCTACTAAAATTGCGCTCGCCCAAACGTTGCTTCTCCCAATTCTAGATTATGCTGATATCTCTTATCTCGATATTTCAGAAGAGCAACTTAATAAGCTTGAGCGCATTCAAAATATCTCTATACGATTCATATTTGGGTTACGCAAATATGATCATATCTCTAGTTTCCGATCTCAACTCAAGTGGCTCCCTATTCGTCATAGGCGTAACTCTCACATTCTAACTCTTCTATTTGGCATACTCTTTAACCCAGCAACTCCACAGTACCTTAAAGAGCGTTTTAGTTATTTCTCGTCTGCAAGGTGCGCTAAAAATTTCCTTTTAACTGTTCCCCCCGCACATTCTAAATTTTATTCCAATTCTTTTACTGTTCAAGCCGTTCTGCTATGGAACTCGCTCCCAGTTGAATTGCGAAGTGCTAATTCCCTGTCTATATTTAAGAATAAGATTAAAGAACATTACCTATCTCTCGTACAATAAAATTGATTGTATTGCGTTGTGTTATATAAGATTCTTATATATGTCTAGTGTCTATTTATATTATTGTATATATATATGTATGTATGTGTAAGTTTATGTATATCTATTTATGTTGTCTTGTTTTCTGTTAGTATCTAGTTATGTGCTCCCTTCGCCTTTAGCTGCACCTACTCTGTATTAAGTTAAAATTTTCATCAATTTCACTGCCCAAAGGTTGTCTGGAAGAGATCGCTCTTTAGCGATAAGACCGCCTGTTGTCTACCGTTATTTATAAATTGTATTTATCTTGTTTCCTTTTGTAAACTTTTTTGGTGTGCAATAAAGTATTGTTGTATTGTATTGTATTGTTTTATTGGTACCTAAAATACGCCGATTTTGCCACTCACTTATACACTGACGTATCAAAACCTCTGGGGTACTTCCCGATGACCTAGAAAGCTGAAATTTGGTATGTAAGCTAGTATTAGTACACAAACAACAAAATAATTCTAAAACTTGGAACTTTTACCCCCCAACCCCTTAAACTAGGGGATGGAAGTTTGTATGAGAATTCTGCAAATTTTGATACTAGAGGTCTGAAAATTGGTATAGGGACTCCTTGTTATAAATAAAACACATAATATTCTAGGATTTTTAGAAAATCACCTCCCACCCTTTAAATAAGGGGATGTAAGTTTGTATGGGGTTCCCATAATAGGGGATAAAAGTGTATATATATATATGGGGCTAAAAGTAGGTATTTCTTAAATACACAATTATTACTACTTCTGTATCACTGACTTCGTATTTTAAATATTTCTTTATAGACCTACCAAAATGCGATAATAAATGTAGCACAATTAACACGCGGAATTTTATATTTTATATTGTTGAATCAATGATTTTTATATCCATCTTAAGCAGATTTAAGCGTAAGACGAATGCGTAAGAGGAAATGATATCAACAAGAGAAATATGCAAAGATAGAGCTCTGAAGACTGATGCTCAAGAAACGCTACAGCCCAAAATAAATAAAAAAGCTAGGGCACCTTACAAAAAGAAATAAGATCCCACCAAAACATTTCATGTAAAATTGGCGGCCAAGACTCACATGCGCATAACGCTTTCACTGTAAAAAGTTATCAGATCCCAGGAAAAGCCAAGCCCCTAAGCCCTGACTTTACTAACCCTACACCTTGGTTTCAAAAGTATGGCTTGGCCGTTTCATAGTACCTTAAATAAGTCCAACGGACCGTTTGGCCCATTACGGTTTATATATTTACGGTAACCTATGAAACAGCCAAGCCATACTTTTGAAACCAAGGTGTAGGGTTAGTAAAGTCAGGGCTTAGGGGCTTGGCTTTTCCTGGGATCTGATAACTTTTTACAGTGAAAGCGTTATGAGCATGTGAGTCTTGGCCGCCAATTTTACATGAAATGTTTTGGTGGGATACACAGTAGGTACACAAACAACCCTTTCGAAATTTACTACGTAGCCAACTCCCGGCCAACTCCGTGCCCTTGCGGGGTGAGGTAGCTCAATTCGGTGCGGGGGTGTGCGTGTCCATTCTGTATGTAGGTAATACTATTAAGTATTCTGTGACATTGTTGTAAAGACCGCAAAGTAAGCAATAGATGCCCGAGTAAGTTTCGTAGGCCGACTCGCAGGGGAAGCCTTGCATAATACGAGTTCATCTATTGCACTTTCAGCCGAGACTAAACATAGTGCTTTTCACGACTAATGCGAGGAAATATAACGAGTCTGTCATTTTGGAGATTAAACTTGGCGCGTCTTTGCAGCCTTATTGTTGTAAAAATTAGTGCTATCATGTGTATATACCTAAAGCTGATCGTGTACTCCGAAGGGCCACACGTATTCCAACGAGTTTCAATTCTTTTGTACTTTTTCTGTCAGTTACATATTTAGTTACTAATTCTAATATAAAAACATAAATTATGAAAGTCTATACTCTACTGCCCAAAAAAACACTGCTAAACGATGTTATAATGTGATACTGAAAATGACCGCGAAATGTTAAAATTCTAGCACATATTCATCGCCAATGAGCAATGACTGATACCAATGCAATGGTGCAGATATAGCCACTAATACACTCTTATCTATGGATATAGCCGTCATTGGCGATGAAAACATTAATGTCAAAGGACCAAAACTGCTTAGTCCTAGTTTGTACAGCGATTCTAGAGCAAGAATTTGAAAATTTCGCGGTAATTTTCAGTATCACGTTTCGGTGGCCAGACTACCACTGGTTACAAAATAAACAGCTGCGTTCACACAATCTGCAATTAAAAAAAAACCTTATTGTACTAAGGCATTGCTGCCAATATGCTGCCAATTAAAAAAAAATAGTTTTATCTTTTGTGCATGGATGTATAATATAGTGAACGTATACCTTTAGGTATAAGTTCATATTTTTTGACAGATGGACGTCAATAAAAAAAAGTTTATCAGACTATTTTATTTTTTAATTTGTTGGTTCCGAGCGGGACGATGTAATTATTTTCTTTGTTGTTTATTTGTATTTTATTTATTAAATGTCGAGTCGTAGATAAAATATAACCTTGACCCCTCTTATACAACTGTTGCATGAAATACTATTGTTTATTCAATATTTTTTTTACGCCGTAGGGTAGGTATTGATAACATCGATCTAAGTACTAAATCATTTTGGCAACAGTTTCACAGTATCAGTTTTTGGGTAAAGTATGTAGTGGCCTACCAGGTGTTGTTGTCAATAAAACACTGCACTTACAGTTTCATCGATGTATTGTCCAGGTAGACACAGAGAATCCAATACAGAAGGCACAGAAGAGCAAGAGGCACAAGCACAAGCACAGATATAGTTCATAGGCAGAAAAACAGTTTATAGGAAAGCACGGAAGTAGAAAACAGGCAGTAATTTATAGTAAATAAGGCAAAACAATGCAAGCCGCGTATACAGATAGCGATAGATAAAGTAGTCTTCAAATTTCTCACGTACTTACAATTAGTTCTGCCATATTCCGATCGAGGATATTGTATTGTTAAAGTAGTATTTTTGAAGATGCTGTTTTGTGGCTATCCTGTCGGCCGCGAACGGCTGTTACCGCCCGATCGTATGCATCGACATGCTGCCGGACACGATCGGTTGTCGCAGCATCCGTGCGTATTCTTTTCGATCCGATCCGATGCGGGCCATTTGGTGGAAACAATGTGTCCTATTCATTATATATTTTTTAAGTTCATGCTATACACGCGAGTGCTATACATGCCTAATTATAGATTTAGATACAGTCCATATTGAAGTTAGTTAAAATAAAGAAACGATACCGAGCACACGTTTGTTTAACTCGAGAAGCACCCCCGCAGTAAGAAAACATCCCTATCGCCTTAACATTATGGTCCAAATCGAACCGGACAGTTGCACCTGGCGACCGATCGGCCGGTGTCCGCGAGACAATAGGCGAGAGATAAGGATTCGTCTGCGAGCATCTTACTGCAAGTTTTAAGTGCAATTACGAATATTACGATTTATAACCATTGAGGTATTATTATTTATAACTTATAAAATCGAGTTGAGTATTGAGAACTATTAGTGTTTATAAGTGATGTTTGTGACTTTTTCGTTAACTTTTATTATGAGACATTGAGTGAGTGAGTTAAAATAACGAACTGAGCTATAAAAACTGAGTTTACGAGACATTTCTTCTGAGTCTTAAATTACGTATATATATACTGTTTGTGGAGAATATTATCGAGTGATTCATCATGCCTACGTTAGATGAGTTAATTACTTACCAGATGGAGTTATTTAATAACATGATAAATGGAGAAAAGAACTTCAAGAAGTCGCCCAAAGAGAGGATTAAACGGCCATATTTAGAAACGAGACTTGAAGTACTTGAGCAACAATTTAAGGACTTTAAAATCGGACACAAATTGGTTATTTCGAAAGCGTCGAAAGATCGAGTTGAATCTTATTTTACAGAGAATACATACGAGGAGGCCGAGGAATTTTATATTCAATTTAAAACAGTGTTACTGGAAAATATTGAAAGTTTTTTGCCGATAAATACGCAATCATCGCCTCACAGCTTGGGGGTGGTTGCCGCTATGGATAACCGCTGCAGTGAAGTTAAACTACCACGAATAACTTTACCTACGTTTAGTGGCCTATATGAAGATTGGCAAACGTTCTATGATATGTTTTTGTCGTTAATCCATAACAATAAAAATATCACGGCTGTTCAAAAATTACACTATTTAAAGAGCAATTTATCAGGAGAAGCGCTAAATTTACTTCGTAATTTTTCGACCACTGATGCGAATTATGAGGAGGCTTGGACGCAATTAGTTCGACGTTACGATAACAAGCGATATAATTGTAATGCGGTTATGAGGAAGTTATTTGGTATAAAGAAAATAAACACGGAGTCTGCTATCGCGCTGAGGCACTTGTTGGATACTACGTCGTCATGTTTGAAGTCATTACAAAATATGGGAATTAGTACAAGTTCATGGGACGCCATTATAGTGTTTTTAGTTATGACAAAAATGGACACTGAATCCGTAAAGCAGTGGGAACATCATCTAAATATGCTCGGCGACGAGCTACCTACCTGGCTGCAGTTAAGTGAACATTTGGAGTACAGGTTCAGGAGTTTGGAGATGATTGACACTAACGCGGCGCGTCCTTCGCAATATGTTAAACCTGTGGTGAAAGCTAAAACGTTTCATACGTCGTTTGAGAACAAAAACAAGACAGCTGATGTCGAGTGCGCGAGGTGTCATGAGAACCACTACATTTATCAGTGCAAGCAATTCGGATTTATGACACCTAAGGAGCGTCAAGATTTCGTGCAAAATAATAGACTGTGTTTTAACTGCTTGTCACCTACTCATTCAGCGATTAAGTGTCGACAGTCATTGAGTTGCCGAAAATGTGGAAAGAGGCATCACACCCTGCTACATTTTGACCGAGAATATAAAGAGACCAATCAGGAGGCCGGAGGAGCGAGCGAGGTTGCGGCGTCATCATCACCGAGGGCCCCCCCACCGGAGAGACAGAGTACATCACGAGGTGACACGCACATTACAGCTGCGTTTTCGAGAGGTACGCTTCAACCTAATAGCGTACTGTTGGCGACTGCTAGAGTTAAGGTATTTAATTCAACTGGTTGTAAACAAACTATTAGAGCTTTATTAGACCAGGGGTCTCAAGCCTCTTTTGTTACTGAGAATACTGTACAATTACTTGGACTCCCGCGTAAACCTGTAAGTGGTTTTGTGTCAGGGCTAGGAGACGGTCGTATGAGGATCAAACACACGGTTTCACTGCGCGTGGAATCACGCCATAATCCAGCTGATTCAATTCATGTCAATGCTTATGTTTTACATTCTTTAACGTCTTTGCTTCCAGCAACCAAGATTAGTGTGCCTGAGTGGACAGATATTGGAAACCTACCTTTAGCTGATCCGACATATACAACACCAGGTAAAATTGATATCCTTTTAGGTGCAGAAGTCTATGGAGAAATACTATTAGAGGGAATGGTCAAACAGGTAAATGGGAGCCTGATGGCACAAAATAGTATTTTCGGATGGATTTTGTCGGGAAGAGTTTCGAAAGGATCTGAGAGTGAAGCAAATACCAATTTTACGAGTATGCATGTACAGATGAAGGAAGATGATTTATTGAAGAAGTTTTGGGAGATGGAGAACGAGCCGAACATGATACAAAAAGAGATGACGAAGAATGAGAAGCAATGTGAAGATTTCTTTGATAGAACAACAGTGAGGGACAAAGAGGGAAGACTGGTAGTAAAATTGCCATTCACTTCAAATGACCCTAAGTGTCAATATGGTAATTCTAAGGTGATAGCCATCAAGAGGTTAGAGATTTTAGAAAGAAAATTACGGAGAGAGCCTAACCTAAGAGAAGAGTATAACAAAGTCATGGAAGAATATTTGAGTTTAAATCACATGAGACCAGTTACCGAGAGTGAGTTAGAGAATCCAAAAGCTGTTTACCTTCCTCATCATGCTGTAGTGAGAGAAGACAAGGATACGACAAAAGTAAGAGTTGTCTTCGATGCATCAAGCAAAGGAGAGAACAATGTGTCCTTAAATGATGACCTTCTTGTTGGACCGAAACTACAGCAAGATTTGAGACACATTTTGATGAGATGGAGAAGCCACAAAATATGTATTGTTGCAGACATTATTAAAATGTATAGAATGGTCCGCGTCGCTGACGAAGATACTGGCTTTCAGAGAATCGTTTGGCGATTCAATTCAGATGGATCAGAGCCGATACAACACTACACACTATTGAGACTAACGTTTGGTACAGCGTGTGCGCCATATTTGGCCGTCAAGGCTTTACAACGTCTTGCTGATTTAGAAGAAGCAAAGTATCCATTAGCAGCGAAAATAACAAAACAAGATTTCTATATGGATGACTTAATTACAGGAGCGGAAACTGAGAATGAGGCTATACAAATATTCCATGAGATGAACGATTTAATGAGAACAGGCCGATTTGAACTTCAAAAATGGAATAGTAGCTGTGAATCTGTCTTAACAGAAATGGGAATGAGTAATGATATAGAAAAACAAGCAGCAAGTATAAAATTTAACAAATCAATTAAGGTTCTTGGTGTGAGTTGGAACAGAGAAGATGACAATTTTGGATATACTCTAAATTTGCCTGAAGTTAAGGATCCAATCACAAAGCGACAAGTACTCTCTGATGTAGCAAGGCTATTTGATCCACTTGGATGGATTTCTCCGGTCGTCGTTGTTGCGAAAATGTTCATCCAAAAGCTTTGGAAGTCTGGCCTTGAATGGGATGATTGTTTGACAGAGGATTTATTGCGTGAGTGGCTAGTTTACAGAGATGAGTTAGTGGATCTGCAGCAACTGAGAATACCACGGTGGATAGATGCTACACGAAGCTCAAAGATAGAGTTACACGTATTTTCAGACGCCTCAAGGTCAGCATTTGCGGCAGCTGTTTACGTTCGAGTGATTGACGAGTCGAGTAGAGTACACGTACACTTGGTGACAGCCAAGACAAAGGTAAGTCCCTCAGAAAAAGAGATATCCATTCCGAGGCTCGAATTATGTGCGGCGGCTTTAGGAGCTAAACTCATATTTGAGGTGGCACAGGTGATGGTAATACCAAGGGAGAATCTATATGGCTGGACAGACTCCACCATCGTGCTGGCTTGGCTCAAGGCAGGCTCAGCTCGTTGGACTACGTTCGTGAGTAACAGAGTGTCTACGATACTGAATATTATGGATTTTGAGCAGTTTGGCCATGTACCTACTGAGTCGAACCCGTCTGACTGCGCGTCACGTGGTTTACATCCAACAGAGTTGCTAAATCATTCATTATGGTGGAGCGGTCCACAGTGGCTAGCAGAGATACAAATAGAGACAAACAACATGACTGTAGAAGACACACACGAGGAGGAGAGACTGACATCTTTAACTGTTTTATCAAGCATAGACGAGGAACCATCAATATGGTCGCGGTTTTCATCATTGTCGAGATTATTAAAGGTAATTTCGTATTGCAGAAGAATTTTAAATCTAAAATTGCCAATAAATGAGAGACCTAAATTACCTGCCTTTGTAACACCTAATGAGATGAATACTACTTTGCTATTGTGTATTAACCGAGTTCAAGAGCACGAGTTTTCCACAGAGATAAAACATTTAAAGAGCCGAGGAGTTGTACCAAAGAAAAGCAAGCTTCGCACACTTTGTCCTTTTTTGGATGAAAAAGGGACATTAAGAGTGGGTGGAAGGATCGCGCAATCAGACGCCTCTTATGATACGAGACATCCAATAATTATGCCTGCTAAATGTCACGTTAGCAAGCTTATAATTGTTGATGCTCACCATCGGACTTTGCATGGCGGTCCACAAACAATGTTGAACTTCTTGAGAGCAAAGTACTGGATTTTACAAGCTAAAGATCGTGCTAAGAAGATATACAGAGAATGTGTTACGTGTTTGCGATATTCCAAGAAGAAGTCGATTCCATTAATGGGACTTCTTCCTGAAGCGAGACTCAAACCCAGTAAACCATTTAAATCTACTGGTGTGGATTACTGTGGTCCCGTAAATATAAGATTTTCACCAGGCAGAGGTGCGAAATCGTATAAAGGCTATATATGTCTGTTCGTGTGCATGGTCACCCGGGCAATCCATCTTGAAGCAGTCACGGACTTGACTGCCAAGGGTTTCATCGCAGCGTTCAGACGCTTTACTGCACGACGAGGTCACTGTCGAGATTTATTTAGTGACAATGGCACTAACTTTATTGGTGCAGACAGAGAGATGCGAGAAATGTTCAACAGTGCCAAGTCATCGCTGCCTGAGGAGATAGCAGCTTTGTTAACGCTGGAGCACACGACCTGGCACTTCATACCGCCCCATGCACCCAATTTCGGAGGGCTGTGGGAGGCTGGCGTCCGTAGTACAAAAGGACATTTACGTAAGGTAGTTGGAAACAGCACACTTACCTATGAGGAAATGGCGACAGTCCTGGCGCAAGTGGAAGCGTGTTTGAATTCACGACCTATCACATTGCTTAGCGATGATCCAAACGACCCTCTCCCCTTGACACCAGGTCACTTTTTAGTGGGTGAACCATTGTTAAATATACCTGATGAAAATGTTACAAACTGTAATGTAGTTGGTTTAGACAGATGGCGCTTAACGCAAAAAATTGTATCAGATTTTTGGAATAGATGGTACAAGGAATACTTAGTTAACCTAAACCAGAGATATAAATGGCATTCTAATAGTACCACTGAGCCTAAAATCAATGATGTTGTTATATTAAAAGAGGACAACATTCCTCCTGCTAAATGGATTTTAGGTAAAATCGTAGAAAAACATACTGGACCTGATAACATAACGAGAGTTGTTTCTGTAAAATGTAAATCAGGAATATTGAAACGCCCAATTAGTAAACTTTGTGTCATTACAAAATGAAAATACTTGTTAGATTATTACTGATTTTATACTTCGTTCATGTTTCTAACTAGTAATACATATTATGTATTTCATTTGTAATTGTTACTATTGTTATATAGTATAGTGTTGTGTTAAAATAATGATTTTAGTGTGTAAGGTTGCTCTAGATTTTGCCATGATAATTAAGAACTTTGTTCTTGGTGGGCGGAATGTCCAATTCATTATATATTTTTTAAGTTCATGCTATACACGCGAGTGCTATACATGCCTAATTATAGATTTAGATACAGTCCATATTGAAGTTAGTTAAAATAAAGAAACGATACCGAGCACACGTTTGTTTAACTCGAGAAGCACCCCCGCAGTAAGAAAACATCCCTATCGCCTTAACACAATGCTTTATAAAGAGTAAAATACAAACACATTTATTAACATTGTATTTTATTTCACTTAACTTAGTCTTACAAATTATTATTTTTTGCATAGCAAATCGTTTGTTAATAGCAGATCGAGTGTCCTTTACGGCGCTCACTGCGAGTATTCGCCTGTATTGCAAAAAAAAAAAAACTGGATTTTTGTATCATATTTGTTAGGTACATTACAGGCGAAAGCTAGCGGGGAGGTAGCGGGAGCGCCACTATTAATTAAAAAAAACCGGCCAAGAGCATGTCGGGCCACGCTCAGTGTAAGGTTCCGTAGTTGCTCATCCTTTACAATAGACTTAAGTTATGAATGAGAAAGATTTCAAGCTCTATAAAAAGGTCGTAAACGCCAAAGTAAGTTACTTATTACCTTCTGGAAGTCAACTTTCGTCCTTTTAAGAAAATTATGAAATTTTGCGATAACTCAAAGACGGCTCAACCGATTTTGTTCAATATAGTTTTCATTGAAAGTACTTATAAGGCCTCATTTTCATGAATTTTTCCATAATTTTTTGACCCGCGGTTGAAAAGTTAGAGGGGGGGGGGGGACGCTATTTTTTTAATTTGACGGACAGACGGACATGGCGAAACTATAAGGGTTGACTACGGAACCCTAAAAATATGGGAGACATGGTTTTAAAATTTGCAGTCGAATCGTGTCACGAGAAGGAACGTATATTATCGTTCCGACGATGATAGTTCGCGAACGGTCGGAGATAGCGGTTCGGCTCGGCGGGGCGGGCGCTACAGATGGTTGAGGCAGGCGGCGAGCGCCTTGCGCAGCTTGGCGCGCACGTGCGGGCGCGCGCGCGCCTCCGTGAACACGTGCGTGCTGTGCCGCTCCACCACCAGCAGCGTGTCGTGGCGCGCCAGATGCACGGCGCGGCCGCCGCCCGCCGCCGCCTCCACGCGCGCCTCGCCCAGCCCCTCGCGCGCCAGCTCGCGCACCAGCTGCTCCACGTCCAGCGCGCCCCACGCCAGCGCCGGCCCGCCCGCCAGCGGCATCGGCACCGCCTCCAGCGGCTGCAGCTCCAGGCGCGAGTCGCGCAGCGCCAGCACGGCCTGCAGCGGCGCGGCGCGCAGCCCGGCCCGCACCTGGCGCGGCTGCAGCGCCGCCGCCAGCGCGCCCGCCAGCACGCCGCGCGCCGCGCGCCGCCGCAGCCCCACCGCGCATGCGCCGCCGCGCCGCAGCACCACCGTCGGCACGTCCGCGCTGATGTGCGGCCTGCGCACACACACACACACCTCTAGCATAACTGTCATACGCGACTATTTCTCGCGCGAGATCTTTACCCATCTCTTTCTGCGCAGTAATGTGGGAGAGTGACGGGTAGCGCTATGTCGCGCGACAAGAGTTGCGAAGCATAGTTGTGCTAGACGGGCTGCTATAGATATACACGAGGCGGACATGGCACACTTGCGGGACTGCTATATGAAAGCGGTCAGTTTTAGTCATCGGTCGGCAATGAATAACTATGAAATAGTCATCGGCCGCCAGCTTGTTGGCCTGGCTGTAGTTGAGGCCGGGGTCGATGGGGCAGTGGAAGTGATGGCACCGACCTGGCGGGCCCGGAGGCGGGCTGCGCGTACTGCTCCGGCAGCGCCAGCTCGCGCGGCCGCAGCTCGCGCACCAGCTTGTTGGCCTGGCTGTAGTTGAGGCTGGTGTCGATGGGGCAGTGGAAGTGATGGCACCGACCTGGCGGGCCCGGAGGCGGGCTGCGCGTACTGCTCCGGCAGCGCCAGCTCGCGCGGCCGCAGCTCGCGCACCAGCTTGTTGGCCTGGCTGTAGTTGAGGCTGGTGTCGATGGGGCAGTGGAAGTGATGGCACCGACCTGGCGGGCCCGGAGGCGGGCTGCGCGTACTGCTCCGGCAGCGCCAGCTCGCGCGGCCGCAGCTCGCGCACCAGCTTGTTGGCCTGGCTGTAGTTGAGGCTGGTGTCGATGGGGCAGTGGAAGTGATGGCACCGACCTGGCGGGCCCGGAGGCGGGCTGCGCGTACTGCTCCGGCAGCGCCAGCTCGCGCGGCCGCAGCTCGCGCACCAGCTTGTTGGCCTGGCTGTAGTTGAGGCCGGGGTCGATGGGGCAGTGGAAGTGATGGCACCGACCTGGCGGGCCCGGAGGCGGGCTGCGCGTACTGCTCCGGCAGCGCCAGCTCGCGCGGCCGCAGCTCGCGCACCAGCTTGTTGGCCTGGCTGTAGTTGAGGCCGGGGTCGATGGGGCAGTGGAAGTGATGGCACCGACCTGGCGGGCCCGGAGGCGGGCTGCGCGTACTGCTCCGGCAGCGCCAGCTCGCGCGGCCGCAGCTCGCGCACCAGCTTGTTGGCCTGGCTGTAGTTGAGGCTGGTGTCGATGGGGCAGTGGAAGTGATGGCACCGACCTGGCGGGCCCGGAGGCGGGCTGCGCGTACTGCTCCGGCAGCGCCAGCTCGCGCGGCCGCAGCTCGCGCACCAGCTTGTTGGCCTGGCTGTAGTTGAGGCTGGTGTCGATGGGGCAGTGGAAGTGATGGCACCGACCTGGCGGGCCCGGAGGCGGGCTGCGCGTACTGCTCCGGCAGCGCCAGCTCGCGCGGCCGCAGCTCGCGCACCAGCTTGTTGGCCTGGCTGTAGTTGAGGCTGGTGTCGATGGGGCAGTGGAAGTGATGGCACCGACCTGGCGGGCCCGGAGGCGGGCTGCGCGTACTGCTCCGGCAGCGCCAGCTCGCGCGGCCGCAGCTCGCGCACCAGCTTGTTGGCCTGGCTGTAGTTGAGGCCGGGGTCGATGGGGCAGTGGAAGTGATGGCACCGACCTGGCGGGCCCGGAGGCGGGCTGCGCGTACTGCTCCGGCAGCGCCAGCTCGCGCGGCCGCAGCTCGCGCACCAGCTTGTTGGCCTGGCTGTAGTTGAGGCTGGTGTCGATGGGGCAGTGGAAGTGATGGCACCGACCTGGCGGGCCCGGAGGCGGGCTGCGCGTACTGCTCCGGCAGCGCCAGCTCGCGCGGCCGCAGCTCGCGCACCAGCTTGTTGGCCTGGCTGTAGTTGAGGCCGGGGTCGATGGGGCAGTGGAAGTGATGGCACCGACCTGGCGGGCCCGGAGGCGGGCTGCGCGTACTGCTCCGGCAGCGCCAGCTCGCGCGGCCGCAGCTCGCGCACCAGCTTGTTGGCCTGGCTGTAGTTGAGGCTGGTGTCGATGGGGCAGTGGAACGCCTTCATCGCCAGCGGCTGGAACGGCGCCAGCGCCTCCAGGTACGGGAAGTCCGGTTCTGCGAACATGCGTGCCATGTTTACTCGGACAACACTTGAAAATGACTACACCACATATAATTGCAACACCTAACAATGTTTTAGATACAAATAATGAACTGCAGCTTTTGAATTGTCGCCTGTTTAAATTTAGAATAAGGAAAGGAAAATTGCCGGCTGGTGATAAAGAACAAGAACGATATTATTACAAACGAAATTAAGAGGGCCTTGAATTCTCTTTCAAAAGGACTAACCTTAGCTCCAGAGGGTACTGCTCCTTCCTCAGGTGTCCAGGGCCGAGGGAGCCAGCTCGTGGCCACGCGCAACTCACTTACCAGCAATCCAACGGTTACCTTGCACCTGATTAACCAGCTCTGGTGCTCCTTCTGATAGATCTCGAGGCACTACACGGGTTTTAACTACTTAAACGTATTTTTAAGTTCGAAAATTCGACAATTAATTGCAGCCAACAAATTCGCAACCTTTCCGCCCGAATCTAACGGTAAAGAGAGTGAATCGATATGAATTTGACAGAACACAAAAATGTTGCCACAATACAATATTTATTATCCGTGTCCGATGCGCGCCGCGAAGTAGACGCATCGATGACTAATTAATTATTTAATTGTGATATTAGCGCGGCTCGACCGCTGCCTGTAGTTAAACAATGGGTGACCCTAATAAAAGTGAGCCCATTGTCAACGGGATCCTCGCCTTTCTACAACAGAAGCTGCTGCGGGAAGGTCAGATGGATAGGGTGACTGCAGTTCAGATCTGTTCGTCGCGTTTTACTGTCGACGAAATCTGCGCTGCGAAGAAGGTGCTGTTCCAGTCTCTCGGGATTGTCGGCACATTTGTACCTCATCGCAGAGATGATAAAGCCGGAAGGAAGACCCTCGACGACATCATTGAAGTCCTGAGGGAGAACGAACGCGACATGCCTGAGTTCGTGGCGACGGAGGTCTCCAGATTGCCATCCAATACGCCAGACCATGTCGACGTGAGCTGCCTGCTGAAAGAAATTGTGGCTCTTAAAGCAGGCATGGCAGAAATTCTTGAGAAATTTGACAAATCGCAGGCCGTTATTGACGTATTGCGCAAAGAAATCATCCGTTTGCGCGACGGTGCCCTAGAAACGCGGTCACTGACGGCGTCAAATTTCAAGAATAATGACCGGGCGGCAAATGCCAACTCGGTCAATTCGCGTGTAGCTGACACTGCGCCTAATAGCAATGTCACTGTGCATGCCGATCCGCGGTTCCCCTGTCCCCTCCTCGCGGGGCCTCCCGTCAACGCTTCATCGAAACCACGTCGTCGTTTCGCTGACGTGGTTTCTGCTGGTGAGCCTGTTCCAGCCCGTCGGAAAGCCGCGCCTTCAAAAGCGCGTGAAGTTCGGGATCCTCCAAAAAAGGAAACCCATCGCACCAATGTGGACAAGGAGGGTTTCACAACGGTGTCAAGAAAGCGTAAGACACGCAAGAGTCAGTGTGGTACTGCAGAACCGGTCGGTTGTGGTCTGCGGGTCTTCACACCGAGCAAGGCGCTGTACGTGTCGCGCCTGCATCACACTGCCACCGCTGAAGAAGTGACGCAGTATGTTCGCCAGAAAACCGGCTACTCGCTAAGGGTGTTCCAGTTGCATTCGCGCCACTACGTGCACTTCAGCTCGTTTGTGGTGCGCGTGCCGCGGCCGCTCCAGGAGACTATCGCGTGTGCTGATTTCTGGCCGAAAGGTGTCGTGTTTCGTCGGTTCCGGGGCAACCTACCAAATCCAACACCTGAGATGTCGGAAGAACGGGGCCACGCCGTTTCGCCGTCGAAATAAACATTGTTCGGTTGATGAGGCATTGGTGTATACTGTAATGTCATGTAACCTGTTTTTTCAATAAATAAATAAATAATAATTAAATAAATATTTGTTTTCTTTTAAAGTTAACAAGTAGAAAAACTTCTAAAACTTACTATTACTACGCATATGTTTAAACAAAAGTTAGTTCTTTGTACGAAAGGTAAGTTGTTTGTACGTGGTAGGAAGCGAGTCTCGAACGATCTCATCAGTGTCTTTCGTCTCATCTCTCGGGCTCTCTCTTCAGATCAATTTGCACCCAGAAACGGATACAAGTTCAGAAATGTACCGGTGAATATGACGGCGTGCACGGGGTTCATGGCCCACAGCTCGAGCAGGTGCACGGCGGCCCCGAAGCGCAGGCTGGGGTGGCCCGCGAACACCACGCAGGGCTGCCGGAAGTCGCGGCTGAAGGCGTCGTCGTGCAGGCGGCGCGCGTGGCGCAGGCGGGGTGGAGAGTGACACACGTACCGGTGAATATGACGGCGTGCACGGGGTTCATGGCCCACAGCTCGAGCAGGTGCACGGCGGCCCCGAAGCGCAGGCTGGGGTGGCCCGCGAACACCACGCAGGGCTGCCGGAAGTCGCGGCTGAAGGCGTCGTCGTGCAGGCGGCGCGCGTGGCGCAGGCGGGGTGGAGAGTGACACACGTACCGGTGAATATGACGGCGTGCACGGGGTTCATGGCCCACAGCTCGAGCAGGTGCACGGCGGCCCCGAAGCGCAGGCTGGGGTGGCCCGCGAACACCACGCAGGGCTGCCGGAAGTCGCGGCTGAAGGCGTCGTCGTGCAGGCGGCGCGCGTGGCGCAGGCGGGGTGGAGAGTGACACACGTACCGGTGAATATGACGGCGTGCACGGGGTTCATGGCCCACAGCTCGAGCAGGTGCACGGCGGCCCCGAAGCGCAGGCTGGGGTGGCCCGCGAACACCACGCAGGGCTGCCGGAAGTCGCGGCTGAAGGCGTCGTCGTGCAGGCGGCGCGCGTGGCGCAGGCGGGGTGGAGAGTGACACACGTACCGGTGAATATGACGGCGTGCACGGGGTTCATGGCCCACAGCTCGAGCAGGTGCACGGCGGCCCCGAAGCGCAGGCTGGGGTGGCCCGCGAACACCACGCAGGGCTGCCGGAAGTCGCGGCTGAAGGCGTCGTCGTGCAGGCGGCGCGCGTGGCGCAGGCGGGGTGGAGAGTGACACACGTACCGGTGAATATGACGGCGTGCACGGGGTTCATGGCCCACAGCTCGAGCAGGTGCACGGCGGCCCCGAAGCGCAGGCTGGGGTGGCCCGCGAACACCACGCAGGGCTGCCGGAAGTCGCGGCTGAAGGCGTCGTCGTGCAGGCGGCGCGCGTGGCGCAGGCGGGGTGGAGAGTGACACACGTACCGGTGAATATGACGGCGTGCACGGGGTTCATGGCCCACAGCTCGAGCAGGTGCACGGCGGCCCCGAAGCGCAGGCTGGGGTGGCCCGCGAACACCACGCAGGGCTGCCGGAAGTCGCGGCTGAAGGCGTCGTCGTGCAGGCGGCGCGCGTGGCGCAGGCGGGGTGGAGAGTGACACACGTACCGGTGAATATGACGGCGTGCACGGGGTTCATGGCCCACAGCTCGAGCAGGTGCACGGCGGCCCCGAAGCGCAGGCTGGGGTGGCCCGCGAACACCACGCAGGGCTGCCGGAAGTCGCGGCTGAAGGCGTCGTCGTGCAGGCGGCGCGCGTGGCGCAGGCGGGGTGGAGAGTGACACACGTACCGGTGAATATGACGGCGTGCACGGGGTTCATGGCCCACAGCTCGAGCAGGTGCACGGCGGCCCCGAAGCGCAGGCTGGGGTGGCCCGCGAACACCACGCAGGGCTGCCGGAAGTCGCGGCTGAAGGCGTCGTCGTGCAGGCGGCGCGCGTGGCGCAGGCGGGGTGGAGAGTGACACACGTACCGGTGAATATGACGGCGTGCACGGGGTTCATGGCCCACAGCTCGAGCAGGTGCACGGCGGCCCCGAAGCGCAGGCTGGGGTGGCCCGCGAACACCACGCAGGGCTGCCGGAAGTCGCGGCTGAAGGCGTCGTCGTGCAGGCGGCGCGCGTGGCGCAGGCGGCCGGCGCGCGCCAGCGCCGCGTGCGGGAACGGCTCCTCCGGCAGGTACACCTACAGACAAAAAGAACCAAACAAATACGTTTATTCTTGGCGTGACCATAATACATAATTTACACAATAGATAACAATAAAAACAAAAACATTTTGGCCGTGCCACGAAAAGGTCCCACCTCAGCAAGATGCTAGCTCGAGAGCTAGCGCTGATCTTCCGGTGGGACCATAGGTGGCGCCACGGAGAACTGCACGCACGACCGCTGATCGCATTTAGGACGCGTTAACCTGAACGTAGACAATAGCGCTGTCCATGTCACGTCACCTGCGGACGCATCGCACGATATACCGGGTGTCGGTCGCGGAGCGAAGTGAACGACAGTTCACAGGGCGCCGGGCTCCGGGATGAGTTTATTGCCGGTACATAAATAAATAATTGATTTTTGGAAATCCAACGAATATAGAAATCGATAATTCGACAACATCTATAAATAGTATTGAGGTTGATCCTACTATTGTTACAAACATATTACTGAAACTAGATCCCTCCAAGTCTGCCGGCCCCGACGAGCTGCCTGCCCAGTTCTTGATTAACTGCGCGAAAACCTTGACATGGCCCATTGTCTTGCTTTTCAGGCGATCCTTCTCCGAATGTTCCTTACCATCGTTGTGGAAATCAGCCTATGTTACTCCGGTACATAAAAAAGGACCCAAAAATGATGTTACCAACTATAGACCTATTTCTAAACTATGTATTATATCTAAAGTATTAGAAAAAATTGTTAACGGACAAGTTTATGAAGCCTTAAAGAATTCTTTCAGTCTCAATCAACACGGTTTCCTTCAGCGTAGGTCCACGGTATCTAATCTTGTATTATTAAATGAATATATTACTAAAGCTATGGATAGTGGCTGTCAAGTGGACGTCATTTATACGGACTATAGCAAGGCGTTCGATAAAATTGATCACGGTATACTGATTTCAAAATTGTACAATATAGGAATAAGTGGCGATCTGTTAAGGTGGTTCTCGTCCTACATAGAAAATAGATCTCAGGCAGTCGTCATAAATAATTATATATCAGGGTGGGTTACAGTTCCCAGTGGGGTCCCTCAAGGGTCTCTGCTCGGACCTCTGTTATTCAACGTGTTTGTTAATGATATAAGTAAATGTTTTATTCACTCTAAACTTCTTTGTTTCGCTGATGACATGAAAATTTATTTAAGGATAAAATCTAACCATGACGCACTATTACAGCAGGCAGACCTCAGTCGCCTCGATGAGTATTGCCGGCTTAATAAGTTGGAATTGAACCCATCTAAATGCTATGCAATGACTTTTTCTCGCAAGCACAACTTAATTCCTACTTCTTACGCATTGAAAGGCCAGCCGCTAGAAAAGGTCACACAAATGAGAGACCTCGGTGTTGTACATGATTCTAAACTCATTTTTGACAGGCATATAGACAGTATCGTCGGCGGTGCTTTTAAGGCGCTAGGCTTCATAATGCGTAACTCGACTCACTTTACTCAAGCGAAAACGTTAAAAGTTCTCTACTGCTCCTATGTGAGAAGTAAACTGGAATACGCTTCGCAAGTATGGAATCCTTGTTATAGCAAATACATCGACAGAATAGAGCGTGTCCAGCAAAAATTTCTAAAGTACTTGTGTTTTAAACTTAAATCTAATTATAGTACATTTAGCTACACTGATATATGTAAGAAACATCACCTAATTCCTCTACAAAAACGACGTGAGATAGCTGATATAACCTTTATTCTTAACATTACAAGCGGCGTCACTGATTGCCCTGAGTTGCTTGAGAACCTCTCATTCAATACTCCCCTTCGTTCTAAACGGCATTTTCCTCCCATATCTCTTAAATCTGCATCATCCAATTACAGACAAAATAGTTTCCTGACGCGTGCAAGTCGTAGCGTGAACAATTTAACGAAGGAACTGGATATCGACATATTTAACTGTAAAATTCCTTCTGTGAGACAAAGTTTGGTGACAAGGTGCTTTAACTAGACGTGTTACATAGTCGTTCACCCGCCTGGGCTTAAAATATACGTTGCCATTTTTTGAGCTCGTGTAGTGTAGTGTATTGTTTACCATTTTCTTCCTTTTTTTTTTTTTTTATATATACTTTTTCTATACAACGTGAGATGATGTGAAGTGATGAGTGTCGCACTTTAATTTAAGATTAGTTAAATTGTTTCTATCCGTGAGATCCTGTAATTGGCTTCCCTGCTTTCTATTATATTTAAGTTTACTCAAAATTGTTAAAGCTGTTGGTTCTCCTAAATAAATAAATAAAATAAATAAATAAATAAATAGATAACTATGGGGCGGTGTCGAAGTCGAAACGGGGGGAAACGAAGAGGAGACGTTATAATCATGTCGACGAGCGATACCGCTCAGGAAACGTTCGAACGATCAGGTAGGTAGAGCCCGGTATACGAGGAGTTCATAATGAAAGAGTATGTTCACCTTGGCCTGCTTGCCGGCGCTGACCCACTCGGCCAGGATGTTGGAGTAGGCGAGGCTGGCGTCGGCCACCTCGCTGAGCACGTAGAGCGGCACGTGCGCCAGGCCGGCGGCGTCCAGGTGCGCGCCCAGACACTCCAGCAGGTCGTACAGCACGCCGGACGGGTACGCGGGCAGCAGCACGCCGCCGCCGCCGCGCAGCGTGCCCGCCGCGTGCACGCACAGGTCGCCCAGCATGTTGTCGGGGTTGTGCGCCGGCGTCTGCGTCAGCGCCGCCAGCACCAGCAGGTCCGCGCCGCGCAGCGCCGCCTGGTTGATGGGCCGCGGGTGCGTCGTCAGCGTCGACGACCCCGACACGTACGCCACCTGCCGACACCCGACACCCGACACCCGACACCATCCCCGGTCCTTTATTGCTCAACCGTTTGATGATACGTTACGGGTACATATACACGCAAAATAGGCGCATTATAAGACGTCGAGTTGCGGAAAATCGGCCCGCGATAATCTATATAGGGTATTTCGCCAATTACTGGCCACCGTTCAATAACTGGCCACCTCATACTAAAAATGAACTCTGTTTACCTGCAAACTGAATTCATTTTAGTATAAGGTTTTAATTACTGGCCATCATTCAATAACTGGCCACGTTATACTAAAATGAATTCAGTTTGCAGGTAAACAGAGTTCATTTTTAGTATGAGTTGGCCAGTTATTGAACGGTGGCCAGTAATTGGCGATTTACCCTACGGGGTAGATGTGCTCCGAGCGTATGTACTTATTTACAGCTAACGGTAGGTTTTACTTATAATTATCACATTTATTTATTTATTTAATCTTTATTGCACAAAAGAAAACTTATCGTACAAAAGGCGGACTTAATGCCATGAGGCATTCTCTACCAGTCAACCTTAGGGCAAAGCGGAAAAATTGTAGGCGGTGCAATTAACTTACACATAAGTAACAAAACATAATTATAATACTTATACATAATTTTGCTATACATGTAAATATATACATACATCTAATATAATATAAACATATATAATATCTACCTACATTATAAATTGCGGTACTAAATTCATTGATTATTATTTTTATTTAATTACATAGGACACTTGTTATGTGTAAAACGTTTACGGGCCGATAGATCAGCCCCGATGGCTTCAAGGCCGGTTCACACGTATTAAGTTGTCAAGTAATTAACTAAATTTTAACTTAATTTTAAGTGACTTAAAGCGTGTAAACAATTAATTTAGTTATAAGTTACAAGTTAAAATTTAGCGTACAAGTAAACAAGTAGATTAAAATTTTGACTATTTATCGGTTAAGTGGGTGGGCGTGAATTATGACTTGACATGTCTGAACAGACACAATTAGGTAAATATTACTTAAGTGTATAAGTCTGGCGGAGCAGTCGCATTCGAAATTCTTATTTCGTAAGCGTTTGAAGAACTTTTTTGAAATCAAAATGTCGAAGTGGTCGGAAGACACTACAGTAAAGTTTATTGAAGAATACATAAAGCGCGATTGTCTGTGGAATAAAAGAAGCCTTAATTATAGGAATAAGCAAGCAAAACAACAAGGGACTGCCGATATAGTGTTGGCCATGGCGATACCTAATTTTGGTGTCAAGGAAGCCGAATCAAAGATTAAAAGTGTCCGAACATCATCTCGGGCTAACTTATGAACTTAACTAATTCGAACGTGTAATCGCTTGCTTAAATTTAAGTCGCTTAACATTGAGTTAAAGTTCAGTTATCTACTTGACAACTTAATACGTGTGAACCGCCCTTCAGGATGGGAACGGCGCTGGCTGACCTTCTCGTGCGCGGAGCGCAGCACCCAGTTGGCGGAGCCGAGGCAGAACCCGGAGGAGACGGGCGTGGCGTCGAGCGCGCCGTAGATGTCCACGCGCTCGTCGTAGCCCACCACGCGCACGCGCGCCAGCGCGCGCTGCATCGCCGCGGCCGAGTACAGCCGCCGCCACGCTCTGCAATTGCAATATTTCTGCTTTTATTTTCACTATTTCTATCCGGAAATACTTGCCATCGCCGCATATAAATTTTTAGGGTTCCGTACCCAAAAGGTAAAAACGGGACCCTATTACTGAGACTTCGCTGTCCGTCCGTCCGTCCGTCCTCTGTCATCAGGCTGTATCTCAAGAACGGTGATAGCTAGACAGTTGAAATTTTCACAGATGATGTATTTCTATTGCCGCTATAACAACAAATACTAAAAAAAATAATTAAGGGCGGCTCCCATACAACAAACTTGTTTTATGGTACGGAACCCTTCATACGCGAGTCGGATCGCACTTGCCCAATTTTTTAATCTTCTAACAACTTGTATGATTGGTCTTCGCCCTTTGTCTGCCTCTAATTGAAATCCGGCTCACTCGCGTCAGGCTCTCTCGAACATGGACTGCTGGATGCTAGGCTATTCTGAACGTTTTAGTTAGAGTGGCGCATGCGCCCCACGGCTCTCGCCCGGGGCCGGTTACCTGGGGCGCGCGGCGTGCGCGAGCGGCGGCGGCAGCACGTGCAGCAACTCCTTCCAGCGCTTGGCCGCCGTGCCCGAGCTGCAGTTGGACAGCCACTCCGACAACTCCTCCAAATAGAATCTGAAGTCAAAATATTCCATTTGCTTAGTAAATCAAAGTTATCAAAGGAAGCATGAGATAACTACCTACAGGCTATTCCAAAATAACCATGCCATACCTGCAAAAGGCCAACAAAAAAACGCGTCTCGAGTGAGACGAGTCAGGTAACCAATTATAAAAATGGTCGCCAACTAAAAAAATTAAAGAGCCCTTTCGCTACAGGTAGAATGTAAGGTGTGTAGGCCGCCAGCCGGGGACTCACCGGCCGATCTGCAGCGTGGGCTCGGTGGCCAGCACCTGGCCCTTGAAGCCGGGCGTGTCCAGCACGAAGGGCAGCGCCAGCATGCAGGTGTAGTTGGACACCAGCAGCACGTCCAGCTGCGCGAAGTCCACCACCTTGTCCAGCGGCGGCGCCCACTCCGGCGCCGAGTCCACGAACACGCGCCCGCAGCATTCTTTTAGCTCCTGCCATACATATTGAGCATATAAAATACAGACAATGCTATTATTATTATTATATCGTATGGCTTTATTCCTATAAATTTACAATTTATGTATACATTACATGCAATTTATATTATAACTTTATATCTAGATTAAGTAGCCAGTCCCTTGCTTCCGGTGTAAGTGCCAGTAGATCCTGCAGTCGCCCCGCGAAGCGTCTCCCGGGACACTCCTCAACGATGTGACGGACAGTTTGACTCGGCGCTCCACAGTCGCAGGCTGCAGTTGCAGAAATGCCCCACTTATGTAGGTTATAATTACACCGGCCTACACCCGTCCGAATGCGATTTAGTGAGACCCAGATTTTGCGGTGTTCTCTAAATCCAGGTGGTTGCTTGGTGGGATCCATCACGTCGGTAGGGGCGCCACTCTGATCGAGCCACTGCCTCCTCTACTCCTTGATGATACTGAAGGGTACCTGATCCTGTAGGTGACGATCGGCCCAGATTGGTTTGCGCGACTGCAGTCGCATGTTAGGGAGATCGTCCAGTATTGCTCGTATGGGCAGCATCTGCGTCGTCGCCTTGACCCGCTCCCGCCCGGCGTCTTGTGTCCTCCTGATATCCGGTGGGGCAATATGGGATAGCACCGGAAGCCATCTGGTAGGAGTAGGCTGTAAGCTGCCAGATATGGTCCGCATAGCGCGATTTAGTTGGGTATCAATTTTATTCGTATGTGAGCTTCTGTACCACACAGGTGCACCATACTCTGCTGGCGAATATACAAGCGCGATGGAAGAAGCCCGCAAGACGTCAGCACGAGCACCCCAGGAAGTGCCGGCTAGCCTGTTTATGAGGTTCACACGGGTTTTTACTTTTTGGGCTAGGTTGTCCAGGTGAGTCCTGTAGGTGAGCGACCGATCCAGTGTGATACCCAAGTATTTTGGGTTGGCATTGTGGCGTAGTTTTTGTCCGCAAAAGATGTCGTCCGCCTCTCTGCTTGCTAAGCTGTTTGATAAGTGGAATGCTGCAACGTCGGTTTTGGAGGGGTTCGGACAGAGTCTCCATTTGTCGTAGTACCGGCTCAGGATGTCCAAGTCCCGCGTGAGCACTGCTTCGCCTGCTTCGAAATCTCT
Source organism: Apotomis turbidana (assembly GCA_905147355.2). Lineage (NCBI taxonomy): Eukaryota > Metazoa > Arthropoda > Insecta > Lepidoptera > Tortricidae > Apotomis > Apotomis turbidana. The sequence continues at coordinate 198,160 of LR990283.1, forward strand.
TGTTTGAGTTGTAAGCGCAATGTCATCAGCGTACAAGAATTTGTGGCACGTAGTGGTGGGCATATCACTGGTATATATGTTGAATACGAGTGGAGCCAAGACTGAGCCCAGCGGGAGTCCATTTTTGAGGAGACAGACAATGCTATGACAAAAAGTTGCTCGCTCATAAAGAAAAACAGCCATATAGAAATGTATTAAAGAGCAAGGCACTATTATACAGGTTCTTCTGTAAGGTTAGCCATGGCCGCCATGGGGTTATTTTTTTGTCATAACATAATTTGTCCTATAAAGTCGTTACCCATAACACTTCTGGCATAAAATACTGTTAAATACCCATATTTATTCATTTCCATGTGTCCTGCATTTCAAATTGCAAAAAAAATACTGCTGGGAGCTTTTATGCATTATTCAGAATATCCATGCTGAGAAATATCACTTCAATTGACGTTGCAAATACCGCATATTATGGAAATGTATTTCCTCTACTGACATATGGTATTTTATTTTGGGGGAACTCAACAATAATTTATTTGCTTTGCAAAAAAGAAGTCTATGAATTATATGCAAACTAAGAAGCACAGAAATATGTATTTATATTTTAAAAAATTGTTAATTTATTAAAGGTAGAAACAACATTCTCATTAAAAATATGAGTTAACAATAATATCAGATCAAAAGCCTGTATGTCGCTGGAATCAAAATATTCAATCATTTACCTGAATGTTTGAAGTCGCTTACCTGCAAACTTAAAGAGTGGCTAGCTACTAAGTGTTTCTACGATTGAAATGAATATTTTAGTGCAGATAATTAAGATTTAGGAAATTTTCAAGTTAAATTATGGTATGCCATGCGAAATGTATAAACTGTTAAAAGTATCGCATACACAGTCTTGCCAATAATAAATGTCTTTATGCCTTAAGCATTATTAAAGATTATGACTTGTGATAATAGTCATATTCATTATTGTGACTGTTAATATATAATACTAGCTTTTGCCCGCGACTTCGTACGCGTAGAACTCGTTAATTGATATTGACAATAAAAAAAAAACAATTAGACTTTCAACCCTTTCAGGTATTCAATACTCGAATGGAATCTAGTTAGTAGTTTAGTTCTGGGCTATTGGGTGAAAGCCATGGACAAAATGCAAAAATCCTTTTTTTAATATTTTTGGAGTTGCAAGGCTAAGTCCCATTCGATTCAATAAGTTATCCGAGGCTAAGTCCTATTCGATTCCATAAGCTATGCTCAGAAATGGCTCGAGATGGTGACGGTCCATAATCAACTGACGAAGAAGGTATGGTTCTATTCACCAAAGAATTTTGTCACATTATGAAATTGGGACAAAATAATTATTACTTAGCTACTATTATTTTTCTAACTTGGTTTTTACAACTTAGTTTATTGAAGTATAGTTCAATAAATTATCCTAAATGATTTATTTAGGTCAGTAAAAACATGTATTTTTTTTGATTTGGAGACATGAGCAAGCTACATACTATTCATGAAAAAAACATTTCGTGCCCAAATGTATTCCTGCGACTTTTCATGTTCGCCCCTGTGATTTATTAATAGTCATAGAAAATGTTAAAAACTTTTAATGGAAACTGTAGACGTTTAAAATTAAATGGTAAATTATTCGGTATAATTGGAACACGTGGTATAAGCACACTTTGTCCCTTGGCTTCTCCCGTTAAAATCGTGCCCTTCACAATGTATTTCCCTAATTAGGTGATTCTCAATCTAGCGCCGTTGCCAAGTTGCGCATTAACAAAACTGGTACTTTTTTAGTTGATTTTGAAAACAATATCATTTTTGATGCCAATATGGTTCTTTCACATAGCCAGTTTTCGTCATGAATATAAGTGTGCCTATAAACCGACCATGAAAAAATGCTCGGTCGGTGATAGAGCCAAAAAATTGCACTTTTTCTATTTCCTCTTATAAGTATCATAATAAGGCTATCCTTCTCCATCAAAGCGTGTCAGGCCCTTGACTTAAGCACGTCGATTATGTAGCATAATAATTGATTGACAATTCGGGTCTTGTCGAGTATCCGAGTCTAAGATCCGAAAAATACAAAAACTTTATGCACTAATAGGAACTGTACTCGGCGATAAATATTGCACATCGGTCTTTAGCCCTTAATTTGACAAAAGATGACGAAGGTCGCTGGTTCAAGCCTCGTTATGGTAAAATAGAGCAAAATATTCTGGCTCGAAAATAATATATGGAAAAAGATGGTCAAAGAATTTGTTCACCCTGCCATACACGCCAAATTATGGGTTAGAAAGAGGCAATTCAGCAATTGGCTGTTTATTTACGACGATTTCCGAACACTGGCGACCTTCCATCAATCATTGTTTAAAATTAAGATGAATGAAATGGGAATGAACGTAAATACTTTCTCGTTTATAATATTATTAGGATTATTTATATATGTTAAGTATCGTATCTTTGCATACTGTGTTATTTACTACTTTATTTATACTCAGTTACCAAGCGGAGGTACATAATCAAAGCTCGTAGGCACTATTTTCAGATGATGTGCGTATCGGAACGTGATACCTACCTGAAGGGCTACTCCGATGTTCGAAATTTTACTTTCGTATAGTGCTATTCCATTCACTCAAATATACCTTGACAGGAGATCGAGAGGGATGGCACTATTCGACAGTCAAATTTTGAACATCGGAGTAGCCCTTCTGCAATCACTGGTTTGACATGTCTTGCCAGATGGGTGTGTGACGTTTGTCAAATCAAATGTGATTGATTCAAATTTGTAAAATTTTATGTATTTGATTCTTGAAATTACGCGATTAATCGAATTTTGAGGATACAAGTTCCCATATCAGAATTTATTGTTTTTTTACAAAGGATAGTTTGGTATGCGTTTGGTGAAGGTCTATCGTAGGTAGATTAGTTTACGTCAAAACGATGACATGTAGGGAGTTGTTGCAACTACAATGATTTTCTCTCCATACAAAGTTTAATCCCGTTTTTCACGGGAACACTACATTTATTCGGGATGAAAGTATCCTATGTCCTTCCCCAGGACTGAAACTATCTATATACCAAATTTCATCTAAATCGGTTCAGCGGTTTAAGCGTGAAGAGGTAACAGACAGACAGACAGACAGACAGACACACTTTCGCATTTATAATATTAGTATGGATTACGATTTTTACGACAAACAATCATTATTACTATAAACTTCATGGGAAGTGAATAAGGATCTCAGATTTTATTTTATTAACCCTTTGACCGCCAAAGACGGCAAATCACGTCATCGGGAATTCGTGCCACTGACGCCAACGACGTCTATTGACGTCAAAATTTCAGTGGTCAAAAACATGCTAATTCAAACCACTATCTGTGTTTCTTAATCTCTGTTGATTTTGGAGCACTTTTTTTTTTTTTTTGGTTTGGCGTCAGTGGCACGGTGAATTGCTTTGCCGCTCGGCGCTCAAAGGGTTAATGAATATAGAAATAGGGAGCCTCTCCATTGCCAAAACAACATTTTCTTTTCTTCTGCTGTGTCTACATACTAATACTTAATCCCATTTATGATCATTATTAAGATTAGATTGCCTCAAGAAAATAACAAAAACCAATTGCAGATTGGTTGGTACGGACCCCCTCCAGTAGCGGGTCAGTGATGTGTGGCGGCGTGTAGGAGGGCAGGCTGGCCAGTCGCGCGGACGGGACGGGCGGCAGCGGCAGGAAATTGAGTACAGAGTGAGCCGACAGCCCACAGTCTAGCATGATCAGCAGCTCCTTGAATGACAGCACGAAGCACGGCTTAGCCGCATCGCTGCTCAAGCAATACTGGAAATATACAATATGAATATAAACTACTTTGGCAACCTTCTAGCAGGCAAGAGGTGTGTGTCAAATAAAGCTCTGAGGCCTGTGGCACACTAGTTATTTTTTTTTGGCAAGTACTAAATTACCTTTGTGGTGGTGCACCTCTAATCAAGATGGGCATGCATAAAATATAAATTAGTAATAATTTATCAAATTTTAATAAATGATGCATGCAGATCTAAGACAAAATAGTTCAGATATAGTTTGTATACATGTATGTTGGTATATATAAACATTAGGTTAATTATTTAGTAGTCACTAGTCAATCTACTGAGACCAGCTGGAGAAAGTGCCAGATATCCACGCTCCACCACCTTCATACAATAATATACATATAATGCTTTTTAAATTTGACTCAATATGGCTAGAGCTTAAATAGCCTCTAATATCATTGATAGAGGTTAATATACTACTAATTACTGCTGACTGTTAACAAAGGCTTATAATAAAGTTACTGCTATTAAGGAAGGCTTCTTAGGCATAGCCACTAGAGCAGTGTTTCTTAACCCGTGGTCGCGGACCCCTGGGGGTCCACGAGCATATGTTAGTGTTTTTTAACCCGTGGTCCGCGGACCCCTGGGGGTCCGCGTATGTATGGGAGTCCGCAGATTGCTGCTTTTAATAATAATAATAATAATAAGACATTTATTCATTGTTTTTGTACATTTTTGGTTATCAAGAGGGTCCTTAAAAGTGTGTTTGATTTCCTAAGGGGTCCGTGGACAAAAAAGGTGTAGAGCAAACTCACCAGCTTCATGATGTTATGGTATTCCTAACCTACAAACCTAACACTTCAAGACTAGGCCCACTTGGCTATACAACGATTAGTATGCACATACTGATTGTGAGATTCACCAATGCAATGGTTTTGTTTTGTACGTATAAACAGTGCACAACGCCGATCAAAGAAGGACTATCGCCGAGAGTCACGTCTAAAACCAAATATATATTCTTCAATGTAGACGTTTGACGTTTGTCATGGCGGTATATAAATTAACATCTAGGATACTAGTAATTTAACAAATCCGAAGTACTACGGAAATGTTTCTATAGTATATAATGTATTATTGATACAAAGTAGCGTAGACACTAAGCGGCCTGTGTCTGTGTTATTATTATTAAGCCAAGAATGGCAGCTCGAGCTGTGTCTGTGTATTTTTAATCTCCCAGCTTCTGTCAGGTGTCAGTGTCAACTGTCAGTGTCAGACTTAGGTGTCTGATGTCAGGCGCGTTCAGAAATAATCTATGAGACGTGAATTTCTAAGGGACTATGTACACCGCGTTTTATTAATGCGCCGTTGACGCGCATTTGTACCAATACACACACGATTCGCACGAAAGTCAGACGCAGCTTGTAGCCCTTCGTACACCTGCAGACTGGTAGAAAAATCCAAATATCGGCTTCCTTTACCGTCCTAACGGCATTTTGTGAGCCATTTTGGCAACATGACTTTTTCGAAGTAAAAAAGCCTGCTGAGTTCGATTCTGGATGTTGCGAAGCCGAATTTTGCCTCCCTCCCCCCATTTCCCCTTTTTACCTCAAAAAATGTCCCTAATCACAGTTTTGACGGTTTTATACAAAAAGTATTACAGCTAGAAAAAAGTGTCAGACAAGAATGATCTCTATAAAATTTCCTATAACGTGGTGTATAAACTTTTTTAGTAGACCTTATGGTTTGTGAGCAATATCTTCCCGAACTTCCTTTACTGTCCTAACGGCATTTTGGCAACATGACTTTTCCGATGTAAAAAAGCCTGCTGAATTTGGTTCTGAATGTTGTCAAGCCGAATTTTGTTCCCCTCCCCCCATTTCCCCCCTTTTTACCTCAAAATATGTCCCTAATCATGATTTTTACGGTTTTATACATAAGTATTACAGCTAGAAAAAAAGTGGCAAAGACAAGATTGATCTCTATAATATTTCCTATAACATGGCGTATAAACTTTTTTAGTAGGCCTTATGGTTTGTGAGCAATATCTTCCCGAACTTCATTATTATTTTTTAAATTGATTAACATGGTCGAGTCAGTGAAATACACTTATGTTCGGATACAGGATCAGCAGCACTGCAGCTCTTGACGCTGACATCCAGTTGGCGTGATGCTTATTATATGTCAAGACTTACGAGGCTTTCAGTCATAAGCAGTCGTCAGATTTACACGCAGAACTGTATCCAAGTCGGGCTGAAAGCGACTTAGAAAATAAAAATGCTTTACTTCTGACCATGAAGTCATTCAAAATGCTCAGTTATACGCCTGATTCTCCAGAAACGGGCCTTAGGAATGCAGTTACCCAGTATCTTAAGGGACTGCTTTAGAACGTTTGAATATTCTGGCGTTTTACTCAGGCACTGGCGATTCGAACGGCTTTTTGCAGGTAATAAAATAATTAAATTGATCATTTGCGTTTCTAAAACATTTACCTAGACAACACTCCTTTGATTAAAAGTATTCCGTTTTCAAGTATTTGCAAACGTGGATCATGGACTGTAATGTATCGAAAGCACTGTGAACTACTCAATGAGATCGGCATACACCCCATGAGCGAAAGGCTGAGAAGTTCCTGTCCCACAGTGGGACGAAAATCGGCTTTCATAGACATAGAAATCAAAGTTGTGATATTCGAGTTTTTTTTATTGGAATCGCTTTTACCTGTTGTTTAATTACTAAAATATGATTTTGGGACAATTTGGTTGGAAAATTAATGAGTTATAATTTTTTTCCGAAAAACTTGTATGGAGCTGATACGAAAAATCTAAATATCTCGGGAACCGCAAGATTAACCGTTATATCCTCGCAGATGGTTATACAATGAATTATTACTGATTTTTTGGCATACTACATATATCGGTCACAGCTGCGGTTTTTTTTTTAAAAATCGTTTTATGTATTTTTCGTTCGAGGCGTCTAAATTAGCAAATAAAAGTACTTATTATTAGTCTATCTGTCTAATTTACTGAAATTATGAAATAAGAGAACATTTAAAAAAAATACATGCTGTAGGGATGAGTGTTGGAGACAAGTGACAACAACGAAAGTGGTACATAGACTCCGGTTTATTAGGAATAAGAAAGCCTTATATGCTAGAATACACACACATATACTTATCATATACTTACACCACTACACCTCCCATTCACAAGAAAAAAAAAAACGATTACTCCGTTTTTTTTTTTTTTATACAGATTTATACAATTTAGTGCGGTTCTTGTGTACTACATCAGTTTTTCCATCTCTTATTATTTCTACATTGGGAGTTAGATCTCTTAGAACTACGTAAGGTCCCGAATACAGTGGGTCCATCTTAAGTCTATTTTCATTTTTAAGTAATATTTGATCATTTTTCTTATACATTATGGGATTAATATTTTTATCATATTTGGATTTACGTACTATTTTACTCGTAATTAAATTTTCTTTTGCTTCCTTCTGAGAAAGTTGTAGTCTGTATCGTAACTCACAAGGGTAGCTGTCATAATTGTAAAGAGGCTCAACTTTAGTTGATAAATTGCTTGGCAAATTACATTTTTTACCAAATACCAGCTCGTAAGGCGTATACTTGGTTTCGGAATGGACAGAAGTATTATACGAGAATGCCCAATAAGGAAGCCAATCGCTCCACGTTTCGGGGTGACAGTCTGTCTGAATTCGCAAAAACGTACCCAAATGTTTGTGAGAGTTTTCCAAGGCGCCAATGCTTTCATAGTGATAAGCTGTAGACTGTAGTTTGTTAATTTTGAGTAATTTACATACCTCTGTCATGACGTTTGAGATGAATTCCGTGCCTCGGTCTGTTGCTATCTCTTGGGGTATTCCATACCTAAGAATAAAATTATTTACTAATGCCTTACTTACTTCTGTTGCCGTTTTAGACATAAGTGGATACGCCTCTACGTATTTAGATAACTCGCATTGCAGAGTTAAAATATATGAATAATTATAACTATCCTTATCTAAGGGCCCTACTAAATCTAAGTATATCTTGTTAAATGCCGAGTCGGCAGTGGTCGTTATGACCATTGGTTCCTTGGTATGACGCGTGTATTTTTGTTTTTTACATATATCACAGCGTTCTACAAATTGTTTAACGTCGCGTTCTAAACCCGACCAAAAATAATATTTTTTAATATTATTAATCATTCTTCTTGTACCTGCGTGGCCACTCGTAGGTAACAAGTGAAAATCGTTCAGTATAACTCTCTGGTCATCTTTGTCGGTTATTTTTATAACATCTTTTAATATACATAATGACGGACCGGTCCAATCCTTTGTTCTACTTATCTCTTGTGCTAACTTGTCAACAAAAACGTAATTATTTTTATTTTTTACTATGTATATTTGATAAATATGACATGTCTTACAAAAAACTTCGAGTTTTCTCACAAATTCGGCTCGCGAAATCTGCGATTGAGCGTTCGAGTTTATATAAATTGCCATTCTACTAGGCACGTAGCACAATATTTTACTTTTATGATTAACTTCTGGTTTTAAACCTTGTTTACTCAACTCTTGACTTGTACTAAACAATAATTCTACAGAATTCGAAGGTTTTTTACTTAATTCTGTGACTTTTGGTTGATCAGGCCAAATGTTACTAGAACTAAGGTCAATCGACGAATTTGGAGAATTTTGTTTGATCATTTGCTTATATTTTGATCTAGTCATTACATTAATAACGTTTCCATGCATCTCTTTCAGCTCTTCTGACGTTATTCTAATACGGGACAATGCGTCTGCAGCCGCGTTGTCCTTCCCTTTCACATACTCGATGGTGAAGTCGTACTCTTCCAACGCTAATCTAAATTTTAAAAGCCTGCTGGATGGATCTCTCATATTATATAAATAAATCAATGGACGGTGATCACTTTTTACCGTGAATTTCCTGCCAAATAAGTACGGCCGGAAATACTTAATCGCCCAAACTATAGCCAACAGTTCTTTTTGAACAGTGGGGTAGTTAATTTCTGCTTTATTGAGACCTCTACTAGTGTAGGCTACTGGTCTACCATCGCTGTTCGCTAATATCGCGCCAATAGAAAATCCACTCGCATCAGTTTGCAAAATAAAATGGCTTTGTTCCGACAAGTCAGGATATGCGAGGACAGGCGATGTTGTAAGTGCATTTTTTAAATTTTCAAATGATTTCTGACATTGTTCACTCCAACTGAACTCTACATTTTTCCTACATAGTTGGTTTAATGGGTGTGCTTTTTCGGCGAAATTGTTTATGAACTTTCTGTAATAGTTAGCAAAAGCTACGAACCTTTTAACTTCATCTACGTTTTTAGGTACTGGGTATTCATGTAAAATCTTTATTTTATCAGGGTCTGGCAGTATTCCGTTTTCTGACACTACATGTCCAAGATAAAGAATTTGTTTTTTAAGAAAGTCGCACTTCTCTGGATTTAGTTTGAGGTTGACTTTTCGTAGCCTCGAAAACACATCCATTAAATTTTTATTATGATCCGCAAGGTTTCTACCAAATACAATTAAATCATCTAAGTAGACAAAACATTTCTCATAATTTAAACCCGACATTGCCACTGTTATCATTCGGGAAAAAGACCCAGGGCTTACTTTTAATCCTTGTGGCATTCTGGTCAGTTGATACTGGCCGGAACAAAAAGCTGTATACTGCCTACTTTCTTCATCTAACGCTACCTGATAATAGCCGGAAAATAAGTCGAGGTGGGAGAAATAAATGGAACCTGACAGTGAATCTAAAATCTCTGTAATATTCGGTAATGGGAATTTATCATCCTGTATGTGGTTATTAAGTTGCCGATAATCTATTACCAGTCTCCATTTCTTCCCCTCTCCTTCCTTACTTTTTTTTGGCACCAGCAATACTGGGCTCGACCACTCGCTTTGGGTCGGTTCAATAATACCATCATCTAGCAATTTATTTATTTGTTTATCTAATTCTTGTTTTTGGGAATGCGGTATCCTATAGGGTTTTTTTAAATATTGGGGATGTGTTTGGTTTTAAATGTATTTTTTGTTTGTATATATTTGTGGTTGTTAATTTGTCATTGGCCAAATGGAAAACGTCTGAAAATTTGGCACACATACTTTCTATTGAAGTTTTTTCCTCCGTATTTAGATGGCTCAACTGTAATAATGAAAATAATTTCTTAACCCTATCCGCATTTCCTTGCATGGCATTGAACGTACATACGTCATAACTTTGTAAACTTTCTATTTGTGGGCTTATGTTCTTTAAGTTTATTTCATCTTCCGTTGTATTTAAAATTTTAATAGGTATTACCCCGTTAACGGGTCTGACCATAGCATTAGCTATAAAAACTCCACTGCGAAGCTCTTTCGTGCAAACCACACATTCATCAGTCATATCTGTTTTAATGTAATGAATAGACTCCGACCTGGGCGGTATAACCAGTGACAAATCCTTCTCATTTATATTAAATAATGATAAATACATTTCCTTTCCATTATTACTAACTAGTCGCAGAGTATTCGAGCTGTAATCTAAAACTGCTCCATACTTTCTTAAAAAGTCGTTACCTATGATCCCATTAGCTAAACATGGCAATGAATGGAAAATATAAATTTTATGATGAAATGATTCACCTTTGGCAACTAGTTGTAAATAGATGTATCCTATTGCCTCGATGCTGCCCCCAATACCATTTACAGTACACCTCTGTTTATGGTATGGAATATTTAATGTGGTGATATATTTTAATTTAATCGCACTAATTGTTGCGCCACTATCTATAAGAAAAGAATAGTCACGATCTTCGACTTTAAACGTAGCTACCAATGAGCTATCGGTCGCTAATATGGACATGTTAGTCACGAAAAAACTTATTCGCGTCATTAGAATCCTGTGATTCAGCTTCAGTCTGAGTCATCATTTTGATACTAGGACGATTCCACTGATGACTGGTCTTGTTAGTATAATTACCTGGATGTCGCCCTCGTGTGCCTCTGAAGTTGCCCCGATTGTTGCCACGATACGCCCCTGCCCCACCACGAGGACCGTAGTTGTTGGGCGTACCGCGCCCTCGCGTTTGATATTGTCCTCGAGACCTATGAAAGCCCCTTTGTGCATAGTATGGCCTATGCGATTGTCTATGTGAGAAAATTTGAGGTGACATACCCATAATCTCTCCCGAAGCTGAAGCGGCTGTGACGTCATCCTCCTCTTGGGCTGACTGTATCGCATCCTTCAGCGATTCAAAATTTCTTGCTACGATGATAGTACTCAATCTGCGATTTCGCAGGCCGTCAGCAAATTTTTTGATAGCTAATTTTTCATTTAGCGGCTTGAGTACCTTATAACTGTCTGTGTTGCCGTCGGCCTGTGAAATCGTCAAATCCACAAACAATTCGGCAACCTGTGATCCAAAATCTTTCACACTTTGATTATTCTGCCTAATAGTTTGCAGTTTGCTTTGAATGGCAGTCGCGGCCTTCTTAGGCAATAAAACTTTTCTCATGTCCTGTATTAATTCCTCCGACGTAGCATAGTCTGCGTTCAATTTTAATTTACCTGATTGCGATAGCCTGCTCTTCAAAACAAACTGTATGAGTTTTTTATGATCATCACTTTTTAAAACAGAACTATAATACTCAATGCCATCAATGAGCTGTTTCGTATTAATTTCGTCGTCAGTCATTAATGGTAGTAGAGTTAGGGCGGTTCTTAATTCAAAGGACTCCCCCATTGTATCAGATCCCTCTTCACTTTCCTGACAATAATCTAAAATTTCGCTATAGAGTGTATTAAATGATGCACACAATTTATCATATAAAGTTACCTCTTCGCTTTGTATTAAACCCTTTTTAATGAGTTCCGATACCTCCTTACTTAAGCGTTCATACTTCCCTATCACAACATTAGTCTCGGCTAATTTTACAGTAATAATATTACCCTGCCTACGCGTATGGCCAATTTTACATAAATACGTGCGTATTCCTTTAAGCTCATTACATAAGACAGATAGATTTTCCGCCATTTAAGTAAACATTCATGATATCTTATGATGAAAAATTAATATCTAAGCTTTAACCACTGACTTTACCCTACACTTTTGAGATAATCTTTAAGTCGTTTCTCGCACTTTTACGCACTACACATCACAACACTTACGAACTGGCTCCTCAGACGACTTCAGTCGGCCCCATCCTCCTGACGCTCAAGGCCATAGCCTGAGCTCGCCTCTCGATCTTCTTGTTGATTGATTTATTTATGTATCTGATAAGAAGAATCACGATCGCCAAACCCACAACAAGCAGTAGCAGGAACAGGTACCAGTTGGTTTTACCAACGTGTTCTATAACATTGTCATGACTCTGCTCGATCACATTTTCATATCCAACTTGAGTCAAGATATCTTGGCGTGCCACAGGAGGCGCGCTCGTAGTTGTGGAGCCGTAATTTCCCATTTTCATAAAATGAGAGTATAGACAGTACGTTAAAATAGGGTTCATTCAGAATAAATCATTACGTTCTGATTACACGAACACAGGCACAAAGTTCATTGTCTTACTCGGTCCATATACGGCGGTGCACTAATTACGGCGGTCGGCGGTATTAATTATATACCGCAAAATATATTTAACGCAACATCCCAAAACAACTAGAAGAATAAGTCCGAAAATAGCCAACACTAGATAAATTGTGAATGTTTCTATGCTGCTAATCACTTTAGAATTGTCCGCACAATTATTTCCACACATTTTTACTTCAAGAATTCAATTAAGTATATTGGCACCCGCACGCGCGCATCGCCGCTACTGGCAGGATCGCCATGTAGGGATGAGTGTTGGAGACAAGTGACAACAACGAAAGTGGTACATAGACTCCGGTTTATTAGGAATAAGAAAGCCTTATATGCTAGAATACACACACATATACTTATCATATACTTACACCACTACAATGCGATAAAAAGGGCATCGGCGAACAATATATACCTACGTACGTTAATACCACTTATTCAGCCAACAGAGCCAATATAAATAACATAAATCCGTATATTTCAAATCAGTTACAGTAAAAAAGTCAAACATTATGATATAAAACTACTTAACTAACTACATAACTAACCATTAAACTCTGTTACAGCCTCTTGTGGCGGTTCTTAATACTTAAACAAAGCCACCGTTTCGGTAAAAAAATCTTGTCTTTTCTTTTCATCCAAGCTAGGTCTTGTAGCTTGCCTACTTTTCTTCCTTGAATTTTGTTCCCTCAACCTTCTGGATTCTTGAGCATGTATTCAATCACGGAAGCTATATCATCACGGCCATCTTCTTTAAAGAGATTTGCTGCAGCAAAGGCTAATTCAGTTGCATTTTCTCCTGCAAATGATTCAGATCTTCTCTCCTTTTGCTTAGTTGACAGGTTTTCAGTTTTTCCTTGGTTGCTTCGTCATTGTTGCATTTGAAATTAAAGATGTTGAAGTTGAACAATCCGAAGAGGTAAAGTCAGCACTAGTTGACGATTCCAAAGCCTGAGAACACGCAGAATCCTGGAGTAGTTCTGGAATGAGTAGACTGATGGTTTCGTTGTATGGACCAATCCGAAACCTTGTTCGCCTTCATATTGTAGCCCATTGAAGTTCAGTTTCGTGCTGTAACACTTCAAGCCATAACATCTGAAGAAGAGATTGATGTGCCTAAATTTAAAGAATATGCTTATAAGACTGCTCAAAAGTATGTTGATTTATACAACTAGTACTATATGCCATCAACTGTATATTAGCTATTGATCCATGGAGCAGACATCATCGCCAGCAATGCCATCGTCCCTATAGAAAGTCTGTCAGAAAAAGCATCTGAAGCCAGAAACAAAGAATTTAGAAGGTTCAGGGAACATAATTCAAGGAAGAAAAGTAGGCAAGCTACCAATGAGGACATTTTACATATGCTTCTATTGTCCTCCGATCCCCATATAACGGCTACAAGACCTAGCCTTGGATGAAAAGAAAAGACAAGAATTTTTTACCGAAACGGTGGCTTTGATTAAGTATTAAGAACCGCCACAAGAGGCTGTAACAGAACTTAATGATTAGTTAAGTAGTTATGTATATAGTTAAGTAGTTTTATATCATAATGTTTGACTTTTTTACTGTAACTGATTTGAAATATACGGATTTATGTTATTTATATTGGCTCTGTTGGCTGAATAAGTGGTATTAACGTACGTAGGTATATATTGTTCGCCGATGCATTTTTTATCGCATGTATATTTTTCTAATGTTCTCTTATTTCATAATTTCAGTAAATTAGACAGATAGACTCATAATAAGTACTTTTATTTACTAATTTAGACGCCTCGAACGAAAAATACATAAAACGATTAAAAAAAAAAAAACCGCAGCTGTGACCGATATATGTAGTATGCCAAAAAATCAGTAATAATTCATTGTATAACCATCTGCGAGGATATAACGGTTAATCTTGCGGTTCCCGAGATATTTAGATTTTTCGTATCAGTTCCATACAAGTTTTTCGGAAAAAAATTATAACTCATTAATTTTCCAACCAAATTGTCCCAAAATCATATTTTAGTTATTAAACAACAGGTAAAAGCGATTCCAATAAAAAAAACTCGAATATTTCATCACAGTTCATTTTGAACTTTGCGTTGTATTGTAGACCTGCTGTTGGTGAGCCTTTCGGAAACAAACTTCGTTACTTAGAGTGAGCCAAGCTGCTTAGCAGTGAGAATTGACACTTTATTTTTTTTCTGTTGCAAGATCCTGGGTAACTGCATTTCTAAGGCACATTTCTGGAGAATCTGGCGTAGAACTGAGCATTTTGAATGACTTCATGGTCAGAAGCAAAGCATTTTTATTTTCTACGTCCGTTTTAGTCCGACTTGGATACAGTTACTCCTTTTAAACGTGTTAGCCATTTCAAATACCTTGGTCAAATTGTAACTGAGAATTTAAAAAAAGATGACATGGACATTGAAAGGTAACGCAGGGCGTTGGCGGTTCGAGGCGGTATGATAGCGCACAGGTTTGCTCGCTGCAGTGCTGAAGTTAAGATCACTTTGTTTAGAGCATGCTGCCAGAGTTTTTATACGTGCGGCCTGTGGGCTAGTTTTAAGCGTAGATCCTACGACGCCCTGCGAGTCCAATATAATAATGTCTTCAGGGCCCTGTTGAGGCTCCCTCGATACTGTAGTGCTTCTGGCATGTTTGCGGATGCTAGCATGGATGATTTTTAGGGTTCCGTACCCAAAGGGTAAAAACGGGACCCTATTACTGAGACTTCGCTGTCCGTCCGTCCGTCTGTCCGTCTGTCACCAGGCTGTATCTCAACAACGGTGATAGCTAGACAGTTGAAATTTTCACAGATGATGTATTTCTATTGCCGCTATAACAACAAATACTAAAAATAAAATAAAATAAATATTTAAGGGGGCTCCCATACAACAAACTTGTTATAGATTATTTATATGTATAGGTACGGAACCCTTCATGCGCGAGTCGGGCTCGCACTTGCCCAATTTTTTATGCCATAATACGCAAAAAAACTGCGTCTGTTAGTAAATCGTATACGGGGGAGCGCCAACAGTATCCTGATGATGATAGCTGACCGGTTTGACTCGGTCATTCTTGGCCGATATATCAAACTGCACGTTAGAAAATCTGCAGTTTGATATGTTGGCTAAAATTACACGAAGGTCTGATACGTGCATATGTGTTACTCTTGTTACTAACATAGAATATAGTTGTAAATACTTACTAACAAACTATGGAATGGACTTCTGTCTTTTCTTTATATTTTTTTTTCTTTTTTTTTTTTATTATACATTACCTGAGCCCAAAACGCCCGGTAGCCAGTTTGTAATCCGCGACAGGTGGGGGGTAGGGGCGTCAAAGTACAGAGCTACCGGCGCTCAGAAAAAAAAATCTGGCGGTTTAGTTTGGACCATTGAATCAAGTTTGGTGTCATTATCAGGTAACTAGATGATGCCCAATTCATTCCCCATGCCAGTTTTTTAGAGTTCCGTAGCAAAACATGACGCAATACTTAAAATAATAAACTTTTAGTAGTAACGAAATGCAAACGAACCCTCATATTTTCATATATTTGTATTAAACTTGGTTTACAAAAATTACTAAGGTGCTTTGGGGTAAAGTCGAAAATGGGAATAAGTCGAAAATCACACATATCTACTAAACTGGGAACAATTACTACGCTTGCAACGCTTGTCAAGACGCCATGTCTATCTGCTCCCCCGCTTCAGTTCAGTTCGTGTCGCTAGTCGTGAGCTCACGTGTGTTGCGGTCGATTAAATAAAAATAGTGCGATTTTGTGCCTTATGAGGACTTTTGAAATTACCCCATACCACATAACTCGGGAACCTGCTAAGTTAAAGCCTGACCAGAAATATATGAGGATTGTCAAGAGGGCGCTATTTATAAGATTTATATGGCAACAATTTTGCAACCAATCGCAACCCACTATAATGACATTAGTTTAATGGCTTATAAGGGTTTTAAGTACTTGTCAGTTCCACTATGTTAACCTCGTAATATCATTTAATGGAATGCACTATTTTAATGTTATTAAAACTATCGTGAGACATCTTTACTAATTATAAAAACGGTATAAACTCACGTAAAAATTGTCAGGAACGGCCCGACATGTTTCGAACTCATTTGGAGCTCTTCATCAGGGGTAGCTATCCGTGCTGCTACGCGACTCGCGACCCACTAACATGCACTATTTTCCTGACTATTTTTCGTATAGTAAACACTTGTACACTTTATTTATAATCTTACGTTCACGGCTATGAATGGTTTTCGGCATTTTCTTTGGATAATTTTATATATTTGTATTTTAAAGAAATCACCACGAATGACATTGACATTGTTGACAAACCTTCATAAAATCATTGCCAGTGTAAGAAATTAGTTCCAGTGAAATTCCGCAACATGGCGCATCCTCATATATTTCTGGTCAGGCTTTAAATCATTGTTCGTTTGTTTTTACGTTACATTGTCATTTTTGTCGTAATAATGAGTACATCATCATAACGGTCTATCTGTAGTTTAAAAAAAGCAATCGAATTTATCCCACGGGTGAAATTCGTAAAAATGTACTTTCGAAATAACCCCAAACTAGGTTTTCCAGTCCATTATCAGAGTCAGACTAATGTTTTCTTCATAAATGAGTTATTGAATTCTCTAAATGCAAATTTCTAGATTGTTAAACATATAAAAGATACATTATTTTATAAAAAAACAATGATGACGATGACTGATCAAAGCGCGGGGGAAATTTGTAAATAATTTGTGATTTAAACAAAAAAAAACATGTTCTTTCAGCGGGATTTTTTGAGGGGGTAAATTAGAACTAAAAAAAATATGATTCTTAAACTCATATTGCATAAAAACCATTTCTTCAAACCTTCGAAATTACCCAACTTGCTTTCGAAATTACCCACTCCTTAAAAAATGGTATTCAAAATATTACATTTATTTCCAAATTCAAGCAACATATACAACGCTATTTTCACAAAGCGTTGATGAATACATCCAATTTCGTAAGGTTACCTATCTGAAACACTAAAAACGTTAGTCCGAATTTCATTTCGACAAAAACTATTCGACAAATATCATTTTAACTTTTTTTCATTTGTCCGAAAATTCAATTCGATAATTTACGATTGGGCATTAATTGTTTAGGATTTTTATTCACTCGACTAATGACACGTTTCCCTAAATCTCATTGGTCCGTAATATCAGTTTTCCGATGTAACGTTTCGGTTTATTAACTACTCGACTTTTTTTGTATGACTTTGATTTCATTTGACCGATGTAACGATTCGATTTATTAACTACTCGACTTTTTTTGTATGACTTTGATTTCATTTGTCCGATGTAACGATTCGGTTTATTAACTACTCGACTGTTTTCAAGTGGACTTTTTAATTTAAGTCATATTATTGTATCCTTTTTCAACAATTTGTCAAATTCTAATCCAAAAGTTCTAAACTAACCTAACCCAACAAGGTCGGTTTTGGCGGTTTGTCAGCTGCTGCCGCAGCACAGTAGATTCGCTCGCTCGGCTCGCGGGCTGTTGTGGTCGCAATTCTAACCTAACCTAACCCAACCAGGTCGGTTTTGGCGGTTTGTCGGCTGCTGCTGCAGCACGGTAGCTTCGCTCGCTCGCCTCGCGCGCTGTTGTGGTCACAGTTCTAACCTAACCTAACCCAGCCAGGTCAGTTTTGGCGGTTTGTCGGCTGCTGCTGCAGCACGGTAGCTTCGCTCGCTCGCCTCGCGCGCGGTTGTGGGCGCAGTTCTAACCTAACCTAACCCAACCAGGTCGGTTTTGGCAGTTTGTCGGCTGCTGCCGCAGCACAGTAGCTTCGCTCGCTCGGCTCGCGGGCTGTTGTGGGCGCAGTTCTAACCTAACCTAACCCAGCCAGGTCAGTTTTGGCGGTTTGTCGGCTGCTGCTGCAGCACGGTAGCTTCGCTCGCTCGCCTCGCGCGCTGTTGTGGGCGCAGTTCTAACCTAACCTAACCCAACCAGGTCGGTTTTGGCAGTTTGTCGGCTGCTGCCGCAGCACAGTAGCTTCGCTCGCTCGCCTCGCGCGCTGTTGTGGGCGCAGTTCTAACCTAACCTAACCCAACCAGGTCGGTTTCGGCGGTTTGTCGGCTGCTGCCGCAGCACAGTAGCTTCGCTCGCTCGCCTCGCGCGCTGTTGTGGGCGCAGTTCTAACCTAACCTAACCCAACCAGGTCGGTTTCGGCGGTTTGTCGGCTGCTGCCGCAGCACGATAGCTTCGCTCGTTCGGCTCGCGGGCCGTTGTTGTGGTCGCAGTTCTTATGTAATGCCGAAAATATCATTGGGTAAATGAAAAAATGGGTATTAAACAAAAGACGTCGCAATTCAGATGGCAAGTGAATGGGGCGGGAAAAGTTAAAAGGTGAACTGAAAATTTGTTCAAATGTATGCAGTGCCAAAAGTATCATAGGGTAAATGAAAAATGGGCTACGAAAAAAAATACGTAACAACTCATAGGGCAAGTGAATGTGACGGGAAAAGTTTTTCGGACAAACGATACTTTTACTAAATGTAAAATGGTGAAAAGAAAAATGTACGAATCCTGTCATCGGAGAAACGATAGTAATTCGAATAGTTTTCGGGCAAATGAAATTCGGTCAATGGTTTTTAGTGTTTGAGATAGGTTACCATTTCGTAAAGATCTCATTACTTGAATTGAATTGAATTTCTTTATTTCGTCACATATAAGCTTACAGTAACAATACCAAGACGCTTACACGGTAGACAGTAGACACAAGAGAACACAATAATATCATAATAATCACTAAGTACAGTCAAACACAAGAGAAGAATAATAATAATAGCATTAAAATTGTCATAATAATTAATAATATACCTATGTTATCTAATTTGAGGCAGAATTCAGAAAAGATACAGTGGCTTTGATAAACCTGCCCAATGAGTCAGCAAAAATGTCAACCTCCGGGACCTGGGTCGCTAAGTTATTTACGAGAGAGATAGCTCGAGCAGTGGGCGCGTTTGCGGCACGCACTGTGCGCGTCGCAGGGCTCGCCAGCAATGGCCGAAGTCGCCGCGCCACCCGCGCCCCACCCGTACTTGAACCCGCTGGACAGAGTTTAGGCGGTGGAACCGCTAGCCCCACCCTGGCCAGAACACTGGGGTTGTAAATTCCGCTGTGGACTAACGAATGGTAGTGAACTAGTAGGTTCAGTTTTCGTCTGAGCTCCAGGGTGTCAAGGCCGACCATACCCAAGACAAAGCCAGAAGGGAAGAGATATGGGTAATATCCGTATGTCCTTTTATAAAGAAACCTGGCGAATTTGCGCTGCACTCTTTCGAGCATAAGGATGTATTTCGCCTCGTGCGGATCCCACACGACGGCTGCATACTGAAACGTAGTCCTTCCAAGCTCGGCAAAATTAATTTTTGGAAGGCAGTTCCAAAAGGAAAGAGCCAATCTCTTTCCAAAAAAAAAACAACTGTGTGAGATAAAAAAAACCCTACTAAAAGATTCTCACAACTAAATAAATGAATACACTCGTTTGTTGAGTATATCGTGACCTAGAAAAAGGATGCCTTTCAATAATATTACTCAGGTGACCTACGTGGAATATTAAAGGAAAAATTTGGTAATTACTACAACTTTATTGTATCACACTATCTCTGAGTAACAAAGTAACAAGAATTTCAAAGCACAATAGCAAAAAAAACCTCAAATCGAAATTCTAGTGCTTAAATAGACTTTCTTTTAACCTTAAAAATGTGGTAACACTATGAAAGTTGAAAATGTAATATCCTATAATCAAAACTTTCACTCTAATATGAATTTAATATAAAACTTGTGTACACAATATGGAAAATATGTTTCTGAAATAGCAAGAATATGTAATAATTTGTTACTGTTTACTTAATTTAAATTATACCAAACATCCAATTTAAAAGTATAGTGCTCAAAATTTGATTTCCTGTTCAGTAGTTTAGTACTCAAATGTCAGATTAAGTCTCAAATGAACACAGAAAAAACGTGCTAAAGCCGTTATGAAATGATTTCTTTCACGGAAAACGTAAAAATATGCAGAAATATTGTTCAACTATACACAAAAATAGCAATATAATGTGTGGAAAATGTCTTAACACAGTGTAATACCAGGGAAATGCAAACAAATATGGATTTCTTCAAGAATAATACGTAAGTACAAAATGTTTTAACAAAACGATTGTTGGCACTTTTAAATCAACCTGAATATTACTGAAAGGACTGTAAATCACTAAAATATCGTGGGCACCAATTGAAATAATGGCTGCCTGAAATAACTAAAAGAAATAACCACTGGGCACCATTTGAAATATTGGCTGCCTGAAATAACTAAAATAAATTACCACTGGGCGCCATTTGAAATATTGGCTGCCTGAAATAACTAAAATAAATTACCACTGGGCGCCATTTGAAACGTAGACCTTCCAAGCTCGGCTAAATTAATTTTTGGAAGGCAGTTCCAAAAGGAAAGAGCCAATCTCTTTCCAAAAAAAAAACAACTGTGTGAGATAAAAAATAAACAACTAAAAGTTTCTCACCATCAAATTAAATGAATAAACTCGTTAGATGAGTATATTGTGACCTAGAAAAAAGGATGCCTTTCACTAATATTAATCAGGTGACCTACGTGGAATATTAAAGGAAAAGTTTGGTAATTACTACAACTTTATTGTATAAAACTAGGCTATGTACAGTCTTAACCTATGCCTGCTTTGGCAGGAGACTTATAGAACTCTTTAATTCTAGGACACTCTTACAAAAGTAGCTCAGCCAGTATCACTGGGTGTATAATATGTTCGACTTAGGCTATATAACAAACCTAACTTTTAACAGTGCCAACAACGTTATTTAACTTTAAGTGAAATCCTACTTCCCTACGTTTTTAATATCTAAAGGAGGCTGACACGCACCTTGCTTAGTCCGTACTCAGAACCTGTCCTGATTGATGTCACTTCCCTTGCAGTGTGCTCGGGACCCCAGCTACGGAGGGATTCCGGCTATGCTTCTGTCTCGATCACGCAGAACAGGGCCAGGGCATTGAAGAAACAGGAATTTACAGTGACAGACCCGATGCAGAATTAAATTTGGAAAATGATATGGAAAATGAGGTAAGTTGAGTGGATGTGTGGAGAAATCTAATTTGACCACAATGTCATCTTCTAAATTCTGTGCTTAATTTAAATTTCCAAAAGCAAAAGGTTCATCTCAATTTAATTCTAATTTCTCAAGTTTTTATTTCAAATTTTAAATTCATGTTTTAATTCCTTAATTTAAATTCCCTATCCTCGCTGAAATAGAAGTAAAATCCTGCATTAGAATAGTGCAATCGAAAGACACATTGCTTTATATTTAAGCAGAGAGGTTATGATAATCTGCTTACCGGAGCGACTCCAAAATCTTGGGTTAAACTGCCTCCGCAGAAGATCTCCCACCCGCCATCAATAATGTGGCTAAAACAAGGAACCAGCAGTTAAAAACTGAACGAGGATACAAAGACCAGAAACTAATTATGTGTAAGATCACTACTCACGATTTCTAATCCCGAAATAACACTTCCACAGAAATCTCCATCGGAAATGGCGTCGGTGCACCAATTTAAATTAAAGATTTGAAACGTAGACCTTCCAAGCTCGGCTAAATTAATTTTTGGAAGGCAGTTCCAAAAGGAAAGAGCCAATCTCTTTCCAAAAAAAAAACAACTGTGTGAGATAAAAAATAAACAACTAAAAGTTTCTCACCATCAAATTAAATGAATAAACTCGTTAGATGAGTATATTGTGACCTAGAAAAAAGGATGCCTTTCACTAATATTAATCAGGTGACCTACGTGGAATATTAAAGGAAAAGTTTGGTAATTACTACAACTTTATTGTATAAAACTAGGCTATGTACAGTCTTAACCTATGCCTGCTTTGGCAGGAGACTTATAGAACTCTTTAATTCTAGGACACTCTTACAAAAGTAGCTCAGCCAGTATCACTGGGTGTATAATATGTTCGACTTAGGCTATATAACAAACCTAACTTTTAACAGTGCCAACAACGTTATTTAACTTTAAGTGAAATCCTACTTCCCTACGTTTTTAATATCTAAAGGAGGCTGACACGCACCTTGCTTAGTCCGTACTCAGAACCTGTCCTGATTGATGTCACTTCCCTTGCAGTGTGCTCGGGACCCCAGCTACGGAGGGATTCCGGCTATGCTTCTGTCTCGATCACGCAGAACAGGGCCAGGGCATTGAAGAAACAGGAATTTACAGTGACAGACCCGATGCAGAATTAAATTTGGAAAATGATATGGAAAATGAGGTAAGTTGAGTGGATGTGTGGAGAAATCTAATTTGACCACAATGTCATCTTCTAAATTCTGTGCTTAATTTAAATTTCCAAAAGCAAAAGGTTCATCTCAATTTAATTCTAATTTCTCAAGTTTTTATTTCAAATTTTAAATTCATGTTTTAATTCCTTAATTTAAATTCCCTATCCTCGCTGAAATAGAAGTAAAATCCTGCATTAGAATAGTGCAATCGAAAGACACATTGCTTTATATTTAAGCAGAGAGGTTATGATAATCTGCTTACCGGAGCGACTCCAAAATCTTGGGTTAAACTGCCTCCGCAGAAGATCTCCCACCCGCCATCAATAATGTGGCTAAAACAAGGAACCAGCAGTTAAAAACTGAACGAGGATACAAAGACCAGAAACTAATTATGTGTAAGATCACTACTCACGATTTCTAATCCCGAAATAACACTTCCACAGAAATCTCCATCGGAAATGGCGTCGGTGCACCAGACTCACGACACAGCTGCTCACACCAGGAGTCAGATGAAAATGGCACCACATTTCGGAAATTCGTATCAAAACGGATATGTAGCTTCTACAGACTTCAATGGTTTCTAGTAGTAAATAGGGTTGCCTATTTTGACTGTGAAGACTACCCAATCAAGATCCCTGGTTCACCTTTATTTAATTATATTAATTAAGAAATAACATATACTGTATTTTAATATTTATGTTTATTTTTCTAATACTTTATTTTAAATTATTATATTTTAAGGATGTGTAAATAATATTATCGAATATATGTTATTTCTGAATTTTACCCTGTCATATGAAATATTTATCTAGCAACCCTGACCTATGACAGTTTTACTCCTGTTGCTAGACTAGAAAAATTATATATTGTGTTGTCCTACTCAAAAAACAATAGAACGTTCAAGGTATGGTTATAAATGTAACAATTACGACCATTATACAAAATATCAAAATACACCACGTGACAATACTCTAAGCGGCTCTTAACGTAAGCAAAATAGAGTGTCAACGCTATTCTAGGACTAGCAAATTGTGATGAAATCCTCATAATGAAACCTAAAATTTTGCAGGCCTTTTTACAAGCCATGGTTATGTGCTGTCTAAAGTCAAGCTCAGCATCCACAGTCAGTCCAAGGTCTCGTATGTCATACTTGGAAGGTATACTTCTTTATTATTATTTATTTATTTATTTATTTATTAGGAACTACAATTTTCTTAATTCTAGATACATTGTCCCACAAAACCAGTAGCTGGTTTGACTGTGGGATCTTTGTGGAATCTCTAGTTTTAGGTATACTCGATTTCATATACCATGGCCCGATGGACTTGAAACTTAACAATAGGGCTCATAATGTTTGCCTTTTGTTATCTAATTAGGAGCACTTCAAAATGGCACGCGTCGGTACAATCTGCATGCAACTAAAGCGGGACTAAAACATTTTGGTACTTGAAAATAAAAATACGAAATATTAGTTGTTTACGGTATTGTTTAATTATAATGGTACGGCATCTTTATAGTAATTGAATAGTAATAGCTTTATATTTAATACTTTATAACAACATTTGTTAAAATAAAAATTGTGTCAATAAAATAATAACAATCAATTTTCAGGTAACTTAAGACTAACTTACTTTAATAATATTAAACATACAACTGTGACAATAAAACATCTATTTATATCTTAATACATATTAATATATATTTTTTATTTAATAATAATAGCAAACTTTTGTAAAACAAAAATTGTGTCAATGAAACATTTATTTATATCTATATACATATTATTATTATTATTATTTTAATTGTGTCAATAAAGTAATAACAATCAACTTTCAGGTAACTTTAAGACTAACTTAATTTAATTACGTTAAAACATATACATTAATTACATAAAATATAAGAATTATTCGCTTTCTGACGTATATTCTTCCAAACTTGAGGTTTCGCAGGTGTTTATGATGACCGGATACACAGGGTGGGCTAAAAACTCGTTCTCCACTTTGATGACATGCTCACAAGCATTTTTCCAAAGCGTAGGGTTCGTCATGTCTACCACAGTTCTTAAATTTTGAATTACAGAATCACCTACTGTTGGTGTAATGTTCGTCTTACGAATTTGTTTCTTGACATAACTCCACATAAGCTCGATTGGGTTCAACACACAATAATAGGGGGGAAGTCTCAATATTTCATGCCCAGCCTCAGCCGCTATTTTGTCGATGAAGTATTTCTTTTCAAACTTTTGACTTTGTACAATTTCCAGCAATTTCTTAACAGTTATTTTCTCAGGTATAGTAATATGACGCTTTCTTAAAAATGCTATTATGTCAGGTTTTCTTGAATTGGTGTTGGGAATCTTTTCCTCTTGACGGCTATGATATGACGCATTATCCATAACGATAACGCTATTGGCAGGGATATTGGGTAAAAGCTGCTCCACGAACCATTTCTCGAACAACTCCGAACACATATCTTCGTGATAGTCTGCACTTGAATTTTTCAGATGTTTGCTCGAAACAAGAAGAGCCCTTTGAATCCAACCATTTTCAGTACCGGCGTGCAGTATAATTAAACGTTTGCCTCTTGAACATGGAGTATTTGTAGCACAATTTTGAGAGTCGTCCCTGTATCCTTTTTTCAGTGTGTCGTGGGTATCAAACCAAGTCTCGTCCAAATATACAATACTTTTTCCAGTAGACCTCTTCAATCGTATATCGGTAATAAATTCTTCTCTTAATTTTTTAAGCCGTGATGTTTCCATAATGATTCTCCTTTCGTTTAACTTTCCATATTTAAAACCAAGTTTTCGTAAAAGTCTCCATAGTGTTGTTTCTGAATACGGAAATCCCACTTCGCTTGCTAATAATGCTTGATGAATCTCTGTGAGCGTTGGAACTTCATTTTTTCTATAAAAGTCGTAGACAGTTCTCCTCACAACCTCTTCTGTAAAATTATCAATTTTTTTAAAAGAAGCTTTTACTCGTTTTCGAGGGAGGTATCTTGGTCCTGATGAGAGTGATGAGACAATCCTTTTAACTGTCCTTTCCGGCACACTGGTGAATATAGACGTTTCTTTAATCAATTTTTTTTTACCCATTCGATTTAGCAATGTCTTATAAACACTTATCACCACATCTTGGGCGTCCTTGCTTAAAAATCGTTTCTTACGTTGCTGCAAACTAACATCACCACTGGACGGGTTACTTGTGGGTGTTTCCCAAGGTCGAAACATAATTATTTAAGTATACGTGTAATCACAAATGTAGTCAGATGACAACTAACATGAAATATTGTTTACATTAATAAAGATTACTAGGTTAAACGATCAAGATCATTAGGTTGCATGTAAAATACCACGCCGCAAAAGGGTCCGGCCAGGTATCTTTTGTTATCACTAATCCTATTGTTAACGCCTAATTACCGTCTCAAGTGCATCGGGCCATGGTATATGAAATCGAGTATACAAGGTATGTATTACGGTAGCATTACGGTAGCAGTGTGAAAGTGTTTTTTTTTTTACATTCTTTTGATCTTGTTTTTGTTTGGCTCTAGTCGTATTTCCTCCGGTAAACTATTGATTAGGTACGGGATGCGTTTTTTTAGGGTTCTATCCCCAAAGTAATTGTTTACCCTTGGTACCAATAGTTTACCGGAAGTCATAGACTTGGTGTTATGGATGTTGTACAGGTTGGATTATGGATGCTTCTGAGCCACTTCTGAGCTATACTCTTGGCGGCTATGGTTATTTATGGCAAAAAGATATTTATGTTTTAAGATAATATAATATTGCAAATTTTAAAGAGTTCTTTATAGTCAGATCTAAATTTATTTTTAGTTTTGTTGTTTACTATTTCAAGAATCTTAATTGAATGTTTTCTAGTTTATCTATATTAGTCTTAGTTGTGAGTCCATAGCTGTCAAGAGCATAGCCCAAAATAGAGTCTACTAATGACAATATACAAACATCTAAAGCTGCTTACCGGTACTCTATAGCTTAAATGTACGAATTTGCCTAATAGAAGTCTCAATTTTTCATGAATAAAATGTATATGGGAATGGGAAGATCAGGAAAAGTGTTCGTCTACTTTCATACCGAGATATGTTATACAATTAACTCTTTCTATTGGTTTACAACTGCAATTTAAATTATTATTATGAAGGCATGGAAAAGTATGGGCATAGAGAAGAGAAGGGATGTTTTTTATTGGTAAGTATGGTGAGTGGATTATCAGTAGCAAAGACTATATACCCCCTAGACCGATATTCTTCATACTACGCACCGTACTCCGTTTGTTACTATCGTTCTACATCGCTAGATGCCGCTAAGGGTATCAATTCATTCAAAAGTCGACATTTTTCAATTTCTACTGTACGGTACGCGCAAGCGTGAAGTAACACAGTCGTCAAGCGTTCAACGACATTCAAACTTCCAAGTGATACAGTAAAAAGTGAATAGATGACGTTAGGTGCGACGTTTGTTTACTACGTTCCGTTTCGTCTCATTTCACTATTTGTGTATGTTTTATTTAAACATACACAAATGTCATCGTTTTGACGTAAACTAATCAATATAATAATAATTTTGTCTGGGCCTACGATAGACCTTCACGAAACGCATACCAAACTATTCTTTGTAAAAAAACAATAAATTCTGATATGGAAACACGTAACCGCAAAATTCAATTAATCGCGTAATTTCAAGAATAAAATACATACAACTTTACAAATTTGAAACAATGACATTTGATTTGACGACATCACACACCCATCTGGCAAGACATGTCAAACCAGTGATGCCAGAAGGGCTACCCCGATGTTCAAAATTTGACTGTCGAATTGCGCCATCCTTCTCGATCATCTGTCAAAGAATATTTTAGTGAATGGAATAGCACTATACGACAGTAAAATTTCGAACATCGGAGTAGCCCTTCAGGTAGGTATCACGTTTCGATACGCACATCATCTGAAAATAGTACGAGCTTTGACTATGTACCCCCGCTTGGTAAGTGAATAAAAATAAAGTAATAACTGAGTATGCAAAGATAGGATAATCAACATTATATAAATAATCCTAATAATATTATAAACGTGAAATACGTTCGTTCCTCTTAATTTTAAACGATGATTGATGGACGGTCACCAGTGTTAGGAAATCGTCGTAAACAGCCAATTGTTGAATTGTCTCTTTCTAAAGACCGATGGGAAATAATTATTTACCGCCGAGTACAGTATTAGAGCATAAAACAAACCTAACCTAACCTACAGTTTTCGGTCTTACAATATTAGGATAGTTTGTTATGTGTTTTGACTACATGTCATTAAGCATACATCTTGATGATTTTTAGCAAGCAGAGTTTTAAAAGGGTCACAGTTCTAGCTAACACTCCTCCTCGCTTCGCTCGTCGTCGTACCTATCCTAACCAAAATCTGACCTGCCTGAAGGTAGAATACGTAACGATTCTGACTTCACGCCTACCATAGTTTAGTTTAGGTGCTGTAATTTTAGCCAATTTGATAATAGGCAAAATAATTCTTAGGGCAAATCATGTTAGGAATATTATGCTTTAGGTAATTAGATTTTAGTTATCAATATTAGGACAAACTTGATTTAGGACTTTAAGAGAGTATGCGCAAAAATTATTAGGACAAACGAGTAGTATGCCATTCAACAGTATGCCAAACTTTCTCGGCCAAACATTTTTAGGACAAAAAACGTTATGCGATACGACAGGCACCCGAAATTTATCTATACAAAAACTAACAGAACTAACGACAGTGATAATTCAATAAAACCACAATTTTATATACGTTTTTTTTATATTACTTTTAACAAAAACAAAACGAACGAATATATTTTCGCAGGCCGCCTGCATGTAGGCAATTCCTAATTGTTCTAGGGTAAATGTCAAACATTTCCGCAAATCGTCCCGTTGGCGTAAAGCCGTTTTGTCGTCGGCGTTGGTCTTGGGCCATGGCAAACGGACGATGCAATGGTTACTTTGCTTTGCAGTAGATCAATAAGGTTTCCTTCAGCATTATATCGCCGTACCCAACGTCAAACTGTGTCCCTGCTAGCATTGAGCCGACGCGTGATCTCATAAATCCGTATTCCTTCCTGGTGTAACTCCACTCTTTGAGCTCTTCATTGTTTTCAGTCATTATCATTATCTTTTAATAGTTCACGGTTAGCGGCAAGCATTTTATTTTTCATATTAATAACGTTGCTGAAAATTATTTTACGATTTTTTCGATTGACACTGACATATGTTCCTAATTAGAAATTAAAAGCAAATGATAACCTTTCGCGAGGAGGTTTTTGTAAAATGAAGTGACAAATAATAATATTGACATTTCAATACTATTATTGAAATATAATTTTCGACCTTAATGCATTGCGAATGTCTAACGACATTGTATTATTTTGTCCATTACATCAGTGCACCAACGCCATCTAGTGTAGCCATTTTGTGTAGCAAAAATTGGCGAGCCCGCAAGCAACCTTGAGCTATCCAGAGGTAGTGCCATCTATTTTAATACGATCAAACCACGTTATTGAAGAGTAAAAAATATAATCCTTAAAAATTGTGTATTTAAGTTATATTATCGTATTAAAATAAAGCAGTAATGCGTTTGATTTCAAAAAATCAAAAATCACTTAAAAATGTTGGTGAAAAATAACATTTTTGTCACTTCCAGGCTACGAAGCAGCGCCATCTAGTTTTTATACCGAATTTTGAGCTTTTTCAGAGTTACGTTTTTTTGTATGAGAACATATGTCTAGGGGGTATATAGTCTTTGTCAGTAGTTTAGTTTTTTCAGAGTTGAGAATAATCCCATTGGTTCCCTTAGGTTCCATTCCCTTAGGTTCTTACTTACCTACGAGCCCAAACCACAGATTATATACAAGTTACTACGTAACAGATACCCCACTTGTTTGGACGGCAGGCGTTGCCATCGCTATCGATGCCCCCTCCTGCGGGTGACGCAACGTCATTGGAATGTGCGCTAGGGTTGCCTCCGTTATGTAAACGCTAGCTTTTTCTCGTGCCTTCGCTCGTTTGGTCAACCAGTCTAGTCAGCAGAGGCGTGGCGTCGAGACAACCCGATTCCCACTGGGTTGCCCACTTCAGGACGATTAAACACCATTCTCTACACGGTTTGAACAGGGTCTTTTTCTTTAAAAAGACCCTGTTCAAACCGTTTGGTTACCTTTGCATCCGACCGTTCCCTCTTTCCGCTTCTCTGCTTTCCGTTCTCCGCACGCCGCTCTCCGCACGCCGCTCTCCGCACGCCGCTCTCCGCACGTCGCTTTCCGCACGCCGCTCTCCGCTCTCCGCACGTTGCACTACGCTCTCCGCACACCGCTCTCCACTCTCCGCACGCCGCACTCCGCTCTCCGCACGCCGCTCTCCGCTTTCCGCACGCCACTCTCCGCTCTCCGCACGCCTTTCTCCGCTCTCCGATCGCCGCTTTCCGCTCTTCCCTCTCCGCTCTTCCCTCTTGTTACAGTAATACAAGATGGTTTTTATAGTGCGGTACTCTAAGATGTTCTAGGCAGGGACTTAGACTTACAAAAAGTCTTATCTTATTTTTCCTAATATGAATCGAGAGAAAGTTAATCGAATTAATTAATCGATAAAAAATTTAATCGCTAAAATTTAATCGACAATTAGGTAACTTAATCTTTCGAGATTAAATCAATCGGAACTCGTACGATTAGATTAACTAATCGTCAATTTTAATCGTTAATCGAGATTAAAAAAGTTAATATCGGAACTCGTACGATTAGATTAACTAATCGTCAATTTTAATCGTTAATCGAGATTAAAAAAGTTAATCTTAATCGTTAATCGATTAACTTTTGCCAATCTCTGCTGGGAGCGCGGAAATCATGTTTTTTCGGTTTAATTATTAAAATAATACAGATTTTGAAAATGTAAGACGTATACATTATAGTTAACATCTCGCTATGTTATTATTAAAAAAACTGATAACTTTCCCTGCAGTATTTATGACATACTCTAAGGGTTAATGTTGCTTTTTTGAGGTAACTTTAAAAAAAAACTATCGAGGAAACTACAAGTAATCGTGTTTCTAAAACATAACGAATAATAGAGTGAATCTTTAAATATTTTACTTATTGATTGTATAACTAAACATTCAGTAATAACAACACAGCATGGACTCAAACCAACACAATTAATTCGAAAAAAAGCTAGGCGCCCCCATAAAGATTTTTAGAGAAATACCCAGACTTTAATAGTTACGCGTCAATAGTGCCCCAGTAAACGTTAATTCTTAAACAAAATCTTTTATTCCGGAGGGTTTAATGTGTTCTGGAACAAATGAAATCATTTTCAATCGTCTTTGTTGCCACAAAAACAATATGCCCGACTTTTATTTTTCGACATCGTACAGCACAGGTTGCGCGGGAAACGTTAACTGTAAGCCGTCCGCTCGCCGCGAGGCGTTGCAGCCCACTGGCATTTTGTCGCGCCGGGTTGCCACTTAGAGATTGGAATGTTTCGCGCGGCCGAAACGCGTGGGGATAGCCTGCCCAAACCCTAACATACTCTACACTCGCCTAAAAATATGTGGCGTTATCTGGGAAAAGGGACCTTATTGTCGGTTCTAGTTACCGAGATAATCGCGTTTAAAGTAAAATGTCGAAAAAAATCAATTTTTCTTTTTTTACTCTATATTAATAAGCAGGGACTAAAATTTAATCTGACAAAGACACAAGTTTTTAAATCGATTTTTTAAGACTTAGAACAGCCCTTAAAGTTTAGTGAAAAAGGGACCTTATTGTCGGTGCCCCTCTTGTATGCTTTTTTTGAGCTCGGTATCGGCTTGAGAGACGTGTCGGTACTTGTCGGCGCGTCAAAGGATAATTATTGATCATTAGGAGTATCTGTAGACGACGCGATGAACTGTACCTGAAAGAAAGTCTAATAAAAAATAATAATTGATTTTTAATAGTTTTATATAACTTACATATCTACGTAGATACTTACCTGCCGCTGTTTTCTATGTGTTTAATAAACGTATGCGCGAGCGCATGCACATGTGTGAGTGTCGCCTAACGGCCAATAGTTTTTAGTTGTCCTTCAGCTACCGTACGACGCACGCATGTACATGCACTTAAGCACCCCTATTTTCTGTACCGAATTCTTTTACTTTCGTTCCTCTCGACCAGTGCCAGCCCCCGTCGCTTACACATGATCCTAACGAACCGGACCTTGAAGAACGAATACAGGAATGTTCAGCACGCCTCCGCGCACAATGGTTAAAACGCGCGCTGCTCTCGAAAGAGAAAAGTTGAAGCATCCCACCACGGAACCGGACACAGAACAAAACATGGATGAAGTGTACTCTCAAAAGTCATGCATCGCTCGAATTATGAAGGAAGAGCTCACACAAATCAAGCTAAACTACGCCAGCAACCAGCCCGCGGTTAAAGTTAAAGAGGGTAGCGTAGCAAAAGAGCCTGGCGCTAGTACATCGAAATCTTCGAACAAAATGTCCAATGCGTCTTCATTGATGGCTCGAAGAAAGCAATTAGAGTTGGAAGCTGCCGAAGCTAAAGCTAAAATCGAAAAGGACGTGATAGACAAGAAATTAGCGGCCGATCTCGCCGCTCTAGATGAGGAGTTATCGCAGAAGTCTCGTAGCAGCAGACGGTCATCATTAACTAGAACATCTCAAAAAGTGGAACAGTGGCTCGAGAAAAGTCACCAAGATGTACGTGAAGATCCCGCGCCGCGTGACCTTCAGCAGCTAGCGCAAGCGATGGAAAAGCTAGCTACCTCCACGCAAAGCGCAAATACACGGCTTTTATCCCGATTAGCCACGTCTAAAGATTTGCCGTTATTTTCCGGAGATATACTCGAATGGATTCAATTTAAAAAATCATATACCCAGTCCACGATGTTATGCAAGTATAGTGATAGTGAAAACATCGCAAGATTAGAGAAATGTCTTCGCGGCGAGGCAAGGGAGACCGTATCATCACTGCTTACAAGCGACACCTCACCATCCATCATTCTTGAAGCGCTAGAACTTCGTTTCGGAAGGCCCGACCTAATTATACACAAAATAACAACACAAATTAAAAAAATGCTGCCGTTACCGCAAGCCTATCACACCGAGTTAGTGAATTTTGCCGTCAAAATAAAAAACTACGTTGCAGCTGCCGAGTCTATAAAGCAGACTGACCATTTAAGAAGCCCGGAATTATTGAACATCGTTATTTCGAAGTGTCCCAGTCCGCTCATCAACAAGTGGGCTGATTATCTTTACGAGTACTGCGATCCGAATAAAGCTAAACTGCAATTATTCTCTGAATTCCTGCACAAAGAAGCTACAAAAATCGCCGCCGCCGGGATAACTCATATTCATTCACAACCCGAACATAAGTTTCCAAAGAAATTGGATTACGAACGAAAAGTACCGGTATATTCTGTGCTAAACAATAATAATGATTGCAACGCAAGATGCAAGTTCTGCAAAACGTCTACTCACACACTCTCAAGTTGCACGAAATTCAAACGCGCCCTACGCAGAGATAAATGGCGCTTTGTTAAAATAAATAATTTGTGTCACAAGTGCTTGTTGCCGGGTCACGGCAAGGAAACCTGTTCCGCCGCGCCGTGCGATATCGATGGATGCGGCCTGACTCATCACCGGCTGCTTCACTGGCCGGCCAAACAGAACCTACCTCCTCGCAACGCCAGCGCGGATGAAGCCCTAATCAATACATCGCAAGTACCTACAACCAGTGAAAGTGAAGTTCAGGGTCCCACGACCGAAACTGTTACAAACACTATTGTGGAACCCAGTACAAGTGTTATGTTGAAAATTGTTCGCGTAAACTTACATGGACCAAATGGTATTATTATTACCACAAATGCCCTTTTAGATGATGGGGCTAGCGTGACCTTGATCTCTGCTGATCTTGCCAACTGTGCCAATATTCAAGGTCAGCCCGAAACTCTAAGTATCAGAGGCGCGTGGAACTCTAATATTGTGTGTAAAAGTGAACTGGTGAACTTTGAACTCTCTAACATTAACGGTGAAACGTTCGAGGTACGTGCGAGAAAGATAAGTGAACTAGACTTGCCAACACAGGACCTTTCAAAAGTGAACTTAAATGACTATGAGCATTTACGTCATCTAAAGTGCGTTTTAACTTGCGAGAAAGTGAAACCTCAAATATTAATAGGCCAGGACAATTTCCACTTAATTATGTCCCTACGTACTATTTATCGAGGCAAATATGAACCTTGTGCTACACTAACAAGACTTGGTTGGTGCCTGAACGGAATCGTACCTACACCTGCCTACGCTCGACGCGGTCGAACTCTAACCACCGCACATACGTTGACTACAACAATTTATCAGCGTGCCAAACCGGCCGTCGCCGTCTCCGACGCATCCTATACGCCCTCCATCGCTACCCCAGCGGACGCCTATTCTGCTCAGTGGGAGACGCACACATGCGCGGACGCACACCTGTACTCAACACAGTCGTCACTACAAGACTCGAGCGAGATAAGTAGCTTCAACGAAGATAGTAAACAACTGCATGAACTCGTTCGCCGGTCGTTTGCGCTTGAAGCGATAGGAGTGAACTCTAAGCCGCGCGTAAATAAGGACGATATTCGTGCAGTCAACTGCATTGATAACTCTGTAAGGCTGATAAACGGGCAATATGAAGTTAGCCTCCCATGGAAAAATGATTTAAAAATGCCTGATTCCTACCCGAATGCTTATAAAAGGTTCCTTACTGTGGAGAGAAAAATGTTATCATGCGAAGACTACGCAACAAGATACAAGGAACGAATCAACTATTTATTTGACAACAATTACGCTCGATTGTTATCGGAAGAGGAACTGTCGGCGCCACATCCTCGTGTTTGGTACCTCCCCCACTTCGGAGTCGACAACCCAAATAAGAGAAAACTGAGATTAGTCCACGACGCATCAGCTGTTTCTTCGGGCAGATGTCTAAATGATTACCTATTGCAAGGGCCCGATATGCTTCAAAACTTAATGGGCGTCATGCTGAGGTTCCGAGAGAAGCCTGTCGCAATAATGGGAGACATCAAGGACTATTTTCTACGTATTAAAATAAAGGCGGAAGACCAGCACGCACTGCGATTTTTATGGCGCGATAACGTAAATAGTGAGCTGAAAACCTACGCTATGACGTCACTATCATTCGGATTGAATTGCTCGCCCTTTGTTGCACAACATATTAAAAACAAAAATGCAACCAGATTTGAAAAAGAATTTCCCGAGGCCGCTGAAGCTATCCTGAAATCACATTACGTAGACGACTACATCGACAGTGTGAACAATGAAGCTTCAGCCATGAGAATGATACAGGAAGTGTCTGAAATTCATAGAAGAGGTGGTTTCCAAATCAGAAACTGGATATCTAATAAACCAGAAGTTTTAGAATGCACACCAAAAGAGACTCTAAGTGATAAGGCCGTAAGGTTCAAAACCGGCTGCGACGACTTACCTGAGAGAACGCTCGGGCTACTTTGGTTCCCGGGAAGCGACACGTTCGGCTTCGACTTATCACTTAAACGCATTCCGAATGAAATAATCAAATTACAACGAAAACCTACCAAACGTGAACTACTGCGCATATATATGTCTATATTCGATATCTTTGGATTTCTGGCCCCATTTACTGTCCGAGCGAAGATAATGCTTCAAAATATTTGGAAAACAAGCACTCAATGGGACAATGAGATTCCGACCACCGAATATGCAGTTTTTCGTAGCTGGATAACGGAGTTACAAACCTTATCAAGCCTGCGAATACCAAGATGCTATTTCATCTCCGCGCGAGGTGGGAGCGAGCGCGACCACGCTACGGACGCTCACTGCAGCACCTCAAGTCTGAGCGAGACAAGTATAGAGATGCATATTTTTTGTGACGCAGCACCAACTGCAGTCTGTGCCGTAGCCTATTGGCGTAAGACATCCGCAGATAATCAAGTGTGCGTTTCATTCATCGCTAGCAAGTGCAGATCGACACCTGTGAAAAAATATATAACTATACCTAAGCTCGAGTTGCAATCAGCTGTTATCGCCTGCCGACTCGCCGACACAATAGCGCGCGAAACACGTTTATCTGCATTTAAACGTTACTTCTG
This sequence comes from Apotomis turbidana, assembly GCA_905147355.2. NCBI lineage: Eukaryota > Metazoa > Arthropoda > Insecta > Lepidoptera > Tortricidae > Apotomis > Apotomis turbidana. The sequence goes on from LR990283.1 coordinate 234,066, forward strand.
GACGGACTCATTAATCGTTTTACATCAAATAAAGAACGATAATCGCAACTACAAAGTATTTGTTGCCAATAGACTCGGCGAAATCGACGAATTATCACAGAGTCACGAGTGGAACTATATATCTACAAATATGAATATAGCCGACAAAGCCACGAAGATAAATACTTACCAGTTGAGTGACGATTGCGATTGGCTCCGCGGTCCCGAGTTTTTATACACGCCGCACGAAGACTGGCCGAAGTATGATCCTGAAAAACAGAAAATAAACAATAATCAGCTGTTACAAGTAAACACAATACATACAGTAAACAAAGAAGACTTACCTATTGTTCCCGATCCGTCTAAGTTTTCTTCATGGATTCGCTTGTGGAGATGTATGGCGAACGTATTATTATTTATAGAAAAATGTAAACAATCGGTTGACAGTCGAATCGATTCGCAGATAATGCAGCGCGCTGAAACTGAATTACTGCGCTATTCACAGACGAAATTATTCTCAGAAGAGATTTATCTGCTAAAAAATAATATGGAAATTGAAACCAATAGCCGATTACGTAAACTTACGCCATTTTTGGATGAGAACGGAGTACTACGTGTCGGCGGGAGGATCGACGCTGTTTCTGGCGTTGAATCAAGCCTGAAACATCCCATTATTTTGGACGGACGCGATAAGATTGCAAAATTGATTATAAAACGATACCACGAGATGGCTGCTCACGGTCACAATGAGACTGTAGTCAACGATATTCGACAAAAATATTGGGTAATCAACTTGCGTCCTACTGTACGAAATGTCGCCTCACAGTGCCTTTTCTGCCGAATTAGAAAAGCTAGACCGACGGCCCCTCGGATGGCCGACCTGCCGGAAGCGCGGCTAGCTCATCATCAACGGCCATTTACCCACTGCGGTGTTGATCTATTTGGACACATGGAAGTGACAGTTGGCCGCCGCCACGAAAAGAGATATGGAGTCCTGTTCACGTGCATGACAATGCGAGCCGTTCATATAGAACTGGTGCCTTCACTGTCAGCTGACTCTTTTATCATGGCCTTGAGAAGAATGGCAGCACGCCGAGGCTGGCCCTACAAGCTGTACTCAGATAATGCGACCAACTTCCGGGGATCTGAAGCCGAGCTGAAAAAATCATTCAAAGAGATACGCGAGCAAGCCTGTGTCGCAGATGTACTGTCCGTACGCCAACTTGAGTGGCAATTTCTCTCACCGGTAAGTCCTCATATGGCCGGAGCGTGGGAACGATTAATCAGAACAATAAAGGCAGCCCTGAAAGTGGTGCTGAAAGAACGAGCCCCACGGGAAGAAGTGCTGGTCACATTGATGGCAGAGGTGGAAAATATAGTCAATAGCCGGCCGCTGAGCTATGTATCGACAGACCACGGCGACCCAGAGAGTTTGACACCAAACCACTTCCTCATTGGCTCATCCTCCAACCTCCCAGTACCTGGAATTTTCGATGACAGTGACCTGTTTCGGAAGAAGATGTGGAGAATTGCTCAAAGACTCGCTGATGGGTTCTGGAGACGCTGGGTGCGGGAAGTCCTGCCAAACCTACTGCCACGACAAAAATGGTGCCAAGAAGGCAAGCAGCTTAAGAAAGCAGACGTTGTGGTTATTGTAGACCCGGCCTTACCCCGCAATGTCTGGCCCATAGGAATAGTCCACGACGTGCACCCAGGCGCCGACGGACGTATACGAATTGTTGACGTAAAAACAAAAACTGGAATACTTACCAGACCTGTAGCACGTTTAGCGTTGCTTCCCACAGCCGCAGATGATTGTCCTTGACGGACAATGGGGCGGAGAATGTAGACGACGCGATGAACTGTACCTGAAAGAAAGTCTAATAAAAAATAATAATTGATTTTTAATAGTTTTATATAACTTACATATCTACGTAGATACTTACCTGCCGCTGTTTTCTATGTGTTTAATAAACGTATGCGCGAGCGCATGCACATGTGTGAGTGTCGCCTAACGGCCAATAGTTTTTAGTTGTCCTTCAGCTACCGTACGACGACGCATGTACATGCACTTAAGCACCCCTATTTTCTGTACCGAATTCTTTTACTTTCGTTCCTCTCGACCAGTGCCAGCCCCCGTCGCTTACAGTATCCTTTCTCATCTCTCACACTCCCACTTCTTGGGAGTGTGGGGGGAGGGCCTTATCTGTACTATGTACACTTAGGCTACTTTTGTCGCGGCCCGTTGCGGGCCGGTCTTTCTGGTGACGCGTGGTTGCGACGGCGGTTTCTTAGTTGGTTGGGCCTTCGTGATGTTCCATGACTCCTCGAGACCCGGGTAGAGCTTTATCTCCTCTTCTTATTTCCCGCTGTTGGTGGTGGTGGTGGTGTCGCTGCATCTGCAGCTCGTAGCAGCTCGTGGCGGGATTCATCAGCTTTCCGGAACATTGTGCTGGCCAGTCTGCTGATCTAGGCGTCTAAGGGTTTCCATTTCAGTGCCCTCTGTATATGGTCATTCCGCACGAAGCGTGGGCAATCTGTAATGTGTCTCAGTGCCAGGTTTTCTTGGGCTCTCATGTTGTTTCGGTTTGTGGTAGCCACTAGGGTGTACCACGCGGTCCTCACATACGTTTTGTAGATCCCCAGCTTCGTGCGGATCGGCAGGTTGCTCCTTAGGACTGGTCTCAGCGTAGTTCACGCTTGCCTGGTTCTTGAAACCACTTCCGCCACGTGCTGCTTCATGGTGAGGCTCCAGTCTATGGTGACACCCAGGTACCTCACCGTGTGCTTCCATTCCACGTCTTGACCAAACATGCGGAGTGGAGGTGAAGTCTGTTTTCTTCCAGTCATGAAGGCCTGAGTCTTGGTGACGTTGACAGTAAGCCTCCAGTCTTCAAGCCATCTTGGTAGGGCGTCTAACTGGGTCTGCATCTTCCTGACGGCATGGGTGGGGCTGACGGATGCGGTGTAAAAGGCCGCGTCATCCGCGAACAGCCCCAGCTTGACGTTGCCTCCTACCACTGGGATGTCATCGGTGAAGGTTGCGTAGTATGCTGGTGAAAGGCAGCTTCTCTGAGGGACTCTTGCTAGGATTGGGCGCTCCGAGGACAGTGCCTGTTCCACTGCCACTTGGAACTTGCATCCGCTCAGGAAGGACTTATCACCGTTATCATGCTGCGTGGGGCCGTGGTGTTTAACAGTTTGTACAGCAGCCCCTCGTGCCATACCCAGTCGAACGCTTTTTCCATATCGAGCATGACAGCCACAACATGCTCCTTCTTGTTGCTTGCATTGGCCATAAAGTGAAGCACGCGAGTGAGCTGTAGCGTTGCCTGAATCTGAACTGTTCCAAACGGGGCTTGACGTGGGGGAGAAGTTTCCCCAACAGGAGCCTCTCGAACACCTTGGAGAGGGTGCTGAGCAGAGTTATTGGCCTACAGCTCTCCGGTCTTCGGCAGTATTTGCCAGGTTTGGGCAGCATAACTACCCTCCCAGTCTTCCAAGTTTGGGGAAAGTGACCCGAGCACATGATCCCGTTGAACAGGCGTGTCACTGCCACAATGGGGATCGAATCGGCGCCCGGGGCTTTCTTGGGGTCGCAAAGTTGGAGGGCTCGCTGCATCTGCCTGGGGGAGAAGAAGACCGCGTCTTCCTCTGTTCTTGCTGGTGCCTCCGAAGTACCTCCCCAGGTGTCCTGTGATGCTCTGCCGGTGTTCTGCATTGTGCATCGGGTTGGGCCTAAATTGTCCCTTCAGGTACTTGGCGAAGATGCGCGATCCTCAGGCTTGTAGCGTGGAGTGTTGTCTACAGGGTCGTAGAGTGGTCTTATTGCCTCAGGTTTTGTCGCTAGCTGTCTGCAGATACGGTGAATGAAGGGGACATCACCCTCTTCAGACGCTAGGTGGCTCTCCCAACTCTCGGCCCTGTGTTCTGTGAGCCGCCTTCTTGGTTTCTATGATCATGGCGTTGAGCTCTGCCTTGATCGTCGGGCATCTTGTAGCCTGCCATTTTCTGCGCAGGCGGCGCTGCTCCTCGATCATGCTCCTAATATCCTCGCCGGGAGGGGCGTGTGCCTCTCTGTGGCGGGGATGGTGTGGGAGGCTGTTGATAGCGCCGCCTATAGTCCAGCTGTGACCAGGTCTGCCGCTTTATCCACTTCGTCAGCTGTGGAGACCGGAGTAGTGTGGCACGTGGTGGTCTCTTCTAGTTGTTGTGTGAATTTCTCCCAGCTGACTCGTTGTTTGGGTCTCCTAATTCCCATTAATGGATCCATTTCGATACACATGAGGATTGTCCGGTGATCGGATGGTAGGTCCGGCAATGCCTCATGTGTAAATCTAGCGTCAATTTGGCTGGCAACGCAGCAAAATACAAATTAAAAGTATTTTTCAAGACTTATTCTTAACTATGTCACTAAACATTTTACGTCCGACACTAAGGTCCCTTTTCAAATACGTTAATCATTTAGTGTTTGCCTAACCAAAATTATAGATTTTTGGTAAGAGTTTAATACTAAAGTGCTCTAAAAATTAAGACTATCAAAATTAAACATAAATTTATAGTCGATATCAGATGATATCACTAAATATTTTACCACCGACGATAAGGTCCCTTTTAGAAAATATAAAGTGGTTGTACCAACTTTTTACTAAACTTTATCTTGAATTTTGAGAATTAAAAAACTACTTTTTAAATATTTGTTCTGTTAATATGATCTTATTTGGCTATGTTTTAGCGTAGTAGATGTATATGTTTGTTGATTTTGACCGTTTGATTAGATTTATAAACACAAAGCAATTTTTGTTAAAATAAATATTTTTTTATAATAAACAACGTTGATTCAAATCGAAGAAGCTCTTGTTGAGTGTCTAATTACATATAATATTTATTCCTTCTATAATATCTAACGGAAATACACTATAAATAGGAATTTAAGTAAAAAATCCATCAATATATATTTTTTTACTTTATGCACTTTGGCAAGTTAAACTATACAAAAACAGATATACAATTACAAAATTGTACTTGAAACCTAAAAGCCCATACAATCTACTCCTCAAATAGCATGTTATCTATGTAACTTCCAACAATAACATACTTTAATGGGGTGTAGAAGTTTGAATTCAATTTTCTCATAATCACCTTTTCTGACTTTTGAGTTTCAAATATTTTTTTAAAAATGTCTATTGAACCTGCATCCATGTTTTTTACATGGTTCGATAGCTCAATGTATGGAGATTATGGGGATATACATAACTCAATACCGACAGTAAGGTCCCTTTACCCAGATAACGCCACATATGTCGAATATACGCCAAAGCACCTTATCCGAAAGCCCATTTAATGTAGATTCTAAAAACATTAACAGTAAATGTAAATTTTCAATGTAAAATAAAATATTGAACGTACTGCGACGTTCGTCAGCGCAGCGTAGGGGACGGCAAAAATACCCGAAAAGCAAGTATAACTATGAAAAAAATACAAACAAGTGCGAGTCTGACTCGCGCACCGAGCGTTCCGTCCAATTTTTTACTTAACCCATCGCATCTTAACTGGTAGGGTCCGGTTCAGTTAAGTTTGCACCCAGTACATGTGGCGCCGCATACAAATGAGGTGCAAAGTTAATCCAACCGGGATGTCGTCATATAATTTTTGAAAACACATTTTTTTCTAAGTTATTTAGAAATGTATTGTTTTTAGATTATTCCCTGTACTTGTAGTATAATACGATATTACTTGCCATATTTCATAGTTCTAGGTTAACGGAAAGTAGGTACCCTACAAACTTTGATTCTCTTGACGGTGGCGAAATATATATAAACGGCCGTATCTTTTTTTTTGGGTTAACTTAGAAGTTTGATGTTTTCGCAGCTTCAAGGGACTGTAGATTTGAGTATATGGTTTTAATTGATCACTATTTTAAGGCTTATGTTTAATGAAGAAAAATGTAACGGAAATAAAAATCACTTTACTACCAAAAATAGTGAATGAGCACCAAAATTGATCCCTCAATAAATTTAAAAATGATAACCAAAAGTTGTATTACTGATCACATTTTGCGACCATTATTGCATTTTTTTATAAGTATTTCAGCAAGTAAACATTTCTATTTCTATGTCTATTTTTTTTTTATTTCTATCTCTATCTCTATCTCTATCTCTATCTCTATCTCTATCTCTATCTCTATCTCTATCTCTATCTCTATCTCTATCTCTATCTCTATCTCTATCTCTATCTCTATCTCTATCTCTATCTCTATCTCTATCTCTATCTCTATCTCTATCTCTATCTCTATCTCTATCTCTATCTCTATCTCTATCTCTATCTCTATCTCTATCTCTATCTCTATCTCTATCTCTATCTCTATCTCTATCTCTATCTCTATCTCTATCTCTATCTCTATCTCTATCTCTATCTCTATCTCTATCTCTATCTCTATCTCTATCTCTATCTCTATCTCTATCTCTATCTCTATCTCTATCTCTATCTCTATCTCTATCTCTATCTCTATCTCTATCTCTATCTCTATCTCTATCTCTATCTCTATCTCTATCTCTATCTCTATCTCTATCTCTATCTCTATCTCTATCTCTATCTCTATCTCTATCTCTATCTCACACACACACACACACACACACACACACAGACACACACACACACACGCGCGCGCATATACATACACAAACACACGTACCCACATATTTGTTTGAACCTTGTATTGTATAGCTCGCTTTCGTCTTTTTGTTTTTCATTTCTTTTTAATGTATCGACACAATTAGTTAGTAACATAGTTACACATAGTTTCCTAAGATCAAATTTAAGTAACTGTTATATTCATTATTATTGTCAAACCGCACTCGCAGACGGCCAAGATACAGGCTCAGCCTAGTTTGGTCTCTGACGGATAGCTTCATTTATGTAAGGTATTGTTTTTTGTCAAATAATTTTTTTTGTATTTGTATTTTGTATTTGTATCTCTATCTCTATCTCTAACTCTATCTCTATCTCTATCTCTATCTCTATCTCTATCTCTATCTCTATCTCTATCTCTATCTCTATCTCTATCTCTATCTCTATCTCTATCTCTATCTCTATCTCTATCTCTATCTCTATCTCTATCTCTATCTCTATCTCTATCTCTATCTCTATCTCTATCTCTATCTCTATCTCTATCTCTATCTCTATCTCTATCTCTATCTCTATCTCTATTTCTATTTCTATTTCTATTTTTATATCTATTTCTATTTTTCATACGATTTTTAGGTGATACTGATGGTTTGGGGTTCCAAATTTTTTTTGGAGGGTCCAAAATATAAATTTATAAATAAATTTTTTTTTTTTTTTATAGCTTTAGGTATAGGTATACATTTTTAGTTGGATTTGAATGCCTTTTGGCGCCTCACAGTGAGACACGTCAAAATTGTAACACCTTTATTTGACCTATGTTGGATAAATAAAATAAATTCTTATTCTTATTCAGTTTTTAGTAGTGCAGTGTCCTCCCTGTGGTAGTGTTGAAAAGCAGTGGGCTAAGCGTTGAACCGTATGATAGTTATGATGGACACCGACACTAATTTCAAACGTTTTGCCTCTACCTGCGGGGCTCAAGACATTGGGTGGTAATGTCGTTGTACATATCCTGTATGAGTTTGACACAGTACCTACCAGTTTGTACCAGAGTACATATTGCTGTCTTAAGGCTTCCCAGATGAGGTTTCTTCGGATATGATCGAATGCCTTCTCCAAGTCTATGAAAACCATGTGAAGGTTCGTCTTGTTTGTTTTGACCTTCATCATGATCCGCAAGGTTTGAATAGCATCTGAAGTGCTTCTATTTGCTACAAAGCCACATTGGTTTTGGGTAAACACTATACACATATACCTATACATAGGTACTGTGCTTTAATCTATTATTTAGTACTCTTTCCCAAATCTTAAGAGTGTGTGGCATTAATTTTATAGCCCTATAATTACTGCAATCCCGTACATCTCCTTTTCCCTTATAAAACGGTATTAATAGGAGATCATCTAATACTTTTATGAACTGAAAAATATAATTGTATTTAGTTTTCTTATATCAAATACTTAATAAGTATACGAATATAATGTAACATGAGTCAACTAGCCTATTAATTCCTTCAATGCTGTGCGAGTAAGGCGGGTGAAATCGCGGAAGGTTGTGCTAGAGGTGTTGGTACTCGAGCACTACAGCACTAATAGGTAATAAATAAATTATCATAATCTACGTCTCGAGTGGGACCGTTTTGTCAATGGTTTGTGGAACTAGTGATAATGAACACCAACCTATACTGAGTTTACTGTGGTTGAAGACCTAAGTCAACTTTCATTTTACACGATGGATATAATTATTCAATTTTCTCCTTAAATAAAAATGTACAAGCAAGTTCTACTCGGCAGTGTTACGTCGCCGCCGCGGATTTCCGCGTGAATTATTCAAAAGCACAATTTGTATCGTTGTTTACCCAGGCAGGTCGGTTTCATTCGGGAGATATTTCGTATCACTGCGCCGACTACGAGAGAATGCTTTATGGCATTAAGCTGGCATTTAATACGTGTGTTTGATAAACGAAAAATGGCCCTGAACTGAATCACCTGTGCGTTTCCGGAGAGCGTTTTAATCGTTCTGTCCTCTGCGAAGAGTGACTACTAGAAGAAGACAGTGACTTAGGTACCGAAAAAGTCCTGCAAGTTTTGTGTCATTTCGGAAACGGCCAGCTGTTGGTTGGCAAGTCACTGGAGCTGGTGTGAAGCCGGCTCAGAACCCGAACCGCCGCGACCGTAGCGATAGCGGAGCGTAAGACACTAATACAGTAGGTTTGAAAAAAAAAGGTAGGTGACACGTTGGTGACAATGGAGTCGACGATTGACCATGCTTCCTACATACTTGGATAGTACTTAGTTCATTTTCGTTATCCATAGGTAAAATTCTGTTTTTAAAAAGCTGTGTTATATTATTATGTAGGTTATTGTGCATTTTACCTTTGAGTAACTTGAGCCTATTTACAAAAAATTAAAGCTCATCGTCGCTCGACAAAGATTCCAAATAAGTAGTAGTGCGATTTACGCATTTGGAGATGAAAGCTTTATATGAATAGGGACCATAGTGTTGCGATTCCGTGGCTCTAATGCCGTCATAACGTTAAGGGGCATCTTTGAGCCAGATTGAAATTTTGGGAAATATGACTCGTTCTACCTTTTCACTGATTCGGTGCTGCTGGTGTGCTTTACTTTTAGATAATCAACATCATCAATTGATCAGCACCTCGGTCCTCCAACATAGACCATTTAGGTGAGTGGTAACATAGCAATCCGCGGACGAGTCTCGCAGCCCCGTCACCGTACAAAACAAAGTTCTCAAATTGCAAATCGCAGTTGGGCAAAAATGTAAATGTATTCCGCGTCCCCAATAGAAAAACTCGATTAGGGCGAAAATGTCGCGTCGAGTTGTTAGCGCGCGGAAATGGCGGCGCTCCGGCGGCCGATCAGCTACAGTCCGTACGTAAACTACACGACACGTAAACGATGTGTAAACTGTTCATTACTTAGGTACTCATTAGATTAGACCAATTCATATTTTCTTCGGTTTCCGTTACCGTTACCGCTTTCGGTTACCGTTGTCAAAAGTAGACAGAGTCGACTGAAAAAAAAACACATATTTTCTCCGTCAAAGTTACATTCGTGCAAACTACCCATTATGGAGAGTTAACAGTCCATACTACCCATTTTATAATATAAATAATGAATTACAAAAAAAAAAACAAATGAAGGCGCTAGCATCATGGGCGTCGCCAAGAGGGGGCAGGGGGGGCAGCTGCCCCCCCCCTAGAGATCCATAAATATGTCCAGTCACTTGACTTGTCTGATGGATCATTCTTGCACATCGAAACTAAAATTAATTCAATAAGTAATAATTCCAATCCATTCCAACTCCTCCACAAAATGAATGTAATTAGGAGAGTAGAAGTCCAGGTCAGGGGCTAGAGGGAGATCGTTGATGAGATCGCCAGTGTATCGGCTACCGTCAGTAAAGCTCATGAAAAGTGACTCTACGAAACGAGTGGCGACGTGTCTCACTGACAGGTGACACTTTGTAGAGACTGTAGAGTGTACCGAAGAAGAATTGTCCATATAATATAACATTGGTACAAAAAAATTAGAACTACTCAAGTGGCGCTGAGCTGAAGTCCTGAGTTTGTTCTAAAATTGGTATATTTTACGTTTCCAGTCCCAATATTAATGCCATTTTGAAAAAAAAATAACAAAACTGAATCGACAAACGTAGACCAGGTCTAGCAGCCTCGAGTCTTTACTCGTCGCGTCCAGCGGATCTTCGGCTCGTTGCAAGATCTCTCGGTCCGTTGCTTCGTGATATTCTGCACTTGCATCAAAATGTATTGAATTATTGTCTTTCAACTTATGTTATGGTTACGAAAAATTTCGCGCTCGCTGCGCTCGCGCTTTATACTCGTATCTGGTTTTGCTTTGACCCTTCCTCCTCTCAAAAAACTTCGCGCTCGCCGTGCTCGCGCTTTCATCTGGTTTTGTTTTGACCCTTCCTCTCAAAAAATTTCGCGCTCGCTGTGCTCGCGCTTACATCTGGTTTTGTTTTGACCCTTCCTCTCAAAAAATTTCGCTCGCTGTGCTCGCGCTTTCATCTGGTTTTATTTTGGCCCTTCCTCTCAAAAATTTTCGCGCTCGCTACGCTCGCGTTTTCATCACTTTCATGAACCATATCCCTCCAAAATTTTCGTGCTCGCTACGCTCGCGATTTACGACTAACTACGTTTTGCACCGTGCTCGCGTTTCCATCTCATTTTTAATGACATTTATGACTATAAGCCGAAATACACTTCACCAAGCACGTAAATAAGGTACTTGTGCCAAAGACGGCCCTGTTCCTAAGATAGCCCACCAAGATAGCCGTACCATATATAGTCATAAATAAGTTAAGACTGTGGTACTTACCGAACATGGGGGCGAAATTTGATTTCCTTCAAACTTCCTTATAACTATAAAATTTTCAAGTGGGCTATCTTAGGAACAGGGCCGTCTTTGGCGCAAGTACCTTATTTACGAGCTTGGTGAAGCTTCCTATCCTCTAGCATGACTTTATAACAATTCCTTTTCCCCACCCTGCATATATGTCAACTTGCCCTGCCCCCCCCTGGACCTTCGGCTGGCGACGCCCTTGGCTAGCATGTCAGATGGGATAATATGCAAAGACAGTTACACATGTGCCTGACGGGCCTTAATTACTTTTTTGAAAATACCTACCAACGGTTCACTATAAGGTTTGCTGAGGAGAAAGAACCGCTGAAAGAAAACTCCCAGACTGCCTTATTACTATCATATACTTTTAAAACAAAGACTCTACACATATACTACTTTAACTGGGTAGTTGTGAGACTTTACTTCTTATGACAAAAGATATTTTTCTGCATCAGGGCAACCACGGGGTATAACTAACGGTTATTTGTTAAAAAAACCGGCCAAGTGCGAGTCGGACTCGCGCACCGAGGGTTCCGTACAAACCTGCAAGGTTTACAAAGTTCGTTCATTACGACAATCGAAATCGACATTTACAAAAAAATATATATTTTGTAATGTAACTAAAAATTTAAGGTTTTCGGAATTTTTCCTTTATGTGTGCTATAAAACGTTGCTTCATGCCAAATTTCAAGATTCTAGGTCGACTGGAAGTACCCTTTAGGTTTTGATTCCCTTGCGAGTACTTGCGAGTTTCAAAATATGCAGCTTAAATTGCTGTTTCTTTTGATTGCGTTGACATAGAAGTTTGATTTTGTTACAGCTTAAAGGTATTATAGACCTGAGTATTTGGTATGAATTTCAATTTAATACCTCTACGCGTTTATGAGGAAATGGGTAGTAAGTTTAAAATTATTAAAAAAAAATATATTATGTGATGTAACTAAAAATTTATGGTTTTCGTAATTTTTCCTTTATCTATGCTATAAGACGTTGCTTCGTACCAAATTTCAAGATTCTGAGTTCACGGGAAGCACCCTGTAGGTTTTGATTCCCTTGCAAGTGTCGAAAATTTGCGGCATAAACGGCTGTATCTTTTGATTGCGTTGGCTTAGAAGTTTGATTTTTTCACAGCTTCAAGGGACAGTAGACCTGAGTAATTGATATAAATTTCAGCTTCATACCTCCACGCGTTCCTGAGAAAAAGGGTCTTGACAGACGGACGGACGGACAGACGGACAACAAAGTGATCCTATAAGGGTTCCGTTTTTTCCTTTTGAGGTACGGAACCCTAAAAATATCAATTTAGTAGACATGAGCTGCTTTAAATATAAATACAGAGTGAGTTTTACAGGTTGAGCACATTCAACTTGTCGCGCATTACTTTATGGCCTATCGGACCACACAGGTACCACTTACGTTACATTGAAGTACCGTCCGAAAACCGTAACGGAGATGCGCGGTGGTCATACGAGTAGAGTAGGTAAGACGCACGTGCCGTCACTGCCGCTGTCGCGCAAAATCGTGGCATCTCCGCAATAACAAATAGGAAGAATTGTAGCTAATGGGGCGGCCGGATCACGATGCTGGGCGCGTGTCCGCGGCACTTCGCGGCTTATTTCCACTCCCGCCCCGCGACGAGCTCGTAACTTACGCGCATTGTCACGATAACGCCAGGGATCCGAGCACTTCTTCAAATTATGCATGCGTGATGCCGAGCGCGGCCGCGATTACGCGCCCCGGGCCGGCTGCCCGCACTACTTCGCACTGCGCGGCGACACTAAACCAAGGCGAACTACTCAGTATTCTAGCAAGAATCCACCTCGATTCGAAATAAGCACTCGCACAGACCGTCATGAAATTATGATCCCGCCGTGTCGGTGCACTTGGAATGAGAATGTAATACTAATGGCAGCGCAAATTGTGGGAGCAGCGGAGATTTCCCGAGGGCGCGGTGCGGCGCGAGCGGCTGACATCTGATGCCCGCAGACAAATCGCGGATTATCCGCGGCCGCGGACAAGGGAGCGGTAGGTTAGTGTCGCATGTAGGTTAGGTATACTATGTAATAATTATAAGTTAGCTCGATCATATATAGCAGTAAGTAATCAGCTTAGAATAAGAAATCATTATATACACAATCATATTTCTTTTCTTCTATTTCTACTTAGTATATAAGGTTAATTGCTCTCATTATTGTGTTAGGATAAGATATGAAGCTTTGGTTAATTACTATGTAAAACCACCATTAAATAAACATATAACGAAAACATATAGAAAGCTTCATAAAGTAGGTTGATGATATTGTAAACATTAAAATTACCCAATAAGAATCTTATAGGAAAACTTGTCGATAAATATATACTCGACCCATGTATATTATGTACCATTATGTGAATGTTTTATACACTAAATAAAGGGATAATGTTGTTCAGTTTACACTAACACACCTCATCATACCACACGTAAGAATTGGGCCACGCCCTTCTTACCCATTGGCCCTCAATAAGTTTAATCCAGCGATCATACTAATATGGCCGCTCGATTAATTTAATTTATTCCTCTTGCGGCCTCCGATCAAACAACACTTCACAGCAGCATTATGTGAAACTTACGTCACAGTGTTATTATTTTATGGGACTTCCCTATACTACTGAAGCATCCCCTTTGCAGTTTAATTTAAATTCAATCAAGATACAGTCTACTACAACCCACAATTTTTTTCCGCATGCGACGTATTTGCACTTAATAGGGCGCCTATGATTAGGTTCTAAACACCTATAGCACAGCTTAAGGCTTCGGGCCGATTCCCACCGGTCTGCGACAGACCTTTTCAGAAAATCCGGGCAAACGGCTAACTTGTGATTCCCTTTGCAAAGTACGCAATCTTTTTTATTATTATTAAAATTGTTCTGCGACTGCGGGGGCGGTCGAGATTGCGTGGGTTTCACCGTTTGCGCGGGCTTTTTTTTATGCGTTTGCGGGCGCGAATTTAAGGTAGCCACGGTAGCGGCACGGTTCGATTCCCGGTATGAGTCGTCGTCCGAATCAGAGTCGCTTGCGTAGTCTCGATAGCTACCTTGGTATGGTCGTCCGCGGCTCGCACCACCGTGCATTCGTTGTTGTGGTTGCCTCGACTCGGCATGGTTTATATTAACCACATGAACGTTTGCACGGGACTTGGAATGTCTGTGGTGTGATCGCTTCGTGGCCATACTGACGTCATTTAAAAAGTTAGCCATCGCGACCAATTCGGGCGTCCCCTGATTGGCTTGCTTATACTTTGCCCACTCATACCGAATTATCACGTTTAATTTATCAGTTATTTTACTTACTAACTCGGGCGCGTGTAAATACTGATCTTGGCGCAATGCCTTAATGGTAGCTACCGTATTTGCTACATGGCCGGCAAAAGTAACGATATTACTGCTGTCTTCGGCTAACCTGGGCATGCGCTTAACATTATGGATCTCGGTCAAAACTATTTCTTCGGGATCCCCGAAATGCCTTTCTAAAGACTCCATGATCTCGTAAGGATCAGTTACTGTGTACATAATAGCTTTGACCGCTATCCGCGCTTCACCGCGTAAGGCGCGCCTAATTCTACCTACGTTGTTTACGTTACTGAAATGCGGCGCGCTGTCTTCGAATTCGGCCCTAAACGCTATCCATTCCGAGATATTTCCATCGAAATGCGGCAATTCCGGAATTTGCCTATGCATGGGAGGGCCTTGCAATGCCCGATCGGCGTGTCGTACTTGCCCTAATTCTACCCTATTGCCGTTATATGCCGGGTTCAAACTTCTGTTTTCTACAACGGGTGGTCGATTGTCGTAATGAGATGCTACCCAACCCGAGACTCTCTCAGCGGCCTGACCCACCGCGGACGCACTGTCGGATTGCGCTTCAATACGCGCAACCTCCAGTCTAATATTTGCTTCCGCGGCTGCCTTCTGAGCTAGTTCGAGTTCGGCTTTACGCACCTGTAATTCGGCCATTAAAACAGAAATTTGACTGCTACTTTCCCTATTGGCATTAACTAACGTATTGTCCGAATTCCTATCGCCGGGCCTGTCTATATCTCCCCTACCGACTTCTAACGCGTGGTCGCGGGCGGAATGGGGCACAGGGGCCGGGTTCGGCGCGGGTGAATTGGATGCGCTCGATCGCGGGGCGGGGGCCGAGGGGGGATCGCTCGCGGGCGTCATTGTGTTCGCGTTTTTGTTGCTACTGCTTGCGTTATTAGATGGGCCAGTCCCGTGGCTCCAAGTATTTGTAGGATTAGTGGACGTCTCGCCTGACTCCGGAGTCTGGTCTCGTGATTTTTGAGAACGCGTAACTCTCTTTTCCGGAAGAGACATCGCACGGGGGGACTGTCGCTTATCCTAACACACACACTGAATTTAAAACAATAACAAAAAAAAAAAAACACTGAATTTACCTAATACCTAACACCTATTCAATAGTGAGGCTAAGTGCGACACTAATGAGCCCTAATATCCCTACGGCGTAAATCCCTCGTTGCACAGATCCGTTACGGCTTGTTCACACCGCTGGGTTACCACCGTACCGGAAGCTGTGTTATGCGTCACACGTGAACGCTTTGACGCGGTACAAGGAGAACTTAATCAATCCCAGACCGATTGATGCGGAAGCAAGGGGAAATTAATCGACCCGAGATCCGATTGATGGCAGAACGAAAGTTCTGTGATGCACGTCGTGATGCGGACTATTGTCCGATTGATGGCAGAACAAGGGGAACTTAATCAACCCGAGTTCTGTGATGCGCGACGTGTTGCGGATACGAGGGGAAAATTAATTCAACCCACGATCCGATTGATGCCAGAGCGAGGGGAAACTTAATTCTACCCTGTCTGTGATGCCCGGCGCAGGGACGCAGGGTTTAATCCGCTTTACGTCCCTGTGATGATTCTCTTGCGCGCCTCCTGTCACTGGAACGAAGGTCCAATTCCTTCCTTCTTGATCCGGTGCTCGAAGGTCCAATTGTGGGTTGTAGTAGACTGTATCTTGATTGAATTTAAATTAAACTGCAAAGGGGATGCTTCAGTAGTATAGGGAAGTCCCATAAAATAATAACACTGTGACGTAAGTTTCACATAATGCTGCTGTGAAGTGTTGTTTGATCGGAGGCCGCAAGAGGAATAAATTAAATTAATCGAGCGGCCATATTAGTATGATCGCTGGATTAAACTTATTGAGGGCCAATGGGTAAGAAGGGCGTGGCCCAATTCTTACGTGTGGTATGATGAGGTGTGTTAGTGTAAACTGAACAACATTATCCCTTTATTTAGTGTATAAAACATTCACATAATGGTACATAATATACATGGGTCGAGTATATATTTATCGACAAGTTTTCCTATAAGATTCTTATTGGGTAATTTTAATGTTTACAATATCATCAACCTACTTTATGAAGCTTTCTATATGTTTTCGTTATATGTTTATTTAATGGTGGTTTTACATAGTAATTAACCAAAGCTTCATATCTTATCCTAACACAATAATGAGAGCAATTAACCTTATATACTAAGTAGAAATAGAAGAAAAGAAATATGATTGTGTATATAATGATTTCTTATTCTAAGCTGATTACTTACTGCTATATATGATCGAGCTAACTTATAATTATTACATAGTATACCTAACCTACATGCGACAGTTAGCCTAATGCTTTATTTAATGTTCAGAGTTCCTACATGCGTTCTTGAGGAGGTCACTGGAATATCGTATTGTAGCGGTGGTTGGCGATTCGCGTGTTATTAGTCTTCATGGCGGGGCTGGCGGGCGGGTGCGGGGTGCGGGGAGGGCTAACGATGTGCTTTGTCACCAGCGGCCGCCGTTCCTTCCGCGTCATGGAACGCTGAGGAGCCGGCCACGGCTCGGACGCTGGCGGGACTCTAGTTATAAAGTGTTTTGATATTTTGCCTTAGCTAAATAGAGCCATTAATTTGATAGGTACCTTTTAATGTAGACGGGATGTTGTTCAGCAGAAAACCTAGTTTGCATTAAACGTAATAGTATTAAATTAAGTCGATGCCAAGGATAGGTTCATCTGAGAAAACTTCATTATACCTATCTGAGAGATTAGAGTAGGTATGGGTCGAAAGATAGAAAGTCAGCTCAGTAAGTGTGTGGTATCCTGATGAAGCCTCCATTTTTTGCAGGCTGGTTGGTGTTGAATTATACAACATACCTAATATTACTATAATTATATAAATAAAAAAAACCGGCCAAGTGCGAGTCGGACTCGCGCACCGAGGGTTCCGTACACACACTTTCCATCCCTAAGTGGTTAAGTTAAGTTTGCACCTGGTATGTATAGCGCCCCATATAAATTAGGTGCAAAGTTAAGTTTAAAATTATTAAAAAAATATATATTATGTGATGTAACTAAAAATTTATGGTTTTCGTAATTTTTGCTTTATCTATGCTATAAGACGTTGCTTCGTACCAAATTTCAAGATTCTGAGTTCACGGGAAGCACCCTGTAGGTTTTGATTCCCTTGCAAGTGTCGAAAATTTGCGGCATAAACGGCTGTATCTTTTGATTGCGTTGGCTTAGAAGTTTGATTTTTTCACAGCTTCAAGGGACAGTAGACCTGAGTAATTGATATAAATTTCAGCTTCATACCTCCACGCGTTCCGGAGAAAAAGGGTCTTGACAGACGGACGGACGGACGGACAGACGGACAACAAAGTGATCCTATAAGGGTTCCGTTTTTTCCTTTTGAGGTACGGAACCCTAAAAAGCTCAATATGTCACGAAATAAAGAAAAAGAACCATAAATATACCATATACGAGTATAAGTCCTCTGAAATATTTGATTTCCATTTTTTTTTATCCAAAAGAAAATTTGAAATTGTTTTCAAAATCCTCATAGTTCAACCAAACTATGAATGTACTCGCAAAACCTTTTTAAACGCTCCGGGAAAGAGATGCCTTTTAGAAGCCAGCGTCTAGGGCAGCCGCTTTACCATAACGCGGCTCCTGACAGAGTTCATAAGGCTTATCTAAAGAATTTTAGACATTTTAATGTTGTGGCGTGTATTATGTATGGTATCTCGTATCTTCGATGTCACCGAATCCGCCCCCGACCCCGCGCCCGCGGCCTCGCGTGCTGCGCGCCGCGCGCCAATTCACTGAGTTACGGCTCTCATTTACAACGCGATTTGTTATAAGCGGCCGCCGCTGACCACCGACCGCTGCCTGCCGCTACCGCTGGCCGCTGTATGTACGCTAAGTACTACATACGCAGCCGCGGACCGCGTACCGTGCATGTAAATACCAGTTCCTTCTAATATAGTTTCGGGAACCATTATATACTCGCGTAAAATACCTAGGTTAGGTACATAATAATTGACGACGCCGTTGGCGCAGTGGTAAAGCAGCTGCCTACTGAGCCGGCGGTCCTGGGTTCGAATCCCGGCAAGGGTAAATATTTGTGTGATGAACACAAATATTTGTGCCTGGGTCATGGATGTTCTATGTATTTAAGTATTTATTTATCTATATAAAGTATGTATATCGTCGCCTACTTAGTACCTACCCATAAACAAGCCTTCTTGAGCTTAATTTGGGACTAGGTTGATTTGTATGAGGTTGTATGATATTAAAAAAACCGGCCAAGTGCGAGTCGGACTCGCGCACCGAGGGTTCCGTACAAACACTTTCCATCCCTAAGTGGTTAAGTTAAGTTTGCACCTGGTATGTATAGCGCCCCATATAAATTAGGTGCAAAGTTAGGTATTAAAAAAAAAATTATGGTTTTCGTAATTTTTCCTTTATCTATGCTATAAGACGTTGCTTCGTACCAAATTTCAAGATTCTGAGTTCACGGGAAGCACCCTGTAGGTTTTGATTCCCTTGCAAGTGTCGAAAATTTGCAGCATAAACGGCTGTATCTTTTGATTGCGTTGGCTTAGAAGTTTGATTTTTTCACAGCTTCAAGGGACAGTAGACCTGAGTAATTGATATAAATTTCAGCTTCATACCTCCACGCGTTCCTGAGAAAAAGGGTCTTGACAGACGGACGGACGGACGGACAGACGGACAACAAAGTGATCCTATATCCTTTTTTTTTCCTTTTGAGGTACGGAACCCTAAAAAAATATTAAAAGTGATTGTACAGTTCGATATTTGAATCTCGTGTTGCAGAGCTCCGGGTAAAATTTTATGCAGATTAATTATTTGGTTGCAATGCGTTAAACTATCACGAAGTTTCGATGAACACGACTTTGTTGATTTTCTCTCCGGCGGCGGCGAGACTTTGCAAAAGCATTTACTTGCAGTTCGCTTCGGGCCCGCATTTGTTATTGGGAATATTTCGAAATAACAGAAACTTGGGATCTTCCAGGAGTTGCTGTTGTGTTTCGGCGCGGCCGCGGGCGAAGGAGGAAGGGAGGGAGGGGGGAGCCGGGGAGGGAGGAGGGTTCTTCGCATTAATCACACGTAATGAATTCAGCGGAAGACGTTAATTCGGTATCCGGGCAATCAATTAGGCTGCAGCCGAGATTGAATGCAGCGACCCCTTTCGCCCTGAGAACAAACAATGATCACGCGGCAAAATTTGATAGTCATGGTCATGGCCATGGCTAATACTCTAGTATCGCTCCAGTTCGCAAAATAAGTAACAACGGGTGCACTCAGAGAGAATAGTTGGTAAGACAGCAGATGAACAATTGAACAGGTAAGCCCTACTTAGTCCGTCTGATCAGGTTCAGGTCGGGCCTGACTAGGTCCGGTGATGTCCAACATGGTCAATCGCCAGATGGCACTTAACAAGCCACAGCACATGTCTATCATTTTAGTGATGCATAAAGTCAGCATGCACTCTTCCATGCGTTTTTTGTGTATTTAACGTGGCACATCGACCAGAGCACATCACGCGAGTCAGCCCGACCGCGGACGCCACTCCAACAAGGGCACGAACAGCGGGAACAAACACCGACGGCAGGAACACTCTTCATATTAAGTAATCCTGAAAATTCAGTTGCTCTAGGGACCGCTCCGTCGTAGTATTTATTATTCACCGACAGCCTGCTGTAATCTTATGTTTCATGCAGCGTTATGCGTCATAAACTCCGCATAGAGATGAACCCGGCGCGGCGGCGCGCCTAATGGACCCGTAGGCGAGCCGTCATTTATCGGATGGCAAGGAGTGTGATGTCTTTGTTTGTCGGAGTGGATCTGCATTACCGGCCGCGAACAATGTCTCGCGCGAGCGTAAACAATGCGAGAGGCTTCAATCCGCGCGGGTGGAAACGCGGGACTTTTGTTCGGTTCCCGCCGGACGAGCGCCGAGCAGTGGCTGATGTGCGGCGTGCTGCTGGCAGTGACGAGACCGCTGACTTACCTACATTCAAGTCAACTAAAAAAAACAAGTAAAAGATATCATAAAGGAAGGATCCATTAGGCTTCTTGAATTAAGTAATATCATATTCCTGGAAGACAATCTTTTGCCCCAGCCTCGTACTTAGTAGGAATAGGCGAGCTCATCTAACTCGAACAAAACCATTGGGTTTTATTATAAATAGCGGGTAGCTCGCCGACAGTCGGCGGCGCCAGCGCCTGTAGGTACTCCACGTAACATCTTCTTACTGTGTTTCACGATCCTAACTACGACGTCGCTGTTTGAAACATTCAGTAAACAAAACGGGCAGTACTTGGTTACTTAAAAGAAGCTCCTTTATCCTTTAACCCTTAAAGTGCCTCATTTTTTGAGGAAAATCGTGCCCCAGACGCTTTTGTATTTATAGCTAGGAAACTGACATTCCGGTGTCTAAGAGGGTTTCATATCCTTGGCATTCAATGAAATAAAAGTTTTCACTAAAATAACTAAGGAAATGCGTATTGAGCAGGCCTCTTTGTCCCAGTCTGACGCCAGAAAATTAATAAATATCGCTTTCATTATAATTACTAGAGCACTACTCGACTGAATGAATAAAATGAAAAGTATCGGAGGAATCGAACCGGGCGGCGCGGCCTGGTTTAGAGTGCGTTTTAATATTGCAGAGCAATTATATTAAGCTGCAGCCGCGCCTGCGTGCATCAGCAGAACGGGCAATTTATTGTTTGGTTTAGTTTAAAAACATTGCAATAAAAAAATCGAGTTACATTAATAGGCTTAGTCTGAAAACCAGCGCTGGGCTTTACCTACTGACTTAGCACATGCTGAGACTGAGACCCATTGCCTCACTTTATTCTGTTTTGTATTGTTGTTTTTTTTAGTTACTAGCAATGTAATTCTTAGGATAAGTTTTTTAAGGCAATAAATAATATTCTGATTCTGATTAAGTATATCTCCTATTACTCGATGTACATGCCGAACTAATGCTTAACCTAATAGTATGAACTATGGCAGTGTTATGTTATTTTCATCACACTTGCTCGTAAACTAGGGTTTACATGCTAGAAAAGCGGGCGGTAAGTCGAAAATTACGCCCTAGGGCGGTAAGTAATTTTTATCTCACTTTAAGGGATACATGCTAGAAAACCGGACGGTAAATCGTAGTTTACGCTCTAGGGCGGTACGTCGTATATTACGCCCTAGAGCGGTAAGTAATTTTGGTATTGACTACTATTACTTTTGTTTTATTTCCTCAAAAGTGTGATTAAAAACGTCGTACGTGACTCTGGTGGTAAAGGAATTCCAAACTCGTGTCATTAAAGCCCTCGCCTTCGGCTTCGCGCTTCTAATAGACACTCGTTTGTAATTCCTCGTTTACCACCCTTGTTACGATTACGAAATGACGTAATAGTACATTAGTACCTACTATGCCTATCAGTGACGAATTGACGATGCGTCCAAAGAACCCGATTCCCACCGACTTGCCTATTTTAGAGCCTTCAGCAACCTTCTATTACTATGGCTCTTAGAGAAGAAGTAAGCCAATTTTGTTCCGACTTGCCTAGGGATTTCTTTGACGCCGGTTCAGAAAATAGAGCTATGAAATTGAAATCTTACTTAACAGAAAAGCGGGAGGGATAACAAGGAGTGACGGCAAGAATTTCGATAAAAACCCCAAGTGGAGAGTATAGAACGCCTGGCCATGCCTGCAGCAGGGCCAGGCGTGCGCGTGCGGCGGACGCGCCGACCCGTTGTTGTTTTAATTCGATCGCAGCGTCGGCGAGCCAGAGCCGTGCCGGCGCCTTCGTTAGCGACGCAACTGAATTAAGACAATTTAAATTGCAATGTTTAAAGCACGTCGCATCCCGCCGCCTGTAGCGAGGGATGTTACCGCGTCAAAACCAGGCACAAATTGTACTCGTTGGGTAAATTGTAATTTTTAGGGTTCCGTACCCAAATGGTAACGGAACCCTCGGTGAGCAAGTCCGGCTCGCATTTGGCCGTTATTTTTAAAAATAGGTGTCAAAATTCATAATAATATGAATTAAAACGTGAATGAAGTTAAATACGGGAAGCTTTTAATAGCTATACCTGCCTATAACGGTGTTGTGAGACTTGTGAGTTTGCAAATAATACTGGACAGGCAATGTAGAACATACATAGGAACACTAAATAATTAAATATACTTAGTTGTAGGAATATTGACTTCCGTCTTTGGCAGGTGGAGGATGACGTCCGACCGTCTGATGACGAGCTGTGCGGTGCAGCCTGCAGGCAGCACCGACGTTTCGAGGCCCCTGCGTTGCCAACTTTGGCCCCGTTCAGAAATACCTTCTTGGTCTTTCTATTGTTACTTTAATTTTTTGCGACCTCCGGAAGGGCCGGGCTGTCACTGCAACACTGCATGTAATCTTTTATTTTTTATTTTTAGGCTGATGTTGAAATATATAAAAGAAAATGAAGCTCAATATGTCTATGGTAAAAAAAGTGCTTTACAGTATGTGACTTCAGTGGTATATACACACGATTTATGATTTTGTCCCAATAAATAATCTTTTTTACATATGATATAAATCACGGTCATGCTACCAAGTTATAATACCATAGGATTTTATCATAGTCTCAACCTCAACTATATATGTATACATATATCACGGCTTACGGCTGATGAAGCCCGTCGAATTCGTCGAGAATAAATAAACTAGCACAGGCCGGTGAAATTGATCCTTTAACATATTAATAACCAGCTCGCAATGTTAGCAACCTCAGACGATAAATGGCTGCGATCATAACTGATCTCCACCTAACTACATAACTGAGCTCAGCTCTGATCCGGCCTCTCCGGTCTCGGTGGCCCCCGGCGGCCCCTCGCAAAGCACCGAGGCCTGAGCAGTGAGCGTAATCCTGCGCCGCGGGACCCGTGTTTTAGTTGCCGCACGGTCCGGTCACAGCCGCGATCCATTCGCCTTTCAACATCCACATATTTCTTAAAATACATGTCATGACATAAGTAAATCTTACAACTTATAAAGGGTCGTTGGCAACTTTCCCGCAAATTGACTCCAGATTTTACTCAGAGACTTAGTAAACTAGCTTACATAAATAGTTTAACGTTTGGATGCTCAGTGTAGGTACCTCTTACGTGGCCAGATGGAGAGTCGATATTGCTGCGCGATAAACCTTCCTGCGGTAATCGAGAGTAATCGCAAACAATTAGGTAACTCACTGATGATTGTGGGGACGCTATTTGTTACCTTAAAACAAACAGAGATAAATTCACTTACGAGCAAGTCTCTCTTCTTTGTGGTTACGCGTTGTTGCCTGAAATTTCCCGATTCTTATGTATTGACAGCTCAGATCCCAAAGCGGTGCTCAAATACGGTGTAGGTTAAAGTGAGGTGATAATGAACCCGGTCTCGACAGTAGGGCGCGTCAGGTGCGCTCCGCCAGAATCACTTAGCGCGGACAATGTGCGGACGCCCTATTTTTTGCTGTTCCTGAATTCTATTTAAAGTTGGCGCATTGGGAGCCGGAGCCGGCCCAGGGGCGGTAACTGATGGCCGAACTTCTCTGCCGTTATCTTACGTAATTCCCGCCGACGTAAACACAAATAAACAACTTGTTTGCATAATTTCATCCTCGGATTGGCTAATGGATGCTATTAAATTTTGGTCCGGCGCGGCGCGTGTAAATCTTGGCCAAATTATTTGGAAGCGGGTGGTCCGTCGCCGTCGTGTCGCCGTCGTGTCGCCGTCGTGTCGCCGCCGCGTCGATCGGGGGCTGCCCACGTTGAGCCGAATGTTACGCCCGCGACAGGATTCAAAAACCGGCCAAGTGCGAGTCGGACTCGCGCACCGAGGGTTCCGTACAAACACTTTCCATCCCTAGGTGGTTAAGTTAAGTTTGCACCTGGCATGTATAGCGCCCCATATAAATTAGGTGCAAAGTTAGGTATTAAAGAAACTACTTACTAGATCTCGTTCATAACAATTTTCGTTGGTAGTTTTTATAGTAATGTACATCATATGTTTTTTTAGATTTTTCATTTTCTTATTTTAGAAGTTAGATGGGGGGGGGGGGGGGGGGCAACTTTTTTCCACTTTGGAAGCGTCTGTCACGCAAACTATTCGGTTAAGAAAAAAAATATTTTAGAAACCTCGATATCATTTTTGAAGACCTATCTATAGATACCCCACACGTATGTGTTTGATGAAAAAATAATTTTTGAGTTTCAGTTCTAAGTATGGGGAGCCCCCAAAATATATTATTATTTTTTATTTTTGCATCTAAATCTTAATGCGGTTCACAGAATACACCTACCTTCCAAGTTTCAACAGTATAGCTCTTATAGTTTCGGAAAAAAAT
Organism: Apotomis turbidana; assembly: GCA_905147355.2. NCBI lineage: Eukaryota > Metazoa > Arthropoda > Insecta > Lepidoptera > Tortricidae > Apotomis > Apotomis turbidana. The sequence goes on from LR990283.1 coordinate 258,786, forward strand.
GGCTGTGACATACGGACGGACAGACGGACACACAGACAGACAGACATGACGAATCTATAAGGGTTCCGTTTTTTGCCATTTGGCTACGGAACCCTAAAAAGGGTATAATTCGTGTTCCTTGGATCCCTGAAGGAATCAGACATCACAATATAATATTTCCGAAGCCGGTGTAGCTTTGGATTTAAAAATACATGTAGGTAAGTATATATATATTCTGGCCCCAAAAATGTTCTTATAATGATTTGATCACTTTTGAATGAGAATTTAATCTAATAATACATTTAGGTTCCTACCCACAGGTCCTTGCTTCCGTAAATAAATCAATACTTATTTTGTCTTCTAATTCAAAGCAGGTTCTTGGTAACTCGCAGCATTTTATTCATCTCGTAAAATACACATCAATTCTACATAACTGGTTGGTAATATTAATGAAGTAACTCGTAGGATCGTGCGGCGAGCGCGGCAGCGTGCGGCAAGTGTTGGTGTTGGTGCTTGTGTTGGTCTCCACAGACTAATAAGAGATATGTTGGTCTCTCTCTGGCTAATCACAGCGTATCGTGACTTCGTGAGGCTCAGTTTTAGCTATGAGATATTTGAGTGGCGACCACTACCGGATGTGCAGCGAAAGATCAGTCTATTTGTTCATTCAGTTATTACTAGTTTACGTTACGTGGCCACTCTGTATCAATTTAGATATTAGAATAAAAAAAGGAAATAACAATTTAAAGCATAACACCTACATATAGGTACAGTTGTATTGGAGGGTAAGAATCGCTTTGGGTAGCTGCGCCAGAGGAGTAAAAGTTACTACCTATATAAATAATTATTACAGCTGTAGGTAATGACTAAGAACTAAAGATATCGATTATTAAACAGTCTAATATTTTATTGAAAGATAAAATATAGCGAAAAAAAATACGGTCGCCAGTTCATGATAGATAATGCATCATTGTATCATACCAGAGAAAAGATAATAGTACAAATCATACTTAAACCCTATTCTGCCTATATATTGTGTAATCGTAAAGCTGGAGAGTGTGGCCAAGACAGATAGACAGGCGATAATGGCATCCTATGAATGTTTTGTAATGAATGTGCCAAAATATAGGTCTTGGTAGAGCGCTAGAGCCGAATATAAAGCTGGTTCGGGGGTTCCTAAAGAGTTTGTGCACATATTACTTTTTTTATAATAATAGACATACAACTGCACACTTGTAAAAATGTATAAACTGCTACGAGTTTATACGTATAGAAGTGAATCACTGTAACAGACCAGCGAAACCGGCAACCTAGCATATACATATCTAATGATCGCTTATAAATACCTAAATTACAAGTTTGCTTAAGGTGATCAGGTTGTGCCATACTAGTCTCATGTTTGCTTCATTGAACGCTCGACAGCTCAGTAGGTGCGCGAATTTTCCTTATAACACAATTTCGATTAAGATCTAAATCGCCTATAGATGTTTTCTATAGGTGATTTAAAAGTAGGTACATTGATTTTCGGCAGTCATGCTCACCTTTGATCTTTTACATCACTCCTTCGAAAACCCTTGGATTCTCGCGGTAGTGATTTAATTTGATATCGCATTAGTTAACCAAATGGTCCGGTTTGCGTGTCGATGACGTTGAGGCGCGAGGGTCGCGGCGCGGCGCACGCGCAGGACGCAGTCGCCGTCCGTCGCCTGCGCAGACCGCCAGCACCCGTCAACGCCAGCAGCCGCCACCGCACGCGCACCTCAGACATGACGCAGCCCAGGCTGTTCACGCGCGAGCAGGTCGCCGCGCGCGACCACCGCGGCGACGCCGCCATCATCATCGACAACGTGGTGTACGACGTGACGGGCTTCCTGGAGGACCACCCGGGCGGCGCCGAGGTACTGCTGGACAACGCGGGCCGCGACGCCACCAAGTGCTTCCGGGACGTCGGCCACAGCGACGACGCCTACGCGTGGCGCGAGCAGTACGTGATGGGCGAGGTGGTGGAGGCGGAGCGCTGGCCCGTGGAGCCGCGCGTCGCGCCGCTGGCCTCCGCGCGCGACCCGCTCTCGCTGGGCGCGCTGGTCGGCGCGGCGCTGCCGCCCCTCGCCCTCGCCATCGCCTCCGCCCTGCTCTACTTCTACCTCTTCTAGTCGCCGTGCTCATGTCGAGGACTTCAAGTACAAGTGTTGTGATAGCGTTAGTTTAGGCGGGGATGAGGACGCTAAGTACTTAAGTCCGTAGTCACTAACTTTAGCAAAATATTTAAGTAATTGGAACTAGTTCGCTATTGCAATATAAAAGGTTTCGGGCGAAAACGTCGATCTCGATGTCGGAACAATAGACGTTGACTTTGGACTCTGCAACGACGACGTAAACAGGCCGGCGGTAAATCAATGTGTGATGTATTTTCTTAATGACGCGTTAATAGCTTCTTTACGGATTTTAATTACTTAGGTAGGCAGTGTTATACAGCGTGTATATTTGATATAACCGCAAACTTTAAGGAATCTTAGTATATAGGCACTATTAAGATATTGATCCGTAAATTATAAAAAAAAAAACCGAACTTTTAATCCTGATAAAATAATCCAGCACGCAATAATTATACTATACTAGTGCTCAATTAGTTACCTAAGTTTCTCTAGAAGACTACTCTCGGTTCCTATGTGTTTTATAAATTTCCCTGTTCACTTTCTACAAGAAATATCATTTAATACTATAAAACTACCGGGGTATTTCTCCCACTGGTTTTACGATTATTGTTTTTGGCCTTACTTGTTTATATCAAAAGTACATTCCTTTTTTGAAATAGGCATTTTAAAAACGTGGGTTTATAAACTTTCAATATCATTGGGTAGAGTACGTATAGAATAGAACCTGTCATTTGATATAGAAAAATGAATGATTATTTTGACTTTGGCTGGGCAAATGTGTATCCAGGCAACGAGAGCTTGCGCGTAACACCGAAAACCCCATTTCGGAATATAAAAACCAAAAATTCTGGGACCAAATCGGAAAACGTACAACTATTTCGTGTTATGGTTCTCTTTGTCTCTCTCTAATCGAAAGTGTGTAGTTACAACATTTTACTGTCTGCGTATCCAAAAAAGGGGACCCTCTTATACAATCCTGCGTGTCCCGCTCCCGCGTGGCGACGGTGTTGATGCGCTTGCGTCACAGCCACACCCCACGCGCACGCGCACGCGCACCTCTGACCTCAGCCCAGTGAGGCACTGGAATAAGTGGGACTAGTTATGTCGGCAGGGCTGCTGCTGATCATATAAGTGTCTTCAGTGCTGCACCCACTCCCGTAGTTCTTATGTTATAATCAATTACAATTTTATATTCTACAGTAACCAACATTTTATTATTTTAAAATTAGGTAATTTGTTTTAGGTCATTTGTACTATAGATAGTCGTTATATTGTAGATAAATAATGGAATAAAGGTTGTGTGTTTATGTTTATCTTTTTATTTATTTGTAACCTTTATCGTAATCAGTGTTATCACCTTGCAGCGTGTGAAAAATTATAGTGAGTTGAATTGAAACGCGACTTGTATACCTAAGCGGTCTAATGCAATTCATCAAAAGCAAGTAAATTTTATCCCGTTTTATTTAAGTAATTGGTACATGTATAACTTCAATATTGGTATGTCTAGGTAGGGTAGGTGTATCTTACCGGCAGATAAACGTGACGTATTTTCTAAGTATGTAATTTAAGATATAATTTTCACTTTGCGTGTGCACATCTACTTCAACAACTAGGTACCTAACTAGATCGACATCAATTAGTTGTAGAATTCCTCAGCAACCCGATAGCTACGTGGCATCGCTTGCTAGCTGATGTCCCGCAGCAGCGCTGCTCGCACTAACACGTATATGAGTATGACATTAGCATCGTTAAAACTGTTGCTGCAATCGACACTTTTTTGCACTGAAAGTCTTATCGCAATCTACGATATAATTTGTGTTCATGCGTCAGACGTCACCTTAACGTTTTTGCTCTCTTTATGCCAGGTCATCGGTTCAGACCCAATTTGCAGGTTAGATCTTGAGCTGTGGTAGGATGATGACCGCAGCAATGTTCCTTTAAGTGGCTACTTGATGGCGAGATGCGAACACAGGAGCGAGGACTCCGCCGTCCAATCGCCAGCAATAATATATGTAGTATGGCTAAGACATGTAATGTTGTGGATTAGGATAAGTGTAAATAGTAATAAGCGAATTGTGTCCACGCACAATACATATCAAAGTAAAATTAGGTAATCCACCCCTTTCGGCATATGAATAGATTAGAGCATCGTGTACTGTGTCAAGAGCAAGAGTTATGCGAATCTGGTCTAATTGATATGATTTAGACTCACACTCACGTAAACTATAATAAATATTTTAATTGAATGGTTTGGCACCGACTTCAAAAGGTGATTCAAATGTAATCTGTACTTGAACGGGTTATTTTTGGCTTTTAAGTTTTATTGAAGTCGGTTCTTTTTTTGTTATTTTTTTTATCGAGGCGGACATCCGATGCATGCGCTCAAGCTAGTAGCGCCTTGCGGCTGTCTCCGGCAATAACTCTGGCGAGAATAACTCTGCCGCAGACGTAGGTGAGCAGATAAAATAAAGCACACAACTGCCTGTGTGCCGTCTAGATGGCACTGTTACACTATAATACTCGTAATTTATGGTCCGTCGCCGATGTCTTAATAGTACCTAAGTAGTCTAAGTACCTCTACCTATACCGTACCGTACATAACCTGCCTTAGTCCACTATCTATTTCATTTTGTTTTCATCTAGGAGCGCATAGCCGTTTCGCATCAACAGGGACCTGGTTCGACAGGCATGTTTATCAAGCGCCTAATCCTCTCTAAGTCTGTAAACAGCATGAGACGAAAAGGTTTGAGAAAAGGTAGGTAGTGCCCCGCTTCAGATTAAGCATAAAGCCGGCTACTTTTCTTATGAGGACAGCTAAGGAATGGAACTCTCTTCTTGCGCACCTGTTCCCTGAAAAATATAACTTGGATCTCTTCAAGTCGAGAGTGAATAGGCATCTTCTAGCTAAGCATGCTTCATCTTAGGCCTTATTGTCACTTAACATCAGGTGCAATCGAGGTTAATGCCGGTAGCACACCTCCGCCGCGAAACGTCAAACCCAAGGAAGTTTCGCTTTAGTTTCGCGCGCTCTATATGGCGTTTCGCGGTTTCGCGGCGGAGGTGTGCTACTGGCATAAATGCATGGCTATTTTGAATAAAAAAAAAAAGAGTGGCCTTGTCGTGAGTTCAGCGCATAAAAGTATGACATGATATCTGGGGGCACGGTAGTGCCCCCGCCAAGACGAACAAAAAAGAGGCGGGGCACTACCTACCTTTTCTCGAACCGTTTCGTCTCATTTTCAAACCCTCATAGTTTCGTCCCAGTTAACACCAGAACGCCCAAATTCACAGGTTAAGATGCAGTTAGGGAGCATATAAAATGTACAAAATTTCATTGATCTAGCTTTTATACTTTAGGTTTTATTGGTACCTAAAATACGCCGATTTTGCCACTCACTTATACACTGACGTATCAAAACCTCTGGGGTACTTCCCGATGACCTAGAAAGCTGAAATTTGGTATGTAAGCTAGTATTAGTACACAAACAACAAAATAATTCTAAAACTTGGAACTTTTACCCCCCAACCCCTTAAACTAGGGGATGGAAGTTTGTATGAGAATTCTGCAAATTTTGATACTAGAGGTCTGAAAATTGGTATAGGGACTCCTTGCTATAAATAAAACACATAATATTCTAGGATTTTTAGAAAATCACCCCCCACCCTTTAAATAAGGGGATGTAAGTTTGTATGGGGTTCCCATAATAGGGGATAAAAGTGTATATGTATATGGGGCTAAAAGTAGGTATTTCTTAAATACACAATTATTACTACTTCTGTATCTACACTGACTTCGTATTTTAAATATTTCTTTATAGACCTACCAAAATGCGATAGTAAATGTAGCACAATTAACACGCGGAATTTTATATTTTATATCGTTGAATCAATGATTTTTATATCCATCTTAAGCAGATTTAAGCGTAAGACGAATGCGTAAGAGGAAATGATATCAACAAGAGAAATATGCAAAGATAGAGCTCTGAAGACTGATGCTCAAGAAACGCTACAGCCCAAAATAAATAAAAAAGCTAGGGCACCTTACAAAAAGAAATAAGATCCCACCAAAACATTTCATGTAAAATTGGCGGCCAAGACTCACATGCTCATAACGCTTTCACTGTAAAAAGTTATCAGATCCCAGGAAAAGCCAAGCCCCTAAGCCCTGACTTTACTAACCCTACACCTTGGTTTCAAAAGTATGGCTTGGTCGTTTCATAGTACCTTAAATAAGTCCAACGGACCGTTTGGCCCATTACGGTTTATATATTTACGGTAACCTATGAAACAGCCAAGCCATACTTTTGAAACCAAGGTGTAGGGTTAGTAAAGTCAGGGCTTAGGGGCTTGGCTTTTCCTGGGATCTGATAACTTTTTACAGTGAAAGCGTTATGAGCATGTGAGTCTTGGCCGCCAATTTTACATGAAATGTTTTGGTGGGTACGTTCTTTCAGTATGGTTCGTTTGAACTACTTACTGCAATATTCGATGATATGATCTAATCAAGAGCTATAAAATAATAACTACATACTTACAACACAAGACATCTTGTCGCGTGCCCCGCGCCCGCGCCCCACGCCCGCGTCACACAGTGTTGCCAGGTCAAATTTTCTCTTTACCCTAGGCTTGATCTCAATTTACCCTAGATTCTGTTAAATAAATAAAAAATACTCTAAATAAAAAGTCCCTAAGGCGCATCCCACATTGCGACGGAATCCGCATGCGGTAACACGGTTTCAGTGTGTATAATACGGTAAGTATAACCCCAAGTAAATAAATTACCCTAAAAATACCCTAAGAAACTTTTGACCCCAAAAATTACCCTGTCGGATATATTTTACCCTAAATCTAGGGTAAATTACCCTAAGTTGGCATCACTGGCGTCACACTGACTAACAATCACTGTCACGCGTGTCAATCAGGATCAGGAGGCATTGTTTACTGCGGGTGTAGGCGTGCACTCCTGCAGGGCAGGTCCGATTATAATTACCGACAAATAAACACGGAAACCTGACATTGTCATGATCATTTAACTTAATTCAGCTTATTTGAATGCAATATATTATATTTTATTTGTTTATTTAATCTTTATTGCACAAAAGAAAACTTGTCGTACAAAAGGCGGACTTAATCCCATGAGGCATTCTCTACCAGTCAACCTTAGGGCAAAGCAGAAAAATTGTAGGCGGTGCAACTAACTTACACATAAGTAACAAAACATAATTATAATACTTATAAGTAGATAATTTTTTGCTATTCATATAAATATATATACATTTATAGGTATAATCAAGTATAATATACCGAAAATCCTATGCTACAAGATATTCGAACATGGTATCTATGCAAGCCGTGTAGAGCCTGTGGAGTAAGCAATAACCTCATGTGTCGGCAAAGTCACGGCAACGGGGTCATTGCAGTTATCCGCAGCGGGTGTGCGGGGGGCGCGGGGGGTGCAGAGCGGCGCGGCGCGGGAGTCGGCGCCAGTACGCAGCACTCGCAGCAGCCCGCCGCGCGCACCGCGCACCGCCACGCCTGCGCCATGACCGACCTGAAGCAGTTCACACGCGCCGACGTGCAGGACCGGAACAAGCCGGACGCCACCCTGTTCGTGATTCACAACAACGTGTACGACGTGACGCCCTTCCTGGACGAGCACCCGGGCGGCCACGAGGTGCTGGTGGGCGCCGGCGGCACCGACGCCTCCGAGGACTTCGCCGACATCGGCCACAGCGTCGACGCGAAGGAGCTCATGAAGAAGTACCTCATCGGCGAGATCGTCGAGGAGGAGAGAGTGGAGGAGAAGAAAAGGCACCTCAACTGGGAGGACGTGAAGCACGCGGGCGAGGGCGGCGGCTGGTTCGCCACCTGGCGGCTGCCACTGCTGGTCGCCGTGGCCGCCTCGCTGCTCTGGCTCTACCTCACGTGACGTCTGTGTTCACCGGACTGCTTAGCATAAGGATCAGTTCTATCGTAAGGTTTTGTACACTATTCCATTTCGATTAAAGTTAATGCTCTAACTCCGTCGTTTTGACCTTCCGCTCGCATGCAGCGGCCAGCTGATTCCTTATCAATGAATTATCTTGTTGACTTTGGTGACATTTATTATGATTCGGAGAGCTGCGTTTGGCAATAGAACGTTAACAACAAACGAACATATATTTATTACGCGTAGTTCCACGACCTTGAACACTATTTGTCTTCCTTTTATAAGTGCTTACGTGGTTTTAAGCGTTTAATAAGGCGCAATAACGTGTATATATGTCGTAATAGGAGGCAAATTTAATAAACTTAGAGATAACGCGTTAGGCAGATAACGGATATAACATAACAATATAAATAAATACACATCCACGGGTCCGAGCCGCGGCCGCAAGACTTAAATTGACAATATCCGCGACTTTATATTTGTGCTTGTTAATGATTGGCTGATTGCGAGTTGCACGGCGGCGTCATGTTGAGTTCATGTGTAGAACAATGTCCACACTACGCTCTATCATTGCGATAACCTTGAAGCGGATGGCATAATTCCTAAATGATTAGCAACGGTTAGTCCAGTCAAACAGTTCATCGGGAGCTCTGTATTTCGCCTAACAATTTTTTGGCTGAGTGTATATTTTGGTGAACTTTCAATATAACCTATTCCAACTACTAAGTACCTTTTTCCAGAGTGTGTCCATATACCTGTATAGGCAATAAGTAAAAAAAGGTTCAAACAATTCAAATCTTGAAAGCCAATTTTCATTTTACCCTTCCTGTGGTTTAATGTGAAATAGAATAGAATCGCAACTCATTGACTCAGTGACAAGATTTTTTAAATGTTATTGATTTATTATGGAGTGTTTAACATTCCGCGTGTGCCACGATACTTACCTAACGTATATGTTTGTCTCGTCCTGAGATCAACGGCCTTCGGTTCGCCCACGACGAGTAAGAGTAGGACGGGCAGCGCGCGGCGGTACAGCGCACGCGCAGTCGCGCACGCGCACGCGCTCCGGGCAAGCTTGTTTACTCGCACATCTTATCTGCTCTTTATACCACAGACCCCACAGCAGGTCATCATCATCATCATTTCAGCCATAGGACGTCCACAGCTAGACACAGGCCTCCTCAATAGACTCCACATGGGCCGGATAGCAGCGACCCGCATCCAGGGAGTCCCCGGAACTCTAACCAGGTCGTTCGACCACCTCGCCGGTACGTGGTCTCCACTCGAGATCCTTTCTGCCCCAACGTCCATCGGTTTTTCAAGCTACGTGCTCCACTCATTGCCACTTCAGCCTGCTTATCCGGTTTGCTATGTCGATGACCATGGTTCGTCCATAAATCTGGGGACACGGTAGTGTCCTCGCCAAGACGAACAAAAAAGAAGCGGGGCACTACCTACGTTTTCTCGAACCGTTTCGTCTCATTTTCTAACCCTCATAGCTTCGTCCCAGTTAACACCAGAGCTCCCAAATTCACAGGTTAAGATGCAGTTAGGAAACATATGAAATGTACTAAATTTCATTGATACGCCGATTTTGCACTCATGTATCAAAACCTCTGGGGTACCTACTTCCCGATGACCCAGAAAGCTGAAATTTGGTATGTAAGCTAGTATTAGTAAACAAACAGCAAAATACTTGTAAAACTTGGAACTTTTGCCCCCCAACCCCTTAAACTAGGGGATGGAAGTTTGTATGAGACTTCTGCAAATTTTGATACTAGAGGTCTGAACATTGATATAGGGACTCCTTGTTATAAAAATATATATATATATATATTCTAGGATTTTTAGAAAATCACCCCCCATTCTTGAAATAAGGGTATGGAAGTTTGTATGGGTTTCCCATAATAGGGGATAAAAGTGTATATACCTATATATATATGGGCTAAATGTAAGTACATATTTCTTAATACACAATTATTACTACCTCCGCCTCCATATCTACACTTTGGGTTCGTATTTTAAATATTTCTTTATATACCTACCAAAATGCAATAATAAAAGCAGTGCAATTAACTCCCGGAATTTTATATTTTTGATTGTTTAATTATAGTACATTACTGCAGAGGCCGTGAAGTAAGGGATTGCTGGACGAGTTTGGGGTAGATGGCCGAGTCGAAGACGAGGCCAGATACAACGAGTCCTGCAATCCCTGTTCCGGCCGAAGCTTGTATAGTGCTTTTCTCAAACGATGTGAGGAAATATTAAAATTAAAATAACTAATAGATAATCAAGTAAACAAAACAAAATATGCTACGAGAAAAAAGTAAAAAATATTATTCATTTTGCATGGCTAAATTTGCCTCCTCATAAGTTCCCCGTCATCCTTTTTTCATAAGTTCTCCGTCACTCTCATCACTAGAAGTAATTTTTATGTCTGTTAAAATTATATTATAATCACTACGAAATACGAATAAGCAGAAAAAAGTTGTTCATATTGCTGCCTTTTTTTATTTTTTAAATATGTTATTTGATCCAGCTATTTGAGCACCATGTTTAACCGCACATAAATATAGTACCATAGATTTTGTTTTTTTTTTTATATCGCAAGTATGCTTACAGAGGGCAGTGGTGGTTGGCTGTATGCAATTTTTCCTTTGCCAATTTAACGTTAGTAAGGAAATTTAAAAAGTTAGAGCAGCGGACAATAATGGATTTTCATACTAATTTTTTTTGCCTAGGCCAAGAAGTAATGTAGGGAGCCATAAACGAGAAACTTCATGTCCTCATATCGGGACATTAACGCATACATTTCCGAGCATGTTTGAGAAAATGATTTTTGTATCCATCTTAAGCAGATTTAAGCGTAAGAGGAAACACCTTACAAAAAGAAATGAGATCCCACCAAAAACATTTCATGTAAAATTGGCGGCCTAGACTCACATGCCCATAAGTCTCATTACGCTTTCGCTGTAAAAAAAGTTATCATATCCCAGGAAAAACCAAGCTCCTATACACCTTGGTTTAAAAAGTATGGCTTGACCGTTTGTTAGACTACCGTAAATAAGTCCAACGGACTGCCAAATGTTTTTGATGGGATCTCATTTCTGATTCGATCTCGTAGAAAAATCGCGAGCAGCATAGTTCTTTCCATAGCTCGCTTCAAGTAACGAGTAAAGCCCTAAAATGGGTCGTATCGGCGAAAGGTCTTAGAGCGAAGTCTCGACCAAATCTGTCTTTCGCTAGATGGCTGAATCAAGGGTGTATGGTGACAGACTGCAGTGTTCCTGGATACGGTGCGCGTCATCAGGAGGTTCCTCTCTGCAGGCCAGGCACCGGCTCCGAGAACTTCAGCCTCGACCTGTTACCGGCGGCGGCACTCTAGGTTTGTTTTTAGTTACCTATAATGTTTATATTTGAAATTAGATAAATAGAAAAAAAAAACTAAAAAATAAATAATAACCTAAGACAAGATACTAAAATAAAATAAAAAGATTATATAAAAAACTCTCCCACTGATTTATGTTTTGTGGTTCGTTTATATAATTATGTGAATAAATTGTTACGCCCATGTGAATGTAAGCGAAATGGCCAAGCCATAAGTATATTCTGACCAAGATGTAGAGTTTGTGAAGTTATGGCTTATAGAGTTAGGGCGTATAGAGTTAGAAAATTAGCTCTATAGAGCCAAGCTTCTCTGTCTACTCTACCGTGCCGCCACATAGTTATGATTTTCAGAACGAAGTTTACCTGTCATAATCAGCAACCTATATTTGCATATACGTACCTAGATAACTAAAAGAACGGTCTCAGTGTCCTTCGCAAGAAACGTTCGCGTCAAAAACGTCTCCACAGACCTGCCCGGGGTGGCCGTGCATATTCGGGTCCCGCTGCCGCTGCAAGGCCAGCATGGACCAATTATTATATGGTTACTTGATCCTAGAAGGCGAGGCTCATCACCAGTAACGATGGCACACTGTAAAACTGCTATTTGGAGCACTGTCATACTGCGGCAAGTTCATTATAGGTACGGAATGTTTTAAAAAGTGTGCATATGAAATTCCTCTTCTCCCGTATTGTGGCGCGTTCAGCGGGTTAGCTCTCCTGCGATTATCTTGAAATCGCCAGGTGGCGGCCGAGCGTTTCAAATGTCATTTTTAGGGTTCCGTACCTCAAAAGGAAAAAACGGAACCCTTATAGGATCACTTTGTTGTCCGTCTGTCCGTCCGTCCGTCTGTCAAGACCCTTTTTCTCAGGAACGCGAGGAGGTATGAAGCTGAAATTTATATCAATTACTCAGGTCTACTGTCCCTTGAAGCTGTGAAAAAATCAAACTTCTAAGCCAACGCAATCAAAAGATACAGCCGCCGTTTATGCCGCAAATTTTCGACACTTGCAAGGGAATCAAAACCTACAGGGTGCTTCCCGTGAACTCAGAATCTTGAAATTTGGTACGAAGCAACGTCTTATAGCATAGATAAAGGAAAAATTACGAAAACCATAAATTTTTAGTTACATCACATAATATATATTTTTTTAATAATTTTAAACTTACTACCCATTTCCTCATAAACGCGTAGAGGTATTAAATTGAAATTCATACCAAATACTCAGGTCTATAATACCTTTAAGCTGTAACAAAATCAAACTTCTATGTCAACGCAGTCAAAAGAAACAGCAATTTAAGCTGCATATTTTGAAACTCGCAAGTACTCGCAAGGGAATCAAAACCTAAAGGGTACTTCCAGTCGACCTAGAATCTTGAAATTTGGCATGAAGCAACGTTTTATAGCACACATAAAGGAAAAATTCCGAAAACCTTAAATTTTTAGTTACATTACAAAATATATATTTTTTAATAAATATAAACTTATTACTTTTTTCCTCATGAACGCGTAGAGCTATCAAGTTGAAATTCATATCAAATACTTAGATCTAATTGCCTTTAACCCGTGAAAAAAAAAAATTATAAGAACTTTGTAAACCTTGCAGGTTTGTACGGAACTCTCGGTGCGCGAGTCCGACTCGCACTTGGCCGCTTTTTTTAATAAAATATATGATCTGATGTGTAATTGTAACGAAATAGTCAACGATTTCGACTTAAGTTTTTGTTCGTTCCGAATGGCGAGTCTGAGTGAATAATTTGAAAAATGGGATGGAAATAGCATAATTATACCTATACACGATGATTTTTAATCGGTGATCAGGTACCAACTTTTCCAACTCAGTAATTGAAGGCGGTCACGTTGAAGTCGTAATTACATGAAAACAAACTTTTATTTTTTCTATGATAATTTTTATTTTGAAACCAATTTTGTCTTAAATTCCTTGTCACCGAACTAATCTGTATCGGTGTGCTTACAACCTCTTTAATAATTTAATGGGAATGACAATTTATGAGTAATAACTTGTCAATGTCATTGTCATTACATAAACAAAGTCGTAGAAATTTCCGTAAAATTTCCCGCCAAAGCGATGACACTTGACGTAGGTATCGTACTTCAATAATTTATGTAGGATGACCATGTATCTCGTGGTTATTAGTTTTAACTTTTGATTAATTTAACAGTGAGGTAATTGCGCGGGACCTCACGTATTAAGTTTAATTTTAGCTAAATATCAATATTTTTCTAATCCTGATCACCGATTAAAAATCATCGTGTATACATTTTTAACTAAGTATAGACGGATACCAAAGTAATAAGTTATACGCATAGGTATTATGCATTGTGACTTAACATCCGGAATACCTATATCAACCTATATGAAGCAACCTATAAAAGGAGCCTTGAATAAATAAAACAATTGTCAGGTTGTCTTAAAATATTTTTTTTTATATTCTAAAACTATGAAATTCACCGTTTTTTTTAACTCCATCGAATAGAGCTTATTAGATTAGGTTCGTTTTATAAAAATCTTGAAAAGTAACTGAAAACGTTAGATTATTTATTTACTTACTTGATTCACCAACAATTGTTTACTTACACTAAATACACCCTTGTATAATAACATCATTTCTGCCATTATCTAAGTGCAACAATCACTTAACTAAATAATAAGATGCGTGCGGTGTTTACCTATAAAAGTAGTTAAATTATTGTCTTTAGGTACTGGCCTTAGCTTTTTATTTGTGAAAACTATGATTATGACTTCAAATTGTATCCAACCCACGTCTCCATATCCCAAGCTACTTCTTTTCCCCAACTTCACTAGACATACAAGGGTGCCTGTCGTATCGCATAACGTTTTTTGTCCTAAAAATGTTTGGCCGAGAATGTTTGGCATCCTGTTGAATGGCATACTACTCGTTTGTCCTAATAATTTTTGAGCATACTCATTTAAAGTCCTAAAGCAAGTTTGTCCTAATATTGATAACTCTAAAATCTAATTAGGTACCTAAAGCATAATATTCCTAACATGAATTGCCCTAAGAATGATTTTGCCTATTATTAAATTGGCTAAGATTACAGCACCTAAACTAAACTATGGTAGGCGTGAAGTCAGACTCGTTACGTATTCTACCTTCAGGTAGGTCAGATTTAGGTTAGGTTAGGTACGACGACGAGCGAAGCGAGGAGGAGTGTTAGTTAGAACTGTGACCCTCACGAGCGAGCGAAATTATTTTAAAATTTAGCAGTCAGTAGATTAAGTTAAAGACCGAAAACTGTAGGTTAGGTTAGGTTTGTTTCGTGACCATGGATAGCGGAGCGAGCGAAGCGAGCGTAGCGTCAGGATGCTTGCTTAAAAATCTTCGAGATTTAGGTATAATGAAATGTAGTCAAAAGATTTATAGCACATTAAATATTAGGAACATTAGAATTATGCACATGAATCATTCGATGGTTGAATCTTAGCCACATCAAACGATAGGACAAATAATATTTTGGACAAACGATAATAGGAGCAACAATTTCGGACAATCAAAAATATGCGGGACAAAGTGTATGCCATACGTTATTAGGACAAAAAACGTTATGCGACACGACGATAGGACTAATAATTGTATGCCATCCGATATAGACCCTTCCTGCACGGCTAGCATAACTTTGACACGCGACTCTTTCTCGCGCGGGATATACTACCTGTCTCTATCTGTACAGTACTATGAGATAGTGACGGATGATGCTATCTCGCGTGACATGAGTCGCATGTCAAAGTTACGCTAGACGTGCTGCATCGCGCTGTTAATTATTGTAAGGTGCGCGCGCAACTTCGTCCGCGTAAAACGTTTTTCTTTACCGTAATCGGATAAAAAGTATTATATAAGACCGCCTGTTGTTACCCTATTTAACTTTGCTTTATTTCTTTGTATTAATCTTTTTCATGTGGTGCACAATAAAGGATATTATTATTATTATTATTATTATATCATCTTTGGATGTCCAGTTATCTCTGAACCATAACTGGACAAAATCCGTCCGGCCGTTTCTGATGGTCCGATTAGATAATCATAATTATAAACTGGCGGGTAATTTTGTCGATTTAGTGATCTATAGGTACGTCAATTTCATGGTGGCTCAGCACAATTCGGCTTCAAGGCCGTGTTGATGTACAGAACTTAATGAGCCACGATGACGCGACACATATACTACCTATATCGCGGATCGCGGGCGCGGGGCGCGGCGGCGCGGTGTCTTGCGCGCTCACGGCGCGCGCGCCGCCAGTAGTGCCCTGCGCGCCGAGTCAGAAACTCGCCCTCGTACCACCAGCATGTCGGAGACCAAGCGATTCACGCGCGCCGAGGTGGCGGCGCACGACGCCAAGGATCACGCCGTCTTCATCATCCACAACTACGTTTACAACGTCAAGTCCTTCCTGGACGAGCACCCCGGCGGGCACGAGGTCCTCATCAACCAGCGAGGGAAGGACGCCTCCGAAGACTTCGACGACATCGGACACAGCCTCGATGCCAAGGACCTCATGAAGAAGTACAGGATCGGCGAGCTGGTGGACTCGGAGAAGACCGCGGAGAAGAAGACGCCGGTGTATACCAATACCAACGTCTCGCAGGTCACTGAATCCAGCGCCAGCTCTTGGAAGCTACCGCTCATCCTGGGGCTGCTGGCCACGCTCCTCTACCACTACCTGATGGGTTAGGCTGACCTGCTAGCGACCAGCTGCCGCGGTGTACCGTCCCGGCTGGCCGCCTCGCTGCGTCCAGGAGTGCTCGTGTGGTGTTCGCAGACTGCTTAGCTTTAAGACACATAGTGAATTTACTAATTATAACTGACTTTTGTAATATAATAAATATTTTTTATATAATTTGTTTTCAATGCTAATGCGATATCTGGAGCCCATTAAGCGCTATCTTATCTCGTACTTTGAAGCATTTTATCATAAAACCATTTGCTAGATAGATATTGTTGCCATAGAATATTAAAAATAATCCCTTGCATTTCTCAAGACAGTTGTGTGAAACAAAACTTGATTGTGAATGTGAGTTAATTTCTCTATTTTGGTTACCTACCCTTTACATAATTTCGACCTTAATTGTCACGGATCAATGTTCATAATCGAATATTTCTGTTTTATATATGCGGCATCGGGTTAATACTTTCTTTGAGAATAAGGCTCTATTGCTTACGGTTTTAGGTGCACAATTCATGTAATACGTTTTCGATTTTCGAAAGACAAGGACATCTGGGGCCCACATTGTATAATAACCAGTTTGACTGCATAATGCTTTTTTTACCTTACTCTTTTTTTTCTTCATTTATTTAATGTGATACGCAGCACCCGCTATTCTCTCCTCATTCTACCGGGTAGTGTGGGTGGGAAAATGATTTCGTAATCATATGATTATTCAAGAGAAAATTGACAAACGACATATCTGGTTTGGTTCTGTGTATGCTTGTGTCCCGCCTGCAAGGCGAGGACCCTGCCTCCGCGCGGAGACCGCGGAGTGTGCTGTGACGCACCTGTCTCGCGTTCTGTGTCGAAAGTGAATTCACAAACCAGAATGCTGTTACGATTATAGTCGCCAAAAACGTCTGACTTACGATCACTTTTTCTCTTGTAACGTTGCAAGGTGTTTACAACTTGCCTCAGACGATATATTTCGAAGGGTGACATTGTATTAATTGTTTATTTGGACCGCGAGTCATCGAGTGTTCCGGCGAATGTTATCGGCGTGAAATCGTAACCACACGCAAGCACAGCTAATAAAAGGCGGCTCTCATAAATCAATAATAGGTCCAATAAGCGGCGTCGCGACGCGCGACGTGCGACGTGCGCCGCGCGACGTGCCCGCCGCGCCGCGCGCGTGACGGCCATGTCGAGCGGAGCCTCCCAATCCGATACCAAATCAGGTTTCAAATCCGTCAGGGGTCGTTCTACACACGCTTGCTCCGTTTCCCATACTATCAGTTTACGTTAAGTTTGCGACTGATAACTATAGCGCTGCATACTAATGAGGTCCAAACTTAACGTAACCGGGTTATACAAATCCAGGCTTCGTTCTCGTCTGTTTCCTCCTCCAAAACTTAAGCAATCTTTACGTACCTACTTTTTAGGGAGTGAATGGGAAGGAAATGTTCTGTGTCGGCCGTTTCGTTTTTTGCGACACGTTTTATGACATTATTCTCTGCAGTTCTCTGGATGTACTCTTATAAAAAAATAAAAGAGCAAAAGTAGAAATACACATTGTCGTAAACTTTACCACATTATAATGAATAAGTAGGTACTGTAAGGATCTCTTTGGTTGTTGAGAACAGAACTGGCAACTAGATTTTATATTAAAAAATACATTTAAATATTTCGAATTATGGCCGTCTCTGTCACACACCAAGGGCATTCGTTCTTAAACCTTGTATCGTAGATTCATAGCTGAAGTCTAATAAAATTAATTTCCAAGTCCTATCCTTTGTTCTGCACTTCCACTGAGCTGCACTGCACCCTCGTCACATTTGGTGGAGGTGCGGAGCTAAGGTAGCAGTAAGGTCACCTTTAGTATACAGTTTCGATTCCATGACAATCTGAGTCGTCCGCCATCGGCCCATGAATGGAACCTCTTCTAGAGCGTTCCACGCGAATACCGCCTAATCTACACGCTTCATGCCAGTAATATATGAATCACTCGTGTGTTTTGATACCTACGTATGGTGTGACGTACGAGCGTATATAAATATGAATCCAACGCAGTCTATAAATTAATAATTTATTCATTGACAAGTTGATTTATTTTACAAATGAGTATAAGGAAAAACTAATCATATCTATGTAACTATACAATACAGGAAACTTACAGGAAAATAGATTTATCGAATTGAAGAAAAATGGCGAAACGGCTTGTCGTTGTTTATATTGCTTGCATTTTGTAAGTAAGTAGCTGTTGAGGTAGGCGAGGTAACAGGAATCAGTCAGTGACCCGGCCTGCAAGCGGCACTCCGATAGTCCCCAGACCGCAGGTATACGCAAGAATAACGCCTGTCGAATGGATTAAGCTAGGTTTGCACTTGCAGGAAGAGAGGAATATATGTCTCAGACTGGGTGTCTGACACGTACTTCTCCGTCTTAAATCCTAAAAGGGTTTGTTCAAAGTTGTAAACAACCTTAATGTATGCAAATACTCTATTACACAGAGCACACCTCAATAATTATGAAAATAATACGATATGAGGTACATTAAATCATCAGGCAGAGGTTAAACAACAGGCATTCTTATCGCTACATAACGATCTCTTCTAGACAACCTTTAGGTAGCGGAGCACTTAATAAGGGCGCGCTTCATTTTAATTGTATTTTGGATTATGTATGTATGTGTACGAGTACGAAAACTAATTGCGAGTAGTATTTCCTTTATCGTTGTAAGCTAAGCTGTCGTCAGCAACGTCGCAGTTTTCGGCGAGCGCGCCGGAACTCCCTCTGCACCCGGGCCATTATCAAGCGAATTTGTTGCATTTTCATCAGCACAGCGTCGTTAGGCGTTAATTAGTCGCCGCAGCGAGCGCACTGCTGCATATTGCATGGGAGAATAATGGCGGGCTTAAAGAAGGTGCAAGGTGTAATCGTGCAGCGACACGGCGCGCGCGCCGGCCCGCGTCATCAATCACGGTCGTGACGTGACCAACGCGGATCCAAACGGTTTTGTTAAGTCTTTTTTAAGAAAAGTGCAAGGTGTAAGTAGGTTCTTTATACTGATAAACAATCATCGTTTGTAGCGTTTTCATTGCAGGCGTCATGTTAGAATATAATAGTAAGTGAGATATTTATATTTAAAGGCTAAAGATTCAAAATTAACTAGTGTAAGTAAATAGTTTGCTTAAAATTTCGCTCAGTACAGTTTATCTTTTCGTTAGCGTAATATTATATGCAGTGCTTTCATAGATAGCATGGAACCCTCAATGTGCGGGTCCGATTCGCACTTGACCGGATTTTTTATTATTCATTGTATAGCAGTGGTTTTTGTCAAAGAGGTTTAGGAGTTCAGGAGGCTGATCTTATCCCTTGATCTCGTTATAACCTAGATTGTCACCAAATAAACAGGATGAGATGAAACGAAATTAAGAACAGATTAGGTAGATATAGCTTATCAATATCATGACTGAAAATACAAAAAAGCTATCAGGAAAACATCGTCAGCCTCGTGGAAAGGTTCGCAACAAATCATATTTCGCAACGTACCTATTTTCCTGTTGTATCACGGCGTGGAACAATCTCGAAGAGGCCCCGATAGCTGCCGTTATCTGTCCGCCCGTTATCTAAACAATACCTCATGTAATTAATTTGTGAATCTGCACGCCAGCATGACAGGTGTGTGCAGTAATGCCACAAATCGGAGACCTTCACTTCCCCGAATTTCATTTGCCATAAACTTTTATTTCATAAATCATAAACTCTTCGGGAGAGCTTCGGGATTTCTTTAATACTATTCAAGGAGAAATTATAAGTTTAGGTTAGGTTTATCATCATCATCAGACCGGAGTCTTCCACTGCTGGTGCTGGACATAGACCTTCCCCAGTTCGCGCCACCATAGCCGGTCCTCAGCTTTCCGCATCTAACCGCTTCGCGCCACTCTTTTCAGGTCGTCGGTCCACCTGGTGGGAGGCCGTCCTACAGGGCGTGTCGTTCGTGGTCTCCACTCTAGAACTCGTCTGCCCCATCGACTATCGGCTCTACGACAAATATGCCCCGCCCAGGCGCCCACTGCCACTTCAACTCGCTTTGGATCTCCGTTGGATCTCCTGGTTCCGGATTTTGTCCTTCAGAGAGACTCCGAGCGTAGCTCTTCCATAGCTCGCTGAGCAACTTGGAGTTTGTGGACGAGACTTTTTGTTAGTGTCCACGTCTCGGCCCCATAAATAAGGACCGGAAGAAGGACATTGATGATGACTCAAAAATGTGGCGCAACTTCCCATATGCTGCATCCCATATGCATAGGTTAGGTTTGTTTTATGAGAATCCCGAAAAGTTTCAGCTTACAGAGAAAAATAGATTTATGGCAAATGACAATTATGGCAAGTGATAGATTGTAGCATATGAAATTCGGGCAAACGATAGAAAACCGCCACAATTATACTATATAATATTAGATAATCGTGAAACGGGATCCGATCCCATACGCCACAGTCATACAGGTAGTCGGCTGGCGGGCGGGCGTTCTGACTACCCTGAATCAGGTAATACGGGTTTCTGTAGGTGTGTCCCACTCTGTGGTCCCACTCGTTTGTATTCGCGTACCAATGAACCAGTTGCATTCATCGGTTGGCGTTGTGTAAGAAAACAGTTCTGTGTAGTTTTGTACCGTACAAAACTACGCAGAACTGTTTTCTTTAATGAAATGAAATCATACTGGTGCAACTAATTCTCAGAGGTACAAATAGTACCTAATTCTCATTAGTAGTTGTTAAAATTGATTTGATAAAAGTCCTCAGGACGAGAACCTCACGTAGTTACGAGTACGTAGGTAAACGCGATTACTTTTAACACGTTCACTGCGGGTTGAGTCAAATCGGCCTCAATCGCGACTTTACCTTGGTGCGGGGCTAAAAGTTCGTGTTATCTCTCTTGTGCGGGAGCTGCTGCCGTTTACTTATAAGGCGTACGACAGAGTCAAATATACATTTATTTATGTTTTCCAAAGCCGGACTCGTTGGTACAAGAAAAACGTTTGAGGTCTTAATAAGCCTCAAACGCACTGGGTATACTTTGTTTTCACTCAGTGCGGATTGAGGTTTATTAATGTCTCAAAAAAGCGACCTCAAAGCCGCGAGCGGGACGCGGGCGGCGCGGGAGTCGATCGCTTCACGTTAGTGCGGCCACAGTTATCGATGCAGAACCACGTGTGTTTCACGATAGTCACTTTGCTCAACATAGCCTGATTAATTATATTTTTAAAAATCATTGTTTCTACAGATGTTTTTAATGTATGATAATGTTTCGTTTAAGTCTTATTCTACTACTCAATAATAAATTAATAAATCTATAAGCATTCTTTAAACTTTCCTTAAATATACTGAGACTTATAAAAATTGCTTATCGTGAAATTAACTTATATAAAGAACCATATATTCTTTAACCAAGTAAATATGAAGACAAGTGTTTTTTTATCGTAGGGGAGATAGGGGAGCATTGGGCAGTCGGGAGGTTCGGGCACCACATTGTAAGTCAGGTCGTATGGAAGCTACTTAAATTTGTATAATGTGGTAGTTTAGCTTACTAACTGGGGACACCGCTCAGGCTAATGTCATCTGCCATTTTAATTAGTTGTCAGTGTCATATGCCGTAAACTGTTTCGTGCGTGCGAAAGTAAATATTTTGATGTGATTTCGAAGGAAATAACAACATAAATAAATAAATAAAATAAATAAATATCAGACAACCTCACACAAATCAACCTAGTCCCAAATTAAGCTCAAGAAGGCTTGTGTTATGGTTACTAGGCGACGATATACATACTTATATAGATAAATAAATACTTAAATACATAGAACATCCATGACCCAGGCACAAATATTCGTGTTCATCACACAAATATTTGCCCTTGCCGGGATTCGAACATGGGACCGTCGGCTCAGTAGGCAGTTGCTTAACCACTGCGCCAACCGCGTCGTCCAAAATCTGTGAATCTGTGATCTGTGAAAAGTCGTTAGTTTCTGTATTGTCATCTAGTGATGTATTTACGAAAGCTAATATTAACGTATAAATTAAGGTAAAACATTAGACTACAAAAAAACTTATTTCAATTTATTTGTGAAATGAGGGGGTGGGGAGCATTGAGCACTAATTCTAAAGGGAGGTTTGGGCATGCCCAATGCTCCCGCCACTATTGTTTGTTTCAGCAATCGGTGTAAAAAGTAGGTTCTGTTAAAAGAATATTATTTCCACGGGTTTAAGAGTCCGCAGCAAGGTCCGCTCAACTCCGCGTTGAGATCGCGCGCTTACGCTTTAAAATGTTGTTGTTTCACCTAGAGGAAGACAGGGCGCTAGCAGTAAAGCGAGAGCGCGCTAGCGGCGGGCGGTGCTTACCGCCGCCCCCCCGGACCGTTCCCCGCGCTAGAGTAATTCGCTGCAGTTTCGCAACAATTTTTTGTAATTTATTTTAAGGTTTTCGTAGTTACGCTCTCATTTTAAAACTACGAGATCAATTTTGATAAATCTTTTTTCTTATCAAACTGCATAGTTTAATCGACACCGGAAATAGGTTTTGACTTCAATCTAAACTATATTTTGGTCGTAGTATGCCGCCAAACTGAACAACTTTCTGGGGTCTAAAAATGCAAAACTTGTACTCGCTCTATTTTCTTTCTATTAACATTTCAAGAGTCATAAACTAGTTTTAGCCCTAGCTATATCTTATCTCATTATATTTAGAGAATTTCATGATAATGTGACATGTTATATTAAAATAAGGACGTAACTACGTTTGTGTGAAGAATCGAGCTTGCTGCGGACTCTTAAATTGCGTGTAAATATTGAATTTGTATACTAAATACTTTTGGTGTTTCATTACTATTTGTGTTACTAATTATTATATTCTTTTTTCTAGAAAATGCCGTTTGAATTTAAAAAGAAAAATAAGCGGCGCGAAATCCCTAAAGAGAGAAAAGGGTGCCATTGAAGAAATTAAAACCCTCTTGGCCGGTTTTAAATGTCGGGCCACGCTCAGTGTAGGGTTCCGTAGGGCACGATAGACAAAAATTACGAAAAATATTTCAAGCTTGATAAAAAAAACGCCAAAGTAACTGTAATTACTTATTACCTTCTGGAAGTTATCTATTATACGCGCCAGATTGGGATTTTTTTAATGCAGTATGGCACTTAGCTAATATTTGTAACGTTTGAAGTATAAGGACACCGCGCGGCATTGCGCTATTTTAAAGAAAATTATGAACTTTAGCGATAACTCTAAAACGGCTCGATTGATTTTATCCAATATAGTTTTTCATTGAAAGAACTTATAAGGCCTCATTTTCATGAATTTTTCCATAATTTTTTGAGCCGCGGTTGAAAAGTTAGAGGCTATTTTTTGGGTTTCCGGGGCGAATATTTACAAAACTGCTGACTTTATAAAAAATTATGTATTATTTTTAAAAGACCTATTCAACGACACCCCATACACTAGTACTGGAATGAAAAAATAAAACACCTCCCCTTTAGGTGTACGAGAGGTACCCGAAAAAAAGTTTATTTCTTATTTTACCGTTTTGTCGGCGTGATACATACACATACTCATATCAAATTTCAGTTTTCTTGTACTAATGATCACGTAGCTAAGCCGCGGACGGACAGACACACGGACAGACGGACATGGTGAAACTATAAGGGTTCCTAGTTGACTACGGAACCCTAAAACGGGAGCAAAAATTTAATCAACTGCAAATCTTAGATAAAATTTATTACCTACTGAAATAAGAATACTGAGTATTGAGTACTTTAGTTTTTTTTTTGACTAGGTACTTATAGTTTAAAACAGTTGATCGTTTGTTGATTTTATTAATAGTTTTTATGATTATATTATTTAATATTCAAGTAATTTACCAATAAGAGGCATATTTAATACAGTGCCCAAACCTCCCATTGAGGTGCCCAAACCACCCGACCATTGGGAGGTTTGGGCACTTTTGACAGTGTTCAGAAAATCACTTGCAATTTTGAGACTGATTATTATTGTTTAAGTGTTCTTCGTAATAATTGAAGCCAAATATATGTGCTACTCATATAAGGAGTAAAAAGTTGATTTTGTTAAAAAAATTGCATTTTTATTAAGACTTTAGTAAAAAAGTGCCCAATGCTCCCCTATCTCCCCTACATGTGACTATATTGTTTACAGAATGTCATAAATCAACGGGTTTGTTCTAGATAATCGGAAGATTTATTTCTTCCTTTTAGAGTATTAAAACAAACCTTTTAACCAAGTAAAGCATGTAGGTAGGTACTCTAGGTACAAGGAAACAAATAATAAACTTATCGATAATTTAGCGATATTTGCCATTCTCTTCACTAGGTTTAGATAAAATCTAGTGCGTTTTGAGGCCTGAAAGGCCTCAAAGATTCTGAAGGTTTTTTTTCTTTAACCAAAAGTCAGAACCAAGGGCGACGCTAAGGGTATATTAAGCATTTACTGACGAATGTAGACAAATATACTCTATGATGTAGAGCACATGAAAAAAAATGCCTAGTCCGAGTATAGGCAAAGTTATGGAGGATTTAAACACCTACTGAAATTCGAGGTCGATTAGGCCTCACCCGCACTGAAAAAGAGCTTAGGTTTGGGCTGATTCGACCTCAACCGCACCAGTTGAAAGTTCCTCAAGATTTGTCCCGCAGTGAACGTGTTAAAGCAATTTAAAGTCTTGGCAAACGCCTTAGAGTTGATATTCCACCATAATTACACCTAATTATGAAGCAGGTTTCTCTTTTATGACGGACGATAATTAAGGTACAAAACCACACAACAATACTCTTTTCTTTAATGAGATCGTATACAAAGCTAACCGAAGAACTATATACATAAATACATACCTATCTCCTTCTTTTTGTAGTGAGTTTCTTGCCGCTTTTCAGAGGTTCTAGGTGCCATGTTTCCAAAGCCCCTACCATTAACCTTTTACCTGTAGAAGAGTCCGTAAGTAATGCCTACTTGCAGTTTAAGGCTAAGAATTTATTTTCATCCAAGTATGATGCAATTGCAATGCACATTCAACAGAAGCATGGGACTATTGGATTGGAGGTGGTGGCGGATGTGTGGATGGGAGATCTTGACGGTCTTGACTCTTGAGAGTGTCGAGAGACGCCGTTTCATTGGAATATATTTGGGGCCTGCTTAAACGTGCATTAAGTACAGGATAATTTTATAGCCAAGATGCAAAGAATTACAAGTTTTCTATTCGGAGTTCCTTTTTTTCCGAATCCACTTTTATCTAAAAGATAACTGTGAATATATTAGTCCATATAAGAGGGAGCTATAATGCACTCGACGCGTAATAAAATCATCGCACGCAGCGGGTCCGGCAGAAATCTCAGCCGCTCGGAAATCTTTGAAAAGGAAATAAATGTCAGTCCGCTCGAGCGATTGCAAGAAAAAAGCTCTCAGTCGCGAGAGATTGATCGCGCGTCCGCAGCAGACCCACGCCGAGACATTCGCACTGCACACGCAAAACCCGCCTCCAAACTTGTGACTTACGGTCGTGTTTGGTTCGAGCTGTCGGCTGCGGTCGAAGCCATTTGTATCCATGTTTCGACATACATTGCGGGCGTCACGAGCCGTTTGATGGAAGCGCTCTCGGCGACCAGCGGTGGAGCGCGCGCGCCGCCCGCGCCCCGCCGCCGGTGACAAATGCGCCCGATCGCGCTCAGGATACGAATTTCATGCCGATAACTGATAGTTTTTGCTACTGAAATATATATGAGCTTTCATTGCTTGCCGAGGTCAAAGTTGAACATGTAAATGCTAATTGTTGTAAGTACAAATGCTTTGTGTCTTTCAAATTCCATGTAAGGAAATACATATACCAGCGTAGGTACTATAGGAAAGAGAAATATAAATTGGCACGAGTAGCTACGTAACATAGTAAGTATAATTTGAGGAACACTTGTAATAACAGTCAGCAGCTGACACAATACCTACGAATAAATGTACCTACCCAGTAAAGTGACAAGAAAACGAGAGTAGGTACTTAATTAATGAAAATGAACAATTATTTTTAGTAGTAATCATAGCAACATACACTCACATTTAAAAAAAAAGTTTTGTTTTGGTTTTTGGTTATTGTTTTGCAGGGTTCAGTACCCAAAGGGTAAAAACATCTCATGAGCGTTATAGATGAAAATTTTACAGATAATGTATCTCTGTTGCCGCTATAAACCGCAAATACAAAAAAATAAATAAAAAAAATATTTAAGTGGGGGTCCCATACAACAAACGTGATCGGTTGCGTTAACTTTGCACCTCGTTTCTATCCGGCGCCAAACATACCAGGGGCAGACTTTAACACGGCCAGTTATTTTATTTGATGGTATCGAACCGAGTCCGACTCGCACTTGGCCGGTTTTTAGGGTTCCGTAGTCAACTAGGAACCCTTATAGTTTTGCCATGTCCGTCTGTCCGTCCGTCCGTCCATCCGCGGCTCCGTGACCTAGAGTTGGGGTGAATTTTATTTTTCGTTCCAACACTAGTGTGTGGGGTGTCGTTGAAAAGGTCTTTTATAAATAATAGGGGTCTTCAAACATTATTTTTTGATAAAGTTAGCAGTTTTGTAAATATTCGCTCCAGAAATCCAAATAATAGCGTCCCCCCCTCTACCTATTCAACCACGGGCCAAAAAATTATGGGAAAATTCATGAAAATTACACTTTATAAGTACTTTCCATGAAAACTATATTGAATTAAATCGGTTGAGCCGTTTTTGAGTTATCGCAAAATTTCATAATTTTCTTTAAAATGACGTAAGTGCCGCGTGGTGTCCTTATACTTCGAACGTTACACATATTAGTTAAGTGCCATACTGCATTAAACCATTCCGCTCAATCTGGCACGAATAATCTATAACTTCCGGAAGGTGATAAGTAATTACAGTTTACTTTGGCGTTTACGACCTTTTTATAGAGCTTGAAATCTTTCTCATAATTTAAACATCGTATTGTGAAGGATGGGCAACTACGGAACCCTACACTGAGCGTGGCCCGACATGCTCTTGGCCGGTTTTTTTTTTTAAGTTTGATTGATTGATATATTGATTCTAGTAGGAGAAAGAAAGTGTCCTAATAATACTTTCTTACATTTTTTTCCATGCAAAAGGACTTAGGTATAAAGTAGCGTAAATGGAATCAAAAAATTGGGGACGCTTTTTTTCTCCTACTAGAATCAATAGTGCTCAGGTTTTAGAGTGTAAAAACGTAACCACATTTTTATTAAATTTTGAAAACTATAAAATGGATAATGACTTGTGAAAACGCCCAGGAACAGGGGGGAATGAAAGGGTTCGTCACTTTTGTGCCTTAACACCATCACATAGAGTCCAAAAGCGACGAACCTTTATATTTCTCCACTATGCATACATTGCATCGTATTTGTAGATATGATAGAATATTATTTCAATATCAGAGTTATTATACTCTATCAGCGCCACGTACGACGGTGATTTATTTTATTGCACTAGTGCGACAAATTTTAAAAACATCAGCAACCTATGAAAATTTAACCAACACGACACGACCAATCAATGTAAGTAATGTGTAGTATTTGCTTTGCTCATAATCATAATGAGCTCAGCAAATATGTAATCTGTGACGAGTCACGACGCGTGTAACGCTTACCGTCAGTCATGGTTCTCCGTGTCACTGGTTGGTTGATAACACGATGATAAGGTAATGTCGATAGACTCGATAGTCAGGTTGTGTATCTATTTTTTGGTGCGCTATGGATGCCGTTTATGATTATTAAATTAATTGACTTGTAAAATTACTATGTTATCAATAAATAAATCTAATCTAATCTAATTACACTGTTTAGAGATAAATTCAAATGAAAACGTGATAAGGAACTCTAATGAATGGCGGATTTTCGATACAACGGCGGTGGAAATTCGATGCGTACTATTAACTCGTAAGAAGAATATTAGAGAAATCTATTTTTATTTCTAGATAATAATGAGCGGAAACCGGCTTACTCGTGACTGAGTTCTTTTTAATAGATCTGAAAGCGTGTAAGTAAGTTAACACTTTATTGTACGCAAAAATAGTTAAGTAAGTACATCTATTACAAATAACACAGTTACAAAGGCGAACTTATTCCTATCCTATAAGGGATCTCTTCCAGTGTGTTCGCGTGTTTATTGGTTGGTTTTGTTTGTTTGTTGTTGTTGTTGTACAGGATGGGGATACTAGGGAGGAATGTAAATTTTAAGAGTTTTGTATAGAATCTAATCAGATATATTTGCCTAGTAGTACAAGAAAATTACATTGAAATGTATGGAAAATTTGTCAAAAAAACTTTTATCTATCAGGATATGTAGGTTAAAGAGCCAAGTTTAATTTTATCTACTCTCCCCCCCTCTCAGTGGTGAGCGTCACCACCCCGCGCCCTCGAACGTGTCCCGGAGCGCGGTATTTTCCACTTTAAAAGAAAACCGTGTACGATACATACAAAGCGTATAGGAACGAAATAATTCTTAACAAATTTACTATAAACCTTTCTTACATACAAAAACGATATTACTTATAGAATCAGCGCAATCTGTTATCAATACTAAAGTTTTTAATTATTGATCTTTTTTTTCTGAAAAGTTAGTTATCTCAAAAACTTCACACTTCTCGGCCAAAATATGTATGACAAAAGTAAAGAATAGAAAATTTTCTTTCTAAAAATGTATAATTTATTTCTCTTACTCTTTCATTAACCGTTGCAATGCTATCTTTAAAATTTAAGTCAATTGGCCATTAGGTATGCGAAATATAAATATTCGTACTAGTAAAACGGTGTTACTTTCAATACCATAGACTTCTTATATGTTTTTTTTTAATCTGTAAGTATTGAACTATATTGAGTATTTTTTTTCTTTTTTTAGAATCACTATTTTAGGAAATAAGGGGTGTCTGGGGAAATCGTCAAGTTTTGCTCATTTTCGTAAATAACTTCAAAAC
The DNA here is from genome assembly GCA_905147355.2 of Apotomis turbidana. Lineage (NCBI taxonomy): Eukaryota > Metazoa > Arthropoda > Insecta > Lepidoptera > Tortricidae > Apotomis > Apotomis turbidana. The sequence goes on from LR990283.1 coordinate 287,932, forward strand.
CGTTTAATCTAGACTTATGAAATATATATATTTGAGATGTTCATAATGTACCCTTTCATTTGATATGTCACACGATGTACTTTGTCATTTTTTTTCTAATTTACCCCCCAAATCTTACTTGATTTACTTTACTTTACGTTACATGTCCATGTTTCGGTCATCAATTTACATACGTGTACCAAATTTCAACTCAATCGGTCCAGTAAATTCGGAGAAAATTCGCTATGATTATAGTAGGATCACGTCCGTCTGTCATAGCCAATTTGCTCCGAAACTACTATTAATATATATTAACTATTACATGCGAGCGTAGTGAGCGCGACAATTTTTTGGAACGGGACGTTTAATAATACTTACAGACAGATATAACGCGAGCGTAGCGAGCGCGATAATTTTTTGGAAGGGGACGTTTAATAATACTTACAGACGGATATAACGCGAGCGTAGCGAGCGTGTAATTTTTTGAAAGGGGAAGTTTAATAATACTTACTGACGGATATAACGCGAACGTAGCGAGCGCGTAATTTTTTGAAAGGGGAAGTTTAATTATACTTACAGACGGATATAACGTGAGCGTAGCGAGCGCGTAATTTTTTGAAAGGGGAGGTTTTATAATAGTTATGACCAGATCAAATTTTTTGGAAGGGGATGGCAAATATTACATATACCCAGATAAAACGCGAGCGTAGAGAGCGCGAATTTTTTTTGGAAAGGGACGGTGAATAATACTTAGTCAGATCAAACGCGAGCGTAACGAGCGCGACACTTTTCGAGGGGAAAGCTCAAAATTTTTCGTTAGCAATAACGTAAATTGAATGAAATACAATAATAAAAAAAAAAAGCGAGTCACGAGACCAATAAGAGATCTTGCTACGAGCCGAAGATCCACTCGACGCAACGAGTAAAGACTCGAGGCTGCCCAATAGAGCTGCGTTAAAATCACAAAGCTTCATTAACCGAGCAAGTGAAGCATCTCCGTTACAACTTGGCCAATTAGGGTTAAGTTGTCTGTGGTTCTCGCCCACCGGTTGCATTCCTCAAGCGATTTTCATGTAATTTTGTAAGTAGGGTCGATAAGTATACGGATCTTTCTTGCCAAAATGACGGGTAGTAATGGGACTGAAAACGTAAAAAATACAAATTTCAGTAATTTAAAACAAACTCGCGAGGTCCTGAGCTCACAAGAGTAGTTCTATTATTTTTTAGGGTTCCGTACCTCAAAAGGAAAAAACGGAACCCTTATAGGATCACTTTGTTGTCCGTCTGTCCGTCCGTCCGTCTGTCAAGACCCTTTTTCTCAGGAACGCGTGGAGGTATGAAGCTGAAATTTATATCAATTACTCAGGTCTACTGTCCCTTGAAGCTGTGAAAAAATCAAACTTCTAAGCCAACGCAATCAAAAGATACAGCCGTTTATGCCGCAAATTTTCGACACTTGCAAGGGAATCAAAACCTACAGGGTGCTTCCCGTGAACTCAGAATCTTGAAATTTGGTACGAAGCAACGTCTTATAGCATAGGTAAAGGAATAATTACGAAAACCATTTTTTTTTTTAATACCTAACTTTGCACCTAATTTATATGGGGCGCTATACATACCAGGTGCAAACTTAACTTAACCACTTAGGGATGGAAAGTGTTTGTACGGAACCCTCAGTGCGCGAGTCCGACTCGCACTTGGCCGGTTTTTTATTTTAGTACCTCTGTTTTATAGACCAGTTCTTCTTCTTCGGTAATCTCTACATAGTGTAACCTGTCAGTGTGAGACACATCAACAATCGTTTCGTCGAGTCACTTTCCGTGAGCTTTACTGACAGTAACCTAACGAACTTCGTTTAGCCCCTAACCTGGCCTGGTTCTGGATTCATTTGAGTTTCGATGTTCAAGAATAATCGATCAGACAAGTCAAGTGGACATACTTTTGGATCTCTGCCCCCCCTTGGCGACGCCCATGAAGGGACATAAATGATCAAATTGCATCAGTGTGTTGCAAACAATTGATGTAAAGCCGTATTAATGACGTACCTATTCTACTGATGAGTAGTATACGAAAGATAAAATTAGATTTATGATTTATTTATGATTGATTACGTTCTTGGGATTGTCAAGAATGGAGAAATTGACTAAAACGGCGATATTGTATTGTCACTAACTAAACTATATTTACGTTACGAGTAAATAATACTTACTTACGCTACTTACATAGGTACTTACGCTGTTACGCTATGTATAAGAAAAGCAGAGCAGTTTGTTTGGTCCGTAAGCTAGGCGCGCTGTTAGGAGTGTAACGAATTGCTGTGAGTATTATCTTAGGAGTCTGCATCTTATAAGCTCATGGCTACATGGCTATTTTTGTAGCTTCCTTATCGATGTTTCACCTATACTGCTTGTATTCCATTTAAATTTAGTAATTGTCATGTGAAGACCGTGGTGGTGGCCTTGAGCAGAGCAAGGGCAACATCTGACATAGTAAGTAGCAATTTTTAGAGTTCCGTAGTCAAGTATGAACCCTTATAGTTTCACCATGTCCGTCTGTCCGTCTGTCTGTCCGTCCGCCGCTTAGCTCTATGATCATTAGTACAAAAAAAACTGAAATTAGGTATGAGTAGGTTTGTGTATGTATCACGCCGACAAAACTTTTTCGGGTACCTCCCCTCCCGTACACCTAAAGTGTGGGTGGGTTTTTTCCGTTCCAACACTAGTGTGTGGGATGTCGTTGAATATGTCTTTTAAAAATAATAGGGCTCTTCAAACATCATTTTTTGATAAAGTCAGGAGTTTCGTAAATATTCGCTCCAGAAATCCAAAAAAATAGCGTCCCTCTAACTTTTCAACCACGGGTCAAAAAATTATGGAAAAAAAAATCATAAAAATTTATGCGAGTGGGACTCACGCACGAAGGGTTCCGTACCATTATCTGTAAGTTTGTTGTATCGGAGAGTCCCTTAAATTTATATTTCATTTTATTTTTTGTATTTGTTGTTATAGCGGCAATAGAAATACATCATCTGTGAAAATTTCAACTGTCTATCTATCACCGTTCTTAAGATACAGCCTGGTGACAGACCGACGGACGGTCGGACAGCGAAGTCTCAGTGATAGGGTCCCTTTGGGTACGGATCCCTAATTAGGCTTTATAAGCACTTTCAATGAAAACTATATTGAATGAAATCGGTTGAGCCGTTTTTGAGTTATCGCAAAATTCATAATTTTCTTTAAAGTTACGACGTGACGCGCGGTGTCCTCATACTTCGAACGTTACATATAGTAGTTAAGTGCCATATTGTACTAAAACATTTCGCTCAATCTGGCGCGTATAATCGATAACTTCCAGAATGTAATAAGTAATTGGATCTCTTCAAGTCGAGAGTGAATAGGCATCTTCTAGCCAAGCATGCTCCATTTTAGGCCTTATTGTCACTTAACATCAGGTGCAATCGAGGTTAAATGCCTGGCTATTTTGAATAATAAAAAAAAAAAAATTGTTACTTTGGGGTTTTATGACCTTTTTATGGAACTTGAAATCTTTCTCGTAATTTCATTAAAACCGCTGTGGTTTTAAGGCCCGTCTATTGTGAAGGATGGGCAACTACGGAACCCTACACTGAGCGTGGCCCGACATGCTCTTGGCCGGTTTTTTTATTTAATTTAATTTTCTGTATATTTTTTAACAAATGCAATAGTTGTATCGCCTTTTCCCCGCCTTAAATGGTGGCAGTCCACGCACAGCGTAATGCCTGCCACGCCGAGCAGATCTGTGCAGCGATACTATCTCGGCGAGACGCTCCGGACGCCGCGCGCCGGCCGGCGTCGGCGTCGCTCCAACAATATTTGCGCCTTAGTACCGCGTCGCGCCGCCGATGTCCCGCTTTACCTATCGTATCGACGGGCAGATGAATGAATGAATGAATGAATGTCCAATAAGCAACGAACGCATTCATAAATAACAAGGCATGGACCAGGAGTGCGAACTCAGAATAAGTGTGCACACAAAATTAAATCTTAGTGTAAATACATAAAGTATATTTTACCGGTGAAGGGGTCACGGTCAGACAGAGACAGCTTGCATATAGGTAGTGTGTCCCTTTCTAATATTGCCAGTCACAAAAAATAGTAATGATTAGTAGTTTTCAAATAAAATGGTAGTTATTAGTAGTTTACATTTTTCTTTAAATTAACACTATTCACTTCAAATAATTAAATATATTATTCACTAAACTTTTTACGCGTCACCAAAGAAACTAACGGAAAAATGTATGAACGTTATACAATCCGTTAGTATATAAAAATAATTTTATGTTAGTGCCATGGCAGGATAAAACCTTTAAATTTGAAATCTTATATATAATTGAAAACTGTCAGCATTTTTGACAGTGTTTAAAGGTGTCTTTTCTAGTTATTTAAAAAAATATCATACATAAAACATCATCGTAAGAATGTGCTGAATTAAAGGTTGCAAAAGGAAATCTTTTGGTGACCGTAGTATATTTTTTCAGGTAAGATATGGTATCGTATTATATTACGAAAGAATGTCAAACTTTGATAAAGTACTAAAGAGTGACAATGAATTTACAAAATTACCGGATAATTCCGATCTATGTTTTACTTCGAGAAATATGATTCGTACTAAAAAACAATCTGAGCATTGCACTATTGCAGTAATGTCGTTTTTTATTAAACTACGATAATCTTTCGCAATCTAAGGGTGGTTAATAGGCGTCAACATTTCAAAATGGTCCTAGCGAGCTGAAATTTGGTATGTAGGGGGTTTGGGCCCCCTGATTCCAAAAAACTTTTTTTTCTAGCATTAAAAAAAATGTATGGGGATTTTTTTAAGAGGCCTGTATCTCGTAAACAATTGTCTCAGGTGGGAGGTGCTCAACCAAATGTCATAGGGGGGCCTCCACCCGAGTACAGTCGTGAAAAAAAAATCGAAATGGCGACTTTTTTTGGCGCTAGGGGGCTGAAAATCGGTATCGGGGGGCATTTGGGGCTCACAAATATGAATCTGAAATCGATGTCCGAAAATTCGGAAAATATCGCAAAAACAAGATTTGTATGAAAAAACTTCAAATTGGTCCGAGGGGGCTGAAATTCGGTATCAGGCGGTTTTTGGAGCCCCCAAGTCGGAATCTGAAATCGAATTTTAAAAAATCAGTCAAATTCAGAAAATATCGGACAACAAACTTTAGTATTTTAGTTCGACCAAGGGGCGGCAGGCCCAAGGGCGAACGTCCCCCCACGAGGCCGCAGGCCGAGCTCCGTGTAGCACCAAAGGTGCGGAGCGTCACAGAGACGGTGTAGCGCGCGAGACCACCTAGAACATTGCTACCCGCCTAAGTAATCGTAGTAGTAGTAGCAATCGTAGCACTAAAGTTAGGAGATAAACGAGATCATGCCTTTAAGACCTCCCAGATCACCCCGCCATTAAAAAAAAAAGTATAATCCACAGACCTACGGACCAAATTGACATGTAAGTATGAACAAATGTTGCCACAGTTTAGCCAGTGTCGTTCTCATCGATAAAAATTATTGTTACATCGTAGGTTTAAGGTCCACCCAGACGGGACAATCAAATTGGCAATTTGATCGGCTAATCTATATAGGTACCAACTTTTTACAGTGATTTTGACATATCAAAATGTCTGTAGACCCCTAATTAGAGATAAAAATTTAATGTCAAACCAGCAAAAAATTTAAAATTATATATTTATGATAATTGATAGTTTATTGAATACATACATTTAATTAAATGAATTAGTAAAATTATTTTTCTTTATTTTCAAATTCCCAACAATATAGTCCATCTTTTTAACAAAAAAAAAGCGGGTATCTTCAGAAATAGTTAACCGCTGTTTACAAACTACTTTTATGTATCTAACGATATACTTTATCATTGCTATTACGAGTGTTTATTGAAATTGTTAGTGGGTTCGCAAGATTCGGAACCAGAGCCATGTTCATCAAAATGTTCGCCGCCTAGGAAAAAATCTATTAGTGAAACTGAAAAAGAGTTTTTAAAGTTTTGAAGGAATACAAAGAACAAGAGAAGTTTACTTCGCCTCTGAAGCCCGGTTTAAAATTAACGTTCAAAGATAAGTTGGACGAATTTACTTTAGCGGCAATACGTCAAAAAATGCATGTTTTTTTGAAAAAAAAACGAGGTCGACTGTTGCAAAGGTAAATTGTATTGCGATTTTCAATTATTTCCGTCAAGTTTGTTGTATATGTAATATAGTCTGACAACCCAAGTCCGACAGTAGAATATTTTTTTTAATTTATATGATTTCGCTCCGAAATATAAATTTAAAAAATATTCCACCACCAGATGGTGGTTGTCAGACTATAGCGACCATTCAGTGGACAATGTTTCGGATCGTTTTATCATAAATGTAACTGATGATGATGATGAAGATGACGAAATAACGGAGCCTGGAAATGGATAATATTTTATAATAAAGACCAGTTATCGTCTTACAAGGTGTTGTATTTTTTACCTACAGGCTCGAAAACCTTTTTACACTTTAAAAGTAGTGGGTAAAAACGCATTTAATCCATCCACTACCTCGAAAATCAAACAAACCAAAATTTGTACCTCTTATTTGAAACTAATATACTTATTTTTGATTTAAACTAGTCTATTATTTGTACTTTACAACTTGTCGATATATGGTTATCGACATATACCCTTCACTAGTTTTATTTTGCTGTCCCTGGTATCATTTTACCTGTCAGTCACTTGTCAATTTAGTCCGTAGGTCTGAGGATTTTAGTTTAGTATTTTATGTGAACCACTAAAAATTAAATTATATACTTATATAAAATAAACTAAAAATTTGGCATCGTCTTCAAAACGTGATTCAAATGTAATCTGTACTTAAATGGGTTATTTTTAGGTTTTAGTTTTTTTTGGTCGGTTTTTTTTGTTAATTTTTTTTTGCTTTTTATTTCGCCATATAGGTACTTAGTAACCGTTAGTACTGTAATAAAAAGTAGTGTGTAGTCTTGCATTGGTAAAACGGAGTTATACAGGTAGTTTGTAAAATAAAGGTATACTGTATACTTACACATGGTCTAATATTATTATACCATGTACTTACAGTTTTACCTCCCTAATTTGTGTATGGTACCCTACAAATAACCACTTTTTTATAACACTTTCAACACCAACCACTTGGTAGTAAGTTTTCGCTATATACGGTTTTTCCCATGTTATCGGCTACGAGCGTGGCCGCGGTAGGGAATGCGTTAATATCCTCATAAATCTGTTCATGTTCACGTACATCAGAATATGTTTTTTGTTTTTAAGTATGAAAAATATTAAGTTACCTAGTCTTAACGAAGTTTGTCATTTATCAAATCAAATTAACAATTACGGGATTGCTGCGTTCTGTTAAAATAACGGGAGCCAAAAGTGTGTTATTGCTGGCATAGTAGCTAACATTCACTATATTTATTTATGAGTTTCTATAGGTATATAAAATAAATTCTAGCTACACTACAGTGCCAGCCAATATACATTTTTAGACTTGTAATAAAATGGAGTAAGGATATATTTATATAAATATTTGGTTACCCCAGCAGTGGGAACTGCCCCCTTGGCGGCTTTCTTACTTGGACCGTTCGAACGAAGCAATGAGCAGTCCAGGTATACTATAGTATATACTAGGTCCATGGCATGGACTTTATTGTTATAAAGGAGTAGAATTGAAGCCAAGGTATTTGTGAAAGCGTTTAGTGCGTAGATAATTCTGCTGACTGTACCAGCAGATCTAAAAGGATTTGAAATAAGTATCGATGCATTATTATATTATCTGTCTGTAATGCCATACGATAAATAAATAAATAATATAATATATCATTACTTTATGGTAGCAGGTCGCACTCGTAGTTAGGTACATGCTTTAATTTTATGTTCTCCATATTTTTCTTCTGTTTAATCTTTTTTACAGATTTACGAAGAAGGATAATAGAAGGAAAAGGAAAAAGTAGTTTATTTTTTGAAACCCTACTTGTAATAGACGAATTTAAAAAGATAATATATGTAGCCAATACAAAAAGAGGAATATGCAACCGGTTCGTGAAATTCATGTTTTTTGAAGCGTGTTGCAAACAGATCGCGTACTTATTTTGTATGAAGGTGGTGTGATGGCGGCGGCAGAGAGCGGCGCCCCGCGGCCTGCGGGGACGCCGAGCGCTTTATTGGATTGCGGCTCCTGTGACGGCTGCAGCCGACACGCGTGTGCATTACTAAAGCAATCTTTCTAAATCCCACTCTACATGCAGGGAGGAACACGTGAATGTGTCAGTCAGGGCTGCTACTAAAACCTTAACCTTGTTGTTGGATTCCACGAGCTGATACCGCCATCTCCATTTCGACATCGCGGTACTTACCGTAGACTGATGAGGCTTTGCTTACTCTTATGTTGTCGGTATGTTACTGATTTGTACAAGCGACGCGACGTCTGTCTTTCTAAATAAGTCAATAAGCGAGTGGAACTTCTGTCCGGAGAACCTTTTCTCTGTAGATTATAACTTGGATGTGCTTGGACAAGGACATCAACTCTTCAAGTTTAGCGTGAATAGATATTTAAGGCAAGCACGCTTCACTTTAGGTTTGAGGTCAGGTTTTATCAGTCAGTAGGCGTCATTTTCTTCTCCAAGAGGCAAGCTGGTGGGAATCGAATTCTGCAGGCACCTCGTGATCACGTATGCTACGAGCAATAAAAATAAAGATTAAGTACGGCAAATATTCGGTACACTTACCCAAAAATCTGGTCTTTCAGACTCTATACTAAATTTTCTCACAGATTGTTTTGCTTTCTAATTAAATGTATGGGCTGGGCCTCATACACTTGATTTGTAGGTTGTAGTTAGATGTTTTTGAATGGAGAAAGATAGTTAAAGTTAAAGTAATTTATTATAGTAACACAACAAAGTAAATTTATAATTCTTTCTCTTGATGCTTAGTGCTCGGATGTTAATAGCAATCTCATCTATATTATAATTGAAACTTATTATAAATACGTTGTTGCCGTGTGGCCTAAAGTAGGGCGCAAGTAAGCATAAATAAATGTACGGTAATGAAACCGTACATATTGGCAACCCTAAAGAAAAAGGAAAATTAACCGACAAGAGAAGGAACCATTACAAATAAAATTAAATAATTAATCAAATTGGAATGCATTGTTGTCTTCTGCGTGGTGTCCTCGAGGGCGTCCAGCTCGGCTCGCGGATGACTTCGATTCCATCTCTCGTTGCGGGTTAGTCGGCGGAATGGGTTGCATCTCGATTTCTTCATGATGTGGTTTTACTGACTCGTGCGAACGTTGTCTTCGTGGCACGTTACGTTTCGTACAAAGTGTGGGGAAACGTCGCTTCACAACCCACAGGAGAAAAAAGGCGATGGCCAATGCCAGCAACAGATAGCTGATAGTATACTGATGAATGTCATGGCCGGATATTGATGATAGTGGAGTTTGTTCGTTTCTGCGTTGCTCTGCCAGTTTATTATCAATATCTGCTTCTTCTATGTAATCCGGAGTTGATGAAGATATTTTGTAAGATGTCAAGTTTAAAATTCGGTTTACCGACGTGTTTACGGTGGGCACGTTGACGTTGTAGTTTATTCCAATTTTGGTGTTGTACTGGTTATGAGAATGGATTGTGAGGTACGATGATTGTAGCACACATCCTTGCGGCAAAGTGACGATCCCGGATGAAGTCATTGTATGTGCCGTGACGTCATTCTCACATATGGTTCGTAGTGAACAGGTGTCGCAGCAAACTGCTAGCCAAGTGTTTGATGCGTGTAACTCGATCCACTCGTCCTTGCATGACGTACTCCTAACGTCACATGATGTGGAGGTATGATGACTTAATAGTTTTGCTTCGCACGGGGCATTGTTATTGTTTAAGTTGAATATAGGTAGATTTTTGTTGCATACATAACTATCTGGCGTTTGTTGTATGCAATGTTTTAGAAGCTCTTCAGTCAAAGGTATATAAATGTTTTTTCTGAAGTTCAATGCGATGTATTCGGATGTTGTCTTCATTATTACCGCCCCCGAGTTGGACTTGACGGGTAATGGTATGGCACGGTAGAATGTGAAGTCTTCGTCAGAAATAAGTGGTATATGGATTTCGAACAGAAAGTAGTGATCTGTTACTCGTGCTTTCACGTACAGTAGTTTGTAGAGATCTTTGATGTCTTCTCTTATGTTTTCTATAGGAAAAGAAAGCGTCCGAGGCAGTTTTCCGGAGATCACGGTTAGTTGTTTGATTAAGTTGACGGGCGTGACGAGATGTACGTCGATGTGTCCTTTATAAATGTCGGTGAGAGTGTTGAACATCATTTCTTGAATGCTTCTCAGGTTATTTATTAGTAGATATGCTGCTAGCGATGCGGAGTTAAAGTAGCTAGTTGCCATTGCTATTTCTAATTCCGATTCGACTTTTGCGAAGTTGTAGTTGGATTGATTCATGAAGTCCTCGATTACATTAAATTGTCTATTTATATTTTCTTCGGATTTCTTCAAAGCAGTATTTTCAAGTTCCACGATTGACGTTTGGTTTTGAATAAGTCCAAGTAGGTAGTTTTCATTATTTTGCACGGCCTTTATGTCGTTATGGTATTTTTCTGCAAATCTCTGATCTAAGATGCCAAATAGACTGTTTGTTACGTAGCCTACTCCGTCGATAAGGCCACGCTTCTTCCGATTGGATAAGTGCTTATGGGGAGCCAGTAGCAGGGAGTTGTAATAGTTTAAGAGGTCCATTTCGTGGTAAAGTTGTTCCAGTGTGGTTTTGCAGTATCGAGGGTCAGTTTTTTTGACATAGCTCATACTACTTTCGATTCGACGAGCGCCATTCCAGTAGCTGGTTAAGTTGTAGTACATCAGTAGAGTCCATTCATCATGGATCACTTGTAGTTTTCCCATCGCGTCATAATACACCGGGCGCTCTGGCTCGAACGTAGAAATCTGAGCCGCTGTAGTAGCGCGGCTCGCGTGTGATCCAGATATCAATCCACACAATATTATGACTGATGTAAATAATGTCAGGAGAGCTTTGCTTCCGAGTTTGCTTGATTGCGTGGTGTGTGCATTTTTATTCACCTTGGTTTCCGAGTTAAGTTTTGATTCTTGGACTTCCTCTGCGTCGCAGTTTATTTCAATGGGGAACGGTGACAGTTTTACGACGGGACGCTTCAAAATTCCCGATTGTGTTTTTATAGTTGTCACTCGAACGAATCCATCGGCGCCTGGATGCGTTTCCAATACACGCCCCATAGCCCATTTTCCGGGCGGCAAGTTGTTATCCTTTACAAGTACGACGTCGCCTTCTTTGATATTTTTTGTTGGCTTGTTCCATTTGCTTCTAGTTTGAAGCTGAGTTAGGTATTCGTTGGACCAGTTCTTCCAAAATTGTTGGTGCATATGCTCGATGAGTTGCCATCGACGCCGCAGATCTATTGTATTGACGTCACTATAGTCGGAGAGCGGTAGTGACAGCGTAGGACTTCCGTTTAAAAAATGACCCGGGGTCAGCGTGTTGTAGAATTCTTCAGGATCTTCGGTGAGGGGGCAAAGCGGTCGTGAGTTCATACACGCTTCAATTTTTGCCAGCAACGTTGTAAACTCTTCGAACGTTAGCTTCTGATCCCCTAGCACACGTCGGAGATGATGCTTCATCCCTCGTACGGCTTGTTCCCAGAGTCCTCCCGCGCTGGGCCATGCGGGAGCATTAAAATGCCACTGAACTTCCAGTTTCCCCATGTCATTGAAGAATTCTGGTGGTAACAGGAGCTGGAACCCTTCGTACTCCTTCTGCAGAGCTTTTGCTGATCCAATGAAGTTAGTTCCTTGGTCTGAGTACATGTGTTTAGGAACCCCACGACGTGCGCATAGTCTTTGGAAGGCAGCGAGAAAAGTCTCGGTACTCAAATCCAAAACAAACAAAGTTTCATGTGTCCGAGGTCAGCATACTCCTTGATGAAATCTTGATACATTTTTGCCAGTTTCGTTTGCCTTTGAAATCTTTTTTCAAGTTGTAAAAATTGTGAGACTGCTATAGATTTCGAGTTTCCGAGCTTGTTTTCGTAGTCGGGATGAAAGGGCATTTTCACGATGTATTTCCCATCTACGGCTCGTTGGACAGTTTGACGGTAGTAGTTTTCGCAATGATCTTCCCTAGGGACGTCTTCACTGCTTCGCGTTATATCTTCGGTTTCCCAGAATCTTGTAATCTCTTCCATGTTAACAATAGTTATGTGACAGTTGAGCGTTTCGAGCTTTCCGCAGAGGATCCATCCCAGGTGACTCTGCTGAGCGACAGGGGATCCTTGGCTGCCCCTGACTACTCCATCCAGGATAATGTTTGCATATACATCTGCTCCCAGCAATAAGTTAACGGAGCGGGACACGTTGTACTCGGGGTCAGCGAGTTTTAAGTTTTCTAGATGAGGCCAGTTATTCTTTTTAAATGATGAGTTAGGTAAGTTGTTAGTTAATTTGTTCATGACCAATGCTTGAGTTTCAAAGGTGTAATCCGAGTAAATGGATTTGCAGTTCAGCTGTACGCGTCCTTTACAATCTTCAGATGACGCTCCGATGCCGGAGACAATGGCGTTAAGCTTCGTTCTTGGCAATCTTAACTGTTGGGCGGCGTTCTCATTGATGAGATTTACTTGAGACCCTTGGTCAAGAAGAGCTCGTAGGGTGACGTACGTTCCGTCGACTGACTGGACTCTCAGTTGAACTGTGGTGAGAAGAATCTCTGTATCATGCGTAGATAAATGACTCGAAGTTGGAGTCGTAGTCGAAGTTGTCGGCCGTCGCCCCGCTTCGTTATGTTTGTTATATTTGTTGACGTTCGCTGAGTTGTGCAATAAAGTATGATGTCGCATGTCACATTCTTTGCACGTTTTTGTCGACTTGCATTCGCTGTTGCCGTGACTATACAAACAGTTTTTGCAAACGCGCAGTTTAGCAATAGTTATGTTTCGCTGACCCGGATCCAGGTCAAGAAACTTCTGGCATTGCATCAACACGTGACTTCCATTGCAGAAAATACAATTTCCATACAACGTGTGATAGGTTTTTGGCAATGATGATTTATAGTTGGAGTACGCTTTCTTCGCTGGATATTGTTTGTTGGAAGTTTTATTGAAAGTTGATGGCTTTTGATAGTTGAACGTAGGCGTTTCTCTCTTCAGCTGCTTCATCGTTTCATACGCCATGAATCTGGCCTCCAAAAACGACAAAAAATCATTCAAAGCCGGCAGCTCCCTTGGGTTTTCAAGCTCCTTTTGATAATCGTTGTAAGAAGATGAGTCGAGTTTTTGTAACATAATGTGCACGATTATCGGATCCCACGAAGTTGTGCTGACGCCAATGTTTGACAATCCGTTAAGGCTTTCAAGTATGACGTCATGCATCCTTTTGAAGCTCTGCGCATCAGGATGCTGCAAGTTTGGCAGATTAAGCATGGTGTTCAAGTAGGAAGTAAATTGAAGACGCTTGTTGTCATAACGTTGGTTTAGCAATTCCCAACAGGATGCGTAGTTGTCGGTGCTAATTGTGAGATGCTGTACTAATCTTTCAGCTTCTCCACGTAGCTTAGTTTTCAGGTGTTGCATTTTCTGAGCGTTATTAATCGACGGATTGTTGTGGATAGTTTCTTTGAATAGATCTTTAAAAGATATCCATTGACTGTAGTTCCCCGAGAATTCAGGAACCTCGACCCTCGGTGCTGAATGTTGATAATGCGCAGCAGACCAAATCTGACTGTTCAGCCTTCGCTTTAGTTCGTCGTATTTGTGCTCGATGCTGATGAACAGGCTGTAATAGCCTTCATTGGAGCCTTTAAGTATGGCATCCAACTCCCAGTGAAGTTTGTCGATGGGTTCCCATTTCGACTTCAAGATGCTGAGATGATCCTCAAGTTCCCATCTTTGAGTAATGTTCTTAATTTCGACTTTAGACATCGCTCGATCAATAGCCTTAAAGTTGCATTCTTGTCTGTTTAGCAACAGTCGTAATTGGCTAGTTTCATTTTCGCTTTCTTCCTCGATGTCAGTTAAGCTAAATTCGATTTTATCCTCTTGACCCAGGTGCTGACGTAACAACGTCAAAATATCTTTCTTCGTTGATTCGCACATAAGTTTTGTTTTGCTGTAAATATCTTCTTTAAAATATTCGATAGTCTTGTCTTCGAATTCCTGCTCAAGGACTTGGTGTCGGTTTTCGAAGTCCTCCCACTGCTCAACAAGTGAAGTAAGCCGTTTGTTCAAGTAGTCTTGGTTCTTTCTGGATATATTATCCTTTTTGTAGTTAGCGCACAAGGTCTTGATGTTTTCAAAACTGACCTTTTGTTGCTCCAGGGTGCTCATGATGATTTCCTAGTCTTGACTATTTAGTTAAAGCCAAAACTGTAGTTAGTTGAATCGTAGTTGATCGGAGCCGTTGATTGTGTAGTTGCAGGTAATTGATATCAGCCTCGTAGTTCAGTGAGTTTCAAGTTGAAGTTCTTGATATCAGCCTCGTAGTTGTGAGTTTCAAGTTGAAGTTCTTGATATCAGCCTCGTAGTTGTGAGTTGATACCAGCTGAAGTTAGTTTCTGGAACGTTAGTTACCCAGTAGTTGAAGTTAAAGTTGAATGTAGATGAAGCGGAGGGTAGTTCAGTGAGTTTCAAGTTGAAGTTCTTGATATCAGCCTCGTAGTTGTGAGTTTCAAGTTGAAGTTCTTGATATCAGCCTCGTAGTTGTGAGTTGATACCAGCTGAAGTTAGTTTCTGGAACGTTAGTTACCCAGTAGTTGAAGTTAAAGTTGAATGTAGATGAAGCGGAGGGGCATAGACAACACTGGAAAGCTCCTCAGTGCTGCAGAGCCAACGATAGTTCTTGAGTTTCACTAGTTCACGACCCGAAGCCCAAATGCTGGTCCGCACGTAGTTGACGGTGCAGGAGCTCCTCACCGGGTTGGTCGCTGGAGATAACCAGTGTAATTGCACTCTATTACGATATTGCGCGCCTTCTCAATTCACTGGTGAGACCCGCTTGTGGGAGGCCAGCAAACCGATTCGCTACCGTAATTTAAGTACAAAAAACACTAAATTACCTCAAAGGTTCGAAGGACCATTAAATGTATGGGCTGGGCCTCATACACTTGATTTGTAGGTTGTAGTTAGATGTTTGTTGAATGGAGAAAGATAATTAAAGTTAAAGTAATTTATTATAGTAACACAACAAAGTAAATTAATAATTCTTTCTCTTGATGCTTAGTGCTCGGATGTTAATAGCAATCTCATCTATATTATAATTGAAACTTATTATAAATACGTTGTTGCCGTGTGGCCTAAAGTAGGGCGCAAGTAAGCATAAATAAATGTACGGTAATGAAACCGTACAGTTAGCTTCCTGTATAATAAGGCAAATAGTGCAATTACCCACTAAAACTTCCTGTAAAAAAGTCGTCACCGATTGGCTTTTGAGTTTGGACTATCAAAATACTGAAAAACTCCTTTGACTCCAATCTCATAATTTACCTCGATTATTCCGCGTGTATCAAAACCACTATCGCACTCACCAACATCTCACACGCTCTTACACACACACACACACACACACGCACGCACGCACGCACGCACGCACGCACGCACACACACACATACATACATAATACGCAAGATAATTTTTGCAACTTCTCTTGCATGTAAAAATGTACTTCTTTTTTATTTTTAGATCTATTGTACTTTTCATTGAATTGTTAATTCTTCTCTAGTTTTGTGGTTATAGACATCCGAGGACTGGAGACCTGGTGACCTGACACACAGGTTTCCCCTAGTTCAGGCACCAGTCTCCACCATGCAAGTCAGATTACAGAGACCTATATGTTATTTTCTAATTGTTTGTGCTCATGTACTTTGTGGTGGTGAAAATAAATGCTTTTTCTTATTATTATTATTATCTCCTTTATTCATTTCATAGCTAAGATTAGGTTTTTTACAATAACTTTATATAAAAAGTAATACAATAAGGAAGTTACAAAATATAAATACATTATAAAAAACCTAACCTAGGGTGCCGCTGGCAGCGGGGCAGGCCCCAGGCTACCGGTGGTTAGGGCTGCAGAGAGAGGAACCTCCTGACAATGCGCGCCGTGTCCAGGAGTACCGCCTTCTGTATCTGACCCTTGATCCAGCCATCTAGCGAGAGTCTGGATCAAGTGATGTTTGTCGAGACTCTTCGCTATAAGACCGTTCGCCGAAACGACTATCGGGACAATGATCGTCGAGTCAACATCCCACATGGCGGTTACCTCGTGAGCCAAGTCAAGGTACTTGCTGAGTTTGTCCTTCTCGGCCTTCACGAGGTTCTCGTCATGCGGGATGGTGATGTCAACGAGCACTGCCTGGCGCTTGGATCGATCTATCAACACGATATCAGGCTTATTGGCTACAATAGTCCTGTCCGTGATGATAGATCGATCCCAATAGGGCGTGGCACGACCATTCTCAAGAACTGGCAACGGTGCGTACTTATAGTATGGCACCTCAGACCCCACAAGACCGTATTGAAGAGCAAGTTGCTGGTGAATAATCCTGGCTACTTGGTTATGTCTGTGCAAGTACTCGCCGTTAGCAAGATGAGAACAACCGGAGATTATATGCCTGAGTGACTCACCGGGACGGCGGCATGCCCGACAAATGTAGTATTTTTTTTTATTTTTATTAGCCTATTTGAGTGTCCCACTGCTGGGCAAAGGCCTCTCCTCTTGATTTCCACGACTCCCGATCAGAAGCCTCCTCCGGCCAGCCGTTGAGGAACGTGTCCAAGTCGTCCCGCCATCTCCGCCTAGGCCTGCCCCGCCTGCGCTGCCCATCTTGTGGCACCCACTCAGTGGCCAAGCTAGCCCACCTTTCTGGGTGCATGCGGCAGACGTGACCGGCCCAGTCCCACTTCAGCCTGGCGGTAGTTACTCCAACATCGGAGATTCGCGTTATAGAACGCAGCGTGGTGTTCCGGACGTGGTCGGTCCTTTTAAAACCTAGAATGCTGCGTTCCATGGCTCGCTGGCAAACCTTCAGTTTGGACTTTTGGCTCTCAGTAAGTGACCATGTTTGGGCACCGTAGGTTAGGACGGGCAGAATACACATGTTAACGTGTTTCCGCTTAAGTGACAATGGAAGATTTCCCTTCATTAGCTCCTTCATGGACCAGTAGCTCTTCCAGGCATTTTCGACACGCCGTTCGATTTCTTTGTCTTGCCTGTTGCCGAAAGACACTAACTGGCCCAAGTATATATACTCATCAACATAGTGTATAGTCTGCCCATCTACCGCTACCCTACGTTTCGTGCTGTTAGTCATCACTTGAGTCTTGGTGCTGTTCATTCTAAGTCCAACTTGAAGGCTTGCCGAGCTGAGATCTTGGAGCATTAGTTGGAGTTCTGCCGCCGAGGAAGCGAAGAGAAAAATATCGTCGGCAAAACGTAGGTTTGATAACCTTTTATTGCCCACGACTATTGCCCTCGCCCCCCACGCCGCCGCCAGGCTCTTAAAAACTTCTTCAAGTGAGCTAGTGAATAGTTTTGGAGATAGCGGATCACCTTGTTTGACACCTCTTTGGATTTGGAACGACGGGCCGGTGCACTGGAGTTTGATGGCTGCTGTACTATTGTTGTATATGGCGTTGATGAGATTTATGTATGTGGGTTAAATGTTTTGATTGCGGAGTGCGGTTTCTATAGCGGAGTGTGAGATGCTGTCAAATGCTTTGGCATAATCAACGAATGCTAAGTAAAGAGGTTTGTTGTATTCGTTGTATTTTTCAATTATTTGATTCAGTGTGTGTAGGTGGTCAGTGGTCGAAAATGCGGGACGAAAACCAGCTTGTTCAGGAGGCTGGTGTTGATCGAGTTGTCCAGCAATGCGACACTCAATTACCTTTATGAAAATCTTATATATGTGCGAGACTAAACTAATAGGACGGTAATTGCCCAGATCACTTTTATCGCCCTTTTTATGCAGTAGAATAATTTCGGTAATTGATTGCATAAAAAAAGAATTTGATTCCTGTCTCAGTCTGAAAAAAGTACAAAGCAAGGTTAAAACTATATTTAGCGACTGGGCTACTCCAGAAATCCACGAAAAAAGACTTCGTCTCTACGATCTTTATGATCAAAGATCAATCGATAAGAGACCGGAATTTCTGGAGTACGTGAAGAATTTTTCTAAATCTTTCAAGCAAATGTGTGCAGCCGCTAAATCTGATTACCTGTCCAAGAAGATCATTAATTCTAGTGATAAAGTGAAAACTGTTTGGAAGATGATCAATGACGAAACTGGGAAGACTAAAGTCAAAGATCGTCATTATAACCTACAAATTAACGATACATTAGTAACTTCCGATCTTGAAGTTGCGCATCACTTTGAGCGGTTCTTTTCTAATATACCTGTGGAGACGACGCAGTCATTAAATTCATCACCAGATGTTGCTGAATCAATATTAATAACGAATGTAACAGAATGTACAGAGATCTTCAAATTTACTCATGTTACCCCTAACAATGTTATTAAAACCTTCAGATCTTTAAATTTGAAGAAGACCGAAGATCTGTGGGGCCTTTCTGTGAAAGTGTTACATTCAATCGTAGAGGTGATTGCACCATATTTGGCCGATATTTTTAACAAATGTATTGATAATGGAGTATTTCCTGATTTGATGAAGCACAGCAAGATCATACCTTTATTCAAATCGGAACTAAATCAGACCCCACAAATTTTAGACCAATATCAATACTACCTGCATTAAGTAATGTTTTTGAGAAACTCATTCTTAATCAACTTACATCTCACTTTAATCGACATAACCTATTACATAGCAGTCAATTTGGATTCACTAAAGGTCGCTCCACCACTGATGAGGGGTGGTGCTGGTTAAACACATCTTTGATGCCTGGGAAAAGGCTCAAGATGTTGTTGGAATTTTTTGCGACCTATCTAAGGCATTTGATTGCGTTGATCATAACAATTTAATACGTAAATTGAAACACTACGGAGTAAAGAACGGTGCACTTGACCTTGTCACATCATATCTTTCAGGCAGAACGCAACGCGTAGTCATCAACGGAATGCAATCAACTGGATCACCTGTTGCTATGGGTGTACCTCAGGGCTCAATTCTAGGCCCCTTTCTGTTTCTAGTGTATATTAATGATCTACCAAACCTTGTGCAAGATAAACATGAAATTGTGTTATTTGCAGACGATACTTCTCTCCTTTTCAAAGTTAAAAGACAAGAAAATAGCTTTGTTATTATTAACGACGCGCTGTCTACTATTGTGGATTGGTTTACTGCAAATAACCTACTTTTAAATGCCAAGAAAACCAAGTGCATTAAATTCACATTACCGAATGTGAAACAAGTAGATTGTGCCAAGGTGACATTGAAAGGTGATGTACTAGAATTTGAAGACAAAACAGTGTTTCTGGGTGTTACTTTGGACTGCAGGTAAGCTTAGTTCCGCAGCCTATGCAGTGAGGCGAATCAGACAGTTAACAAACGTCGAGACGGCAAGGCTTGTGTATTTGTTATTTTCATAGTGTAATGTCATATGGAATTCTGTTGTGGGGAAAAGCGGCGGACATCCAAACCATCTTCGTGCTACAAAAACGAGCCGTACGCTCAGTTTTTGCACTAGGAGCTCGTGCATCGCTAAGAGAAAAATTCAAGGAAGCCAACATTCTCACCGTGGCGTCTCAATATATCCTTGAGAATATTATGTATGTCCGGAAAAATCTACATGCATTCAAGCTCAACAGTGACATTCACCAGTATAATACAAGAAGGAAGAATAAGCTTCTAATGCCTGCTCATCGTCTCCGTAAAGTTAGCTCTTCGTTCGTGGGGAACTGTGTGACAAAATACCTACCGAAGTAGTGAGTTTACCTTCCAGCAAATTCAAGTCATACGTAAAACGTCATCTAATAAATAAGGCGTATTATACTGTGAATGACTTTTTAGATGATAGGGATGTCTTTAAGCCAGTGGTTTAGTCATGTGAATGTAAAGTAAGCATTATTTTAGTCGGTAATATTAGTTTGTTTGTAATGTAACATGAGAGCACATTATGTTGTTTCTCACCGGGCAAATAGCATTAGTGATGAATGCCCGGCAGTGTGAGCAAGTCATGCTCGCTTAAAGGTCTTTGCTTACGGTGGCGTCGTTGATCGGGTCGCAACCTTCCCTATAATATGGTTGAGGGAGGCGATGGCTGAGATATGCGTCATGCTCGTGAACGGGTGCCGTTTGTGGGGTCCGGTCTGTTCATACTAGCAAGGGCCTAATTAGTTGTGTAGTAACTGCTTTCCAGTGTTCAATGAACTGACGTGAGAGACTTCATCCTGTACTCGACTGGTTATTTTTTACTTAGAGACTTAGAGACTGTATACATCTCTAATAAACTTAGTGTACTGTACAATGACGCTCAGAGACCTTATACATCTCTGAGGAATGAAATTTAACTATTATCATATATTTATTATTTATATTTTTTTTATTTTGTAAATTGTGACGCCTAGAGACCATATACATCTCTAAGAAATTTAGTTTAATTATTTATTTATTTATTTTTTCTTTTGTATAGTTAGTTTCTTATTCAGTCCTTAACTTTTCTAAGGATTTAAATTAATTTATTTTGTTTTGCATGTTGTGACGCCTAGAGACCATGTACATCTCTAAGAAATCTAAATTAAGTACTTAATTATTTTGTTGCATTAGTTATTGATTTTGACTCCTTGAGACCTTATACATCTCCACGGAATTGAATTATTTCATTAATTAATTATACCGATCTATATTGCGTGTCGTGACGCCTAGAGACCTTCTACATCTCTAAAAAAATCACTTTATTTTATATAATTTTTAGTGTAAACATTGATTTGGAGACTTGTACATCTCCTCTAACATATATGTATCAATTACCTAGCTATAATATAATTGTATTAGTTTTTAAGTATAATTCACGAAAAAATGACTTACTGTTGAGTTTCTTTCGGCTTTCTTCTCAACAGCGGTCTCCTCTTGCGAAATGCCGGTAGACTCACAATCTGACTTGTAAAAGTGCCCTTGTGGCCCACTTACTGAATAAATTATTTCATTTCATTTCATTTCATTTCATTTCATTTCATTTCATTTCATTTCATTTCATTTCATTTCATTTCATTTCGGAATGAACTAAATGTAAAGGGATGTGTCCTGTTTTTATTATAGAATTAAAGAGGTTGGTAAGAGGGAGTAGCAAATTCGGCTTTCCTAATATGAGGGCTTCTGTACTTACTCCATCCACTCCCGGACTTTTATCAAACTTCATTGTGGATAGAACCTTTGCCACTTCATCGGATATTACTGGAGCGAGGGTGTCGGCGCAGAAGTATTGAGCAGTGCTGTTTGATTTAGAGGGATCTGAGTATAAATAGCTGTAAAACTTAGTACATATATCTATTACTTTATCTCTATTGCTGTGCTTATTCCATGGTCGTCTCGTAAATTAGTTACCCATGTTTTACTTCTAACTATTCCTTGCTTTGCGATTCTGAGTGATGTGTTTTTAATCAGCGCTGTTCTTACTAAGTTTGTATTGATGTTCCGGATGTCAGTTCTTATGCTGCGTTTGGTAATTCTATCTAAATTACGGTACTCGGGTGAGCCAATTTTTAAGCAACATCGTTGTTCTATTAAATCTTTGGTTTTCTGAGACAGCTTGCTTTGTTTCTTTTGTTTAAAATCTATTTTGTTGGTTGCTGTCTGGATGGCAGTTACAATATTGTTGTATTGTGTTTCCACATCATCAACATCGGCTGTTAAGGTACTAAAGCTGTTTTGAAGTTCTAAATTAAAAGTATCGTAGTTGGCAATTAAGTGAGCCCGGTCTATTTTTTTTAGTGCCTTTAGAAAAAAGTTCTTTACGGAGAATTTTAAAATTGAATTTTAATGTTGCTCGGAGAGGTCTGTGATCTGAACTAAATTTGAATTTGTTTAAGATGCCTACATTCTTAACTATGGTGTTGCTTGTTGATAGGATATAGTCTATTTCGTTCATAGTTTGCCCTTCTGGTGATACCCATGTCCATCGACGCTGTTGTTTCTTGGGGAAGAAGCTGTTGCAGACTTTTAAATTTTGTCCAAACGCAAACTGGATCAAGCGTGAACCACGTGTGTTCCGGTCTCCCAACCCGTGTGGTCCTAGGATTTCACCGTTGTCCAGCTCTTGTTTAAGGCCTACTTTGGCGTTAAAGTCACCCAGGACTAAGTTCCAAGATCCTCGGTGCTCATCGCAGGCCTTGTTCAAGAGGTTATAAAAATCTTCCACGTCTTCGTCACAATGCGTCGATGTTGGGGCATACACTTGTACCATCGTCAGGGTTTGTTGGTCTGTTAATTTGAGTTTGAGTACGGCAATCCGGTCCGAGTAACTGCAAAACTCTAAAATGTTCTTCTTCCACTTTTTAGCCACCAGAAATCCAACACCATATTGCCCGCTGGTGGCTCCAAAGTGGTAGAATATGCATTCGTCTCGTTCTTCGGTATTTTCGCCTTGCCTTCTCACCTCGGCCAAGCCAATGATATCCCATTTTATATCTTTAAGGGCGTTTTCCAGTTCGATTATTCGGTCATCCTTTAGCAATGTCCGGATGTTGTATGTTAAAACATTAAGAGTTCCAGTATCCATTTTACATGCTGAGGTCGTTTGACGGGGGATCGATCCATTCGCTCGGGGATTCTTAGCACCCCTGGCGCCAGGGATGCTCCGGTTACCGTCATTGCCGGGATCCCCAGCACCGCCGAGCACTCGGGGCCTATTCGGGGAGTTGTACATCATGGGAAGGTAAAGACCATAGTCCCACCACGCTGGTCAAATGCGGGTTGGTGGGCCGCCAGTTTTGCCTCGTTTGTTGATTAGCAGGGTGAACCACGTGCAGGTGAGGTTGGCTTGGGTCCCCTGAGATATTGTATGGGACCCCTTACACCCCTTCAGGATATATCTCCGGTAATTGTTCTTCATAATTACTTCGTCCGCAATTGCACAAACAAAACATTCGGTTTCCCCGAAGAGATCCCCGAAGCGTAGCCAGTTCACCGACGCGAGCAGAACTACATCGGGCCCCGTAAGGGCCTTGTAGAACCGCCCGTGTAGCTCCTTGCTCTTCCATACAGCCCTGCGGTCATCGGTGCTAAGCACCTTTGGTCTGCGCCAGTACTCGTTTGCCAAGAGAGGTGAGGCCTTTATCAACTGCTACTACATCGCGATGAATCCTACACTCGTTGTTTTATTTATTTAAACTTTATTGCACAAAACAAAAGTCAGTACAAATGGCGAAATTAATGCCTAATGGCATTCCCTACCAGTCAACCATAGGGCCAAACAGAGATGCTTCAAGTGGGTGCAGAGTAGAAAATTAATCGTTCGGAAAGCATCTAAGATACAAGTGAATAAATGTATATTATATAAAATAACTTTATCATAAATACAATGATACATATATTTACATACTATAAGATGTATATTATATATAATATAATAATAAATACAATGAAATGTCTACTGCATAGGATGATGGACACTATTCGAGCTCTTGTTCGAGCAGGTGCTTATGTAGCAACCGCTTGAAAACTACCTTGCTTGGGGCTTGTCTAATAGAGAGGGGGGACTGTATTCCAAAGACGACTTGCCTGAACGGCGAAAGAATTGGACATAAAACCAGAATGGTGCGAAGGAATCGAAAGTTTGAGAGTTCGGGAGGAACGAAGTTTACCCCCTGGACGGGGAGTTTAAAAAGTGAATTTACTTTTGAGGTATCCTGGAGCAGAAGGCTCAAACAGGATGGAGAACAGAGTACATAGGATCCTGAGGGATCTGCGACTACGTATGGGAAGCCAGTTGTTTTATTATTATTCCCTTTATTCGTTTTTATACTTAGGCTAGGTTTTTTTTGCAATAAATTTATATAAAAAGTAAAATATAAACAATACATGACAAATATAAACACATTCAAAAAAAAACCTAACCTAGGGTGCCACCGGCAGCGGGGCAGGGCCCAGGCTACCGGTGGTTAGGGCTGCAGAGAGAAGGTCCAAACGTGGTAGACTACTTTCTTGGCTGACTGTACATAGGTAGTTATTTATTTTATTTCTATTGGGTGGAGTAGGTACTATCACTCTTTGCCCTTGGTACTGGCTAATTATGTATCGTAACATGTACAGTCGCCATCAAATATATCGCAGCATATAAGGCGTTCATAAATATCTGAACACGACTCTTATTTACTGGGCGTACATGTTCAGATATTTAGGGCCGCCTTATATGCTGCGATATATCTGATGGCGACTGTACAATAATTGTATCTGATGAAATAAGTATGATTACAATAAAAGTAAGCAGTCGGCTAAAACTATTCAGTGGCTAACGGAGATCGGATCGAATAGGTAAAATTAAAACGCTGTATAAGTAAGTAACAGTCGGGAAGTAGGTTGAGTGTCGGACAGGCCGCCGAGCGCCCTCCACGTATTAACTCGATATTAGTCGCGTTCATTTATCTCCTCCCTATTACGGGAAATGGGAACAAGTTGGATTCGCAGCCTCGCAAGTGGGATATCAAAAAGGAATGATTCTGACCTATTTATGCCTGAATTAATATGTTTATTGGGCCTTGTTTGTGACATTAGTTATTAACCTACTTCAAAAAGGCCCGTTAGCATAAAACTGTTTCTGTTAAGCTCAATGGTTAACTCCACCACCACACTCCACCAATATGTTTCCTTGTCAGGTGTACTTATGGTATTAGGTTCACCATTTGTATTTTTTTTTGTGCAATTTGTTTAATAAATAAAAAAAAGAGGAACTCAATCAGTTTACAAAATGTAAGTTAACGTAACACACAAGGTTAGACAAAATTGAAAATTTCAAAATTCCGTTCAGTTTTCGTGATTGCCATTCATTTAAATAAAACATTTTAGACGGATTATAACATGTATATGTATTGATTGTTTGAGTGTCCCAACGCTTGGACAGTTAATTCAGTTCCTGTTATCAAGTGTTGGGTCAAACCCTTGATCCGTTTAAATTGGTTTATTTAAATTCTTAGGATTAACAAACTCTCTCACATTACTCGTCAACAAAATGTGTGAAATACCGTATTTGTGCGTTATTGTACCTATGAGTTATGATAGTAAACGTGGTAGTTGTAAGTCAGAAGCGAGCCACCCCGTCGACGTCGCCCTCGTCCCGCCAGCGGTCTCGGCGCGGCGCGGCGAGCACGCCGCCCGGTGCAGTAGTCGCAGCGCCACGCCAGGGTTGCCACTCTCCTAAAACCGCCGGCGAAGATTACATGAATACTGTTTTATATACAGGGTGAACCTTAGTCGCAAACAGAATTTTTTGTTTCTATCGCAGTAATTTAAGGCAAATTCATTGCATTAACTCTAAAAGCAAACAATTAAACTGCATTGATAATTATTTTAAATAGCAAAAACACCAACCTTATGGTTACCATATTCGATAAGACTTGGTCTGTACGGTCTATGACAGTTAAACGTAGCAATTAGGGTGACCATGACACTCAGTAAATGATACCGAAATTGTCTCGATATTAATATTTAGAGGATTTGAATGTACCAACTTTATCCGTTTGGTATATTGAAATCTTTTATTTTTGTATAGGATTTGAGTGATATTTTTTTTACAAATTATAATATCGGACAACCAATCAATCTACTCCCACAGTAAGCTCTAGCAGGCTTGTGTTATAGACGCTAGACGACGATATACATACTTATAATATAGATAAATACATACTTAAATACAAATATTTGCCCTTGCCGGGATTCGAACTCAGGACCGTCGCTCGTCGGCTCAGTAGGCAGTTGCTTAACCTCTGCGCCAACCGCGTCGTAAATATTTAGTTGGTACAAATAGCGTTTATACATTACGTTAGTAAACCGCACGTTTACGCTTTAATGAGCCGAGCAAATTACATAACAACTCGTTATCATACTAATCACATGTAATGTGTCAGCAATTCTACACTAATGTGTTACTAGCAAAATATGTCCGCGGTGCTCCGTGATGGTATAATCGGTTTAAACACAGTCCATTTGGCGAGACCCGCGGCTTGCTGTTCGCGGGCCGCGATGTAAACACATTTATAAGCACCGCTTCGCTTCGCCGCGAAATATTTTACAGGATCAAATTCATGAGCTTTACTCTTTATAGCACACGAGTCGTTTCGGCTCGCGGAGCGACCAAATCCACGGTGGACAAAAGCGCTCGAATACAAAATAAAAGGCAATTCAATTTAATAAAGTTATGTCGGGTGGGGGCGATGTCGGTGTCACGCCCCGCGTCACGCACCACACTGGCCACGCTAGCGTGTCGAAGATGACGTGCTTCAAAGAGCCGAATAGCATTGCGAAGTGACTCCGGCTCGCTGCATGACTTAGGTTAGGGTCACTTTGATTTACTTCCCATAAAATATAAAGAGGATTTAAATTGAGAGATTGGCGCGCACATATAATGCACGACATATATAATAAATAATAATAAATAAATAATAATATACCGGATATATACAAAATAACCCAACATGTAGATTCATAAATCCAAGTGAATGTATTAAGTACCGATTATTAAGTTTGTCGTTTGTGTGAGTTTGAGACCGTAGACCGTTTCCTGGCGTAGACAAGTAATTCTTGCTTATGTTGGGATGAAATTCATTTGTGTTTCAGTTTATAGAATTGTTTATTGTCAAAATTCTCAATATAACCTGCTTTCAGTAGAAAAACATGTTTGTATTTTGGTGCCGAAAATCATTGACACCAAACATGTCCGGTAATCCGGCAAACGTAAGCGGCAAGTGTCCGGCGCCAGGCGTCAGGCGGCACGCGCGAGCGGCGTCATTATTATATCATGAGGGATCTAATTGGGTTCAAAACGATCCCCACCCCTCCCCACCCGGGACGTGACCCGTAGCACGCACCAGACGAGACGTCCCGCTCTATACAACGTTAAGGCAACCCTATGCTATGGGATGATCTGCTGTTGGTGGCCCAAGGCGTTGGCGCATAGAAAGAGCCATGATGCACGCACGCATAAGTTTAAGACGCGCCAAAAACGCGGTGTGTATTTCTTAAGCTTAGTCTTCCTTAAGCATGAGCCTATATACCTTATACTTCTTATTCTTAGCATTTGAGAGCCTCGAGTATCTGCTGCATCAGTTGGCGGCACCTCGGAAGCGGTCGTGTGTAAACACATCCAACTCGACCTAATGTTGCTTGTGCTTATTTCATAATATAGTATGAGCCATGCTGATGCGGGCCTTCAGTCCGCTACGACAAAAATTAGCGCGCTGCGGCGGCGGGCGCGGCGGTCAGAGTTATGAGCGCTCTTTATTGCCCCGTAAAGATGCTAACACGGCCAACCCTCGATAAGCGCGCCCGGGCGACGACCGCCGCGTGTACTGAGCGAGTGCTTCTTTTCCGACTGTTATACAAAGTTTCCCAAGTTTCTTCCACATTACCTATGTTCTTATTACCTTGGTTCGTAGCCAGTTACTTCGGTACACTGGAAAATAAAGTGATACTCAGCACATTCGTAAAACTGCCTATCGTGTCATGAAATGGAATTAAGGAACTAGTATCCAGAATCAGCTGATCGAATATACTTCACATCTAAGTAGGTGTGTTACCTGGAGTCTTTGTGAGAAGCAGTTGCTTTATCGTTGTATTTCATGGACTACCTGCAAATATCTAGGCATGCTTGGCTAATGCCGACCCACCATGCACACCCACCCACCCTCAACTTCGCACCTATCCCATTATTTAAGGGCGGTGGGTGCGTTTTCACAACATGTCTCACATATATATTATTAATCTTGCAATGCGCAACTGTTGTGATTACCTCAAATCCGGCAATACAGTACACAATTAACTTACAGGTAAACAAATAACCTACTAGTTCCATAGTTACATTTTATTTTTGGGTTTGTAACCCGGCATAAAATTATTTTGCGCAACAAATTAGTCTTGATATTGCGACAATAATGTATTACTTATTATTTTGCAAATTACTTTACCTACGACATTCGCCAGGGTTCGGCTGGTACGACTTGAACTCTATAATCTGCGGTGTATATCTTGTTTTCGCCTCGAGACTGATATTAGATTAGGTAGTTGCGGGTCGCGACTCACCGTGATTGGTCGCTAGTGCGTCTCCGCTCCGGCGCCGCGTCACGCTGACTCGCAGCCGACGCGCAACGTTGTCGTGCGGGCTGGAAGAAACTACCCAACAGTATAATAATGACCATTGGCCTTGAGAATAGTAGTCTAGTTCACAGGTATTCGCTATCATTGACCGTGACCAGAGGGATTCCTCGAAAAATTACTAAACATACATGTAATAAACGCTTTGGTTAGTGAACTGCCGTAAATTGCAAGTCATGCCAATAAGGCAATTTCATAAAGAAATGTATGTTATTGCACTACCTCGTTTTAGAACTGTTCGCTATACCTATGGGTAAATAGGGTAACTTACCGACTAGGCAACGAGTACCGAAGACAAAGTCATAAATCTTCGTTATAATAAAATCATGTGGACAGATTTATCCTCAGCGTACCTAAGCCTAGTAGATCTATGATCGGTACAGATTTGGAAGAACAACGGGTTTAGTTCAATGTAATTTAGATTAGAGGGCGCGTGGGCGCCTCTTCAGATGACGTTTACGAAAATGAGGCCGCTCATCGCAGCCCAGGCTTAGTTTGGAGCCGTGTTCACTTGAAGACTCTCGAAACAGGCAATTTAATATGGGGAAACATGGTCTAAAAATTGCTGATGGCTTAGTATAATAACTGATTCTGAGTTACTGAGTCTATAAATTGTTGTGTTATTTGAAATTTTGTACTTTCATTTATATATAGTTAGTACTTATACTTAATTTACCTATGTACTTGGTTATCGATTATCTTATATGAAAGGTATAAAGTGTTCGGGACGTGTTTGTTTGTCGGTTTATCGATTCAGATTTTCAACACGAAAAGTCGTGCGCTGCTCTCATCCAGCGGCTTTCTGCGATCCTGATGACCTAGCTGGCCTAACGCCTCAACGCTGCGTTTTCCGGTACGCGGTAGTTGCTCAAGAACGAAATCACGATCTCGTGCTCTGTAGGAATGTGACGCTGGAAATCTGTTCTAATAAAGACCCACCCAGTCTTCTGGACATCCAATACCTCATTAAACCTAGAGGCCACTTCGCCCCAGTCACTCAACCTCAGAAAGTTTCCAGCCATTGATGTTGGTAATGATTATTGGAGGGTAGGCTCTCGCATGGAGCGTGTGTGGGGTGGAGGGGGAGGGAGGGGGAGGGGGTAATCGCGTCCCGCTGTTTAGAGCGTTTCCGTGTCGCGTGTGAAAAATCACGTCCACGACGCGACCCACTCAAAAATGAAATTAATCAGTTATTATGGTGGTAGTACACGGATGAATGGCCTGAAACATGTTTATTTAATAATGCTTTGATTTTTTTGGGAATTTCAGATGATTTTATTTTTTCAATAACTTCCGTTGCAATAAAGTGAGTATTTATCTGTTTCGCCGGCTCTGTCTTCGCAGCGGCCGCGTCGCAGTAATTTATATTAGTTGGATAGGAGCGAGTCGCAAGTTGCGTCGGCAGCCGCTCTTGAGGCGAGACGCTTTATTCCAGTGCCGCGAGACAAAGGCGTTTGACTCGGAGGCGAGGCGAGGCGAGTCAGGCGAGGCGAGTCAGGCGAGGCGAGACAGGCGAGGCGAGTCAGGCGAGCCGAGGCGCGGCGACGACGCACGCAAACTTGCCGAACTGCAATTACTTATTGCAGCAAGCCATCTGTCACTGAACTGAATTATGTTTGTTAACGAAAAACTATTTGCACCGAATTATTCTACGCGAGGTGCACATTATAAGTATTGCTTGTGTACGTCAATTGTGTATACGCTTAGGATATAGTAGTACAAATTAATTGTCCTATAGAAAGTAAGGAGGTACAGCTCCATAAGTTAAATACAGGTTCAAGGTATACGTTCAAGGTTCAACGTAGGTGTAAATTTGAGCAAAATTTACGGTAGCAATCTGCCAAGAGGACTTTCACAGGATGGGAGCTAATTTTTTAATACGTGGTTCTGTAAACGCTTGAATATATAGGTACATACAGTACTGTGAATTCAGCAACTATACATTCAGATAGGTCTACATGTAGACCTGAATAGCGAATAGTTAAATCCTGTAACAGGTATGTCGCTGCTAGCGCTCTGGAAACCATCCAGTTGCTGAATAAACACATCAAAACATTCGACAAAACAAACGAAACATTTTATTGTATTGCTCTGTGTTTTTAATGGGAATCTGAAATATAAGAGTGAAATACTTATTAGATCTAACAACACACGACAGTTAACTCAAGATTAAATGCCCGGTTGTACTTAATCCCTCGCAAGCCGCTTATTGTTCCCTTGTCGTTTGTGACCCGCGTGACGGAGCCGATAACAACTCGATTGCCAATCGACAATGCGGCTACAATAACTTGTAGGATTAAACTGCGGAGATATTTGCTGGAAGTTATTGCGTCCAGAAATACCGGCGCCTGTCCGGGCTCGCGCGGCAATATCGTGCGACGCCGCGCGTCGACTAGAGACCACTAGGAACTGCGATACAACGGCTAGTACAATAAGGAAGTCACGTTCTTGACACTTACTTACCTTAGTTTCTTGATACTTGCTTACTTTATTTGTAAGGAGTAAAGAAATACTAATTGTTGCGTAACAATAAAAAGAAAATTTGGTTTGCGTTTGCGATTACATTGCAAGCATGTCTTGTACACAGGGTACGGGGCATTTGCCTCCACCGTCGTTGTCTCTTGGGTTGCGTGTTCGTGGCATTACAAGCATTATGTTTCTAACTAGAAGCTGTTCAACATTGTCATACATAACATAAACATGCGACGATACACCACGTTAAGTGCTAAGGCTGATGCAGCACAAACGGCGTGTGACGCAGCGGCGGCCGGCGGCGGCATCGTTTTGCAATTAGTGTGAAAGTGGCCGCGTGTCGCGCCGCAGGACGCACGACTTCCACCCAGGAAGGCCTAGTCATTGCGATCACGGAAAAAAAATGGTTGTCTATTGTTTGACCGAAATTTATATGCAATAACATTGATTTGCTCGAATTTCACTTACCCGAATTTCATTTGCCCGAATGTTTCGTTTCCTAGAAAAGTCATTTGACATACTCTTGTATTCCCGAATATTATATGCCATAATGATACGAATGCCATAAGTATTGTTTTCCATAGTATTAAGTGCCATAATATTGTTTGATAGAATATTTAAACGCCATACTAAATATTGTTTCTAAACATTCTGACGCTCCGCTATACGGGTCACAACACAAACCTAACCTAACCTATAGTTTTCGGTTTTAGATCCATGTACTAATTGGTAGCAGTTCTTCTAAAACTAGGTTAGATTGTAAATTAGGAAACTGTAAATTAGGTTAGGATTTGTATTTTGAAGCTAACATTCTGACGCTCCGCTCGCTTCGCTCGCTCCGCTATACGGGTCACAAAACAAACCTAACCTATAGTTTTCGGTTTTAGATCGAACGTACTGTACGTAAATGTACTATTTGGTAGCAGTTCTTCTAAAAGTAGGTTAGATTGTAAATTAGGAAACTGTAAATTAAATTAGGATTTGTGTTTTGAAGCAAACATTCTGACGCTCCGCTATACGGGTCACAAAACAAACCTAACCTAACCTATAGTTTTCGGTTTTAGATCCATGTACTATTTGGTAGCAGTTCTTCTAAAACTAGGTTAGATTGTAAATTAGGAAACTGTAAATTAAATTAGGATTTGTATTTTGAAGCAAACATTCTGACGCTCCGCTATACGGGTCACAAAACAAACCTAACCTAACCTATAGTTTTCGGTTTTAGATCCATGTACTATTTGGTAGCAGTTCTTCTAAAACTAGGTTAGATTGTAAATTAAATTAGGATTTGTATTTTGAAGCAAACATTCGGACGCTCCACTATACGGGTCACAAAACAAACCTAACCTATAGTTTTCTGTTTTAGATCCATGTACTATTTGGTAGCAGTTC
This sequence comes from Apotomis turbidana, assembly GCA_905147355.2. NCBI lineage: Eukaryota > Metazoa > Arthropoda > Insecta > Lepidoptera > Tortricidae > Apotomis > Apotomis turbidana. The sequence continues at coordinate 320,114 of LR990283.1, forward strand.
TTCTAAAACTAGATTAGATTGGGTTTGTTTTTGACGCTCCGCTATACGGGGTCATAAAACAAACCTAACCTACAGATGTCGGTTTTCGGCCTATGTTCCATTTGGATAGCATATATGAAATTGGAGCATGTGACAATTATGGATTACAATCTTTATAGAAAATGTGATTATTGGAATTAATATTATGGGAAACAAAGATTCGGGCATAGGATTAATATGGCAAACAATGATTATGGGAAACATAATTATTAGAAACAAGATTCGGACAATTGAATATTATGACAGACGAAATTCGGGCATATGAAATTCGGGCAAGTGAAGGTATACCAAAAAAAATATGTGTATCCTAAACGCTGCCTTCCGTAGATTTATATCTTCTAAAGACCTCTATTCGATGTTTCCTTCAGCTTAAATAATAAATACGAGTAGCTGAGTCATGGGTCTCTGTATTTTTTCTTTATGATTACTGATTGTCAAGATGATAAATTAAGTATATTATTTGTTAGGAAATAGTGTGCCAACACAAACAATAAAAATATTCAACTAAGTATAAGTATTTAGGTATGTAGATTTTTTTTTATTGGATATTGTTTTTCTTATTGGATAATGATTAGATATTTAGATCCATAAAATAGAGATGTCGATATTTCTTCAAGTTAACCTTTAAGAAAGAAAGCGACGCTCAAATTCGCTGCCAACCGCCATCCCTTCCGCCTAGCGCCACAGCGCTTGACAGACTGCCCACTTCCCCGGAATATGCTGGGTTTGAACTGCTGCCCTGTACTTAGTGAAATAGCTCATCAAAATCGCCGCGAACAGCCATCCCTTCCGCCATGTGGCACAGCGCAACGCAGATTGCTAACTCACTCCAAGCGCGCAAAGTTTTAGCACGTCTTTATGGAGCCGCTCATTGAAATTGTTGTATTATTACAAACCACTATCGTTTCGGCCATGCGCCACATTACTCCTCACGGCTAGCCTGTACGTTGCAATTCTTCAGGGGCAACAACAACACGAGCATTTACAAATTCAGGATATATAGATTATTTTTCTCCGATACGTTTCCTAAAAAAAAACATCTTCCATTGAATATATCAACGAATTTTTAATGTTCAATTTGTGACCATATTGTTTGTCTAAGTAAGTGTGGTTGGAGGAAGCCTTAGACAGGGACCTGTTTAAATTAGCCCTGCAGTGGGACTATCCTATAGACTAGTTAAAAAAACTGGTTACTAATGAAAGCGTTGCTTTTCTCGAGTGCACCATCTTCCTCTCGGCCTTCCCCGCGCTTGTAAATGACTCGCATACGTCACACTCATATCCTATTTCCGTTTCCTTGCCCGCGCCCGCCGCCCGCGCCCGCGCACCCTAATCTCAACAATAACATTGTTACCGAACGTATCGAAGCCGCCGAACTCATTTTTACCAACAAAAATATTGGAAGATAAGCCCGCCTCCAGCTTTGTTATGGTTTCTTCATGCTCGGGGTCCGCCCGCTCAAAGTGTACGTAAATATTTCAATCGTGTCAAAAGTTAGCTGAACGAAATGCGACTTTGTTCACCCCTCCATACGAAACGCCATTTCAAGCTATTCTAAAGCAGTAGGTACCTAAGTAAAGAGAACAAAATTAGTAAGTCCATGCCGGCGCCCTTAAGAGCTACAACATTTCTCGTTAATCTAAAATAAGACACGAGCTGTTTTAAAGTAGTGACGATAATATAATGTAAGATACTTTTGGTTTTAACCTGGCTCTCTTACTCCTTTGAGGGGAGCCTACATGTGCAATCCTATGTATAGTATTGTCGAACGTGCGGTGCTTATTCTGCCTAACCGATACAATAATATACTGAAGCACTGATACACTGTTTGTCAATTTTACCTTACCTTGTAGATGTGTACCTGTGGTCGTGTGGCGGCGTGGAGTGGTGCGACTGCGTCAGCTAAGTAGACGCGAGCACACGGTACGTATCGCAGGGCGACAGATTATGCATACGCTTCCGCTCTGCTCATTATGCATGAGCGATTAGAAAGAGTTTAGCATAAAGCTCTCAACCCACTCATGCGTGCCCCCCTCCCCTTCGCGTCATCAAACAGATGCGAATCAAAGCCCCTCCGATGGAAATAATTCACGTACGGTAATGAAACAGCGACTCTCTGAAACTCTTATCTCGTCTCCGACATTGGAAACCTAAGGTTCGACTTATGGCCGTAAGTCGTAGGTTGCGTTTCTATTGTCGCGGTTGGTGAGATAGGAATAGGTGTGAGCAGTGGCGATGCTGGGATTATCAGAGAAGAGTGAGACGTTATCATGGTTAAGGTACCACTTTGTCGCTTATGGATTCCCAGATATCACTGATTTTGTTAATCAACTCGAAAAAAGCGAAAATAGGTTTTGATTAAAAATAGCATCTACCCACTAAAAATAATACGGTGTATTGATAAAAAGTTAAACGTTTCAATTAGAAGTAGGAAAAAAACACAGTCAAAGATTACCGACTAGGGTACTACATTTTCGCTCATAAGCTTAAAGTAAACTCATTAACTTATTTCTTTTGAAAATGAAAAATATAATTTAGAAAACATAACATGTAATAATTGCAGATATAAAATGCGCTATAAATATAAAATTAGCAACGGAAATAGGTTTGCTATTATATAGAGAAATGAAATTTTCTCTAGTTAGTGTGCCATACTATCAATTTTAATAATCCGGGTGCAGGGCAAATGCTTTGAATACAGATTAATTACATAACAAAAACTTAAATATAAATAATGGGAGGGATATAAGTTAGTGACAAATCAAAACTTTTTAACAGAAAATATAGTTGACTTATATTATATGAAGTAAGTAAGTAAACACTTTATTTGTATAGAATCTTTTTTATCGATTCTTACTTTTTTATGTGGTAATACCACATTTTATTTTTGACATTATTTATAAAAATACTTTATTGTACACAAAAACATTTGAAAAATACATCTATTATAAATAACATATAGGTACAAAGGCGAACTTATCCCTGTAAGGGATCTCTTCCAGTTAACCTTTGAGCAATTGAGTGAGTACGAGAAGAAGATAGACAAACTAACACCGTAAACAAAAAGGTATTAAAAATAATAAGACTACTAATAATTACATATATAAACTATTAATACCATACATACATATATTAATATAATATAAATATATTTAACAAGCTTCTGAGGGACAACCAATCAGTTAATACTCGTACCAATCTCTCAATCAGACGTAAGAATTTAAACGACTTGGCGTCAGCACTTACGTACCCCTAGGTGCGAGGTAGAGTAGTGTAAATCATTTTCATAATGATGTTAAATGCTAATTATTACTTTTGTAAGTAATCATTTTATTATAATAAGTCTTAATAATAAGTTTTATCTCATAAGTCATAAGGCGACAATGTGGAATGTTAAACTAACAAACTTGATCTAAATTAGTAAAGCTGACGAAAAGACTGTTATTTTTTATAAATTAAGTTATGTTATTGATTCATAATAATGTTTGTACTAGATATATGCAATTATAGTGCGGACACATTAAATAATGGACGTAGAATTCTTATTTCTCTAAACTTATGATATAAATAGCGACAATGTGGTACCCTAGATCACTTTACATACAAAAATCATGTTAAAAGTACTAAACTTTGAGGTCACTTTTTTGATAGAAAACTACATTACTTTTGTGTTCAATTACACTTGATCGTTAGTTTTGTTCTTAAATTAACGTAAACTATGAGAAATAAAAATTATAATGTTGATTTTATATATTTTTTATGCAAGTGTTGATTTTTTTGTTTTATTATAAAAAAAAATGATACCTTGAGATATGGTTGTTTCATTATTTTTATTATAAACCTTACCTACATCATATTCAGAAATCAACAATAAGCCAGCTGAAAATATGTCGATTTTGAGTTATATAAAATATTATATTTTCGGTTCTTGACTACACCCGTGCATTATTATTATTGTATTATTTCAATAAAATGTAAAATGTTGGAGACAACATAATGATGTTTCGAGTAATATAATGTATGTGGAACATTTTGAAACCGCTGTCTCCATAACTTCAACCTATAACTAAGTTTTTTAGACTTTCAAACTTTAAACTCGAATATCTCAAAACAGTACAAAGATATGTTGAAACTTCAAAAAATTATTAAAAATAAAAATACTCAACATAGCGATCTTGTTCTTTTTGCATAGGAAGGAGAATATTTTGAACTATAAGGAGGTGCCAATAACTCAATATCGATAATATACATATTACCTTTACCATGACAATGTCACATTACATCTTACATCCGATATCTACACACATTAAGTCGAATGTCAAATAGGTACTATTCTGTGGATACACTCCAATTTGTTTGAGCGATGTTTGTTCGACGTTGATGCTTTCGATTTTGTTGATATACGATTGGCTACTCAGACTTGGATAATAATATTTTGATTGGATTTGTGCACGTTGGAAACACAACCTACCCGGTTCACGGCGGGTCATTGTGGAGAACTTCGGGGAGGCCTTTGTACAGCTTTGGACGTTTATAGGCTGATATGGTGATGGACACACGAACTATTCCACTGTTTCGAGGTAAGGGATAAATACAAAAAGATAAATAGTGCTGCTTAAAAGCATCAGCATTTTGTTTACCCTGATTATTTTTATCTTTTTTAAAAGCTTTAATTTAACTTACAATGTATGTACTTATATAACTATGTTTATTCGGGTGGAATCTCGCAACTCAATTTTAAAGCAGATGTCTTCAATCGATTGAGCTGAAATTTTGGTATGTACTAACGTTTAGTTTGGATGACAATGCATATATAGTTAGCTGTGTGACGTCACTATAAATAGGTATTTTTAGTGCACCCCTACAATATGGGTATCAAACGAAAGGGCTAGCTGAGAATAACTCGAAAAATAAAGAGACGTCACTCTAAATCCATTTTGACGAACTGCTAAGGATGGTGCACTAAGTTAAGATAAGCAATAACTGAAAAGAAAACTTTAAAAACAAGCGTTTAATTCAATGCGCTAAAAAAAATCAATAAACTTTTCCGGTAACGTCATTAAACAATTTATATGACATAAAAGACACGACGTGGTGTGATTCGGGGAAAAAATGAGTCTTGGTCTTCTTCAGTGTCTTGTATTGACACAGAGGCATACGTAATCAGCCGTTAATATGTAACTAATACAACTAGTGTGATAACAAGGTGACGATAGGTATAAGTGTTCGAATTATTCAACCGAAAAGTAATACCGGTGGATGAGTATTGAATTTTCTAAATATTTGGTTATCATATCAACGTTGATGAATATTTAAATTACAAGGACGAAAGACATTCATATTAATTTTATTATTTAACTTAAATTCTTATGCTGTTGTCATTTTATGATTGTTAATATTATCTTCGTGACATTTTATTCATCAATGTTATTTTAATTGATATTTTCGTAGGTTAATCTAAAATTTTCCAATGTTTTTGCGCATATATATGTATATGCGCAAAAACATGTATTTTGATTTTATTGTGATTTTATACCCAGCAAGAAGTGAAAGCCACAGAAGGAAAAAAATATATGATTTTATGTTTATCTCATGCATGTCAATTAGTCATTTCTATTTAAATTATATTTCTACGCCAGTAGTTATTGGTAGAATATGAAGGTACGGGAAATAAAACTCTAACATCATTAATTGTAAGCACCAAATTCTGAGAAATAAATGATTCTTATTCTTATTTAACTGCAATTGGTAATTCAAGTAGTTTCTCAATATTCATTATAGATATTTTATTGTTGTACTGAAGGTATGGTTGAAAAATTAAAGAAGGCTATAGGTTACAGTTACAACAAGTCGCTGTAACGTGACTTTGTATGACATGGCATAGCATTATGGGCATTCCTCTTTTCGAATCTGTCGTCGATGGTTAGAATGTACCTATGCTTGAAAATATGCGAACTTAGATGCATACGAGGTAATTGTGATGCTCTCGAGTATTTTCTCGGTTTTGTTTAGAGCAAAAACGCTCTCGGGAGCATTTCCTATGAAAAATGAAGAACGTTCCCGAAAGTTTGGCGGGCAGCACTCACCTCCTGCACATCTTGCGAATTACCGGCTGTTGTAATTATCCGAGGCAGGTCTCATTGGGCCCAATGTCGGACTACAATATCGCGTCTTCAGCGGCATTGTCCTATATTTAACGACGTGTTCCTGCAATGACCGCCATCCAATCTGCCGTCGGCAATCACGGCTAGCACCGGCTCGTGGGCTCGCTAACGAGATCGATGGCGCTGATTAGTCCGAGATAGACGGAGCCCGGAGTCATGACCTATTTACCCAAGTTATGGCAGATCAATCCTAGTAGCACCGCCAAATGTCCTCCGTTTTGCGAGATGTGATATCTTCAGATAACATGAGTATAGGTACCTAATAATAAACCTATAATTTACATCCCAGTTGATTTGGATTTTTGTAAGAAAGTTTCCCATATAATAGTAGTGGTAGCAAGGAAAATATTGGTGGTAGTCACCATACGCAGAAGCGGCAGAAGTAAGTAAGTAAGTAAGTAAACGCTTTATTGTACACAAAAACAGTTAAAAATACATCTATTACAATTAACATATAGGTACAAAGGCGAACTTATCCCTATAAGGGATCTCTTCCAGTTAACCTTTGAGCAGTTGAGTGAGTACGAGAAGAATATAGACAAACTAACACCGTGTACAAAAAGGTATTAAAAATAATAAGACTACTAAAAATTACACATATAAACTATTAATATATACATACATATATACATACATACATACATATATATAATGTAATATAAATATGTATACATATAAATATAAATACATTGTAGATACAATTCACAAGTCATTGGAAAGCCATAACTTCGTCGTTAAGATTCGTCTTGAGCGATGCTACAGATGGAGACTTCCTAAGGGACAGTGGCAATTCGTTCCACAACTTCACAGCGCTTACTGTGAAAGATTTGGCGTACGTACGCGTCTTGTTAGACGGTACAGCCAGAGTGAGATTGGCAGACGACCGCAAGCGGTGACCACTGCCATCGGCCATATATTTAAACCTTTCACTGAGGTAAGGAGGTGAAGCAGGGTTGTAGAGAACATTAAAAAGCAATGACAGGACATGCAGGTCTCTACGCTGACGTATTGGCAGCCACCCCAGCTGCGCTCTAAAGGCGGACACGTGATCGTATTTGCGCAATCCGAAAACATATTTTATGCACACATTTTGTAAGCGCTCGAGCTTGTCAAGTAGTTCCTCTTTGAGATTCCTCATAGCAATGTCACCATAATCCAGAAGGGGCAGCAAGAGTGAACTGGCAAGAGTAAGCTTGGTGGACATAGGAAGGAAGTTCTGCAGGCGCCTAAGTGAGTGAAGAGATGCGAAGAGCTTCCGGCTGACCTCCGAGATATGCGGAGACCAAGACAATGTCTGGTCCATGATGATACCTAAATTCCTAACAGTAGAGGAAAGAGGGATAGGAATCCCACCAAAAAGAATATCAGGCACCACCATTTACGCCAGCTTGTTCACAAAGTGAGGACTACCGATGACAATCGCTTGCGATTTTTGTGCGTTTACGTTTAAACCAAAATTATTAGCCCAGCTGTGAATAGATTCTAAATCAGCATTGATTTGATCAATAAGCGATTGCAGATCCTCAATACTAGCCGCTGCATAGATCTGCAGGTCATCTGCATAAAGATGGAACGAAGATCTTAGGCACTCTGTGATCCCACTAATGAAAATCGAAAAGAGAAGAGGAGAAAGGACCCCCCCTTGAGGGACACCAGCGGAAAGTTCACGCCATTCCGACATTTTGTCGTCTATAGGTAATGATACAGGATTAAACTCATTATTTACCCCACGACTAGAATTGATAGAAGTTATTTTCTAAGACCGTACAAGACGTGCTCAAAGAGATTCACTTTTCAGCTCTTCAAAGTTCAAAATTCAATTCCCGCTCAGATCTGCTGTCTCAAGCCTCTAGCAAATTCTCTTTCTTGATTTTCCCCATTGAAAGTAAGACCGGCGTGATAATCGCGCGACGCGGGGCCGGCGTGGTGCCAGCGGCTACTCAGTGCTGCTCCAAGAAGACAGGATTTCATACAATTTCAGCAATACATATTACCTTTTCAAACTAGAGACATCAGCATTACACACGCAATCCGCGCTCTCATTTACATGGGAGACGCGCGACGGGAGTGAGGGTCGAACGGAAAGAAACACACACTTACTTTAATATTAAATATTTTATTTTGAAAACAAACTTATTCTGTTATGTATACATACAGTAGAATGTTATACATAGATAGTCTCGTATGATACAGCGATCCTTCCTTCACTACGGAACTCGGCCTTATTGTAAAACTCTGCTATTTTATTTACAAGTAATTCTATACAAAACTTGTTCAATTTCATTCATTTAAAGTAGTAATTTACAATTACTTACTTGGCTATGTATAATAATTTATTTGTCGACGTTTTAAAAAACGCCACAACAATTATATTTATATAATTTATTTATATCTATTTGGCGATCGGCGGGCACTGGCTCGATGGGTCTCAATGCTTGTAGGACAATATTGTACCTAGGTATACAGACGACATACATAGGGTCCCGAGAACGTTGGCAGGTAAGTTAGATGCACCATTGTTCGTTAGAAATGGTGCATCTAAATTGCCTAAGTATAAATATGATTTAATCTTTAACTATACCGCGCGGATTGTTTTGTCTGCCGAAAAAAGAAATGCAATTCGAACGGGCGCGCTTTCCGCGAACCTGTGCTGGCGGTGAATGCGCCCTCGACCCACATCCGAAAGGAATTGTTAAACAATCCCGCGCAGCGGCGGCGGATATCGTCATTATTCGACATCGTTACCAACTGCACCGGGTTTTGATGTTGCATGTCTTTCCTATTGTGCGGTTGCGTGCACTCCGCGGTCGTTATACGAGTATCAAAGAGTAACTACATTACTGCCCAGGGCGGAAACCACCTTTTGTCGTTCGTCTATTACAACTGTTAGTTAGGAAATATCTGTTTTTTTTCGTGCATCTCAAAACTTGCTAAGTAAATGATATTTTAAAAATGAATTCAAAAAATCTAGTATAATTTGACTTAAAAAAATTACCTAGAAAAATTCAAATCAACCAAAATCTCTATGAAAACTTTGGTAGTTCTCAAAATTAAGAACCATTTAACATGCCATATTTGTGTAGGTAATAGCTAAGTTTTCACCTGGTGTCTATCTCATTGGATGCAAACTAGACGCAAATTCAGTTAAGACGAATAGCGAGTGCCCGCCGACGCCCACATCAACGAATTACGCTAGAGCGGCGACTACGAGGCGACGACGACCAAATAAACAGTATACAAAATTGGCTAATTATTGTTTATATTGCACGCTGCGCGACCGACACGCGGGCGATCCGACCAGCACACGAGCGGCGGCAGAGCTCGGCCCGTTCTTATGACGCTCTAATGAGGGAGTTACAATGACTGCAGCCAAGCGCTTATACAGTTGGTGTGCGGTTTGGGTCGCTGCAAATGCTGTGATCACTGCGCAGACGTGACTTAAGATTTAATAATTCAATTACATTGATCCAGTCACCTTGTACGGCATTGAATATCCGTATTTTCATATCGCTTGAGCTTTAGTCTTTAGACTCGATGTTACATTAACCCTTCCGCACAGGGTCACCGGACCAATGTAATAGTGCTCTAGGCCTCGAACATTCCTACCCAGTAAACCGAAGTGTGTTTCGCTCATTTTATCAGTAGGCATTAATACTTCATGCATTTTCTTCATTGACTACATCGTTCATTTACTGGCTACAAATTTTTGCTAATATTGCCATTGCCAGTGACTTGCTCGGTTACTGGACAGGTATAATGAGTCTTCCTGCTAAAATAAATATACGGTTCTTTTACACTTAAAATACCATTTTTACAAAATGTTCAGTGAGTCTTATAATTACATTATTACCATTTTAAAAATATCAGATGACTTACTTATTAGACTGTAACTAAATTTCACCATACGCTGTTGCTTATTATTAACAGCTGTTTACGGCGGAACGGCTTCTTATAGGGCAAACAAAGGTGAGTTATTTTAAATTTGTCTTCTAAAACCGTCAACATTGTAGTCAAAAAGCGTTTTACTTTTGCACCGCTTTTAGACATTTGCACCAAGGGCGAGAGCGAGCAGCTATTTCCTTTTCTGATCGTCATAACTCAAATTATGTTTTTATTTTTGAAATTTCAAATTATTAACGGTTTCAGAAACAATTATTTCAATCAATCTCTGCTATTAACACTACGAGTATCTTTACACATCCGACAAACAGTTACATGCCCGCACGACCGCTTCCATTGCAATTAGAATAAAAATATAATTATATTTATACTTACCATGTAACTAACGACTTTAAAACTAGTGTTAGAATTTTCAATTTTAAAACATTTGTAATATAATATCGTATTTACAACCACCGATGGTGAGATAATATTTAAAATTAAAAAATAAATAAACTTTGTATCTAAAATGGTCGATCTCCGAACGCTAGCGGCTTGCGTTCGCGAGGTCGACCCAAGTAGGTATAGTATAGGACACGTCTTATAGTTAGCTCATAAAATTTATATTTTTCCAGATTTAATCTGCCAAAAGCCTCAAGGTGTTCTATGCATTGTACCGGTTTCCTATGCATAGGTTACTTTATAAGTTCACTTCATATTACGGAACATCGCGTTTGAAATTAAGAGCTCCTTTCGTTTACATACTCCAAGTACACACGGGGTAAAGTTAAATTTTAAACTATAGACGTCTTGTCTACCTATCTATCTAATATTATGATTATGACTTACTGTCGCTCAACCAAGCAGTGATGTCGCCTTTACACATTGTGGTCCTACCAATTGCACATGCATAAGGTGACCGGAACAATGTAATTGCGCCTTTAAGGGTGCAGCACGCAAGCCAAATGGAATTCTAACCGAAACGTTCTGGCGTGGATGTCTTGCTTGCCTGCATCCAATATTATAATTTATCCTTTGGTTAGAAAAACACATTGCGGTCGTTGGCCACTACAAAATTATCCATAGAGCAGTTAAAACTGTGCTCATCACCATCCAATTTCCATTAAATCTCCGCCCAAATTCGCCAGGAGCGTTACCAAATAAGTGCCGCTTAAGAAGGTGAAGATAGTTTTAACTTCCTGAAGGTAAGACAAACAGTATCGCAGTTACTTTGATTGTTTGTTTTGCGGCTGTGTTTGTCTTGTTCCAACTGATCATACGTATGTATAAACTAATCAATGATACCCACTGTTATCGCCGCACCCCGCATTACCATCACATTACGTATAAAAGTAAAATAAGTATTTTAATAAATATGTATTAATCTAATTGATATCTCATTTTGAAATGTATCAAAGCGATTCAATCAAAAATAAAGAGAGATTTTTTTCCTCTAGAGACCCTGCGTCCCACAAGGAGAAAATGTCAAGCGGTAACGAGAAATTTCATCTAACGAACACTAATCCAATTTAGAAACTCTTAGAAATGATACATTGTTGTCTGGAGAGTCCGATAACGAACAGTCCGGATTATTATTATTAAGTGTTTGAACTGTAAAAAATAATTGTCGCACTGCGGATGAGTTTCTTCATCAGCAACTCAATAACCGAGATCACGTTTTGCGTTTACGATATTTGAATGGGTCGCGTAACTTGTCATAACAGTCGTATGGCCAATATGATGCCAAGTTTTAGATTTTTATTAGGTAATAATTATGATCATCAAATTTCGCGTGATAAAACATCCGTCAATTTCCGACACCTACAAGAGTGACAGGCGCTTTATTATCGTTTACATCGACAAAGAAGTTCATCAATAGGTCCACAAACTTTACAACTGCTAGCTTCTTTGTTTATAGGATTTGTGACTACGTGCGACACTCCAGTTTCACAGGTTTTTTGTTACTGCTAGTATGCTCAATAAAAAAGAGCAAGTAGTAGAACTGTGCCAATAAAGCGGTGTGAAGCTAATACTGAAGCACTGCGAGATCGTATTAATTTTTCCGACAGCGGAGTCAGCGCCGGCTGCGAGCGCCCGCCGAGGAGCGGCGGGAGCGGGGGGCGGGGGACACGCGCCGCACAGCCTCATGTCATATATAGTTGTGCCAAAGGTTAGCGAGAATTCAATTACCCTTTTAGCAAGTGCCGGGAAGTGAGCTTTTGCCAAGTGTATATTTACCACAAAATCCAGTCAGGCAGTATAGTACGCAACTTCCAAAGTGACATTAGTAAATCGTCACACACCTTTATGCCTTTTGGAATAAACATCAAATACAACATATTTGGTATGAATTGATTGGATCTTACATGTACTTACATCGTAAATTAAACTAGTACCGAAAGTCTACTCCATATTTCTCCGTGATGAAAGGTCCCATTAAGGTATTATCGCATATGCATTACCGTGGGCTTAAGCCAATTCTCCGGCAATAGCCACTGCAGTTTAGCCATTCCACTTCAAATCGTGTAAGTTAGTAGGAACCGCGACCTTCCCGCGCCGCGCCAAGTGGCACGGCTAAAGAATGGCGGGCCGCCGACCGTGCCCGGAGGCACTGCTTTTAATTCTTGGCACGGCCCCAGCGTCATGGCTCCACATCCGAACTGAGCTTTCATAATCAATTAATAAAATACTCCGCTAATTTAGTTACGAGACTGTGTTCGGTAAGTAGTTTCCATTTTCATATTGATCATTTGTTTTAATTCTTGGTAGATGTTATTTATACTTTGTTGAAAGTATGAAATGGTATCGTTGCCGACATCATAGGTATTTAATGGACGAAAAAGTATGACGAAAGATTTGTTATGAATACTTTGACAGCGTCTTAGAGTTTATTGCAAAACTTAACTTTCATGAGCGACATTATTAGATCTTTAGGAACTCAGATTATTATACCTACCTACATGTAAATTATAATTTACAGTGGAAAGTGCCACGGGATGCGTCGAATCAGAATGAGCAGAAAGGGCGCGCAGAGAACGTAATCAAATCATCCGCAACCAGCAAACTTGCCCCTCCCCCGGCGCCGGCACCGCGCCGGGATCACGCGCGGGATTCGATTACTCTGCAGATCAACTTAGCTAACTATTCCATGAATCCGTTCCATCTGAGTAATTAACAAATTCATAACCACACACGTGAACGATTTTATAAATTAAGAGAGCTACAAATTGATAAAGTTAGATACAAGTGTCAAAATAATATAATTTCAACTTACGATTAAGTATAATCTCTTGTGCTCGTATTCTAACTGCAAACTTTTGAAAAGTCATTGATTTGGAGTAACTTATTATCCCGTATTTCGAGTGAAATGCTTCGCTTAAAACATGTACTTCTTTCGTAGGTGTAAGGTAAGGCAAATAATGTCTAACATTTTTACTACGTAACTACGTAATACGAATGACAATCAGAGATGCTAATTATTGTATCAAGCGGTTTACACTCACGTGAAATTGTCAGGAACGGCCCGACATGTTTCGAACTCGTATGGAGCCCTTCATCAGGGACGGCTGCCCGTACACCGCCGCGGCAAACTCGTCACTCAACCCGCTAATAAACCGCTAGTAAACCGCTTAAAACAATAATTAAATATGTCTCACAAAGTTTTAATAAAATTATTCAGATGCTTTTGATTTACACTCATTTTTCGTTCTATTATAACGATTGCCAAACTGCTTGATAAGACTCTTTACAAACAGTGTATTGAACATAAAAACTGCTTAATTACAGTGCATCGGGCCGCTTCAATTTATCCGTCGATTTATGAGAGCTTATTGAGAGTTGTCGCAACTAAAGATAATTGGAAAATTGCCGGGACCGCGATTTATGGCGGTTTGCGCCGGCGCGGCGAGGAGCGACGGTGAACCTTACATTAATATATTTGCTTGGCTTTTATTCGTTACACTTAGAAAACTAACGTCCGCTACTGAAAGATAACCCTGGTAAAGATTTAGTTTGATTGAAAACAAATTGACGTGAATATAGTGAATTGTTTATTACATTATTGAGAGGTTATTTTCAAACACTGTTCAGCGTAGGTGCCACGACCAGGATCCATGTTAAGGGATCGGCAATGAAATTCAACTAGGACATAGTGTATTATAAAAAGTGTTCACTCACATACGATGAACAAGGGGTCGGAATGTACTAAAACCCTTCATGAAGTTTATCGCGCCGTAACTCAATTGATGACAAAGGGATGCGAAAGTTAAATGACATGTCTATTAACTCTATTGATTTTCGTATAAGTATTAATGAAACTCATACCGTTCAAGTGAACGAACCTAAGTTTAAATTACGGATGAATAATGCAAGAGAATTGCCAATGTCTAACAGAACGTCGCGTTCCACTGGGGATGGCAAGTTCCACCTTTCTATAGATGGCGCTAGTGTTGAATGGAAGTCTAAGCGCAGAAGTATGGGACAAATACCCCGTCAAGGCGGCGACTTTTAATTTCAATGGAGCGCGTAGTAGTAAGTCCATTAGGAGTGACTTTGAATTATTTGGTCTATGCCTAGGGTAAAATTTCAGCGGACAGCTTCTATCCTATGCTTTTTACAATGCAGTATGTTACAGGCCCTCGTCGCACGGAGAGGGCGGGGCTTAGCAGCGCGCGCGCGGCGATCAGCTGTCGAGGCGTGTGCGCAGCCAGCGCGCGTGCAGCGCCGCCAGCGCCAGCAGCGCCGCGATGCAGTGCGAGCTATTGGAGAGCCCGGCCGAGCCCGTCTGCATCGCGGCCGGTCGCTCGCCTGTACACAACAATATCAAGGGTTATACTCATCCATAATGCAGCGCACTAATTAAATCGGATTGCTCTCGCGATATTTGAGCCTCATGGTCAACACTAATAAAGCCTACGATGGAGCGATCACATCCACCAAATGACTATGCATTTGGGCCTAAAATTTACAGGGTTACATTTCTGAACTGGAAAGGAAGAAAATTGCACAATGCCGTCCGATTGCAAGATGAACATTGAATTTTGTGCGACAAAGAGGTATAGCCACAAATTGCAGGATTGCAGTATTTAATGATAATGACAAACTTAAGAGCTGTGCAGACTATCACGAGAAGCGGCCCGCGTCGGCCGCCGCGGCGTTCTGTACCAGCAGGTAGCTGGTACCTCTCTCCCCCGACACTTTCTCCTCCGTGCACGCGCACGGAGGCCACCTCGGCGTTGGAGGGCGAGCTCGAGTAGCGGCCCGAGTCAGCCGGTGCGGCGTCTTGCACCAGTAGGTATCTAATCTCTCCCTCCCCCGACACTCACCGTTGAGCACGTGCACGCGCACGGAGGCCACCTCGGCGTTGGAGGGCGAGCACGAGTAGCGGCCCGAGTCAGCCGGTGCGGCGTCTTTCACTAGTAGGTATCTAATCTCTCCCTCCCCCGACACTCACCGTTGAGCACGTGCACGCGCACGGAGGCTACCTCGGCGTTGGAGGGCGAGCTCGAGTAGCGGCCCGAGTCAGCCGGTGCGGCGTCTTTCACTAGTAGGTATCTAATCTCTCCCTCCCCCGACACTCACCGTTGAGCACGTGCACGCGCACGGAGGCCACCTCGGCGTTGGAGGGCGAGCACGAGTAGCGGCCCGAGTCAGCGGGTGCGGCGTCTTGCACCAGTAGGTATCTAATCTCTCCCTCCCCCAACACTCACCGTTGAGCACGTGCACGCGCACGGAGGCCACCTCGGCGTTGGAGGGCGAGCTCGAGTAGCGGCCCGAGTCAGCCGGTGCGGCGTCTTGCACCAGTAGGTATCTAATCTCTCCCTCCCCCGACACTCACCGTTGAGCACGTGCACGCGCACGGAGGCCACCTCGGCGTTGGAGGGCGAGCTCGAGTAGCGGCCCGAGTCAGCCGGTGCGGCGTCTTGCACCAGTAGGTATCTAATCTCTCCCTCCCCCGACACTCACCGTTGAGCACGTGCACGCGCACGGAGGCCACCTCGGCGTTGGAGGGCGAGCTCGAGTAGCGGCCCGAGTCAGCCGGTGCGGCGTCTTGCACCAGTAGGTATCTAATCTCTCCCTCCCCCGACACTCACCGTTGAGCACGTGCACGCGCACGGAGGCCACCTCGGCGTTGGAGGGCGAGCACGAGTAGCGGCCCGAGTCAGCGGGTGCGGCGTCTTGCACCAGTAGGTATCTAATCTCTCCCTCCCCCAACACTCACCGTTGAGCACGTGCACGCGCACGGAGGCCACCTCGGCGTTGGAGGGCGAGCTCGAGTAGCGGCCCGAGTCAGCCGGTGCGGCGTCTTGCACCAGTAGGTATCTAATCTCTCCCTCCCCCGACACTCACCGTTGAGCACGTGCACGCGCACGGAGGCCACCTCGGCGTTGGAGGGCGAGCTCGAGTAGCGGCCCGAGTCAGCCGGTGCGGCGTCTTGCACCAGTAGGTATCTAATCTCTCCCTCCCCCGACACTCACCGTTGAGCACGTGCACGCGCACGGAGGCCACCTCGGCGTTGGAGGGCGAGCACGAGTAGCGGCCCGAGTCGGCCGGCGCGGCGTCCTGCACCAGCAGGTAGCTGGTGGTGGCCGCGCCCTTCTCCGTCACCACCGACACGCCGCCGCGCGACGAGTCGTACGATATCACCTGCTTAACAACCACAATAATTACATTCACACGTTTGAAATTCAATTGCACGTTGGTAAGGTATGTACATATTACACACAAGATTAAGGTTATCGAGTGATAATCCTACAATCTGGAAGCTTCTTCATCACGGCCTTTAATTGTGTACAGTTTGGTTATTGCCTATCCAGAATGCGGCATTATCTACCAGCCTCTTATTCAAGTCTAGAATTTTTCCTGTATATTTGTTGTAAAACCCTAAGCCCATGTACTCATAAAGTACCTAACTAGGTAACCGATTCAGCCAAATATTTTCTTATATATTATGTACGTTAGACTGTCACCCGACTAAAATATTGTTCCCCATATATCGCGAGTTTGCGTCACCATTAAAATAATAGCAACCACAAGCGGCACAGGTCCACAAATAATATGTCATTTGCAATGCAAGCGCGAGCGCCTGCAGTGCATGTATGATGTAGCTACTGCAACTGTTATTATGTGGCGGCCGCGACTTGCCGAGTGCGGGTCGTGATGGGGACGTATTTTGTGGCGACGATTATTCTATTCCAATGTCGAACATTCTAAGCTTTATTCTGTAAGTAAGGAGCTAGTAGAGATTCATTTAATTATATCGTCGATTTGCAGCAGCGACATCGAACAAGAACACGAGTTTTGTGCGAACTTGGTTTTCACTATAATAAGGCTGCTTCGAATTTTGTGGGTAACGAACAGAGATGCTATTATTTGCTTACAGAGCTTCAGATAAGTCGACGATACCGTTATAATAATGCTCTCAGGAAAGGGATCATATATCTGCATTTAGGCGAGCATATATTACCCAAGTTATATTCATTCCGCACAAGTGCTCGAGTTCAGGTCATAAAATTACAGCCGGCGCCATTAAGCGGCTTACAGAGGTGATATTTCACGCGCAATCGAACAGAACCACCCAGTTATTATTCGGCGCGAAGTTAAAAGATTTAAATTGTTAATCAGAAACAATCTTCGTTTAATTAGACGCTGCGCGCGCCCTCTCCCGCGCCGACGCGGGAATTTGGCGATGGCATCGCGGATTTATTGCTTTTCTGCCGCTTTAACAACTCATGTAATGAGTCGATTAGTATTCAAGCGTACAATCAGTTGTGAAACTAATAAAGCGCGGGTGCGAGCCGCGTGCGTCGTGCGGCGTGCAGCGTGCGGCAGCGCGCGGCAGCGAGCGGCGCGAGGGGCTTTGGAATTAATTCCCTACGAAGTTTCCCGTTCGGCGCGGTGCGGGCGCGACCCAATTTAGATTAATTAGCGGCGCGCCGTGTAAACAACCCGCCAGGGGGCGCGCGCGGGCGGAGGCCTCTCATCTACAGGTGATTAATATATTAGCAGACACCTACGATCGCGCCGCATCCCAGAGCAGCGGGTTTGTTGCTAAATTATATGCAACGATCGACGTCTCCAGGGGTCCCACGGCTGTCATCTTTGTTTATTTAAGACAGAATTTTACTCGCTGCATCCTAGTTTGCGGTGAATTAAGTTTATATGTTCAAAACTGATCTGTTATTGATATGACTGACCGACAACGCACAAATCCAAATGAGTCAAATCGTTTAATGGTATCTGGTATAGACTAATTTCGAGATGAGTTCCGGCGTTGTATTCGTAATTACTTCTTACCTATTACTGAAATTCATAAGTATATGTGCAGCACTGAAGGGACTACCAGACAGAGTACACGACTGTAAGATGGTGGTAATGAACTACCCCACCACCCCTAGAGCATGACCCTTGTGGTTAAACTCGATCCACCTAGATTGCAGATATCCTACTCCCACGCCCACGTTAAAGCCTCTTTTTGATATATGTACTCGTATCTATCCAAAACTTTTGTTCCAAGATCAATTATTGGTATGATGTTTTCACTAGGTACATGAATGTATATGTATGTGCATAGTACGTTATAATTATGTATTTGTGTAAGTTTAAGTATGTATATGTTATATAATTTCTAAAATTGTTTGTTAAAATTGTTTCTGAACGTTATAGACCATGCACCTACTCAATTTTTCTATTTATACCTATGGTTGACTGATAGAAAATGCTTTGTAGTATTAAGACCGCCATTAGTACTATAGTTTGATCGGGTCCATACAGTTGAAATAAATAGATATGGATCCTTGGCTGCGCCCCCAGGTTGCGCTCGTCAAATGGTGCTCACTGCCCAGCCCGAGGCAACGACCTTTAATTAGACTATTCAATTTAGACGTCGTCCACTTCCAGAATAACTCCGAGTGCTTGAGGCTTAAAAAATAGTGTCAGCCCTCAAGTTGAGTTGCGTTTGAAGTGTAACGAAACACCCCTCCGTCTCCGGACAATGAAACTTATCTTCCTCTCCGTAATGGAAATGAAAGGCTGGCCCTCGGTGGAAAACAATTAGGCTTAATTTTATGGAAACGAGTCCTTTGTCACGGGGAGTGATTGGAATTGTAGACAAAAGAATGTTCAATAAAAAATTGTCTCCCGTCAATCAGAAAAAATATTGTGAAATGTAGACACAAGGTTTGTTAATGTCGAGAGCAATTTATGAAATGCTTACTTTATTGTAATGTTCACGAAGGGCGGAAGATGAAAAAATGACAACTCTTCACAGGAAACGAATGTTGCTAAACGATTTTTAAGGGTTTGGGATACAATTGCCGGGTAACGTTTGAACCTACCACAGACCATTGGAACCTACTTACATACTCGTAATAAATTATTAATCGCCGATTCATTATTTTTTTAATTTTATTTATGTATGTTTAAGTATAAATGTATATTATGTATTTCTAAAATGGTTTGTTAAAATTGTCTCCAAACGTTATAGACCCTGCACCAACTCAATATTTATATTTTTAAATTATTGAATTACTTATTGCCTGAGCGTTAGAAGTGGTATCTACACTTTCGTTAGATGATTTTAAACATACCATTGTCGTAGCTGTTTTATCGTTTTCTATCGACCATTCGTGGTTAGCACTTTGCTATCGATATACAATTTAATTATGAACGATGGCCCCAACTTGATGAACATAGTTGCCACAGGAGCGGGGAGAGATGCTGACTAAGAAAGATACGTGCATTTGGAAAAAGTATTTTTTTTTTTTTTTTTTTTATTGTTTGCGTTACTATCGTTAAGGTTAGATACTTTCATAAATGTTCTGTATTGACAAATGGCCGTCCATAGTAGCACCATCCATTGGCACAGGTTTCCCCATAAGTGCTTATTTTTCATAGATAATACATAAATAAATAAAAAAAAAAAAAAAAAATATTAAGGGACAATCATACACAAATCGACCTAGTCCCAAACTAAGCAAAGCTTGTACTATGGGTACTAGGCGACGATATACATAATATATAAATACATATATAGATAACATCCATGACCCAAGAACAAATATTTTGCACATATATTTGCCCCGGCCGGGATTCGAACACACACACAACACATGTACGTGAATGGGTTATAATTTGGTCCTAACTACAAAAATTGGAGTCCGAATTGTCGGTTGTCGATGCTCCTGTCACAATGTGCCGTCTTATGTTTTCGCAGTTTACAAAAAAAGAATAGTCTATGACCTCCATACAGTCTGCCGGCTGCACTGGTGTTAGCTTGCTCACCTCGTCCTCGTGGTACCAGAAGATGTATGCGGGCGGCTCGGGGCTGAACTGGATGAGGCAGGTCAGGTTGATGGTGGAGCCCATGTCCACGTGCAGGTCGGGCCCGCCCAGGATCCGCGCGGAAGGGACTGAAACAGAACATTCACTTTCAGCTAGTGTTCATCAATCATCATATTCATATTCACATAATTATAATTATAGTAGGTACCTACATAATGTGACTATGAAACAATAAAATATACTTGTAAAGCCTGACCAGAAATATATGAGGATGCGCCATATTGTGGAATTTTACTGGAACTAATTTCTTACATTATAGCAATGATTTTATGATGGTTTGTCAACAATGTCAATGTTATTCGTGGTGATTTCTTTAAAAGACAAATATTTAAAATTATTCAAAGAAAATGCCGAAAACCATTCACAGTCATGAACGTAAGATTATAAATAAAGTGTACATGTGTTTACTACACGAAAAACAGTCAGGAAAAGAGTGCACTCCATTAAATGATATTACGAGGTTAACATAGTGGAATTGACAGGTATTTAAACTAAATGTCATTATAGTGGGTTGCGATTGGTTGCAAAATTGTCGCCTTATAAATCTTATAAATAGCGCCCTTTTGACAATCCTCATATATTTCTGGTCAGGCTTTACATTGCTGAAATGCGGCAATCTGGGTGTTTTTCTCTGTTTCGAAGGCTAGTCAACATTTAGGTACTAGGTAGTTTATCAATTGTATAAAGACGTTTGAATATGGTAATAGTTTTGTTTTCCAACATTAATAAGAACAAAACATTTAATGACTGACAAAATGCAATGGTTCTGCTTCTGCTAATTGATGTTAGATGTTTTCCAGCAGTTTGTTCTGTCTTTTCGGGTATTATTGTAGAAGACAGTCCAAACATCTCTATAATAATTCCAACCACATTTGGAAGCACCTAGCTTGTGCGGCCTATGAAAACACTAAGGTTTATGCAGCCGCTGAAACATGCAGCTCGCTCAAGTAGCTCCCTATCCAACTGAAGATCAAATTTTAATCCAAACTACAAAGCTAGAATTTATTGCAACTGTTAAATATTTAAGCGACACAAAACGACACTCCAGCGATGCCGGTTGCCTGCAGCGCTCAGTTTCGCTGATGTAGACTTTCAACACTCGTATTAAGAATGCAGATTATTGCAGCTTCTCCATCCCCAACAATAGAACAACAACTTTCGGTGCGACTGTATAGAGAAGGGTTTACTTTGGCTTAAGTAGTAAATATTGGCAGTAATGCAGAATGCGACGTCGCCGCCGGAGTTAGGGCGTGGATTCGCGCGTGCGGCGGTGCGGCGTGTGGCCGGCGTGAGCCATTAGTGCACTGAACAATAAAGCTTAGTTAGTGGAGGAAATGCTAATAAAGTTTTAAGTTCCGCAGCGAGCTTAAGACACTCGGATGGATGAGAGGTGACGCGCGACGTGCGCGGCGAAGGCAATGCTCAAATCACAGCGTCTAATTGAAAGTTTCAAGTTTCAGTACCAGTGAAGAATTGCGGTCCTTTAGATATTTAGATAAAATAAATAATTGTTTCCCGAAACATATAACCCAATCAGGAAGCCAATATGAGGACACCTTCAGGCATACCAAAACTGCAACTTTAATTTTCTTACAGATAATTATGTAAGTACATGAACATCAAATCTGGGTCAAAATGTCTCAAGTAAACTAGACATATTCGTTAGACAATCGCTATATCCAACGTCGTTAGTATTTATGTGTGTAGTTTTCTTTGAATTAAATTAAATACTTTTATTTTAGTATTTAGTTCGTAAAAAGTGATTTACTGTTGAGTTTTATTCTCAAAAGCGGTTTCTTCTTGTGAGATGCCGGTTAGATTTAAACTTGTAAAGGTGCCCTTATGGCCTACTTAAAGAATCAACTTTTGGATTTTGATTTTATCGCGGGCCTCGCGGAAGGTACGAGTGAGTACTACATACGGCGTAGCGTTTAACGCTTCTATATTATGAATTGACCAATACAAAAGTGGCGCCTTCGCCCGCCGCCGAGCACGACTTAATTTGCCACCTGTCCGAATCGGGCGACGCACCCCCCTCACGTCGAACACGACTCAATCGAACACCATTTTATTAAAAGATTTTGATTTGAAATTGAGTCGGAGATTGGAGACGCCCTCATCGGTTTACTTTGCAGGAACATTGTCACAACTTGCTATAGATCTACCAGACCTGTATAAAGAGGTATCATAAGATATCTTCAGTTGGGAGTTATGCGGACTTGTGCCGAGGGATGTCTATAAGTGTTGGTCGGATGAAGGCTGTGACTTCGAAAATCTGCCGAAAACACTGTTGCATGTGTCCAGACTGCACTACACGACGAAAGCTCTGTGGCACGAATAATTGGACTCTCTTCACAATGTCAACTTTGTTACATTTAGTTTGTGGTGTGGGTGTCAACTGTCAAGCTGTCGACCAAAAGAAATTCTGGTCGAAACGTTTCGTGTTCCAGCGTTTTCACCGACGGTTACCGTCGGGTAACAGACGTGGGTGTCAACCCAGAAGATATGTTGCAAGTCGCAGAACTAACGTGCTAAAGTTTTCTTTATATTATTGTTTTATTTGATAAGTATGCCAACATTCGCGTGACACATATGCGCACTCGTCTTGTTGCGCGCACGCAATTACGCGCTAACGACCAAGACGCGCAAACACACGCGCCATGCATCTTCATCTAAAGTGGTTGCTTTAATGGGCGGATTAACCAAATGGATTACACACTCGTTTAAATCTCATTTAATTTATCCAGATTTAGAATTGTCGTTACAGAAGCGTTATACTTGTTGACAAATTTGTGACATGCGTCATGCTGCGGCAGACAAAGGTGTAGCGTTTGTTTAAATATGTCAATACAGTGTTGAAGAGTGAACAAAAAATGGCTTAAAACGAATAGTTATGTCTCTGATCTCTGAAACTGGCAGCAATTGTATGAAATTGCAAATATTTAGTAAGAGCTTGAGATCTTCACAAATTTTAATTATGTGTTGTTCGTTGTAACTTATGTGTAAGTTAGTTGACCGGCTTACAATTTTTCTGTTTTGCCCTAAGGTTGACTGGTAGAGCATACATCGCTATAGCTTAACCGCATACCTCTCATATCTGCGAAACTACAGGCCAATACCACAATTTCATAAATCCGGGCACTATATACTCGGTCAGGAAAACATAAGCATTTTCAATGTTAAAAATATTTTAAACTTACGATGACGGATATTTGTGCGGGGTGGAGAGACTATCTTACAGTAATTTTAACAATAAGTTATAACGAAGAGCGAATACTCGCAACGTAAATTTTCGGAGAGCGAGCTGAAAAACTACATTTACACTTTACATCCTTCGGCGCGAGCGAAGCCGCTGGGAAAAGCTAGTACATCATAACATAAGTCAGTCATCAGATGATAGAACAATTCTTCAGCACAGATATCAAAAATGTCTCTTCATTACAGTCTGTCAGGAGTGTCATAGTGTCTGCATTGAGATAATTTGGGCACGGAATGACCTCAGTGGGCTACGCAAAGTTCCAAGAAGAAAATAAATATTATTATTTGAGTTAACTGCGCCGTTTTTGTTTAGGTAGTATCAATTCACATTTGTAGTATTACGCTAAATTCGGTTTGGCAGCTAACGGGCAAACAAACCAAACCACACGAGCCGGTCAATTAGCCAAACCCAGTCCGCCTGGCTTCGCCGCCGCTGGTCATTAACTCGATTAGCGACCACTGGCATGTACCTAACCGGGGTGCAGTTTTGTCAATCCTGTTTTTTGTGTACGATGATGGTGATAAATAAACGAATAGCCTGGTTTGTGGTAAGTATTAACTGAAGAGGCATCTTACACGTGTTATCGACCCTTTAAGAACATGCTTGAACGTGATTAAACACCATCTTATACGAGTGAAGTGTTTGTGGTTCGTCAGACAACTTGTCATTAGACGCGTTGTGAATAACTTCAATGTGTAGAACGTTGGGGTTATCAAAGTTGAAGTCAACCGGGAAATCGGGCGTTACAGTTTTCATGCCGCCGTTGAATAAAGATCTTCATTACTTCGACACTTCATTGTTCTTTGGCAGATATAGACGCGGCTGACGACAATCGGCACGTCGTCGTCGTGACGCCAATCAGCTGAGTCTCGCCTTACACCATTGTCTGATTATATACAGAACAACAAATCTGAAATAGTGCCAATGTTATTGGTTGGCACATGAAGCATTGGGTATCAGTCTTGTGGATTTGCCTTTCCGGGCAAGTCGATGTCCAGGTGTCTTTTTACACGACACAGATACTCAAAGCACCGAAGTCGACTTATTTTGGTAATTATCATCGATGATTCTTCTTTTTGACGTTGGCATGGCTACCGTGAAATAATACAAGTGTTACGTAGTTGTAGTTGGTGTGAAATATCAGTTACGAGTTTCTGTGTAACTTGCTTGCGTCCGTCTAATATAGTATACGTAAAGTGCAAAGATATTTTTATCAATGTTAGTCATATCATGGTGAACATAAAGTTCTCCCACTGCATGAGTTGGGGCGAGATTATATCTAGACAGGGAGCCATGACCGTTAACACCCCTCTTCGCTTTGTGCCCTTGTGAGCAGACGCGTCAAAGAAAGTGCAAGCCACGCTTCGTTAAGGGTCAGCGCCGCGCCGCGACACGGCGGCCGCGGCCGCCGCTAACGATGTCGTCCGCAGAGCCTGGCCATTCTGCTTGACGTGCATCAGATATTAATTATTACGTTGAAGTATATCTTCATCAAAGGTACTTATTACCAAGAAATTAAACACAGGGATTGCACTCCTCATCAGAATCATGTCCATTGATCATATAAATTTATATTTTCTAGAAAAGAAAGTGTACTTGACTACTTAAGTAAATATCATAGAATAATTTGGCAACACTATATTGTTAGTAATTGTATTTTGGAGGCGCTGGGTTAGCCGATATTTTCGATGCAGCTCAAGACAAAATTTTAATGAAAATGTACATGGTTTTTATTTAACAGTGGCGCGGTGTACACTGAGCTCTTTTCGCGGCCTTGCCTTTCACAAGGCCATGAAAAGAGTTCTATAAAAAAAATACTAAGCCACCGGCTTGCCCAAGAATGCTTTTGACGCCGCGTGCTACTGTTACTTACCTACCACCTTATACTGTATATGCACCTTATACTGGATGAGGTCATGTAAAGGGACCGTCAGATGAAGAGAATACGTACACGTACTCGTATATACCTAATTACCTACCCACATACGATACAAACTTTGGATTAATTTTAGCAGCTTTTTTTCTTAAGTTAATATTGCGGGTTTTGCATTTGCACAATGCGACGGCGAATAGCATCTGTAGCATTATGAAGTGACACCCGTTGGCGTTCGAGAAAGGTGGTTTTGCTGAATAGTTCAACAAGCGAGTCAAGGTTTGGCTCGGTTCGGTCCACATTTGAACAAGTAATTAGATTCCACGCAGCACACATCAAAGCGCTTCGTAGCTTACGTCGCTGTAGGGGGGGGGGGAGGGGAGGGGAGGCGGGCGTGTGACACAGTTGCACCCTCATTAAGCGATGCACTTGGATCGAGTGCAGTCCGCGGGCTGCTGACATTTGCGCATTTTGGGGGGTATTCTGCAGCAGGGGGTTGTACTTAGGTATATTATTCTCCTTTGTTGAAATCAGAAGAAAACAATTATCAAAATTTAGGTTAGTATTAAGCTGTTCGTTTAGTTGTTGTCGTTAGGATTCTGATGAGCTCACAATGGCGTTTTTAACATTTTCAACACCGGGACCCCGCCCCGTGGGCGCTCTGCTCGCAAGTTTTTGCTACATACACGTTTCTCCATGTTATCGGCTACGCTACGAAGTCCTTGCTTGCAAAAGTGTTAAAGGCATATTCTAAACATGTTACGTGGAGGTGCTTTTGTTACTTGTGGATGGTGCATAGTTACCTTTTTCTTTCCTGGTGTTATAATTTACTGCCTGCCTCGGTAAATTCGAGCATGCGATAAAATCCATAACAGGCAACGGCTGGCTGCCGGCACCGGCATGCTGGCCTGGTCCCGGGACGGGGCTTAGGCTTAGCGCGCGCGGCTCACGTTGTTACGCATTAACTAACTTCGATAAGGAGCTTTCCCGACTCACGCGCGCTCGGGCCTCATTCGGCGCCGGCTGCGCCAGCTGAGGCCACTTGCGATTTTAGCACATATTGATTGCGATAGTATTTTCCATTTTTTCAATCCATGATGCCAACTATAAATGTTTTGAAACATAAATGTATATGATATGAGTTTTATTTTCTTAAAGTTTTTAAAACTGTGAATCGATTTTGACGTAAGTAATTTTTTAATTCCGTAATAGATGATTTTTCATTACATTTGTTAACCCTTAAATGCATGGTGTAAGATGCAGCTTACATAAACAAAAATGAATTACTGGTTGAAAACTAGAAACATTTATTTGAAATAACATAATATTTTATAATGTTGTGTTTTTTTAATTCATGCATTTAAGGGTTAAGTATAGAAAAGACTATGTTGGAGTTTTTTCAAGCAGTATTTTTATTGTTTAATGCTCTTTTTCCAGAATGCATAGAAATTATATTATACTAGCGACCCACCCCGGCTTCGCACGGGTGCAATGCATATAAACCTTCCTCTTGAATCACTCTTTATTAAAGAAACCGCATCAACATCCGTTGCGTAAGTAGTTTTAAAGATCTAAGCATACATAGAGACGGACAGCCAGACAGCAGGAAGCGACTTTGTTTTATACTATATAGGGATTTCGTAAGCAAATACTATTTATGTATTTAGTACATTTGTAGAAATATCAGTTCAAATCTAGTTTTTTTTTTTCATACTTGCATCGTATGTATAGTCATTGTTTCTAATGTAGGCATTGAAATAATAATAAAAAGTTGATCAAAGTAGTCATACATTTTCACTCCGTCCATTGGAAACCAAAGTCGTTCTCGTATGTGAGCTCCGAGCGAACTCACCGCGGCGCGGCGCCGGGATACAACGTCGTTCGCGGTAAAAAATATGACAGAGCGGTACGAGGGGCTGTTTGACCCACATATACTATACAGCGCACTGTCCTCACACCGCGCCAGGGGACACTCACGCCAGGGGACCTAATATTCTGCTAAGTGCGGGGCTTTCCTGAGGGCACTTTATTTCATGCAACATCAATGGAATTTGCGGAATTCATACTCAAAAAATATATTGTAACAATATCATAGAAATCACGGCTACAATAAAAATATATTTAAAAAATGAATGTCATGTTTGTGACCGCCTAAGCTGGGCCCTCGTGCGGCCACATTAGATGTCAAGATCACCGCTCACCGCCCGGCGAGCTAACTGCTGCCGTATTATTAGCGCATTCACCATAACAGCATTAGGCAGTATTAAGTTATCAAACAGTTTGTTTCATGATCAGATCATGATGACGATAGGCGTAAAATTTTAGTTCTAGAGGTGTAAAATGTTGCTAAATAGTTTTTATAAAGTATAAAGTCACTAAATTATAAAGATTTATATTAAGTACTCCGCTACGCTACCTGAAAGACATCGCTATTTAGCGATAAGATTGACTGTTGTTTTAATGTATTTCGTATTTCTATAAAATGCATTAGATGTGTGCAATAAAGAGTATTTGTATTATACTATAGATTTTAGAAAATGACGTTGAGCACGGCCGTAACTTCTTGAGATATATGTCTTTTCAAGTACGTTCTAAGCTGATCCCCGGACGCTGGTCGCGAGCCACTGCCGCGGGGGCTCAGCGGCTTTAGCGGCGGTAATTACCGAGTGTCGCTTATTAGCGCAGCGAGCCACCCATTCGGACCTATTAACTACAGTTACAGCAAGCCTTAAGCATTTAGGGGCATCTGCGGGAAGACACTGCTCCGATGGCACTCTTTAGCCAAAAATTTGCCACAGCCGTAATTTTTGGAGTTAAACCTTAATACCAGGCACTTAAGCGTAATGAAGTCAACAGGCTCGCCACACGAGAACAATTTCCAACAAAAATCAATAAATCCACGAGCGCGATTTCGTCAGAGCCGGGATAATTTACCGATGCATCAGCCTCAGTCCAATAGAGTCGCCGCCACATTATAACGCGCTCAAAATGAGAAAGGTGCTATGTGTCCGAAGTATGTCGTCGTTGCGCCTCTTTTTCCACTGGGCGGCTTACTCCGACCCGCCAGATAAGTGCAGCCGCAACTTAATTAAATTCGTTCGATAAATCTCCATTGTAGAGGCCCGACGCCGGCACGAATAACATTAAACAACAATATCATTCGGCGACGATTCGTCAGCCCGGGTATTGTAATAATCACCTTAATAAACCCCCCTTAGTTTCATGCTTTGGTTTTTTTTTTATTTGAACATAACCATTAATTGCCAATAGACGAAAATATGGGGACAATTTTCTATTTATAATTTATTTTTAATTTTTAGTTTCAGTTTTTTTTTATTCATTAAGCAAAATGCATTTAACCTCGATTGCACCTGATGTTAAGTGATAATAAGGCCTAAGGCTTATTTTAGGGACAAGTTTTATTGTTTTTTATTGGTATATAATAGTTAGCATTATTAATATTTGTTCAATGAAGAAAGGGTATCTTAATTACAAATTTGTATGATGATGCGGACCAAACATTTTGAAGCCGGGCACCAAATTCAGCAATGAAGACAACAAATTTAAAAGAAGATTAATATTTGTAAATAATAGTGCGTGCACTACACAAACAGCTGACTACGGTGTTCGCGCGGGATATTCCTGGAACGGCCATTATTCGAGACTCGTGTAAGCCAATCCGCTTAATGAGACTTGCTTGTTTCGCGGGACTATGTAGTTAGGCACCATAAAGCACTTTGATTGTCTTTTCAGAGCATTCAAACTTCGCAGTGAAGAAGAACTGAACAAGCTTGTATTTTCAGAAAAAAAAACTAATTTAAAGAAATTTTCTCAAGGATCGTTATTATTTAGCCTGTTGAAGCTGCATATAGCTTTAATGCAATTAAATTACGCTGTAAAGTTGGCATCGAGTTACAAAGTTCCCTCGTCCCTTCGCCTTTGATCCGCGGCGGCGGCGTCTTGAATAGCACTACTTCTGCCGGCTCGCATTCTTTGAATTTTGTAACTATGTATGCGTGTGTGCATTACATATGCCAGTGAAGAATATAATATACGAGTGTGCAGATAAGTCGTGGCAGTGGAAGGTCAAAAATGTCATTAAGAAAGCTGAAGCAGGGGTTGGTTTACTTTTCCATCAAGTGTTTCTTCTGGAAGTTTCCATATCCTATTTAAAAACATTCTCCAGAATTTATTATTGATACAGGGC
This sequence comes from Apotomis turbidana, assembly GCA_905147355.2. Taxonomy (NCBI): domain Eukaryota; kingdom Metazoa; phylum Arthropoda; class Insecta; order Lepidoptera; family Tortricidae; genus Apotomis; species Apotomis turbidana. The sequence goes on from LR990283.1 coordinate 349,876, forward strand.
AATTTTTCTTTCTTTGTAACTTCGTTACGTTCTGAGAAACTAAGTGTAACCATACAAATCGGGAAAGAAACGTTTTCGAGAACGGCACAGCTCTATGTCAGTGTAGTGGGGCGTGCTCGCGTGTATATATGTACATTCATAAACAAACGTGAGCTGACATTGTTGATTTTAGAAGAGTTTTTAAACTTTCAAATAGATTTCGCAAAAACATGCACAGGCGTCGCGGAGGAGCACGCGATCTGGTTTTTGTAGGTATATCCAAAAAGTTTTCTTACGAGTTTCTCTGGCACGCTATCGCCTAACAATACAATGTTGATATTTATCGTAAGGTTGCATGACATAGGTAAATTTGTATAAGTACAGCATTTTAAAGTTTCCTTGCAATCCGTTCAAGAATTACGGTATCTCATTTCACTCATTTGATTCTCCCGTCCACGCGTGTCCGCGGAGCGGTGCGGGGCGAGGGGCGGCGGTAGATTACGACAAACTTTTAATTGTGGCGCGGTTAACGCACACCCGCCGCGCGGAGTTGTCTCGTGTACCGTTTAGACAAACAATTTGCCCCGGAGCAGCTCCAGGCCGCGCCGGGCGAAGGGTAAGGGAACGGCTTTTTACCTGACTTTGGAATTTCATTATTGTTCATGAAGGAGAAACAGACTTGTGGGAAAACTTCATAAAATGAATTATTTTGTAGTAAGCTTCACACTTGTTTCAGTGTTTCATCGTAGCTGCGGCACGCTACGAGTAAAATACAAGTTTTTACTTAGACAACATGACCAAAAGAACAAAATATATCAATAATATAAAAAAAAATGATACAATGGGACACTCCCTCACAGAACCGACACAAGGGCATTTAAAACATTTAAAAATACTTACTTAAAATCGTGATTTTTCTGCCAATTTTATGTTATTTCTATTCAGAATTACGAGCACTCTCTAGATTCTAGAATTAACTTAGACGTTTCACATGGTAAACTATCTCAAACACTAAAAACCATTGACCGAATTTCATTTGTCCGAAAACTATTCGAATTATTATCGTTTGTCCGATGACAGGATTCGTACATTTTTCTTTTCACAATATCACATTTACATTTAGTAGAAGTATCGTTTATCCGAAAAACTTTTCCCGTCACATTCACTTGCCCTATGAGTTGTTACGTATTTTTTTTCGTAGCCTATTTTTCATTTACCCAATGATACTTTTTGCAATGCATACATTTAAACAAATTTTCAGTTTACCTTTTAACTTTTCCCGCCCCATTCACTGTGCCCTCTGAATTGAGATGTCTTTCGTTTAGTACCCATTTTTTCATTCACGTGATTTTTTTGGCATTACATAAGAACTGCGACCACAACAGCGCGCCAACCGAGCGAGCGAAGCTAGCGTGCCGCGGCAGCAGCCGGCAAAGCTCCAAAACCGACCTCGCTGGGTTAGGTTAGGTTAGATTAGAACTGTGACCACAACCGCGCGCGAGCCGAGCGAGCGAAGCTAGCGTGCCGCGGCAGCAGCCGGCAAAGCACCTAAACCGACCTGGCTGGGTTAGGTTAGGTTAGAACTGTGACCACAACAGAACCACCAGTCCACTTGAGAACAGTCGAGTAGTTAATAAACCGAATCGTTACATCGGACGAATGAAACCAAAGTCATACAAAAAAAGTCGAATAATTAATAAAAGGAAACGTTACATCGGACGAATGAAACCAAAGTCATACAAAAAAAGTCGAATAATTAATAAACCGATACAGTATATCGGAAAACTGATATTACGGACAAATGAGATTTAGGGAAACGTGTCATTAGTCGAGTGAATAAAAAACCTAAACAATTAATGCTCAATCGTAAAATATCGAATTGAATTTTCGGACAAATGAAAAAAACTTAAAATGATATTTGTCGAATAGTTTTTGTCGAAACGAAATTCGGATTAACGTTTTTAGTGTTTCAGATAGGTAACCGTTTCACATACCGTCACAATAAAATAATTGTATTTATTTAAGAACCGCTCACAAGCTGCAGGCAACATTTTAAGGGTAAGTTGTGTCTGTTAAAAACATCAGATTTATAAGAGTGACGCGGCCTATGGTGGTCTTTGCTTGGTGACCGAGTGTAATCTCTCAGTGACCGAGTTCCCGCACAGATGCGGGTCGACAGCGATATCAGCGCGTCTCTGCATTCTTTTTTCGTTTATTCTGTTTTCCGGTAAATTACCGGATTACCACTACATTACCGGTAATTTCAAAAAATTACCGGTCTGCATTCCCTAGTCGCGCCCTCCGTTAAACTCCCACCAACTTGCTGAAGTAGCTATCATTGTTTATAAAGATCACTATCTTTGTTACAGTAGCTTCGCGGAATCCTCGCGCTGGGTTATAATTTGTAAGTATAAGTCTGCCCTCAGGCATGACACATTGTCATTGTCACAATGTTGTAACGATTTCATTTGATAGAGCTCCAATTGTGTGTCAACATAAACCAATCTTAGTCCGGACAGTCCGGACACACCTATTGAATATGCGCAAATAGGAATTGTATCTATACATTTGCATAGCTACAATTCCTCTTGCGCATATTCAAGAGAATCTATCTAGTCCCGATGTTATATGCAAGTGCCGTGTTCACTGTTCAATGTTCATGCTAGTGATATACAACTTAGACGAAGATCGCACGTAACTTCTTCCTCTAAGGTAATTTGACGGTGTGACAGATTAAGTCTTAACAATAGGTCCCCTAAGTCGATGTGCGAACCTTAACAAGATAAAATAGAATCCCACCAAAAACATTCTGTAAAAAAGTAGCCAAGTCTCGATGGAGCTGCTTGTTTATCTCTAAAAAGTAATGAAATCTAGACAAAGTCGTACCAAGTCTAAGGTTCCTTACTGCGATTTCTTTATTATTATAGTTAATGTTGTGTGACTAGGCCGTTGAAGGGTACACCAGTATGGGCTATTATCTCGCTTAACAAACATAGGTAGTTACAACAGATATAACATTACGTGTAAACAAAATTGACTTGTAGCGGTTCTAGCGACAGATTGGTGCAATGGTGTCATGGAGCACCTGGTTTTGTACCCTTGTGTACCCTTCAACGGCCAAGTCACACCACATTAACTATAATAATAAAGAAATCGCAGTAAGGAACCTTGGACTTGGTACGACTTTGACTAGATTTCATTACTTTTTAGAGATAAACAAGCAGCTCCATCGAGACTTGGCTACTTTTTTACAGAATGTTTTTGGTGGGATTTCACTTCTTTTTGTAGAAACGTGGGCATATTGTTTTATAACAACCTGCTAATACACTTTAGCAAACCTCACGAAATAATAAGCGAAATCAACGAAATGCAAATAATTCCTCCTAATCCCTAGCAAACGTTTCCAAGCGCAGTAGAAGAATGTCGTAAACGACTGTAACGCGGCTGGTTGCCACTTCGCCATATAAGATTATCGGAAAAAAAATTGGGCAAGTGCGAGTCCGACTCGCGCATGAAGGGTTCCGTACCTATATATACCTATATACATAATCTATAACCAGTTTGTTGTATGGGAGCCCCCCTTAAATATTTATTTTATTTTATTTTTAGTATTTGTTGTTATAGCGGCAATAGAAATACATCATCTGTGAAAATTTCAACTGTCTAGCTATCACCGTTCTTGAGATACAGCCTGGTGACAGACGGACGGACGGACGGACGGACAGCGAAGTCCCAGTAATAGGGTCCCGTTTTTACCCTTTGGGTACGGAACCCTAACAAACGACGGCGCGTTTTAAAATACAGTCAGCGCCATCTAGCGACGTGTATCACCGCCTCTCTTAGTCCAATGCATTATATTTTGACCAAATTTTGAGCGAAATTAATATTTTGGTGTAATTTGTTTATTTAATTTGTGTAATGTTCGAGTAGAATAAAGTTAATCGTTGGACTATTTCTTCTTGTAAACTTGTAAGTATAATTATAAAAGCCAGTCTAGTCTTGTCCAGAGTTTTCCTTTAATTTTATTTATATGCGTATTAAAAGCAGAAGGGGAGGCATTCGCCCAGCGGGTACGTATTACAATGCCGAAGTTCAAAATACCGAATATGGACGGAAGGCCGAAAATTAAAATGTCGAATGTTTATTTGACCGTAAGTTTAAAATCCCGAAAGAACGTTTGATCGAAAGGATGAAATACCGAATATTATAATCCCGAAGACTGTAATCCCGAAGAATGTAATCCCGAAGACTGTAATCCCGAAGACTATGATCCTGCCTGAAGGTTGTAATCCGGAATATTATTTAAACTCTCGAGAATTATCTCGTATTTCTGTAGTCTTACAGATTCTAATGTTTATTTTATACAAAGAATACTAACCTAAATTACGTAACCTACTTGCCTACTACTATACTTACTATTTATAAGTGAACTCTTCTGTGGAACCGATCTGCTCCGGCGCTGCGGGATGTGCAGCCCCTCCGCCCTAGTACGTTAGTACTCTTTATTATACTGTGGCCCTAGCGTAAGAAAGTGCGGGCATCAAGCGAGTCGCAGCGGCTGAGGCTGGTCGCCGAAGGTGACTAAAAAGCCGAAGCTGCGGAGGGCTGAACATCCCGCAGCACCGGAGCAGATCGGTTCCACGGAAAAGTCAGATTAGTTTAGTGTCCTGACACTTTCAAAGTGCTCATTGACTTTCGGTACCTATTATAAAATTTCGAGATTTTAAAAATTTCGGGATTATGAAATTTCGAGATTTTGAACTTTCGATTTTCTGAAAATGGTAATTTGAGCTTCGGTTTATCGAATATTTTGAACTTTCGGTATTTTGATTTTCGGTATTTTGACCATCGGTATTTCAACTGTAGGTATTATGAACTTTCGGGATTGTAATTCGTAACCCGCCCAGCTGTGGGACGCTATAGGCTAGATTAAATTAGAAGATGTGTCCCACTACGCTGGATTTTTGCAATGACAGTCGATTTTTTTATGTACCAATAGTAGAAGGGGGCATTACCATATCTCTAATACAGCTGAGACCAGCTGAGGGTTCTTCATCAAATAAATAATAATATAAATAAATATCGGACAACCTCACACAAATCGATCTAGTCCCAAATTAAGCTCTAGAAGGCTTGTGTTATGGGTACTAGACGACGATATACATACTTATATAGATAAATATATACTTAAATACATAGAACAACCATGACCCAAGCACAAATATTCGAGTTCATCACACAAATATTTGCCCTGGCCGGGACTCGAACCCGGTACCGCCGGCTCAGTAGGCAGGTGTTTACAAACCGAGCCAAACGCGTCGTCAAAATACTTCAGACCTTGGATTTTTGACATCAAATGAAGCGGCCCACCAAGTTGAATATTAAAATACTTAAACGGGTTTACTCACGTCGTAGAAATCGAATAACACTCGACATGTTTCGAATCGGTACGCGATCCATCATCAGGAGAGACGATCAGTCGCGACGGCGGCCAACCGAACACAACAAGTTGAATATTTTTTGTAAAGGCGGTATGTCGATCTCTTATAGTTTGGTTGGGCTCTTGTGTTTTTTAATCAGAGTACTCCAGATCTTCGATTATCCTAGTTTTTAGGGTTCCGTACCCAAAGGGTAAAAACGAGACCCTATTACTGAGACTTCGCTGTCCGTCCGTCCGTCCGTCCGTCCGTCTGTCACCAGGCTGTATATCAAGAACGGTGATAGATAGACAGTTGAAATTTTCACAGATGATCTATTTCTATTGCCGCTATAACAACAAATACTAAAAATAAAATAAAATAAATATTTAACGGCTCCCATACATAGGTTATAGGTTATCGCGGGCTAGTTTTCCGCAACTCGACGTCTTACAATGCGCCTATTTTGCGTGAAGGGTTGCTGGCACTACTCTTGCCAACCCAACTCTACCAGAAAGCCTAGCAGTCCCTTGATGTTGCCGACGACTTCTGGGAGTGACCTCGGAGCCCCGAGGTGTTGTGCCCGGTATTTGGCCACACCAGGACATTCGAGAATGACGTGGGCGGCTGTCTCTTCGGCCTCCATGCAAACTCTACAAAGAGGACTGTCTGTAACACCTAGAGTGAATAAGTGCTTGTTTAGTAGGGCATGTCCAGTTATCGCTCCAGTTATGAGCCGGAGCTGCGGCCTCTTTAGCTGCCTTAGCTTGCGTGACAACCCGGGGTAGATTGTCGGAAGGGCCTCTTTGCTCTGCCTGCAGGTACCTAAGTTAGACCAGTATAGTTGCTGTTCTATCTTCGTGTTTTTAACGCACTGTGTTGCGCAACCAGGCGAATGGCAGAGGTATGATTGGTTCGGGTCCCTCTACTTCCATCTCCGAACCTCCTCTCGCCAGTTCGTCAGCTGCGTCATTTTCACGCGAGTTGCTGTGTCCTTTGATCCACTGTAGAGTTATGCTAACGGCTCCCATACAACAAACTTGTTTCATGGTACGGAACCCTTCATGCGCGAGTCGGACTCGCACTTGCCCAATTTTTATAGTTTTCGCTTTATGTGGCCATTAAACCCTAACCCCGTACCAAATTTCAGCTCTCTGAATTTATGGGAAGTACTAGTTCTTTACTGATGATCATGAGTGAGTGAGTGAGTGTCGTAAATGCGAAACTTTGCTTTCGCTTAACTTCGGAACAAAATGACCTACAGACTTGAAATTTTGGATTTTAAGTATGTGATTATAGCTTACTGGATGACGAAAATTTCTGCGTTCTGGTCTTATCCAGAGGTGCTCAAATAGGGGCCTGAAAATGCGGCGAAATGGTTCCAGTAAAGGATGGTACGGCAGTGTTTGCTTTGCGCTCGACTTGGCGGGGGCACTGCCGTGCCCCCCGATATATAGGGCACGAATCGAATTATATTGTCTGCAGTCCTTTAAGAGCCTTTGGCGTCGGTCACGCGCACACGCGCCTAAGCAAACGCTCTAACATTAGGAGGCGATCGATTTTCTGATTAGTTTCAAACACGCTAATTAAGTAATACTGTTGTCCGTCTGTCTGGCTGGGACGGTTAATTAGTTGGCTCTGTTTAATCTACCGTTCAACATGTTTTAGTCTGCTAAAATATGGAACTATAATTAAGTTCATTTTAAGTCCGCTACGAGAGCGAATTTGAAATTTACATTTCACACCATTTCAGTTCTGGATTTTGCGTGTTCGTTCTCATATTTTAACGACTTTAAATTAAAGTTATAATACTCACATGATGCCTAAATCTTAAATATAAAAACAAAACTTTGATTGAATATTACGGCAAACTGGTTCAAAGTAAATAAACATATAGAGACGCAATCGATGGTGATTCGAACAGGATTCACCCGGCATGATGCCGGCAGCCGGCGCTGGGATTCAGGGGAAACAAATTTAAAAAATAAATAAGATAAGTTACGATATAAAAGATTGCTAGACCATCAAGTACTTTTAGATTTTAGTTAAACTTTCTAGAACCTTTAGGAATATAATCTTATAAGTTATACCACTTTACAATATTTGATTGTGCTTTAATACAAATACAAATAATTTATTTCGGACTTTAAATCCATAGTGTTAGTGGTACAAACTTAGGGCTATGGTTAGTATTATTACTATAATTAAGCTAACTTAAATTATATCAAATGAAAGGCGCCTGGGCACCGGCACTACAGGTGCGTGCAGCTGCACATAACGCTGCAGCGGCGAGTCCCAGCGGTGGGCTGCATGCACAGGACACTATTCGAGCTGCCACGACATCGATTGAGGAGAGACGCACACCTTTTACTCATGATGGTAAAAAAGCAGTCCGACTGCGCCTCCGCGAACATTGTCGACGCACTGCAATATCGTGGCAGCCCGAACATCATCCTTTTTAAGAGTTTCGGTTTGTAAGCTTCAGAAATTAGGAATGGAGCTGCATTTTTGTTCGTAGATCGAAGGGATGAAGATTTATGCACTTCAATGATGGAGGCCAGGGTAGGCAGCGTCACAGTACTTACTCTTGAGTGGAGTCCCCGACTTTCAAAATAGGCAGTTATGTGATTGTGTAGCTATAGGTATACATATATGTATTATAGTTAAACAAATATCTAAGTTGCCACAATCCAGTGAAAATTCTATCTTATTCCATTAATACCTTCGCTTTCTGACGGATATTCGTACGAATATCATATTCACATTATGAACAGTCCACTCGCGGCTTAAGCCTATTGCTCACGCGCCGCCGCGCGCCTTAATCAGGCTTATTATCAGCTGCTGCGTCTCTTGCAGCCAATTACAGCCGCCGGGTCACTGCGCAGCGACACCGACCACCCGATACACGCATGAACGGGGTAATTGCAATTTTTCCAGCATCTGGCAGACGTCAAGAAATTCATATCGGTTGCTTGATATCGGTTGGTTTGTATGAGCGTTTCAACGATATATATATTTTACAACTATACATTTTAATGCTCTTCACCCGTCTGCGGGTTGACTGAAATGAGAGTATAAATCGTGTTTATAATTTGTGGTATATGTAGTACTAGCGACCCACCCCGGCTTCGCACGGGTTCAAAGTTGATACTAAATATACTATGCGTGTATTATACATAGAAACTTTCCTCTTGAATCACTCATTAAAAAAACCGCTTCAAAATCCGTTGCGTAGTTTTAAAGATCTAAGCATACATAGGGACAGACAGACTGCAGGAAGGGACTTTGTTTTATACTATGTAGTGATAAGTAGCATATTTTTGCTTGACTGTTATTTTATTCTTGTACATTGTGTGGTGTTGAATGTGTGTAAAGCTACGAGCATGAATAAAGTGTTTACGGATAAGCTACATATGTATTAAAGCATGCGTAATGAAATTAAAGCATTATTGAGTGTTTCATTTCACTTTAATAGGACTCTAAATAAAGTGTTTTAAATTGGTCGCCGCAGAGGTTTGAGTTAACTCAAATGAACACCGAAATGTTGTTGCAAAGCTGTTTTCGCTCGGGATTGTTTGCCGACAGCGACAGCGACAGCGACGGCGACAGCGGCAGCCGCCAGTGGCACCGCCGAGACAGCGGCAGTAAATCAACGCCCGCCGCCACTCTGTCTAACATGCCTGTGTAGTGCATGTATCAAATCCAGCACATGCTCCATTATTTCACGGTACATATAGTGAATCTTTTTTTATATTGTTTGTTTAGTAAGTACGCTATACGCTACTAGAGCGCTCTCTGGGTCATTAGTTTTAAAAATGTTTAAGTACATGTTTATGATGATAATAATATTATCATCATAAACATGGTAATTATATTTTAAAGTATTTACAAAGGACTAGATCCTGTTCTGAAGTGCGAAGGGTATTCACAGTCTGGACTAATTCAAAAAAATATTGTGAAATGCACATCCCGGACCTAGAGCATGGTTAATGTACTTAATTTTTTTTAAAACTAATGACCCAGAGAGCGCTCTAGTAGCGTAGCGTACTTACTAAACAAACAATATAAAAAAAGATACACTTCTGTTTTAGATTAAGATGCAAACGCCTTCAATATAAAAAAAACCGGCCAAGAGCATGTCGGGCCACGCTCAGTGTAGGGTTCCGTAGTTGCTCATCCTTCACAATAGACTTAAGTTACGAGCAAGATTTCAAGCTCTATAAAAAGGTCGTAAACGCCAAAGTAACTGTAGTTACTTATTACCTTCTGGATGTCAACTTACGTCCTTTTAAGAAAATTATGAAATTTTGCGATAACTCAAAAACGGCTTAACCGATTTTGTTCAATATAATTTTCATTGAAAGTACTTATAAGGCCTCATGTTCATGAATTTTTTGACCCGTGGTTGAAAAGTTAGAGGGGGGGGGACACTATTTTTTTTATATTCGAAGCGATTATTTACGAAACTGCTAACTTAATCAAAAAATAATGTTTGAAAACCCCTATTATTTTTAAAATACCTATTCAACGATACCCCACACACTAGTGTTGGAACGAAATAAAAAAATTCACCTCCACTTTAGGTGTTCGAGAGGTACCCCAAAAAAAAATATTTTTTTAGTTTTTTATTTTACCGTTTTGTCGGCGTGATACATACACATACTCATACCAAATTTCAGCTTTCTAGTACTAATTATCACGGAGCTAAGTCGCGGACGGACAGACGGACAGACGGACATGGCGAAACTATAAGGGTTCCTAGTTGACTACGGAACCCTAAAAAGCTCTAAAGGCCGTAAGGCCGTCTAAAGCATAATATTAAAATTAACATACCTAGTGTACGCTTTCAACTCCTAACGGGTACAACCACAACCCGAGTCTCGGCTCAGATTGTCATAAGAATTCTGTGATGAGCCAAAAAGTTTTGCTGCCGGGTGTTCTGCGCTCTGCTAAAACATTTGATTGAGTAACTTTTCATCCTCAAAAAGCTTCTATAAAATGACTTTTAAAGTATTGACGTAAATGTTTGTGCTATGATTTCAGTAAGTATATAAAACGACTTATTTTCTCATATCTTATTAACTCATTAATAAGTTTAAAATTTTGAGTATCTGTGTGTCTGTCCGTTATCGTCATCACTAAACATTTAAGAGCGAAATAAGCTGTCAGTGTAGGAACTTTCAAGTCTGTAGCCTTTAGTTATGTGGCATATATTCTGATTATTTAGGATGGACAGCAGATTTGTCCTGTTAAAATCGATGATAAAGAAACCGAGTACACTTTATGTAGAAATGACATACATTTCTACCAGACTAGCGACCATGAGTCAGACAAGTGATCACCGGACCGCACGGCCCATAGTCCTCTGATGGTGTCCCCCGAACTTCCCTCTCCGACTTGTGTTTGACAACATGTGCTGATATCTAGTTTCAATTTCAAGTCAGGTTGAAAACAGGCAACAAAAAAAAAGGATAAACCGCTCCGTGCGTTTTAATAGTTATTTGATTAGCGCCGGCGACGGGAGCCCCTAACGAGAATAATTATTAGTCAACTAGTGAATACTCGCCGCAAACACGTGGAGTGGGTTACACTGGTTACACGTGCGGACGTTACGTACGAACAGTACAAGACATGTTTAACTTTCATTCAGGGCAGCTTCAGATAGGTAACATTGTTAAATTACGTTTGTATGTTAATCAGATTCAAATATAATTACAATAGTTACTTGTAAATTACGAGAATAATAGGGTGTTGTCCCACAATAACTTATTAAGTTTTAATTGTCAAAGGGTCACGCAAAATAATTTTGTTGTTTAGTGTAGATCATACTCTAGGGTAAAAAACGAATCGTAGATATACCATAGGCGATGATAATCATATAAGAAAAAGCGTTTTTAAGTACCTTCGTAATGTAAACATCAGAAAGTAAATCCTTAATATTGTTCTTGCACGCAGACTTTCCGTTATCCTCGCAAGATTGCAATATCTCCTGCTTTGGCCAGAGCGGTAACAATCGCAAGTCGCACCCCACAATAGGGCACTAGGGCGGGAATGTTTGAGTTGTGGAACAAGGGTGCGAGTGCAGTGCGGTGGCTGGAATGCAATTAGTTGCCGACGGACGAGTTCGAGCGCTCGCGGGAAAGGGGCTGCTTGAGAAATATCACCTTCGGAATGCACTAGTGCACAAAGCAACAATTTTAGGACCGGGAATGGAGTCCAGTTACGTTGTGTTTGTACGTTATTGCCTTTGCGGTAAGTTTATATTATTATAGCGGGATGGTTTGTACCTACGTTATTAATAACATAAGATCAAATAGGTTGTTAATTTATATGAGAGACTTAGGTCTTTACACGAGTTCTAATCAACAAAAAAAATATTGACCGTTTCCGTTCACAACTCAAGTGGCTCCCTATCCGTCTTCGTCGTAACTTTCACACACTTTCACTTCTCTATAATATTATTTTTAACCCTGCAACTGCCCGCTACCTTAAAGATCGTTTTAGTTACCTCAAATCTGCAAGGTCCGCTCAAAATTGTATACTCACTGTTCCGGCATCGAAGTCAAAATTTTATTCTAATTCTTTTACTGCGCAAGCTATTTTATTGTGGAACTCGCTTCCGCTGGATCTAAGACAAGCTAAAACTTTGGCAATTTTTAAACATAAACTAAAAGATCACTATTTGTCTACCGTAGCCTAAACCTTTTATAATTCTATGCTGTCGTTTTTCATTATAAGTCTAATGTTAGCTGTGATATTCTTTTCATTCTTCAATTTTGTATGTATGTACGTTTATGTATATATACAGGGTGTCCCTAAAACCAACGCCAAAATGAAGAGGGGTGATAGAACAGCTCATAAGCAACCATATTAAGTCAATTTGACCTTAATAAAAAGTTCATGGTTTTCGAGATATTTGCATTTTTTTTAAACTCGTGACTTTTGATGCCCTGCGTCAGTATGTCGATTGCCACCACTGCAAATTTAGGTATTTTGTAAATCTGTTTTTTGCAGGATGTTACTAAAAACATATCCTATCGAATGTAATTTCAATTTATTACATATCATGATGCTTTGTCGGTAAAAATAATAAAAAAAAAACGAATAATAGCAATTTATAAAATTTAGCCTGCGGTTTTGATCGAGTTTCATTTAAAAAAAGTATTGTAAACTAACATGGCACACAACATAAAAAGATAGTAAATTTATTGTAGTTTTCAAAAAGGTACAGTATTTTCTAATTTACACAGCAGTTTACGAGATATTGATATTTTACACCAAAAGGAGCTCATACTGCAGTTATTCCATAGTATGGTACCAGAGCCCCTACTAGACTCAGAGTTTGAATTTTGAACAAAAAATCGATTTAAAAATACTTTATTTAGAATAGGAACAATTCAATTTTAGAATAAAAAAAATTGAAATGTTCATAGCGAACCTGGCAAATAACGTAAAAAGATAGCAAATTTAGAGTTGTTTTTAAGATGGTATTGAAGTGACTTAATTATTTAGCGGTTTATGAGATAATGCAAAAATAATACTGGTTGCCATTTTTATCTGTTAAGTGAATAAAAAACTAAAAACATTAAAAAAAAACGAAACCTGTTTTATGTAACTAAATTAAATGTTCAAATTGTCCGCCATTGACTTGAATACAAGCCCGGCATCTCCTTAAAAATGCTCGACTGATGTGACGTGCACTTCTTGTTACGTCGTTTTGGGCCTCTGCGTAAATGCGTTGTCTCAGCTCCGCTATACTGTTAATCGGTTCATTGTAAACTTTTTCTTTAATATAACCCCAGTAATATAAATCCAGAGGATTTAGGTCTGGAGATCGAGGAGGCCACAAAATGGGACCCAGACGGCCGATCCATCTCTGTGGATAAGTTTGGTTTAAATGTAGTCGCACTTCGCGTGCATAATGTGCTGGACAGCCATCATTCTGCAGCCACATTGACCTCCGCGTAGCTAAAGGTACGTCGTCGAGAAGATTTGGCAACTCATTCTCTAAGAAATGCAGATAACTTGGACCATTCAGCGTTTCTGGTAATTAAAATGGGCCAATTATTTTCCCATCTAATATTCCAGTCCAGAGGTTCACTTTAAATTGGTACTGCGACCGATCTTCCCTCATTAAATGAGGATTTTCTAATGCATAACTGTGTAAATTGTGCATGTTCATAAATCCATCTCTCTTAAAAGTGCTTTCATCAGACCATAAAACCATATTTATGAAATTGGGATCCTCTCTGTGTTTTTGCAGCATTTTCTGGCAAAACTGAACACGAAGTGGGTAATCACGGGGCAGCAACGCTTGAACACGTTGTATGTGGTATGGATGAAATCCATAACGACGTAATATTCTATTGGCAACAGATTTTGATATCCCTAAATTACGTTCAATGTTCCGTGTCGAAGTCGATGGGTCGTTTTGAATCTCTTGTAAAACATCTTCATCGTAATCTCCTCTAGGTCTTCCTAATCCGCCACGATTGCCAGGCAAAACGCCTTGTGAGTATGCGAGATGAACATTTCGAAATACTCGATGGTCCGGATGCCTTACATTTGGATATCTTTCTCGATAGAGTCTAGCTGCAGCACAAGAGTTACCTTGACATTCCCCATAGACAAAATGCATGTTGGCATATTCTTGAGGAGTATAATTCTCTGGCATATTTGTAACAAACGCACTACAATTAATCTTAACAGAGCCAAAGTAAATCGAAGTTAAAATCAATAGGCAGAACTCGAGTCCAAGATGCACAAAGCAAAGTTAAATTGTACCAAAAATCCAAATCACAAGGCCATAACGAGTTCTATTGGTAAAGCAAGTCTAGTCAAAATAAGAACCCAAACTAAATAAAGCACATCAAACGAATTGACGAAGTGTACTAAAATTACTAAAATAGGTACTCTTTAAGCAGAAAGCCGACTTGAATTCGAATTTCGAATTGTGTTCCAATTTGAAATTATGTATTCTTTGATTCTATTTTTAGTTCGAAATTCAAACTCTGAGCCTAGTAGGGGCTCTGGTACCATATTATGGAATAACTGCAGTATGAGCTCCTTTTGGTGTAAAATATCAATATCTCGTAAACTGCTGTGTAAATTAGAAAATACTGTACCTTTTTGAAAACTACAATAAATTTACTATCTTTTTATGTTGTGTGCCATGTTAGTTTACGATACTTTTTTTAAATGAAACTCGATCAAAACCGCAGGCTAAATTTTATAAATTGCTATTATTCGTTTTTTTTTATTATTTTTACCGACAAAGCATCATGATATGTAATAAATTTAAATTACATTCGATAGGATATGTTTTTAGTAACATCCTGCAAAAAACAGATTTACAAAATACCTAAATTTGCAGTGGTGGCAATCGACATACTGACGCAGGGCATCAAAAGTCACAAGTTTAAAAAAAATGCAAATATCTCGAAAACCATGAACTTTTTATTAAGGTCAAATTGACTTAATATGGTTGTTTATGAGCTGTTCTATCACCCCTCTTCATTTTGGCGTTGGTTTTAGGGACACCCTGTATATACTAGCATTAACCCGCGGCTTCGCTCGCGTGCCTATATTATATACATCATCCTACGGGAATCTGCTCTTTTTTTCAATGGAATGGGAAAATGCTCTTTTTTTCAGGATTAAAAGTAGGCTATTTGTTAAGTTAGTGTATAATCTGCAATCTGCATTTCCCTCATGCATATCCGTCCATCCGTTTTAGCGTGAAGAAGTAACAAAACATACACAGACTTTCGGTTTTCTAATATTACTGGGAAATACTTTTTATTTTATCATAACTCCACTTTATCAAATCAAACCGAAAACTCAAGCACTCAAATCAAGCGATCTCAGCTTTTACTGTACCAAATAAAGTTCACTTCAAAATTCATAACTCGAAGTGAAGCTAAAGACACCGGGATATGTGTGCATTTTATTTGTATAAAGCTTTTATAATGTCCCGAGCCTCCGCTTATCGACTTGGGATATTCGAGATTGGTTTAATGATTCTAAGCTACGTTCTAAGTTACGTCATGTTCTATTGTAAGATATTGAGGTTCTCTTCGTTGATGAATGAAAAATGTATTATTTTGAGCCAGATAAACGTAATTCAGAATTCTGAAAGTAAATATTTATTTAATAGGTACAACAGAATAAAATATAACAATAAATTAAATTAAACAATAAAACTAATAACTAAACCTAAATATTATCTAATCAAAAAGCCCGCCCCGAATCGTTCCCGGCGCAAAAGTGCCCAACACGCTCGCCGCGTTACCACGCTGGACCGCGATGGACAGCCTCTGCACCAAGAACGACTCGGAACGGGTGTCATGGCCTCTCTCTCGTAACCGACGCCCCACTTCCCTCAGGAACTTTAGTGCGTCGGAGCTCCAAACACCGGTAGTTTCCACCGCGAGTGGGACAAACAGGTAATTGGTGAGAGCGGAGTATTTCTCACGCTTCCTATTTGCCGCCACTTCCGCTGCTGCGCCAGCTGACCTGGTGGTATGACCAAGGTGTGAAGCTGCAAAAGTGCTGACGCATGTGGCGTCCCACAGAAGGCACTTACCTTTCTTCCAAGGCACCAAGGTCATACCATCCGGCCTTTTCCCATCCGTCCGGCTAAGGCCTGAGGGCTCCAGCACGCATGGAACATTTGCCGAAATTAGGGCTCTCCGGACAATGTCATTTAGGGCGTAGTGGCGAGAGAATCTCCCAGCACACCGACAACAACTCAAGGCGTGGTGACCGTTGCTCTCCACCATGGTGCCGCAGATGCATACATGAGGTTCACAAACATCGCAGCCCAAGCGGAAAGCCACGGCCACCCGCAACGAGTCGTTATCGAGCAAGGTACCCAGATGAGGTGAAGGAAGTGCATGAAGCCATGCTCCAGATTCAGGCCTCGACACGGCGTTGAGTCTCGCTCTATCTACACCCACGGCTTCTTCTCTGAGAGCGTCAAACACCCGCTTTACCCCTACGTCGTCCCATGAGCGTTGACGAACCGGGTTCTCGGGCACATCCGCGTTTGGGTTGAGGGCCGACCATGCCAAGACCGCATCAGAAGCGTAGGGTATATTTACTCTGCCACCATCTAATGAGCAAATATCATTGACAAGGTCAACAACCCCGTATGTCGATGCCAAGAAGGCGGGATAAATCACATCGCGTGCACGTCGTAAACCCAGTCCACCATTGCGGATAGGAAGAGCCGCCAGGTCCCATTGATTTGCGTTGAGCGACACATTAAGCAAACACTCAACCGTCTCCTTCAACACGCTGTCAAACGAATCAACATGAACAGGGTGCAGCCACACAGGTACAGTGCGCAAAAAATATGTAACTTTCGGAACTGCAAAACAAAACCGAAGCAAAGTCAAGGCAATGTGTGCTGAAAGATTTTTGAGCCTGTCTTTAGTATTGAGGAGAAGTTGCCTTCTTACTTCAAAGGCTTCAGGAATAGCATCTGGAAATATAGGAGACCCCAAGAGATTGAACGTTTGAATTGATAGCTCTTTGAGCCCAGGAAGTAAGGCACTGAATGTGGGAAATGAAGGTCTGGAATTGGCGCTGCAGGAGAAATGACTTAACATAATTATTGAAAAGCTTGAATGTATTTATTACGGATGCAGGAAGTTTCCCGATCATTACTCCTCCCGCCCCAACGCGCCGCACGCCCTTAGGTACCGATTGACGACGATTGAGATGCCACCAAATACTATCTTTTTAATCTATTAGGATAACCTCAAAAGCAAAAACAGAACCCCCTTATAGGATCACGTGTAGCTGTCCGTCAGTCCGTCTGTTACAACCGATTTGCTGCAAAACTACTGGACCGATTAAATTGCAATTTGGCGCAAATGCTTTCAAGAATTTTCATGACCACAAATAAAATTTCAAAATCGGTGGTATTTTCGTAATTAACGGCCCAATAAAACATAAAAATTACACCCATACTCATATTTAGTCATTTCAACCCCATCGCACCCCAACAGGCGAGACGGTATTTCACGTCCACCACGTTTGTTTTTTTTTAAATCGTTGTTGATTTGGTAATCAGCGACCCGATAAACCATAGAAACATTACCCTTGTTGATTCTCAGACTTTGTCACCATATTCTCCTCCTTTAGGGGTTGAATTCTCAAAAAACATGAAAGACGTGCTTACTCATTTATCGTTAGAAATACTCCTTGGAAGTTTTCAATAAAATAGTCTAACTAATCTTTTTTCCCCATACAAACTTACGACCCCCATTTCACCCCGTTGCGGGGGTCACTTTTGACGAATGCTTCTTTTATTGCACCCCTACACTTTATAAGGACACGTAGGTTCCAAATATGGACTCTAGAACCAGCGGTTTAGTATTTAGACATTTCAACCCCATTTCACCCCAACAGGGAAGATGTTAATTCACGTCCGCCACGTTGTATTGAAAAATCGTTGCGGTTTTCGTAATCAGCGACCCGATAAACCATAAAAGCATTACCAATGGTTTTTCAGACTTTGTCACCACATTTCACTCTTTTAGAGGTTCAATTTTCAAAAAATCCGAAACACGTGTTTACTCATTTATTTTTAGAAATACTCCTGTGAAGTTTCGAATAAAATAGTCTAACTAATCTCGTTTCCCCATACAAACTCTGGAACCCCATTTCACTCCTTTAGGGGGTAAATTTTGAACAATCCTTTCTTAATGCACCCCTACACCTTATAAGGAACCTACGTGCCAAATTTGAACTCTCTAGAACCAGCGGTTTAGTATTTAGACATTTCAACCCCATTTCACCCCAACAGGGAAGATGTTAATTCACGTCCGCCACGTTGTATTGAAAAATCGTTGCGGTTTTCGTAATCAGCGACCCGATAAACCATAAAAACAATACCCATGCTGATTTTCAGACTTTGTCACCACATGTCTCCCTTTTAGAGGTTGAATTTTCAAAAAACCTGAAACACGTGTTTACTCATTTATTTTTAGAAATACTCCTGTGAAGTTTCGAATAAAATAGTCTAACTAATCTCGTTTCCCCATACAAACTCTGGAACCCCATTTCACTCCTTTAGGGGGTAAATTTTGAAAAATCCTTTCTTAATGCACCCCTACACCTTATAAGGAACCTACGTGCCAAATTTGAACTCTCTAGAACCAGCGGTTTAGTATTTAGACATTTCAACCCCATTTCACCCCAACAGGGAAGATGTTAATTCACGTCCGCCACGTTGTATTGAAAAATCGTTGCGGTTTTCGTAATCAGCGACCCGATAAACCATAAAAACAATACCCATGCTGATTTTCAGACTTTGTCACCACATGCCTCCCTTTTAGGGGTTGAATTTTCAAAAAACCTGAAACACGTGTTTACTCATTTATTTTTAGAAATACTCCTGTGAAGTTTCGAATAAAATAGTCTAACTAATCTCGTTTCCCCATACAAACTCTGGAACCCCATTTCACTCCTTTAGGGGGTAAATTTTTAAAAATCCTTTCTTAATGCACCCCTACACCTTATAAGGAACCTACGTGCCAAATTTGAACTCTCTAGAACCAGCGGTTTAGTATTTAGACATTTCAACCCCATTTCACCCCAACAGGGAAGATGTTAATTCACGTCCGCCACGTTGTATTGAAAAATCGTTGCGGTTTTCGTAATCAGCGACCCGATAAACCATAAAAACAAGACCCATGCTGATTTTCAGACTTTGTCACCACATGTCTCCCTTTTAGGGGTTGAATTTTCAAAAAACCTGAAACACGTGTTTACTCATTTATTTTTAGAAATACTCCTGTGAAGTTTCGAATAAAATAGTCTAACTAATCTCGTTTCCCCATACAAACTCTGGAACCCCATTTCACTCCTTTAGGGGGTAAATTTTGAAAAATCCTTTCTTAATGCACCCCTACACCTTATAAGAAACCTACGTGCCAAATTTGAACTCTCTAGAACCAGCGGTTTAGTATTTAGACATTTCAACCCCATTTCACCCCAACAGGGAAGATGTTAATTCACGTCCGCCACGTTGTATTGAAAAATCGTTGCGGTTTTCGTAATCAGCGACCCGATAAACCATAAAAACAATACCCATGCTGATTTTCAGACTTTGTCACCACATGTCTCCCTTTTAGAGGTTGAATTTTCAAAAAACCTGAAACACGTGTTTACTCATTTATTTTTAGAAATACTCCTGTGAAGTTTCGAATAAAATAGTCTAACTAATCTCGTTTCCCCATACAAACTCTGGAACCCCATTTCACTCCTTTAGGGGGTAAATTTTGAAAAATCCTTTCTTAATGCACCCCTACACCTTATAAGGAACCTACGTGCCAAATTTGAACTCTCTAGAACCAGCGGTTTAGTATTTAGACATTTCAACCCCATTTCACCCCAACAGGGAAGATGTTAATTCACGTC
This sequence comes from Apotomis turbidana, assembly GCA_905147355.2. Classification (NCBI taxonomy): domain Eukaryota; kingdom Metazoa; phylum Arthropoda; class Insecta; order Lepidoptera; family Tortricidae; genus Apotomis; species Apotomis turbidana. The sequence goes on from LR990283.1 coordinate 369,702, forward strand.
CGCCACGTTGTATTGAAAAATCGTTGCGGTTTTCGTAATCAGCGACCCGATAAACCATAAAAACAATACCCATGCTGATTTTCAGACTTTGTCACCACATGTCTCCCTTTTAGGGGTTGAATTTTCAAAAAACCTGAAACTCGTGTATACTCATTTATTTTTAGAAATACTCCTGTGAAGTTTCGAATAAAATAGTCTAACTAATCTCGTTTCCCCATACAAACTCTGGAACCCCATTTCACTCCTTTAGGGGGTAAATTTTGAAAAATCCTTTCTTAATGCACCCCTACACCTTATAAGGAACCTACGTGCCAAATTTGAACTCTCTAGAACCAGCGGTTTAGTATTTAGACATTTCAACCCCATTTCACCCCAACAGGGAAGATGTTAATTCACGTCCGCCACGTTGTATTGAAAAATCGTTGCGGTTTTCGTAATCAGCGACCCGATAAACCATAAAAACAATACCCATGCTGATTTTCAGACTTTGTCACCACATGTCTCCCTTTTAGGGGTTGAATTTTCAAAAAACCTGAAACACGTGTTTACTCATTTATTTTTAGAAATACTCCTGTGAAGTTTCGAATAAAATAGTCTAACTAATCTCGTTTCCCCATACAAACTCTGGAACCCCATTTCACTCCTTTAGGGGGTAAATTTTGAAAAATCCTTTCTTAATGCACCCCTACACCTTATAAGGAACCTACGTGCCAAATTTGAACTCTCTAGAACCAGCGGTTTAGTATTTAGACATCTCAACCCCATTTCACCCCAACAGGGAAGATGTTAATTCACGTCCGCCACGTTGTATTGAAAAATCGTTGCGGTTTTCGTAATCAGCGACCCGATAAACCATAAAAACAATACCCATGCTGATTTTCAGACTTTGTCACCACATGTCTCCCTTTTAGGGGTTGAATATTCAAAAAACCTGAAACACGTGTATACTCATTTATTTTTAGAAATACTCCTGTGAAGTTTCGAATAAAATAGTCTAACTAATCTCGTTTCCCCATACAAATTCTGGAACCCCATTTCACTCCTTTAGGGGGTAAATTTTGAAAAATCCTTTCTTAATGCACCCCTACACCTTATAAGGAACCTACGTGCCAAATTTGAACTCTCTAGAACCAGCGGTTTAGTATTTAGACATTTCAACCCCATTTCACCCCAACAGGGAAGATGTTAATTCACGTCCGCCACGTTGTATTGAAAAATCGTTGCGGTTTTCGTAATCAGCGACCCGATAAACCATAAAAACAATACCCATGCTGATTTTCAGACTTTGTCACCACATGTCTCCCTTTTAGGGGTTGAATTTTCAAAAAACCTGAAACACGTGTTTACTCATTTATTTTTAGAAATACTCCTGTGAAGTTTCGAATAAAATAGTCTAACTAATCTCGTTTCCCCATACAAACTCTGGAACCCCATTTAACTCCTTTAGGGGGTAAATTTTGAAAAATCCTTTCTTAATGCACCCCTACACCTTATAAGGAACCTACGTGCCAAATTTGAACTCTCTAGAACCAGCGGTTTAGTATTTAGACATTTCAACCCCATTTCACCCCAACAGGGAAGATGTTAATTCACGTCCGCCACGTTGTATTGAAAAATCGTTGCGGTTTTCGTAATCAGCGACCCGATAAACCATAAAAACAATACCCATGCTGATTTTCAGACTTTGTCACCACATGTCTCCCTTTTAGGGGTTGAATTTTCAAAAAACCTGAAACACGTGTTTACTCATTTATTTTTAGAAATACTCCTGTGAAGTTTCGAATAAAATAGTTTTACTAAACTTTGGAACCCCATTTCACCTCTTTAGGGGGTGAGTTTTGAAAAATCCTTTCTTAGCGGATGCCTACGTCATAACATCTACCTGCATGCCAAATTTCAGCCCGATCCGTCCAGTGGTTTGGGCTGTGCATTGTTACTAATCTTGTTTCCCTATACAAACTTTGGAACCCCATTTCACCCCTTTAGTGGGTGAGTTTTGAAAAATCCTTTCTTAGCGGATGCCTACGTCATAACATCTACCTGCATGCCAAATTTCGGCCCGATCCGTCCAGTGGTTTGGGCTGTGCGTTGATAGATCACTGTGTCAGTCAGTCACCTTTGAGTTTTATATATTAGAAGAAAGAAGAAGATAGAAGATATATATATCTATATATATATATAGATTCTTATTTGTGTAAGTGTATGACCTAATATCTGTCTTTAATATTTTGTACGTATAAATTACTTAAAGTTCTTAATTCACCACCTACTATTTTCTATTCAATTTTCTTTTCTCCGCTAACCAAAGGTTGTCTGGAAGAGATCGCTCTTTAGCGATAAGACCGCCTATTGTCTACCATTTATTAATTTATGATTTCTCATGTAATATTTTTCTTGTTGGTGTACAATAAAGTATTGTTGTATTGTATTGACATCGCGTAATTTTATGTTTTTAAGGATTCGTAAAGGCTCCGTATCCTTTGTCTTTGTAATTTTGACAAAGGTTTGATTACTAACAAGACTGGACGAATGCGAAGTAGTTAATGAATTTGGCCCTAGTGTCCCAAATTACCTTTTTGCCCCCCAGTGTCCAAGTCAGGTTTATGACGAAATGAGCATAAAAGCAAAAAAATAACGGCGTACTAAAATAAAAATAGACTAGCTCGTTCTGAATTGTTCGCTTCTATAAATTCCCTTTCAATTTATTAGATTCGGAATATATCTAGATTCGAAAATTCAGCTACTCGGGTGTGTAGGGACCTAAATTAGATTAAAGAATGTAATATTCTAGAATTTGGTATTCCGGGAATTTTGTGCATGGAAATTGGCTGGACAAAAATGTTATTTTGCATGATTGCGAATATTTAACCTTGAGTATTTTTTCTGGAAAATCCAGTTTTATTTTACTACCACGCACCCTCATTAAAAAAACATTGTGATCTAAGCATGAATTTATGAATGGACACATGAATTAGATTTACTTATATGACTTTACAGCTTTAGTAAATGATAGTTTTTCAGGGAGATTTCTTCACATTAATGTTACGGATAGTGGCAGCCAAATATTGGTTTCCGTCATTGACTACAATATAGACAAGTAGGTACTTATGCATCCTTGTAAGTAACTGCTTTTAATTAAAAAGTAGAATAAAATTATTCCGGACTAGGAGCATCGCGCCCGGACGATAGCCACTCTCCGAGCGATTGTGAGCGTGTACCCGGAACTCAATTAAAAGTATCCGGGTGCGAAGACTACTTGAGGGTCGAGTACAGCGGCGCGGGATGGCCCTGCGGCTACCCAACATTGCATGGTATCCATGTACTGTACGGAGACTAGGAACATCCTGACATACACGTTTCTATAAGATTCTTACTAAGTTATCTTTAGCTAACTATAGGTGGTTTTCGAAACTATATCTATTTACAAATATTACTAGTGAAACACGAGATCTCACAGAAGAACGCTATACTAATTACGGTATCTTATTTCGATTACAAATGGGTGAAAATAAAATATATAACTACCAGTCGTTATGTACCTAGATCATTTCGTAGAGCAAGAGTATCTAAATCTAAATCTTACAATTTTCAAATAGTGTCAAGTTTAATGGTTCAGGCGGCGTTGAATCTGCGTCGCCAGCGGCTTCCGGGCGAACACGGGCGTCCGACGTATTGCACCACCAAGCCGAATGCGGGAGCCATTGAATTGTTTAACCAGTTGCTTCTTGCATGCCTTAGGGTGGCGCAGATTGTCGTATCAACTATCATCAGTTAGAAAGAGGCAGTGAAAACGCCAGTAATCAGATCCGAAATTCACAATACATTGTGTGTTGTATATTGACTCAGTAGCCGAATAAACAATTTATAGTTTCTGGCGTACCTGTTTAAATACTGTAGCTTTAATGACAGAGCGTTATGATAGTTAACTCAAGAGTGTAAATATGTATGTATGTACCATCTTTAAAAGTTTTGCAAAAACAGGATTTCATATGTGTTGTAGGTAAGTAATAAACAAAACAAGTCTATTTTTAAATAGACTTGGTTTCCGAGTGGCATCGAAATCTTTTCAAACACTAAAAGCATGCCATTACCCATTAGATTGGTGTTCAGATGCATTACGTTACATTACAATACTTTGCCTCGTGTACGGCCCTGAGCCACGTTTTTTGGCGTGACTGCACTATCAAAGCATTTTACGTGGAGATTTAACCCGAGCTGGTAACAAAGTGCGCCCTCGCACAGAGCACCGCCGCCCGGCAGGCGGTGGGCGAAGCCTGCGCCCGCATTTTAACTGAAAATTACTCTGTTTGTTCTCATACTCTATGTGCACTTACAATGTATGAGATTAAATGTTTGGCGCGAGTCTCGTGACGCGGCCTCGCCGGGAGCCGTGCCTGGGATCGCCGGTCGCCGGGTATCGTGGCATCGATGAATTTAGTTTACAGCGAAACTGGCAGCCCTAGAGGATTACATTAATATAAGGATAAAGTTTACTTTCATGGAGCTTTAGTCCAATCAGAGTTTTATAACGGCTGGCACAGGAAGTTTTTCCCGCTGTAAAATTACTCATTAGATATTCCAAGTCTGTGTCTGTGTGCCACTTCCTACGAAAAGCTAACAGCTACTAGTACCCTTTATTGAGCCCACCCCGTAATTGACTCCTTGCACTGTAAAGTGAGGACGCTCGTCTATAGTTTGGTGATCTAAAAACTTACAAAGAGTAACGTTAACTAACGTAAATAAATAATAATCATTATGATTGAACTAATAATACAAGGATCAAAGTAAAAAGAAAAATTTAAATGCGTAACCAGGCAGAAGAGAGCGGGAATCGAACCCGTTATCTCCGGATTACCGGTCCAATGCGTTTACTTTTTCACCACCCTAATGACAGATTTCGAAATTTTCCTTATGCTTTGTGTCATGTGTGGCGATCTTTGCATTGTTTATTTGAAAGGCTTTTACACCTTAGCGACGGTGGAGAGGTTAACACGTTGGATCAGTAATCCAGAGGCAGCGGGTTTGATTCACGGTTTCTTCCGCCAGGTTACATCAAATTTCATCATTTCATTTAAAATCAAATCAAATCGTTTATTTGCATAAATTGCGGTACAGAGTTGAGATCGAAATTACATATAACAACACAATTTGATTTTTGTACCAATGGTTCAATATAAAAAATATGGTGTACCCACATTACAAATAATGAGACATTACATATTTCATATAATTATGAAAATTTTAAAGGCTTTCAATGATTCAATCATTTCGGTATTGAAGCGCCACACCATAATCTCGTAAAAGTCACTTCTGCTTCATTCCGTCATTCGATTTAGCTGGAAATTTCCACACGCACAAACTCCATGAATATTATTAAAGCCGATTTAAAAAAACATGCATTTTCGGTTCGTTCGTTTTGCATTCGAATAAATATAAAAGAAAGCAGATTGTGCAGTTTCCCAGAGCGAATTGTTTCAGTATAAATAAAATATTTAATTTACCTACGTATTTCTCAAGGAATTTTCGTTAGTTTTCGTTCAATTTGAGTTTATTGTACTTTGTATTGAAACTAAACATATTTGGTTCCGCACGAAGAACTACTTCGGAATATTTATGTCTTAAAAAAATAGAAGCAAAGATCAATCCGGTGTCTAGTTAGTCAGACCGCAAAAATAAGTTATAGGTAGTACTTGAGATGAAAATTAAAACACAATTTACTTAGTAATCTTAGTATCTATTAGTTGGCTACATAACTCTAGTTGTGAACGTAAAGTACCAATAAAATGGACTCGTTTCAATAAAAAGTATCTTGCACGTTTTAATGATTATCCTCGCTACAAAGGCGGCGAGGCGAAGTGCTCGCTAAATGCAATAATCCCACGACTGCGATACAGGCTACATGCTCTGACGACGTATCACGTCTCTACTAGCTGACGACTTATCACGTGTCTACGAGCTACAAGATTGGTGTCTGATAGGCGAAGGTAAAGACGATATTGAAAATCAATTCAATTCCTTTATTTCCGTTTCCAAATCCATACTCTTTGTTAGTGGAAATTAATCAAAAAAACTTAGTGCTAGTATTATGTGACAAACGACATCGATTGTCCGTCTCCACAAAAGTGGAGAGTCCCACCGGTCTGAGAACACATGGAGGATGCTGCTGGAGCTCTCGCGTAGGCGCTTCAATGCAGATGCACACCGTTTCCTCACGATACCTGGGAAACTGTCTGTATGTGCATCTGCGAACAGCCCCGACGCACGGCACCGTGACGTGACGGATGCTTTGTCACTTATTAATCGCTTGATAATAACAGGTATATGCGAGCATCATATGCCCGGTGGTATTCGAGTTTATGCCTTGGAAGCCGCTTTAAATATCATGATATTTGCTTATTCTTTTTGGCGTTATATTGGAGACCACGCGCCACCGCGAACTCCTCGCACTGCTACTAGAGTAATAACTGAGTTCAGTTAACTGAGAACAAGTGAGCTCGCCGATTTGAATCTTATCGAGAATGTGCATAACACAGACCAAGGCAGGGTTGTTTAAAATTATCTGTATCGCAACTTTGACTTTCTTTTACCCAACTAACAAATTAATCTAAAATAATAAATAATGTTAAAGCCATAAAAAATACCTTCCTATAGGCGTAATAAATAAATCCAATCATCTTGTCTTTCGATACCTACATGGAGCAAACGCGTCGCGCCGAAGTTAATCCGTTGCTGTATAGTGTAGGTACAACTGTGATACATGCACACGATAGTTTGTTGCTCGACAAATACTTGACAAACTCTATCTATTTATTGCCATTCAGTACAGGGTAAGGACCAAATTCTTTGCATCGTTGGACAACGGAAATCACAATGGAATGTGTCACACCGGAAAAAAAGTAGCACAATAAAATTGTAAATGTACGTGTACAAGGTTTGAAGATGAATAATAAATAAACATCGCGACAGGTGAAACTAAATAAAAGCTTGTAATAAGCACAATTGGTAACGTTGTCTTCGTTTTTCCGTTGTGACACGTAGCACAATGTTGTGTCACTCGTCGCACAATGTTGTGTCACTCGTCGCACAATGGAGGCAAAATACTTCACGACCTAACCAGAAATGTTTCACACTCAATAAAATAAACGAGTATTACTAGTAGTGAACTTTGATGTGTAGCAGCAATATACTATTATAGTTTGTAGTAGTTAATCATTCGCAAGCAGAGAAAGCGTGATGGAAAACAATAAAATTACATAAGAAGTCACAGAATTTTAACTGTACGCGGAGCTTCCACCAACACGATGCTCGACTGTCAGTAAAAACAACATGGCAGCACTATCGAAGTCAAGCTTGCAAGTTCGGAGTCAGTGTTCCATTAAAATAATTGAAGAATCTACTGGAATAGCATTGTAAGTTTCGTGTAATGTCGTCGCACAACTGGAGGTTGCACAATGGAAGAATATTTGGGACATGCATAAAATAGCCGCAAAATTTAAAATGATGAAGGATATCGAATATTAAACTATACCTGCGTCTTAACAAAACCTAAGACTATATATACAAATAAACTGTATAAGTTAAGGCGTTCTTACTTTAAAACAAAATCAATATATTCTCGAGAAAGCAGAGTACGGACATATTCATTTTGTATGGGAAATATAATAAAGATAAAAAAGTATATTTCTGTTTTTTTTTATTAACTATTCTGAAAATCAATTCGCTTATTGATGATTGGGTTAATAGGAACTGTTATTTGGCGTGTTTTTCTACTCTACAAATTAACGATAAATGTTCTATTTTTAGTTTGAGATGAGGGGGACATTAATGTATGACAGTATTTGCAAAGAATTTGGTCCTTACCCTACAGTGCGAGAACGATGCGTGACGCTGTGACGTGCCCGATGCCAACTACTGGGTTCGATAATCGATGCGATACCGGTTGTTGGCTCGGCATACATCCGTCGGACACGCATCGCTCGGCAGTGCCATCGCGTCTCATTATGCGCTGGCAACACTGCTCCCGCTTGCAGCCGAAATTATCTGTCAGCCGCAGACCGCATCGCCCCGAGACAATATTTAGTAACGCGAGATGTGGCCTACATTACATTTTAAAGGACCGAGATCGCGGGATCGTTAATTGTGCTGTCGTTTAGCGCAGATTTAATGACTTGAAAGTTCGTTTCATATGTTAAGTGTTTGGAGTGAATGGTGCTCGATTGAGACACTGTTATTTTTACTATTCATTCTTCTTGTAACCGACTTACAAACTGTATTACGTATCGTCATGCCAAAAGTGAATAAGCAGTGCTGCTATTGACAGTACGTGTCAAAAGTCCTAATAATGTCGTTGTGCTGACAGACTTCTCACCGCTATAATATTATCCTACAATTGGCAGCACTTTCTTCTTTGTCGTTACACTCTTGGCAGAGTGGTCGTGGCTGTCATTCCTTGTGTAGCAAGCCTAACCACACGGTGACATTCTTCTCTCACTGCCGCGCGTCTGGTGCTCTCGTGCAGCACAGGGCAGTTTGTGGCCGATTTGATTTGGTTTGTCCACCTCATGGGAGCCCTACCGCGTGGTCTAGTAGTCGTGGCAGCACTTATCTTCAATTAAAGACCTCATCCTTGACATTTCTTCTCTCAGTCAAAATAGACCATTGAAAAACCAAATATTTAGTGTACTTCAATTTCTGGCAAGTCACTTGAGCTTGAGGATCGAATTGTAATGGTGTTCAGCGCCGGGGCGCCAGTTTGGTAATTTTTATCGTCTAGATAATCTGTCAGCCCCAGACTCTGCACGGAAATTATTTAGACACAAGATGTGACCTAGATTACCGGTAACGTGGCGAGCGAGACGCTGCAGCGACGGTAATGGAGCCTTTCAGAGCAGACGATTTATTTACTCCGTGATTTACTGCAGCCGTATAATGAGTGCCTAGTTTAGTTGAGGCTTCAAAAAAGAAAAGAAATATTGTACAGGTAAGAAACACTAGGATCTTTACAAGGTCAAATCTGCTACTGCTTTCGAAAATATATTATTTTTTAAATAAAAAAAAAGAATCCCCCATAGATCAAGTAACATCGGTAGATTTGGAAGTATGTAACCGACTACTACTGTTCGTAACTATAAATTTATGAAACATGTAATGTCTCATTTTTTTTGATGTGGGTACACCACAATTTTTATTTAAACCATGAATACAAAGATCAAAGCTTAAAGAAAAATTGAAAAAGGAGCTACCTGGTGGAAGGGACCAGGGGAGTGGTGCAGTAAGATGTGAATATTAACGTATTCACATAGAGGTCGCTAAGGTGTAAAAACCTTTCAAATAAACAATGCAAAGATCGACACACAAAGCATAAGGAAAAATTCGTCAGGTCTACGTGGAGCGAGGGTAGCGAAGTGGCTAACGCGCTGGACCGGTAATCCAGAGGTACCGGGTTCGATTCCCGGTCCCTTCCACCAGGTAGCTCCTTTTTCAATTTTTCTTTAAGCTTTGATCTTTGTATTAATGTGTTCGTAACTAGTTAAGGCTAGATTGTGTCTTATATACCTATCCTTAAAAGTAACGAATGCTACGGCAGCGGTTTGTCACTCCTTAACTCGGTGGTAATAGAAATTTTATAGCCGACTGTACTTTTTTTTTAACAACCATCGTTTGCTCATTTAGCCGATTCTAAAGACCCCAAACTCGGTAGGATTGCTTTATCTGTTACAGAGTTTCTAGAGCCACCTTCCGGCTCCATCATCACACCAGCCCTAGCCAATACCATTAATATCATCAAAGTTAAGTAGATATGCAAAATCTCAGCTCAACCGGCTGAAGATAATCTGCAATATTGAGTTGCAAGATTCCCCCCGAACAAACATAGTATATGTATATGTAGTGCCTACATTACAAGTTAAATAAAAGCTTGTAAAATAACTTTTTGTGTTCTTTCTCCTTTGATCAATGTGCTCCTGTAAATATTCGATGCGCTGTATTTCAGCTCAATCCTGACATTGTCAGTACCGTCGCACGACGTGCCGCCTGAATGACAGGCACGTTACGAATCCGATACTGCCCCGACACTGTCACGAGCGGCGGCCGCTCAGTATCTGACAAACAAGCTGCATTCGGCTCTGTTATACAGTGAGCTCTAAAAGAACAAAACTTTTTCGCTGTGTAAAATAAATGAAGTCATTGCCGATTCATTTAATTGAAGACGGTTGTTGATTGTTCCGTAGGTAAGTGTGTCAGGTTCAGGTCACTACCAAATAGGCAGGTTGCGGTCGCGGGGGTCTGATGGATAATTGCTGACGGTTCATGCCGGCAAAATGACGTCCTTTGGGCTCTCCCATAGGACTATATCTAATTAAATATATTATATTAGCAACGGAACAATTCAAAAGAACTGAATATAAAACTGTCCGAGTGTACACCCGAAATCTACGAGTAACGTCACGCCATACCTTGACGACGCGTTTGGCTCGGTTGGTAGACACCTGCCTACTGAGTCGGCGGTCCCGGGTTCGAATCCCGGCCGGGGCAAATATTTGTGCAAAATATTTGTTCTTGGGTCATGGATGTTATCTATATATGTATTTATATATTATGTATATCGTCGTCTAGTACCCATAGTACAAGCTTTGCTTAGTTTGGGACTAGGTCGATTTGTGTATGATTGTCCCTTAATATTTATTTATTTATTATTATTTATTTATATATGTATTTATATATTATGTATATCGTCGTCTAGTACCCATAGTACAAGCTTTGCTTAGTTTGGGACTAGGTCGATTTGTGTATGATTGAGCTTTGCTTAGTTTGGGACTAGGTCGATTTGTGTATGATTGTCCCTTACCTAATATTTATTTATTCGTCGACATCTTCGAAGACCGAGTTCCCAACCAATACTGGGGTGGGTGCTACATGGACATTCGACATGATCTTCGTCTTGTCCATGTTCATCTTAAGGCCTACCTGTTGGGATACTCGGTTGAGATCATCCAGCATTATACCGAGATCCTCCAGCGTCTCCGCCATGACCACGATATCGTCAGCAAACCGAAGGTGCGTGATGTACTCGCCATTTATGTTGATGCCAAGTCCTTGCCATTCCAAGAGCTTGAAGGCGTCTTCCATTGTGTTGGTGAAGAGCTTCGGAGATATTACATCTCCTTGTCACCTTGCCACGCTGGATGCGGGTCGCTTCTATCCGGCCCATGTGGAAGTCAATTGAGGAGGCCTGTGTCCAGCAGTGGACGTCCTATGGCTGAAATGATGATGATGATGATGATTTATTTATTTATTTTATTATACCTATACGGAACCAAAAGCAAATAATTATTATGGTAAAAGGAAAAGAGATTATTTAATACCCAGAATATTTTAATTCCATCTTTCCGGAAGATGAATGCGCCACTAAAGGTATTTTTAAGAATAGATTAAAAAAGTTACTATTAGATGTCCTGTCTTAGTGTAACACTTACTGTTATGGTTACAACCTACCTACTTAGTTTGATTTTAAAGAATCTAAAGTGTCTGGCAAATAGTTACCTACCTAAGTACTTTTAAGTTTAAGTGAACGCATTTTAAGGATAGTAAGGATCCAACCCGCTCAAAACAAAATTTAATATTTGAACCCTGAGTGTAAAGCTCACGTCATCATTTCAATGATATTGTTTTTTGGGGATTGGACTGTTTTCGTTAAAAGGCGTCCTAGTTAAGTTTTTTTTAATGGTACTAATGTCAATAAAGTGAGTGCAATACTCGCCAATAAACTTCGTTGTTATCGCCAATAAATATGTTATAAAATGTGTACCTACCATGCTTTTTTGAAATAAAGAAAAAAAGAAAAAAGAGTAATGGACGTATTTTGGCTGCTTGTCATAGGAAATGCTATTTATAACTATCGTATTTTGACAGCTAATGGACATAATATTGAATAACAATGCAATAACAAATGCAGTATCAAACGCAAAATGATGCCTTCAAGTTACAGTCAAACACCGGCTCTTTCCAATTATTTTTAAGTACGCGTGCGTTCCGCAACACACAATGAAGACACTTCCCATCCCGTGGGGCAAATACTCCGTGTTTGCAGCCGCGAATGACGGTAGTTAAACAGACAGCCTCACGTGATAAATGGGAAGCCTCCGCGGCGCGCCGGCCCGCGTTACGCGTACACACACCAAATCTCGCGATACGCCAGTCAGCGTCGCGCGTAGACAACACTCGAGTGTCGTCTAATAGTCGAAGATCTGACACAGGTTTCCACATCAACTTTTCTGATGATACCAGGGATAAAAAGTAAATATTTCAGAGTGGACTTTCCTTAGTCAGTCTAGATTTTGGCAAGGCTATATTTACTATACGACGGAAAGAGATAGTACAAGTACTCTTTATTGCACACCTCATAAAATATACAGGAGAAATACAATGCAAGAAATTAAAATTAGAGGTAAACAACAGGCGGTCTTATCGCTAAAGAGCGATCTCTTCCAGACAACCTTTAGTATAGAGATATAGTAATCACTGCAATGATTCTGCTGGTCGTCACATACACAATGGTCCACCAGTGCCCTTGTGACCTACTTACAGAATAATTTTCATAATATTAATATACGAGTAGGTAGTGTTAGTTTTCAACTCACAAACAAATAAATAAAACTAGGAAAAACGATGGGATTCAGTGGATGAATGGCGGGGACTTGTACTATAACTGACGGGCGGGCAAACAACACCGCCTTAATTAGCGCATTATGTATACTTCAGGCTTTGTTCCAGCCAGGCGGCTCCGTCGGTCGGCGGAACCCCCTAATGATGCGAGGGACAGATGCTACTCTATACGTTTGAGATCGCAGCTCAGGATGTATCTTCTCCTAAATATATAAGTAGAGTAAATAGGTGGTTGTTTGTACTTTTATAAATACCCGCATATTTTAATTTTCTTTTTTGTCGGATCTCCAGTGGCATCTCTCACGGATTCATTAGTCTGTTGTGATTTGTGATAGCATTTGCAAATTAATCAAATAATTCAAAATTTCTTTATTCAAGACAACAGTGGTCCATGATAGTTAGTAAACTTAAAACTAGGTTAGTTAACTATATAATTACTTATACTACACTAATACCTACTATACCTAATTGACATAATAAACCTGCTCAGAATGAGGGTTTATTAATGCCGATATCCAGTACCTCTGCAGAGGACTGTCGGCTCTGTCAACTAATATACTTAGAATACTGTTGGAACTACCCTGTATTCTGGTTTTAATGGATGCTATTTTTTTGCGCATTATGGCGTGAAAATCATCTACGCGAGCATCAGCAAACATACCTGATGCACTGCAGAATCTGGGTAGTCCCATCAACATTCTAAATATATTATTATAGAGAACACGGAAGGAGTTGAGGGCTCTTTGGGTGTAACTTACCCACAGGCCACTTGTGTAGAACGATTGACAGAACGCTTTGAACAAAGTTATCTTTACTTCTCCAGAACAATGAGTGAACCTGCGGGCCAGCATATTCCCTCGAACCGCCAACGCCCTGCGTTCCCTATCTATATCACAATCGTCTCTTAAGTCACTTGTTATTATGTGACCTAAATATTTAAATCGGTCAACCTTCTTCATCTCCTCACCACACAGCTTCATAGGCGGCAGGAAACCTGAGAATATACCACGCACGTCGAAAACCATAACCTCACTCTTTTGACAGTTATATTTTAGTCCGTGATTCGAGGCATAATTCTCGCACGTGCGTAGCAGATCCCTCAGCGCGCAGACCGACGGACTCAGCAACACCATGTCATCCGCATAACTGATGTTGTTGACCATTTTGCCATCTATCGAACATCCCGCATGCATGTTGCTGAGTCCGACAGTCAGCTCGTTCACATACAGGCAGAAAAGCTTCGGCGACGTCAGGCCTCCTTGCCTCACACCACACTCTAACCGGTATGTGTCGACACTGAACCCGCCCATTTTACACAATTATCCTGATGTGCATACCAGTGGCTAAACAAGTCTACCAGCTCTCTAGGCATGCCAGTGGTCTCCAACTTATTCCAAAGAATTTCATATGAAACCAAGTCGAACGCCCTCGACAAATCCAAAAAACAACTATAAACTGGAGTTTTTCTTTGTGTGTAGTACCTGACGGTCTCCTTTAGGGTAAAAATTGCACTTTCCGTCGAGAGGCCGGTTTGAAACCCGAATTGTGCGTCGTGCAGATGTAAATGTTTACCCAACTGGCCGCGCGGCGACTTGCCTCGGCTCATGTGCTTTATAATATGAAAAACGTTTCGTGCCGAAAAATAAACCGGCGGCGAGTCGCTGAAACGTTGCCCAGCATCGAGCACCCTCTCCCGCTGCCCCGCACCCGGCGACGAACTCACAGTTTTAGGTATAGGCAAGGCCTGAACTTTAAATTGTTCCATGAAAAGATTAGCAACACTTTTAGGGTCACTGACACCGTCCACACAGGTAGGTACACTAGGCTTGGAATTTAAATTTCGAGTACATTTCCAAAATGCTTTAAAATCCTTTTTTTCATGCTGTTTAGCTATTATATCCATTTTAATTTTATTTTCGTTCTTAATACACCACCTCAATTTACTTTTAAAACATTTACGAGATTGGCACATTGATTCATAAAAAGTACCAGATAACGGTTTACCATACAATAACCATACTTCAAAACATTGCCTAGCCTCTCTGTGCGCTTCGCTGACGTGTAGATTCCAACCTACAACTTTTTTCTTACGCCCGCTTGTCCTGCCTTTGTAGGTCAAGGTCGCCGCAAGAGATAACGCATCAATTATTTCAATATACAAACTATCGATATTATCGATAAATTATGTAGGAAAAATAAATAATAAAGAATGAAAATAGACACGTCTAAGTTGAATTGTGTGAAAAAATCACACGAGTAGGTACTTTTATGTTTAGTGTTGAATAAATCCACCGACGTCTATCCGTTTGATCGATAGTTTAATAGGGGCGAGCATGATAACCTAACGTATTAGCTGCGCTGACAGTCGGTAGTGACAGGTGTCAGGTAAGTGCGTTGTTACCGAGATTTATGAAACATTCGTCGTGACAATAGTCATTAATTGTCGCATGTCATTTTTGTGAAACGTGCAGTTTGGCTGCCGTTGCTACAAAAGTAACGGTTAAGTATTTATATAATATACTATATCCACTAAATGCAGTTAGTTGGACTTATAAATGCAGATAAAAGTATTACAGGTTAACATATAGGTACCTACGTTGCGGTCGGTGGAAGTGCGCTTAACCTATGTATCAAAATATATCACAACAAGTCACCATTAGAAACATATATTCAGAAAAGTTTTACAAAACTGTTCCATTTTTATGAATGTGGCTCGCGCGCTTGAATTTATATCCCGTCGTTTGTACACTTGCTCTTGTACATTTAAATTATATTTGTTGAGGGTAGGTAGCCAACGGCGTGACCCACACATAACAAAACTTCAAATAGGTCGAACCGTAGGTGTAAAATCTTACTTAGGTACCCCACAATCGTTAAACATGTCACGCTAAACTGGAAATTATTTCTAAAACTTTTATTTGGTTCTAGTTTTTACATAGTGCTCCAGTCAGTTAGACCCAAGATCATGATTACACGGGCGTATTTAATTTAACTTCCGACGAACTTATTCGGAGAACGTAGTCTTTAAAGGTGGCTTCTGACGCAGGAGACTTGCTTTTGTATATTAGGTAGACGTTGACCAAATAATGACTTTTGTTTTATATAACCTAGAAAAAAAGTAGCCTGTTTGTCATTCTTCTGATTTCAGGTGAAAATCATTTATATTTCCCGTTTTGGTATGCCATAAAACGGCCCAACATGTTTAGAACTCATATGGAGCTCTTCTTCAGGGACAGCCATCCTTGCTGCTACGCGACTAATGGCCCACTCACCTCCTGACAATTCTTGGTAATTTTTACGTGAGCATAAATAGTTTTTATAATTATTATGTCTGAGCCTAATGGGAGATATGTTTAAAATTCTATAGCCATTGTTAGGTTTAAACCAATGTAATGCAATGTAATTTTCGATAAATCGAAACTAAATTAGCATTAGACCGTGTACGTAATATCCCTCTCGAATAATGTATGCAAAACAGCTGGCGCGATGCTAATGTGCTTGCGGACGCTACTTCATTAGCCTAATACCAAATAACTGTAATTTTCACTACTTGTATCAAATTAATTACGTCAGTTGTGTCACAATGGAGCAGGAAGGCTTGTAATAATTGGCAGATGTTTAAATATAAAGTAAGTATTTACTTCAGTAGTATACGGCTCATTTAGTACTGCAGCACCAACTTTAAAATATTTAGAAGTTGTAGTTTTTCGGGCCGATAGTACAGCGTGTAACCAGTAGTAGATTTTAGTGCTATCACAGATTATATAATACTATACTGTGCTATGAACCAATATTTAAACAAACCGTTAATTTAGTGTTAACTACCAGGGCGTAATTAAGTAATTTTTTTAGCAGAAATATTGCGTACACTTGTTTGACAAACTGGCTTTTATAGGCAGGATGACTAAGCGCGAATAAAAACGAGTTACATTACACGCTGAATTATTTTACAAGAAAAACGTACATATTAATTTAATTTATAAAAAAACACATTCATTAGGGCCTTGGCTAAGAACTTGTAAAGTTTAAAGTTGTCTCAAATTACACGCTATATAATAATGCTATGTATTATGACCTAATTTTTATTTGTCAAGGTAATTTCGAATACAGATACTGCGAATACATGAAGTAGAATGAAACGTTCCAAACCCAATAAAAACGTGTTTGTTTCTACTGGAAAGCTCCTTGCCGCCTGGGAAAACCTTGACAGGTGAAGTAAACGAGGTAAGATTTCCAGCAAATGCACGCACTAGGAGAGAGAACAAAATGGCTGCTTGCCTCGTGCCCGACGCAGCGGCGGGAACTGAGTCAAGTGCGCGCTTAGCGCAGTTATAGCTCACTCCACGTCGCCCGCCAATAAATCAACCACCTTCAGGGTTGCCGAGACGTGTGTCTTGAAACCACGATTTAAACCTATGACAAGAGGAGAGGAGTAAAAGAAGTGTTATAACTTAAAAGCCGTCTGTTTATGGGGGGACAGCGTCATATTATTCGTAATTCGTCACTCTTAAATCTGTGTGTGTTTTTGTTATGTCATAGGGGGCAAATGAGTAAACGGATCGCCTGAAGAAAAGCGACTACCGTCGCCCATAGACACCTGCAACACCACCGGAGTCACAAGTGCGTTGCTGGCCTTTCAGGTTGCAATTTTTAGTGTATTCGTAGATTTAGATTTAGGAGTTGAGAAAATATCCTTTCTTTGTTTACCCACTATATCGATAGAAATCTCGGCAAGTATAAACAAAACCCATGAATGTCGAAAGCATTTAGCAATGAAGGCAATTAGATAAACGACAAGACTGCGACTTGTTTTCGATGCAACCGCACAGAGCAAGGGTGAGGAAGCTGCGCATCCACACCGCATCGCTTGCCAATGCTTAAATCAGTCGCCTTCTACATATAGGGGTGGCATTAGTTTTATTTTCAACTTCGCCTTTAGGATATGAAGTAATTGAAAACTTTTTGAGCGTGGGATCAGAGTAGTAAATAATACCGGTTATTTAAAGGGAAGGGTCAAGAAATAGAACAATAGTACAGGTGGTGTCGACGTGACTGCGGCACGGAACCGAGTTGAGTGGTTGAAGCACCGTAGCTTACACGTTGCCTGCCAATAAATTGACCTGTCTTAGGGTTGCCGCGCTTATCACACATTTAGTAAAATGTAAGTCTAGGGTCGCTTTTCCACCTACCGGTAGGAAAAAATATTATTCTATAATAACATTCGTTGATAATTTTTATCGATTTATTATTAATTAAAGATTATTTTACTTGTAGTAATAAAATATAACAAAATGATTTAATGAGGCACAGCGAAATTAAACCTATAATAAAATAATATACACATAATTTATGAAAAACTAAATAACAATTACGTAATTTTTACCAGTCTAATGCTTTTCTTTTTAAATTGAAAACTCGAGCAATTATTTTGTTAGATAAAATAAAAAATTATATGTCGTTCATCCCTAATATTTCCACAAGTCTGCACTTTAAAACGATGTAGGTGAAAACCGGGCATCATGTCGAATGGCGGGCTGGCAACCCTGCGCCGCCGCTACCTAGAGCTTGCGACATCATCTATCATATTTTAAAGTCCGCGTCGCTACATCCGCTGGAAGTTATTGAATTTCCAAAGAGCAGGGATTTTTACTTTATTTGCGGCGCCGCGGGGTCTCGGGGCTGTCGTCAGGGCTGCCGCTGCGCTAAAAATAAACCCGTAGGGCTGCCGCTCCACGAGTGTCCGCGCACTTTAATTAAGAGAAACTCGAAAGTGTTTGGGCAGCATCTTGCAAACGCAGATGTTGTTCTAGTGGCGAACTAACTCAATTACGGATATAGTATGTATTTATAGTTTATGAAAGTGTTACGTAATAATATGTGACATAATAAAATATATTTGAGTTATGGGTGTGCAATTTTTTGGTTTTTATCTGGATCCCATATTAGATGTTTTCCTCTAAAAATATAATCTGTAAGATTTCCAATCAGTATTTTTTTCCACCGTGAAACCGCAAACTATTGAGTGGACATTCAGAGTTCAGTGTCAATTGACAGTGAAAAAGTGTAAGATTAAGTTAAGTGATATTAATATATGAATAGAATAGGATAGAATATACTTTATTGCACACCTCAACAGGAAATAAATACGAACAAATTCCGATTACACATAACATTCAATAGAGGTATACAACAGGCGGTCTTATCGCTAAAGAGCGATCTCTTCCAGACAACCTTTGGGTAGCGAAATTAAATTAAAACGTCAGAAATATATAAATTCTAAATTCTCATTCATAATATATATTACTTTGCTTAATTTTACCATACGTATTTGTCCTCATAGTCATAACAGACTTTTTCACAAGATCCACATTAATAATCCTCAACCCATCAGATGTCAGCAGTGAGTGCGAGCGTCACGTGTCGCCGTCACGGCGTGCTGCAAACGTCACGTAATCACGCCGTGGCGCCGAGCTTATGAAAAAGCTCATATAGTGGCACTTATGACACTGTAATAAGCTCTAGGAAAGCTCTTCTTAGAGTTATTAAAATATTCCGTGTACTGGAAAAGCTTTTACCGTAACTATTGCGAATATAAAGAAAATTATCGTTTTATGTTTTTATTATCGTATTTAAAATTTAATATCTTTATAGTAGTGGAGCTCATGCACAAAGTGAACAATGTCAAAAAAGGACAGAATTTTCCAGCTGATAATACAAAAATCCTGGCTACGTCGCCGAGTGTAGTTTGTAACGTAGATAACGGTATTAATTTTTGAACAGTACCTAGTACTTTCTGTTCTGGATCATAAACCTAAGCTTATTCCGTCTTAGCAAATCGTGGCATCCCGATGTATTGTAGCCTGTGTCTCTACCGCGGAGTAGGCTCTGCATGTTTGATGCGGGGTAATGGCGGTGAGAGTATCAGGCGTGCGAATAGAGGGGCTACTCTGAAGTTACAAATTATATGTTGGTATCGTACCGTCTCACGCTCATCCAAATATAGTTTAACACGTGAGCGAGAGGGTTGACATGATACGCATTTCAAATTTCAAACTTCAGAGTAACTCATCAGGTCGGGGCGCCGCTGGAGCTCTTTCCTACTTTATTGGATGGGAATCCTCGCAAAACCTAGTAAAAGTATGTAAACAGCAGCTGTTAAGTAGTTTTATGTCAGTTTGTTAATATAGAGATGGATCATCAAATTACATCATAATTACTTATAAAAGGATTGTGCAGTGCAGTAAAAAATGGGACACTAGTCAGTTCCTTTTAGGCAAAATCACTGGCACACTCAACAAAATTGGGCTCTCACCCGCCATTAAATTACCTTAAAGTAACGTTACTAGTGCAAATTAAATGTGAAACTCTACAATGATGGATATGTTGCAAGGTTGTCCACAAACAGAGAGTAGTTTTAAGGGTCGTGGTTTTACCCAGCCTTTGGTCGTCGATCAACTTTGTGACAACATGTTTTGAGGCCAGAGCTCGCTACGGCTGAGAAAAAGCCTCCTTAACTGCTCGCCTCAATCCGGCGCCATCTCTGGCCAGCCGTTAAGAGAAAGTTACGTGGTGTTATACTCGTAAAGACGACACTATTTCAAGAGGCTTGTCGGCTCGCAGGGCGACTTGTGCTGAAACCTGGGGCCTGATTTTTCATTACTTATTGCACAAAATGTATATTAACTATCCAAGTCTAGTATTGCTAACAAACAATTTAGCCTTCGTTTAAATAGTGTTAATAGTGGAAAAGTTGTAGGGTTTTAGACGTATAGAGCCTTTTTAAAGGAAATTCTAAGCTTGGAGACAATAACGTGTACATTGACATTTTACTGCAACCTAAAGCTATACCGCAAAGCAATAGGGGTCTCGAGTGTTAGCTAACTAATACCACACTAATACAGACTTATCTTTACTGTTATAAAACGAGGTAACGTCTTATTGTCGGCTGCCAGCCGTGCGGTGAAATACCCTTTATTGCCCAAGGAACACGCGCCACCAGAGAAGACGTAAATTGCATCTATTTCCTCCCTTTGTGCCTTTGCGGGAAGGTAACTAGTGCGAAAGGATTGGAGGGAAATCTCTTTAAAAATATCCGGATAAAGGCAGCACAATGGTCGTCCTCGCCGCGTTAAAGAGCTTATGTGCGTTGAATTATCCTTTACATGCGCCCTTTTAGAGACTCAGAGATATCTCACGTACTTAACTGATAGTCAGCGGCGTCTATTCGAGGCCTGCGAACTTTGAACTTTGGTTTTAGTCGA
Organism: Apotomis turbidana; assembly: GCA_905147355.2. Lineage (NCBI taxonomy): Eukaryota > Metazoa > Arthropoda > Insecta > Lepidoptera > Tortricidae > Apotomis > Apotomis turbidana. Next base: position 390,626 of record LR990283.1, read on the forward strand.
GTAAACAGAAGTGGGTTATGGGCACGTTCGCGGACCGGAACGTCGCGCGATATTTGATTTAATTGCGCAATTTATAAAAAGCTTTTACCCCAATATGGCGGCGGTCTATTTATAGAAGCTGAATAATCAGTGTTTTATTTCAAATATCGAACTCGTCGGAGAAAACTTACTCGCGCGGGTTCTAATCAACTAATCATAATATATCGCAGACTGAAAACAGAAAAGACGTAGATGTTTTCCAGTTTCTTAATTGATCCTACCGAATCCTAGCTCAAACTAATCTCTGCTTAAGCACAGCACGGCGTCAAAATTAGCTGATATTTTTTCTAAAATTGTTTGCTACTTTGTATGCACATACTGTACGTTGCCATAAGAGCGTCAGAGCCGCGGGCCGAGGTACCGGGCGCACCTCTCGGGCCCGCAGCAGCGTAGCCGGGATTTCATGCGCGCATGCAGCGTGCGTGCCGTGCATACGCATCGTACACTCAGCAGCAACACTCGCTATGCAGAAGCACATAATTTGCATTATGGTTAAACCTCACTATATTTGCAGTCGTTTCTAATGGAGTCGCTGCACTGTACTTCAACCCTCTGCACACCGAAGTCTAAGGTCTACAGCAGTTGAATGAACATAATTGGAAAATGTCTTCAAGCTCCTGGACTGAAAAAAATCGCACCAATGGGAATGTCGTGTATTGTACCTACACCCTTAAAAAGTCCAGACCTCGGTCGACTGAACGCGTGGTCATGGCGAGGACTGTTTTAACTCGTTAGCAGGGTCGCAAGCACCTGCTTGCGAGTATCAAACCTGCGTGATGGGTGTGCCTTATTTTCTATGCAGACTCAGTTTTGTAAGCTACGGAAACTGTATACGCGATAGTCACGGCACGTACAGTCGTACACCCTTCACCTGTTGTGGGAATTCTGCGGATTGGCCGCGTTCCCGAATCGAACATATTTCACTGCATTTTCTAAAGCTCTACTTAGTTTTGCTTTGCCGTATTTGTAGTTCAAAAGAACAATGTAGAATAGGAATGCCTGAACGAGATAATATATTCCGATTTTCAACGATTATTCTTAGGATAATATTCAAACGTCGTGTATTTACATGCTTCTCGTGTGCTGTTTTATTCTTTTCTGATTTTTATGATATGGGGAAGCAAACGAGAACACGGGTCGCCTGATGGCAAGCGATTATCGTCACCCATGGACACCTGCTACAACTTACTCTACTGACTTGACAATGCATTAAGACTAAAGCAACGTACAATATTTAATCAAATAAGGGTATTTGAATTAAATACACTGATCACACATTTAAATTAGTAGAAATCAGCGAAGGGATGTTGGGGTCATTAGCGGTGGCTGGCTGTTGATTGTCGAGCGATTAACACCTGCAGTGCTGACTAGACAGGACAGGTGTGGCTCGCAGCAACTGTTATGGGGTTTATCGATACACAGGGCCCACATTCAATGTTAAATTGCCATGTTGCTGATTGCGATATACCGGACATATTTCGAACTTATCCGTTATCAATTAATCAAAGGCCGTTCAGTTTTTTACAGACTATACATACAGTGTCATGTAGGAAAACAACACTTTTCATGGCTAAGCAAGCTAATACGAGAATAGCACACACGTCAAAATACATCGTCAAAGTAGTTACATATCTCGGGCACACTCTTTCAAAAAACAATGTTTTGAGAATGACAGAACCATCAATAGCTTTATTGAAGGCTGCCTTGGACCACCAGTAATGTTGATGACACGCACGGGTATCCATATTTCAGTATCGGGCGAATTGCGGGGACTTGTCACGCGGAGAATGATGCGCTCGATTTGTTTGAGGGATCGCCTCGTGCGCCCTGCGAACTGCGAGCGAACCCTGGCAGCTCACCCGAACACTCATATCAGAAACATACAAATAACAAAAAATGTTAAAAGCTCGCAATATTGTGCATGCCTTCTAACCAGTTGGATCGTCACAGAGATATATTTGGCAAAAATTTGAGGCGTCACTGATAGATTGACTGCTTTTAATGATCCTGCATCAACTGCTAGTTTCTGTTTGGCCCTATGGTTGACTGGTAGAATATGCTTCATGGCTTTAAGTCCGCCATTTATACAATTGACTATTTTGTATTTGTGCAATAAGGTCTGAATAAATAAATTATCTATATATATCTAGTAAAAAAGTAGGTGATTAATTTCTTACTCTTAATTTTTAGCACAATTAGGTATAACTTTACTATCTCAATGTAGCGGCTTTATGACTGTGGCGACAAACGGTGTGCTCGACTCTCCACAGAAGCCGTAGTTTAGTTTTAAATTTGGTTCATAATCTTGTTATTTCAAAATCCGAGTTCGGTAAATGTTGTGGGCGCCAGATATGAACTTAGCATCGAACACACCGAAAAGAGTACTTATGGGCTTAAAAGGATTTTAATGCATTATACTTAGGTATAACATTGGACAGTAATTTGCAATGGAGTCCACATATAGCAGTGCTTGCAGGTAAATTAAGTTCAGCGGCGTACGCCGTTAGGAAAATCAGACAATTGAGTAATGTTGATACAGCTCGCTTAGTTTATCATAGTTATTTTCATAGTGTCCTGTCATATGGTATTCTGGTTTGGGGCAAAGCAGCTGACATTCAGACTATATTTGTGCTACAAAAAAGAGCCATTCGTTCTATATATAACCTAAATTCTCGTGACTCCTTAAGAGACATTTTCAAAGATATAAACATCTTGACTGTAGCGTCCCAATATATTTATGAGAGTATTATGTATGTTATTAGAAACATAGATTCAGTTACAAAAATTCCGATGTCCACAGTTTTAACACTAGAAATAAAAATAAAATTGCTATTAGAAAGTTTCGTGTTCGTAAAGTAAGTAAATCATTTTTAGGCCAATGTATTCATTTTTATAACAAGTTACCTGATCATGTTTTAAAATTAGCCTTTCCATCTCTCAAAAAATATTTAAAAAAATCTCTAATGTCAAAAGCATATTATACAGTAGAGGACTATCTGACAGACAAAAATGCATGGCCTGAACCAGAAACCGCGTAGCTGACTCCTTCTTAGATTGTACCTAACTAGTTTAAGGGACACAGTTCTAATAAGAAAGCATATCAAACGTACATACATTGTGATAAACCGTCAGGCTTTCTTGTAGTTTCTATTTTATTCTTACACTTTTCCTCACTTATGTCTTAAAATACACTTTTAATATGTTTTCTTGTAGAACTACGTATAGTTAAGTTCATATTATTGTAATAATTAAGTACTTATGCTTTCTGAAAAAATGACTGACTGTTGAGTTTCTTTCGGCGTTTCTTCTCAACAGTGGTCTCCTCTTGTGAAATGCCGGTAGACTCAGACATGTAAAAGTGTCCTTGTGGCCTACTTGCAGAATAAAGTTCATTATTTCATTATTTCATTATTTCAATGCATTATCGAAGTTACAACCAAAATGCAATCGAACGATCAGTTTATTTAAATGAAATCTGTGTTACATTACGGAATTACAAAATACTTTAGTGTGGTTAGAAGATAATAAACTGAAATTAAATTATGATAAAACTAAGGTCATTAAGTTTAGAAGTAGTAATACCTCTCAACCTGATATAAAAATCAAATGTAATAACACCGATATACAATTAGTAGATTCTGCAACGTTCCTGGGTGTCACACTGGACGAGCGTCTTAATTGGAAAGCACACGTTGAAAACGTATGTACAAGACTGGACAGATTTGTATTTGCGTTACGACGCCTTAAGTCTGTGGCTTCAAGAGAGGCTGCATTGTCAGCATTTCATGGATACGTTTCCTCGCTTTTGCGATACGGACTTGTTGTTTGGGGTAATTGTACTGAAGCCCAGAGAGCGTTTCTAATTCAAAAAAAATGTATTAGAGCCGTATATGGTGCGGATTATCTTGCTCATTGTAAACCATTATTTCAAGAACTAAATATACTACCGCTACCGTGTCTGTACATTTTAGAAATCACCAAATTTGTTCAAAAACACCCTCATCTCTTTCCATTACATGACGTCATCATAAAAAAAACAAATAGGCCTAGTAGGAATCCGCTCAAACTATATCAGCCAAGACAAAAATTGAAAATGTTTGGCTCAAACGCATATTGTATGGCTATAAAGTTATATAATAAAGTACCAGAGCAGTTCAAAGCATTACACACACGTGAATTCGAAAAAAAAATGTTTAAATTGCTTTTAAATGAATGTTTTTATACTGTAACAGATTTTTTAAACTATGACAACTCTAACTATTGTAAATAAATTTCAAATGTATACATGTTTTATAAGGGTGCATGTTATTTTTGTAAGGACTTAATTTTAATTATTTTTAATATTAATTGACATATTTATATTTAATTGATTGCAATATTAACTTTAATATAATTTAATTTAATAATTTAATTGACATGTTTACTAGCAATACTATAATAACATTTCTACGCCAATACTGGCCGAATATGTAGCACTAAGACACTTTATAATAACCAAATGTACCATATTCTTGGAAATAAATAATTATGAATTATGAATTATGAATTATGAATTATGAATTATGAATTATGAATTATGAATTATGAACTGTTTTCTAAAGTGTGAAATGCTGATGGAGTACCAAATTCGGTGTTTTAAAGGAGGGCGAGGTCGCTGCGTGCCACGGCAGCACTTTAGAGCACCGTTGCAGAATGTTATTAAGATGATAATATTTGCAGCGTCTCTGCAGCCAGGGACGAAGCGCGAAATAGCGGAGAATAGCGCAGAATGGCGGAGAATATAGCGTAAAATAGCAGAGTCGCGCGGCCCGCGCGGGGAATGCGGCCGATAAACCGGTGTTCCACTTCTTAGCCCGCCTCGGAGCTGGCATTAGCGCGTGCTATTCACGCTTAAAACTGTTATTCACCCTCCCTCGACATTTTTCTTATCCCGACGTGACGACGAATAGCATTTTAAACGTGTTCCGAGCGCTTCCGGGCGAGCTGCCAGTCGCAGACACACTCGAGCGCTCACCGGAACTAACCGTTTCTAACTTTCTTAAAATGGCGGCATACGTGACCTCCACGTTTGCCGCGCGGGAAATCATTTACTTAACTAATTTATTTATTTAACCACGCTACTCTCGTGAGGTTTCAAACACAGCAAAAACCCCGCTTTTCTAAAACAACGTTTTTCGCAGCCATTTATCAATAAACGCGCACTTTTATTCATATCAGCCGTGTTAAAGTTCTAAAGTTGGGCCATTACGCACGGGCGCGGCGATATATCACGCGATCACCCGAATGCAGCCTTATTTACATCACAATACGTCGTTCACGCGCGTAGCCGGGAACAACATTTTTCGCATTTTTCCGCGTGATGTGAAAAGTTAGCCGGCGCCGCGGCGCGGCAGATTCATCAAAATTAGGCTCGTGGCGGCAACACTCGCGCGGCAGCGCCTCCGCCGCCGCCGCCGCCGCCGCTGATCAAAGAGAGCGCGGACCGCCCCGCCTCGCGACGTCCGTAATTGCGTTGCGTAACTTAATATAATTTCTTTGGTTTGTATTACCCGCCGGCTGATGATAACTCTTCAAAGGCTTCGAGACTCTTATTAGTATCACATTCGTACCCGTAATTATGAGCGCCTCGCATTTGTTTGCGACACAAAGGCTTTCCGCTTTCGTCTCGATGGAAGTAGCGTTTATGTGTAGCACATTTTTAACTTCATACGGCTTCGGAACTTGGCAACGGCCGCGACATACTTTATCGGGGCGCCTTCTACTTTGTCTCCGAAACTTTTACCTTCTGCGAGCACCTCAGTCGTAAGTGCTTTAGCCTACATAAACACGGCCTCGATCCGACGCGACGCGGGATTCGGAGCTATTCGATACATTTTCGGCCAATCGAATAACGCTACAGATCGCGGACATGCCCCGCCCGGGGTAATCCGATGGCGATTCCTCAAACAATGTTACAGTAAATAGTTTAGTGAGCATGCCGAGAAGCCTGGGAATGCGCCGGGGCCGGAAGTGCGTGCGGTAAAAAACGACCGAGAACCCGGTAATTGATATCTGCAGAATTCGCTCCGGGACGCGGAGCATGAAGGCTGTTTACGGTTTAAGGACGTCTTATTTTTACTAGCATTTTACTTTGATAAAGAACATTACAAAGTTAATGATGGATCACGCTCGTCTCTTTGATGTGTATTTTCTTATTTTTGGACTTGACATATACCGAGAAAAAGGGTTGCCTAATAAAAACCTAAGATATTATAGATTAGCATTAGATAAGTAGTCTACGTTTTAATCCAAGATTTAATATTTTTTCTATCTGTGTAACAAGTTTCAGAACCATTAGATGTATGTCATTGGACTGGTCCTGTTAGACAGGAGTGGAATAGATTATAATAGAGTAAGTTCCCTAAATATGGACTACCTTATGGATTTAATGAAATAAAACGCAGAAGTTTAAAGTTAAACAAGTGTAATTAATGTCAGTCAGTCGAGAAACTATCTAGTAATTACATCCTATGCCAAAATTGCAATAAAAAACAAATCCTCAAACAATATTTTAGTTTTTATAAAATATGTCGTACTTAGGTATTACAAAAGAGGTAGCTTAATATGGACCACTAGGTATTTAATACGGAATAGGGGTACAAAATATGGACCATGATATTTTGAGTATGATATAATCTTAATTTTGCAAAAAATATAAGGAACTTATTCATGTAATCAGTCTTAAATGACAAGTAAATATATGTTTTAAAACCCCGCCTTGAAATGCCATTATTTTTAGCAATATTCCCATCAAAATTAAATATGACTAACAGCAGCATATTTACCATGGTGCAAAACACAGAATTTTAAAGTCAAACTAGTCTAATTAATGTGGATCAGTCGAAAAACAATCTAGTACTTACATCCTATAATAAAAATGCAATAAAGAAACAAATCCTCTAACAACATTTTCTTTTTTATAAACTATGCCAAACATAAGTCTTACAACAGAGGTAACTTAATATGGACCACTAAGGTATTTGTATGATATTTTGAGTAAGGAACTTCTTTATATAATTAGTCTTAAATAACAAACAAATATAATTGCAAACCCCCTCTTTGGCATAATGCAAAATCGAATGTCTTTCATTTTTTGCAATATTCACATAAAAACAAAACGCCATCTACACCAGCGCATTCCTCATGTGCCCATCGCTGACAAGAAGGACACTGTACCCACTGCTCCCCACGAACGTCCTCCGAAAAGAGACCATCGCAATACAAACATTTAGCGTTATCAGTCTCACTTCGATCTGGACTTTCATCTGTATCATACACTTTATATCTTTCCGCGTCAACCCGAACCCTGATGCCTCCATTTCAAGCACATATTTCGCTAAGTCAGCCTCTAATTCGGCAGTAAGTGTAGCTTTCCTTCCAAGTTTAAAATTTGTCACCTCCTCTAGTGGTATATTATCATTTTTTTTAGATAAACGTATGAGGGTCGTTTTTGGAACGCCAAAAACTTTTGAGGCTTTTAAAAAACCCATTTTTTTTTCACGGATAGCCAGTATAGCCATAGTCATTGAGTCTTTGTCCCATATTTGCCTCTTTGATGTCGATGCCATGACCTTAAACAAATAAATTTTCGAATGTAGATACCTACTTATTATATGGATTCACAAGTAGTCCATATTGTCATCATACCTCATAATATGGACCACTAGACCATATATGAAACCTCACTATGGGTCCATAATAAAAGCCAGTGCCTTTTGAGCGTTAAACATTTAACAAAAATTATAGGTATGGCATACAGTTACACATTATATCAAGAATATTCCCTAACAAAACACTGTTTCTAAAAAATGTAGATTCAAGAATAAGTTGCTGTAATTAACGTAGTAATAATCTTACAAAACTCACCGTAAAGTTACATGAAATGTGCCTACTATTTCAAAATGGCGATCACTGACGCGTACGGACATGTAGCCTCGTGGCAATCGACTGACAGAGGGGCGCGAAGCCAGGGCATCAAAAGCGGCTCACCTCACTGCGATAGCAGTGCCACCTAGCGAACTATTGTCGTGGTCCATATTATGTGACTGGTCCATATTTAGGGAATTTACTCTACTAAATACTTTTCGCTTTGCATCTCTTACTTGCTTTAGTAATATAAGCATTAATTATTTTACTATGGAAGCAGGCGTTTATCTCTTGAAAGTCTGACAAAGCTATCTCCATATTTGTCGCTTCCGCGTCGTCGGCGATGTATCAACTCTCACGCAGCGGATACGATGATTGGATTCTAAACGTGGGAAATACGCGAATCAATGCTTTAAGACAAAGATGTCATCGATTTACTTTTATATGTTTATGATCAACTGGAATTGGTCCTGCTCAATGCAAAATAGGTAGCTCTTTCGGTAGGATAATGATAGTGGTTGCTTTAAAATAAAACAGATATTGTCGTGCTGATCGTTCAGTGGAATCAATTTGAGTACCTAACTATTTATGGCTTTAGATTGATTTGCTTTCACAATATTATTTTAAATTGCTTTTGTAAAGCTATATGAGTTTAAAAAAATTGTAGATTCAGTCGTTAGGTAAGGTTTGTTTTATCATATTCACAAAAAATATAGCCACGGTTTCAGAGAAGAACAGAAAAGTTCGGTCCGATAACATGAAACGCTCTATGAAATGTCTGGGAGGATCAGAATTCTATTAGTCTAGTAGTCAGTTAAGTAATGAAATAAGAAACGAATGTCTTACGATCTGACCTTTCAAGTAAAAATACTATACTCGTATAAGTAAGTCGCAATAAAATCGACTTATAAAAATGTGATGAAGTGCTGGCTGTCCGATCCGTCACATTAGGCCGCGCTCACACCGGCGTCGGCGACGCCGCGTGTTTGTTGACGCGACAGCTCCTAAGTGGCAGCAATACACAAATACTTCGACTAGTGATGTGTCGCGGAAATATTTCATACTATTAACTAAATGAATGAAACTATTTTATATTGTGTATTTTTTTTCGTTTTACATTATTTTATCAATATTTTTGAAGGTTATTTTTTATTAGGATTTATTTTAATGATAAGTGTGGCTTTGGCATTTTTAATAACGAAATTATAAAATTTCTGGAAACTATTGCGAATTCTTGAGAAAACTTTTTACGTCTCGTCATTTACTGCTTAAGGATGACTTAAGTGAAGGACCCCTGTGTATAAGTTCAAGTTCATTCAAGTGTAAGTATGCCGTTTCTACGTCTAACCTGCACCTACGAGTAAAACGCTTGGCCGAAGGTCGCAAGGTTTTGAAATGATCAAACGCATCATCATAATATCAGCTTCAAACACGCAATTACTGGTGAAGGACCCAGCTCCGATCTACACAATAACCGGTTACCACGCTTTTCTGCTCCAACGGTTCGATTCGTGATCTTAGCCAGATCATGGACTGGAGGTTGGGGGTCATCCCCCGATGCGGTCTCCTGCCTTCCTTCAATGAATGATGATTGATGATGATAGCAAAAACATTAAAATGTGCGCATATAATATATTAATTTAATATTTCTATTGTTTGATTGAGATCAAGCACCTGCTGTTAATTTTAAAGTGAAATCTAGGTCCTTCAATTTGATTCCGTCCCTACAGCAGCACATCCCTATTCGCGCCGGTCGCGTCGGGATCTTCGCGCGGACTTGATAAAGTTTACGGCTCAGCGTGAGCGACAATCGTTCCCGTATAACTGTCACCCACGACAGCTGCTGTGATGGGGAACTTTCTGCAACTTTGTAAGTACAAACTTACCTATAATACTCGTAGACTGTAAATATAATAGATACGTATCAGCATCCGTATGTAGCAGTCAACTGTGGGAAATAGACCTCCTCCAATACGCGTCATTCTATCCTGTTTTTGGTTTCTCATATCCGGTATCTGCTAGTGCCTATCTCAAATAAGCCACTATGTTTCCTAAGGCATGGTCTTAAAATTAGAATTAAGTAGTTCAGTCTAATGGCAGTGCCCTCATCAGGTATTAGGTATGACATTTTCTTGACTATAAATATATTTAGTCTACAACTTTGAACGTAATTATTTCCAAAACTCGAGTAAATGTAGCAGCACATGTATTAACTAAATTGAATAAACAGCAAGCAGCCAGCGTCATAAATAAACCAAGTAATGCTATTGGTATTAATAAAAAGTTCAAGCAGGTAGGTACACACTAAGCCGGCAGTAGGCTCGTAATGATACATTTGTTTGTATCAGTTTGTGCGACGCGGCGATTCGGCTGAGTAATGACGTTATTACGTTCACGGAGACGGTAAATAGGCGGGATGTTATAAGTAAATGTATTTATCTGTCTCCCTAAACGTTTGGAAGACGTGCCTTAAGGTATGCCGGTGTAGCTCTCAGAATACGCAAATTGAAACAATGGGATGAGCATAATACTCGCTGAAACAGGTTGTAAGCCAAGGTTCATGGATCAATGATCATTTCTTGAAAATGCCACTCCTTAAGGTACTTGGTAGAAATATAAGTGCCATCTGTATTAGTATTTCTTTCCTGTTGAGGTATGTCAAAGATTGAGGTGTTTACAAAGTGTCATAGGACAAAGAAACACTTTGTACTCTCGCAGTTGTAGGTACACTTAATTGAACTTTAAGTTACTAAGGAGAGTATCCGTGTCCTACTCTACAAATCTGAACAAATTGAAACTACGAGTATCAACCATGATATCAAATATACATCTAGTTTCTGCCAAGATATCGGATAGTGTGTAATAGCTATCAATTACCAGGTCAAAGATGATTAATTCTGGCCAGGTTCAGATGTCATTGTATTTAACGAACGAGACAAGTTAAGTCTTAATCTTCCAGACAACCTTGAAACTGAAACTTTTAATTAAATATTAAGTAATGTGCCATTTTCCACTTAAATTTCGCAATTTTTAAGGTATGTTAACTTTTAGTTGTTCTGCGATTTGAGTATGGTTGTCTAAACCCTATCATTTGCATAGCGCCTAAAGGTTAATTTCGAAACCGATAAATAAACCAACTGCTCGCAGTAAACGCGGAATCACACATTTTAATGAAACGCGCACCTTTACGGTAATTACTGCGAATAACTTGTTTAATTAAGCACTTACGTTTTATTGAAATCTGTAAATTACCTTTTATTTTTATGACAGTCGCATTTCGCTCCACCAACGGCAGCCGAGGGAGGAAGCCGTGAAATAATTTTGCATTCATTCAGCCGCGGTCATTATCCGATATTCGGATGAAACCCCATCGGAAATTACCTCTTTGATATATGTTATTATTAAACATAGCTGTTTATAAATATTTAATAGCTACCGCTTATTGAATGTAGGTATGGTAAATACCGTCGAATCTTTATAGGAGTTTAATACACGGTGGCCGCTGAGGAAACCCAAAGAATCAAAAGGCGTATTCCTGACCATAATTAATGTTAAAAATGTCATAATTATAAAGTTTTATTTTTATTTTCGTACTATTCTGTGCTATTTAGGTATTATAGGTGAGGAGAATTATAAGAACAGGAAAAGCTTAGTAAATTGTAGTTTATATTATCTAGGAGCATGGCAACTCCCGGCCAAGTCGAAAAATTTTAGTTGCCATTGCGATGAAAAAATCCTATTCCTGCCTCTTTTCACGAATCCCAGAACTTTCCTTATCTTCCCAAATATGTTCCCTATATATTTCCCGTCTCTTTACGGGACCTAGGCGACCTAAGTAAGGCTTAGGCACTCGGCCGCTGACCCGTCAGGCCGGTAAGCGCGGGCTAGACGTAGGCCGGTAAGCGCGGGCTAGACGCAGGCCGGTAAGTGCGGGCTAGACGCAGGCCGGTAAGCGCGGGCTAGACGCAGGCCGGTCAGCGCGGGCTAGACGCAGGCCGGTCAGCGCGGGCTAGACGCAGGCCGGTCAGCGCGGGCTAGACGCGGCTAAACGGCGGTGATTAGCGTAATGGCCGCCAGCTACGCTAACCCCGGGACAGATTAAGGTAATACTTCAAAGCAGAAGATGGTGTAAAATGTTAGAAAACCTAGGATACACACACGTTTCCAACTTATTGATGGTTAAATCAGAGTCGCAGTAGTATTTAATGATATTTTATTCAGATGGTTGACGGTTGATTGTACAGTCTTACAATAACAACAACTAGGTAGCGTAGCAACCGTCTAACACTTCCTCTCAAGCAACCATTCAACATCCTAATCCCATACAGCATCAAGCAGTCCTAAGTAAACCTAAACCAGACACACACCTTTCAAACTTAACACGGGGCAATGGCTTAGTCAAGATATCAGCTATGTAATCTTCAGTTGAGACATAGTAGCTGAATCAACTAATCATTGATGCATTGACGAACGAAGTTATACCAATTGTCAAAATCTTTCGTCCGTCGGTGAGAAATAGGATTATTAGCCAACGTTACGCGGCACTTTGATTGTCCACAAACAGCTTGACGCTCGTTGTGCCCATATTTTTGACAATATAGCTGACTAACCTCTGTAGGTATACAGCTTCCTTGGATGCTTCAGATTGCGCAACATGTTCGGCTTCTGTTGTATATAAAACCACACAGTATTGCTTTCTGCACTCCCAGGATATAAAATGTGGTCCAAGTTTAAACATGTATCCTGAATATGACTTTATATTAGTCGGCGCCCCAGTCACTGTCAACCTGTAATTAATTAATGATTAAAGTCTCCATTCGACTTTCGAAATTCAAATCATCTAACAAAGACTGGTATCGCAGTTGTTCTTGGCGGTTCAGTTCATTACCATCACCACCCCCTCTGCCAAAACATTACGTAGATCCAGTTCAAGCTGGGTTTTCTGCTGGTTTACACTGATCCATACCATGGTCCATTAAGTAAAGCATCAAAAAACTTCCTCTGAAGCAAGAAAAACGTACCTTCTGTACTCCGTTCACACTCATGCAGAGACATTGCCGAGCTTCCTCTAAATTCTTCATTTGGAAGTATTTCCTTAAGCCGTCCTGCAATTCCATCTTTGCACGAATATCCTTTACAAAAAATGTAAAATTAGGTGCAAAGTTAGGTATTAAAAAATATATTATGTGATGTAACTAAAAATTTATGGTTTTCGTAATTTTTCCTTTATCTATGCTATAAGACGTTGCTTGGTACCAAATTTCAAGATTCTGAGTTCACGGGAAGCACCCTTAAAGACATATAAAAATATATATTCTTTAAAATATAAACATCTATCAATCTTTGAACGTTTAAATGACATTGACTATAAAACATCATTTACTATTCCGTTCAACAAACTTTTGCTTTTGACCGTCTCCAATGAAACCTTGTTGCATATAGACGTTTTCATAAACGGTCTCCGCAAAATTTCCTGGTAGGATCGTGGATCTTCTCTTATTAACCGACTTCAAAAAAAGGAGGGGGTTCTCAGTTCGGTTGTATGTTTTTTTTTTTTTTTTTTTTTTAATGTTTGTTACCTCATAACTCCGTCATTTATGAGTCGATTTGGAAAATTCTTTTTAGGTTCATGAATAGACATCTCAAGGTTGGTCCCATAAAATTTTGGTGAAGATCGGATGACGAGATCCATGAGGAATCGAAGGAATTCCTGAAATTTTATAGGCACTCATAATATTTTTAATGTTTTTTCTAAAACTATTTAAGTATTTGCATATGGTAGTCATCATCTTCTCATGCTGAACTGATGATGGAAGGTACAACTCCTTAACAGTTAGGAGTTAGGAGATATTTCAAACGAGATGCATGCCTTCAAGACCTCCCTGATCACCCCGCCATAAGTATTTTATATGAATCACTAAAAAGCGAAAAAAAAAAATTTTTAAATCGATCCCAAACCACTCAGTTATTATATTTATATATTAAAGTTTACGTGAGGTTTGGCACCGACTTCAAAGGGTGAGTCAAATGTAATCTGTACTTGAACGGGTTATTTTCGGCTTTTTAGTTTTACTGAAGTCGGTTCTTTTTTTTGTTAAATTTTTTTTTATTTACCTATTTCTTTCGCATCCATTGCACGCTGAGATTGTTTCCATGCCACTAACGCAGAATTACCATTCGAGGAATCATTAGAAGAGCTCTGACTGGAGTCTTCTTGTAGAAGCTTTTGCAGAACATTTTCCGAGGTGAGTTTCATTCCTGAGTGCTCTAAAGCCATACACAACGGTCTGTATTCTTCAGGCAAACCCCGTAAAAGTACCACAGCAATCAAATCATCGTCGAAACTCTGGTTAATCTCCTTCAGTTTCTGAGCGTGACTCATGACAGCCGCCACATACTCATGCATCGAATTATGCTTTTCCAAGTGCTCATCTAAAAGTGAATACATGAGAGTTATTCGTCTATTGATCCCTTTATCCTCGAAAATTCCTGCTAGCGCGTCCCACACTTCCTTAGCAAATGTCAAATTCTGTACGTACGGGTAGAGATGGGACTCCAAGTGCAGACAAATAATAGTAAATGCCTCTTGATCCTTCTCATGTTCTCCAGAATCATCTGTTTTAGGTAGCGTTGACGTAAATTTGAAACATTTTTCTCGAATTAGTAACATTTTTATTGCGAATTTCCATGACGAGTAATCCTCAAGTCCGTTCAATTTAGGAACAGAAAATTTGGCGTTCTGGCCCATAACCTGATGGTTAAATCAGAGTCGCAGTAGTATTTAATGATATTTTATTCAGATGGTTGACGGTTGATTGTACAGTCTTACAATAACAACAACTAGGTAGCGTAGCAACCGTCCAACACTTATTTCACCGTAAGAAATATTGATGCGAATTTTCATAATTCTGACTGAAAAGAGGCAGAACTGAGAAAAACTCAGTAAGTATTATTAATTGGTAAATCTTTTATGTTTGTTGTGTTACATAAAGCAACAACTTCAATGGACAGCGGTTAATATAAACGCTACTTAAAATAGCATATTGTTTTAAAAAATATACGTTGTTTTATCTTGATAAGGAGGTTGTATTTGTATTTATAATTCGTTTAGCATACAAACTACTTGAGACACGCAAATATAATGAATAGCAATTAGTTGATTTTAATCGTAACCGAAATAAACTCCGTCAAGTAATTACTTATACTTAAGATACGCAAAACTAGCGGGAGGTAATTCATCGTCTATCGGAATCGTTTATCCAAGAGACAATTATTCCTCGTAAACATCTATTTAATTAGTTAGTCCATCATTACATTACAGCCCCATAGCACAGTATATTTAGATCTCATCAAGCCACAATGGTTCTTGCATCTAGCGGGTGCTATGTCTGCGTATGTCACATCACTTGGACAAACAACAGTATCTGCGCAATCTTTGCATTAATTATATTATCCCGGACTGTCCCATGAGCGAGTGGGAGCGGCGACATACAAAATAAAATGTTCATCTACATAAATAGGCCTCTGTGTCCCCCGTGCGTGAACTCGGCGGCCGAGTCTTGGCCCCGCCGCGGCCACGCTTCAGCGGCGAGGGCCCTCGAGCCTCGGCGCAACCTTGCGCCACATCCCGCATGCAAATCTCTACGGGTCACCGAATCATGCGCAGCACTTTCTCCATGTCACATTTTATACAGTCAACAAAGTTGGACGTAGCAGTAACGGATACAGTTGATCAGCTAGTCATCTTATTTTCTTTAAGTAATTCATTGGGTGGGCAACTAAGTACTGAATTATACTTCGCTATGTATTTTGCTGTACGGCAGAGAAAGAGAACTGAGTCAACTCTGGCTTCGGTAGTCTAGTCGACAATATGCTCGAACGACTGTTAGAGATGGAGGGTCGAATACTAATACCAGTCGACGTACCTATAGGTAAACATTTTAATTTCTCGACACGCTATGTTAAGAAATGTCAAATATATAGTATTTCAGGAAGATGTATTGCTGTGTTTTATTTAAGATCTGGGTTAACCTAGCATTGCAGCCCTGCGGGGGCTCACGGGTCAGCGCGCGGCCGCCAATGTGCAACCGCGACGGAATCGCGGTTCATTACGTTCGGGTCACTTTACAGGCCCAGCGGCCTCTAAAAACGTGATAAAAAACGAACAGTTTAACAAAAGACTTCGGCTTGCGTACGAAAGTTACCTTACCAAATAAATAATGCAGAATACACTATAAAGAAACTTTATAGTGTATTCTGCATTCGCGGATCGCACGTGGATTAGCACAGGTCACTAAAACGTACATAAATGAACACGAAAGTAAGTAAGGCATCAAATCATCAACACGTAAATTGGAGTTTTTGCTTCAGTCTGCGGCTGCAATTAGAGCATTCGCGATTAATGTCTCGCTCGTTAGCCGCCTCCCGGGTCCGCCGGGTTAAGCGGCGGAACCGCGAAGCGCTCACGAGGCTCCATCACCCGTGACGGTCTATCTTTTTACCATCATTCGCAAAATTTACATTATATTTTTGGTCTCAAGCCATTGGTTTTTAAATTATTATCACAACGACAAAAACTTCAACTAGGTACTGAACTAAAGCAACGCCAAAGGATTTTTACAATAATTGGTTGCGCGTAAACCTGTAAACAAGAATAGACCTGTGTTGATGTAGGTATCATCCGTAGGACAACAGAAGTAGGTCTACCATTATTTATTCACATGAAAATATTAATTGGTACCACTGTTACAACTATGCTTCTCAGACAAATCCCTAAAATAGTTTAATTGTAACCTGTCATAACGTAAAAGCCGGACAGGTATATTTTTTTGAATTTATTCTCTTTTGTGTAATAAGTACCTACTTTCAAGACAAATTGAAAAATTCATTTCACCATCTTAAATAGGTAACAAACTACAAGATAGATTCTCATAGAAATTGTAGTAAGCTTTCTATTTAGTTCGCCTCAAATATTTATCTGAAATTCGCCCGTACGTGAGCCATACAATTTTCAGCTCAATCTGAAAGTGCCTAAAACCCATCGCACTTTAAATATTGATAGAAATAGAATATCTTCGTCAAATATTAGGCCGCTCGAGCGATACAATATTGGGCACAAACAGCAGTTCGCTCGCGCTCGGAGTGGATGGAACTCTCCGGGGATGGATCCAGCTTGTTGACAGCATAAATATCGACATTGTGTGTATGTCTACGCGCCAGGCATGATACCCGAAACCAGTGCAACTTTCTCGGCGTTGCTAATAATAATAATAATAAATAATAAATATCAGACAACCACACACAAATCAACCTAGTCCCAAATTAAGCTCAAGAAGGCTTGTGTTATAGGTACTTGTTTTCAACAGAATCCGAGTGCAATTCCTATTCAAAGAAGAATCAAACGACGCTTCGGTAAATATGACATACTCGTAATATGAACCCTAGTTGACAGTTCGGACTCCTTTCGGTGTTAGGAAAAGGATAAACCCCTACCTACGTTTAATAATATTTACTATTCCAGTTTTATAAAAGTAAAAGCAGTTTTAAAAGAAATGATTTCCACTCGGTGATTAAAATCTACAATAAATTACCAGAATATCTAAAGCAGTGTGACATACGGGAATTTAAGAGAAAAATCAATAATTTTTTAATGTTTCATTGTTATTACTCAGTTCTTATTATTTGTACTTGACTGACTTGACGGATTAATTTTTCTTTACTTTTTTTTTCTATTTTAATGTAATGTATTATCCTATTCTGACATGTTAGCGATTTTAAATTGGTTTTATGCTGTAAGTTAATTTGAGTTTTTTTATTTATTTCATTGTTTTTAAAATATATATTTAGTGCTGTAATTTAATCTAGTTGACATTCTTGTTTTTTTTTTAGCGTACCGACATTTTATTCTACGTGATTATTTGTTGTTCCTAGTCATATGTCATATTTACTAGTATATAAGGACTTATAAAATTTACACGTCGCGTCAGCGGCCAAATATGTGCAACTTTTTTTTCTATATTTAAGACCGTTTATGTACGTATACCATATTTGAGTAAATAAAGCTTATTCATTCATTCATTCATTCATTCATTAATAAAATAAAATTGTCTTGAAGAAAATGTATTCGAATTTATAGCAATTGAACAGACTAAACTAAACTCATGTATCAATTGATGCTTTGAACATTCTCAAAGTTTTTACTACAGGGATTCCACTTGGATTCCATTCGAGACCAAATATTATTAAATTGTATTCTATTTCAATGCACACTACATTTTTTTATTGAAATTTACAAGAAATGTTTGGTTATGATAATGATCTTTGCTTTCAGATGAAATCATTCACAAATTTACAAACTTAATTGACATATTTTCTTTTGCGAATATATGTAAAAAAAAAACAGTTTTATTTCTATTAACCGAATTTATATCAAATTTAAACCACCTTAAACACACTATGGCACAAACACTACATCCAACACAATCTAACTGCAGCTATACCATAGCTAAGATAGTTTACCGCCCATAAAAAACGCTTGAAGCGGCTGCAGATGATCGCACGTGGCCCGGCGCTTCCTGCTGATACGCTTCAAGCGCGCGGTGCGGTGGCGGAGATAGCCCATCGGTTACAGTGGCCAATAAACTGCCGAGAGATTAACTACGCCCGACAGATTTAAGAAGACCTTTGCTCGGGTTTTGTAAGGATAATTTAGTAATGTTTTTCTTCGGTTCAAATATAACTGCATGTACAAAACACTTAAAACACATAGAATAATTATGTCCTTACTGACTTTGACCTGTCCTTGTGTGACCTGGGCCTTAAAATTAACGGCATCAAAACCTTGTTAAATGGATACTTGACTCATTGTTACTTACTAAAAGATTACATACATTCTGTTTACTTAAATATATTAACATTACAAGGATGACGACGACGCGGTTGGCGCAGTGGTTAAGCAACGGCCTACTGAGCCGACGGTCCTAGGTTCGAATCCCGGTGAAATTCAAATATTGGTGTGATGAACTCGAATATTTTCGCCTGGGTCATGGATGTTATTTGTATTTAAGTATGTATTTATCTATATAAGTATGTATATCGTCGTCTAGTGTCCATAACACAAGCCTACTAGAGCTTACTGTGGGACTAGATTGATTTGTGTGAGGTTGTCCGATATTTATTATTGTTATTATTTATGACTCGCTTATTTGAAGATCTACTTTCACTCCACGCAATACAAGAGAAATTAATTCACATACCATCGTAGAGCCCTGTCACAGTGACAAGCCACCGTCACTCAAACCCGAGTGATAAGTGCGGCTATTGCGACAGTGTTCTACAGTAAATCGATTTCCCTTATACGTGTCAGGGGTCAGGCTAGAGTAGTCGCGGAGGATTTATAATCTCGCGGCGACGTGGGGAAGTGCGGATAAAGGCGGTTTTCAATTATCTTCAGCGGAAATAATTCTCCCTCGCCACGCCATGGTTTAGCCGAGTTTCCCGAGTTTGCGCAACTTAAAGATAAAGGTTAAATAAAAATCATAACCGGTATTATACTAAAATTGTGAATGGTTCGGTCTTCCTTCTCGGCTATTTAATTTCAGTTCGGAGTAAATACGTAAACTTTTACTAACACATTTTATTTGCTTTTAAATTTTTGTAATTCACTTTCCACCCGTTTCCAGTAGGCCATCGACTTGAAACCGAATTAAAGTTGTTTAAAAATAAAAATTTAATCCCATTACTCGTTTTCTAAGTTTGCAACATTTAAAAGAGTCGCATTAAGCTCGACAGTTTTAGCGTTTATTTTTATGCAGTGAGCCGTCTGAATACTAATCATGACGTCAGACGCGGCTAACGAAGCGCCGCGCGCCGCCGCGCAAACATCTGCCGCCTGTTCACTGCTCACACAATAACTTTACAACGGCGGCTTTTACTTCTACTTGATTAGACGCTAATTGTATTTGTAGCGCACTTGTACCTAATAATATAATATGTAGATTGCGAAATCAAGCCACATTAATGTGGTGCTTTAAGGTTTTCAGATGCTAATAATAAATCTAATTCCCTAGTTCGAGTGAAAATTACATCATACGTAAATAATTTATGATGATGCAATAAATGATTTGAATGAGACGTCCGAGAAATATGTAAGTAAATGTGTGTCGAATAAAGGTACCGAATTAAATATCGCATTCAATAGTGAAATCCATTACGTGATAGCTGTTACTAGAAACAAGATCAATATCAAGTAAGTAATACATAAAGCCAATTTTACAACTCGACGAGTAGGTACACCTCAGGGTATCATATCATCTTCTTAACTATAGATAGCTACAATTTTATATAGCATATAAAATTGTAGCCTAAAGTAGTATCTTTTGAAAATACCTAGATGTCTTAGTTTTTTATTATTTACTTTGATGTGCCTCTCCAGCGAGTCCCAAGTCACTAACGCTTTAATTAAGACATTCGTTTGAAAAGCAATCGCGTAGTGTAATTGCAAAAAGTATATTAGTAAGTATATTTATCATATTTATATTGAAAAGCATTACGTTTAAACCATTGACACAGAGATCAAAGCTAAAAGAAAATTGAGACATTACATGTTTCATAAATGTATAAACATTACGTTTTCTAGACATAAAGTGTAGTTTAGACATAAAGTCGCGGTCACCTTGGGGGCTCTGACCCGTTACGTGAGCTCGGGTTGGTCGCCTGTACACCCGATATTCTCAGAATGTATAATTATTCTGATAATAATACCCATTACAATGCTTTCACAGTTTACAATACTGTCCGAGACACATAATGAATAATGCGATGGTGTCATTGTCACAACTTTCTACCATAGGATGCAATAGATATTGACAATTGGATAAGAATACCCTTTAGATATTAAAACGTAAACGTATCA
The DNA here is from genome assembly GCA_905147355.2 of Apotomis turbidana. Lineage (NCBI taxonomy): Eukaryota > Metazoa > Arthropoda > Insecta > Lepidoptera > Tortricidae > Apotomis > Apotomis turbidana. The sequence goes on from LR990283.1 coordinate 411,483, forward strand.
TTGATCTTTTAACACATTGTTATTATACAAGAAATATATATAATCATGTCTCTGTTGAAAGAGCGCTATTTTAGTAGGGTCCTCACGTAATTTAAAGGATCTTTGCACACGACGATTTTTATAGTCTGATGACGAGCGTCTGCCCTGCATACGACCTCTGCGGGTTTTAAGACACCATATGTAAAAGGCCCGGTGTACGTTCCAAAGGACGGATAAAGGTGGTTTCCACCGGTAACGCAAGACTAAAACGAGACGGGAATTAAAATCTGATGAAGAAAACGCGGCGGGGCGAGCTCGCGCTAGCTATTATGCCCATTTTCAGGGTTCCGTACCCAAAGGGTAAAAACGGGACCCTATTACTGACACTTCGCTGTCCGTCCGTCCGTCCGTCCGTCCGTTCGTTTGTCTGTCACCAGGCTGTATCTCAAGAACGGTGATAGCTAGACAGTTGAAATTTTCACAGATGATGTATTTCTATTAATGCTATAACAAAAAATACTAAAAATAAAATAAAATAAATATCTAAGGGGGCTCCCATACAACAAACTTGTTTTATGGTACGGAACCCTTCATGCGCGAGTCGGACTCGTACTTGCCCAATTTTTTTATTAGTATTTTTAGTGCAAAAATGCTGTCTCCCCGCTGGATAAGTAGGTACCTTAATAGTACGTAACGTGGTAGCTGTGACGTCACCACGTCCACACGTCGATCCACATGATCTGAGCTGCGGCATTATCCAACCCCGCGATAAGGACCGATTAAGCCGAGGGGGGCTCACGGCGGGCTATTGATTGCGGAGTGACGTCACGGTCACGGCAGATAGGCGTTAATCACCGCGTGGCCCGCAGCCGCGCTGCCCATTAGGTGCCCGCGGTGGAGGAGCTTGATGTTCCCCCGCTACAACCTGACGGTAGAATGCGTGCATGTGAATGTCTTCAATCGCGTTCGCTTTATAATCGTAATCTTCTAGAATTAGAAAGATTTGAATCGAGTTTAGTGCGATTTTATTAAAATGAGACTAGTATAATAATGGTGCACATGCTTAAGTGCTGACAGTGTGAATATAAATTTTCTGTTAAAACCACAATCGAGTTACACATTAGTAGAAACAATGTAGGTATAATTCGGTTTCAGTTTTCGAGTTTATTCTATTACTAGCAACACGCTCCAGCACCCATATTTATAAAAGTTCCTCTTGAATCACTTTATCTATTAAAAAAAAACCGCATCATAATCCGTTGCGTAGTATTAAAGATCTTAGCATACATAGGACACAGACAGAAGCGACTTTGTTTTATACTATGTAGTGATTTCTATGAAAGTTTGGCTGGAAATATAGAAATGCTTCTGAATTTACTGGATAATAGGACAATAATCATGATAGTGTACGGTGAAGTACAACATGTAACTAAGATGCAAAGTTTTTATGACTGTATCATAACTCGAAACAATTTTTTCCTTGCTACACCTACCCAAATGTCGTTCGGATGATAGCTCCATAAACAAGTACAGTCCGGTCTAATTGTCTTGGAGCGCCTCCAAGCGGTGTCCGGATCCGGACATGAAAGACTGTCCATTATTGTAATGTTATGACCCGGCTGTAAATTAGGGGTGGCAATCGCCGCGTTTATTCCTCGCTTGGCACCTTCCGAATAATGGACTGGCGTAAAAAAATGTAGGTAAATGTAGGGTTGTCAGAGTAACAGTTTATTTCGGAAATTATACACGCAGGGTTCTTTAAAAGTATGTATCTAAGTCTATACTGGTTTTTAGGAAACTGCTGCGTTTGGAGACAGGAATAGAGGTAATTATCTTACGTTCTCCGCTGTCAATTTATGGCATTTAATACGAGTTTTTTCTCCAAGAAAAAAATGCTTTAGAAATGTAAATTTGATAAATAACAAATAATGTGTATAAATTGGATGACTCTTAAAAGGGATACCATCTCTTATTTACCTTTTAATGCACGTAATCTTAGTAATCTCAATAAAGGTCAAAGGCGAAACAATATCACGGGTAACGGTAAAGGAGCGCATGCACACTTTTTTTACACCACATTATATACCTTCACCTTCACCGCACTAGTTTCATGACGCACTCATTCACAGCTGAAGCAGTTCGGCTTTGGAATGATCTACCGCTTCCCATCAGGCAAACGCAAAGCAAGCTAACCTTCAAGCACATGTTGCGCAAGCATTTCTCCGGTAAGCTATGTGACGAACTGTCAGCATAATGATTCACACAAGGTACATTTATTTTATTATATAAGTAAGTATATTGTATGTCATATTTATGTACATTTATGTTATATAAATATATATATACATATATATATTTGTATTTGCATATGAGGTATATTACTTATATGTGTTATTTAATTGTTTCATGTAACAGATTACATAAAAGACCCTGCACCATACAAATGTTTCTGTTTAGTCCTATGGTTGACTGGTAGAGAATGCCTTATGGCATTAAGTCCGCCATTTGTACTTTTACCTGTGTATTGTGTGCAATAAAGTTTAAATAAATAAATAAATAAATATATAAAGTCACCTCAGAAACTCGGTCAGGATCACGTCCTACACTTATATAAACCTAAATCTTGCTAAAAATAAATTTTACGTGTATTTTAATGTCTTTTATTATCTTATCTCATAGACAAATTCAGTTTTTCTGTTAAACATTTTCCGAAGCAATAGTAGTTAGAAGCAAAAATTATTGTATTATACGTACAGTCGCCAACAAAATATATATCGCAGCATATAAGGCGTTCATAAATATCTGAACACGACTCTTCTTTACTGGGCGTTACAGTACATGTTCAGATATTTATGGATCCCTTATATGCTGCGATATATCTGATGGCGACTGTACCGTATTTGCAGACGGAAAATTTAATAAAAATTGTCTAAGATGGCTTGAACATAGTCTAATATTTAAGTTTCTGTCCAACAACATTGGTTTCAAAACGAGGAGCTACAGAGCTTGTTTCCTAATTGGCCCGACGAAGTCAGGTCACACACTGCTGGCACAAACATCCTGACAAGTCGGTCTTAGCGCGCCCGGGGAAGTTCGACTCCCATGCGACGTAATATCCGGCCCCCGCAAACAACCAGGTGTTAGTGGTCCAATTCCAACGAGGAAGGACGAAGATGGCGCCCCGTCTCGAGTTAGTTCTGTGATTGTAGCGTTGGCTCATGGAAGTTGGTCTTGAGTTGAGGCTCAAGGCGAACCTAATTGGGATCGAACATTTACTAGTTTGTATACATTGTTTAGTATGAGGCCTATTTAAAGGATATACATTTAAATCCAGTGGGTATTTTATTTCAGCTGAATAAGTTCGATTTTGAATACTGCGGAAAACTTGTGTGTCCAGCAAAGCAAATGTCTCCGGAAATAAACGTGTTCTCGGGATTGCTCATGGAAAATTTTATTACAATACAAATACTCTTTAATTTACACCTCAAATACACAGGAACAAACAAAAACATATGAGATACAATAAAAACAAACGGAGGCCGATCTCTTAGAGACAACCTTTGGGTAGCGGAGACTTTAATTTCACGTTAGCTCTGTGACCTTCCTAGACGTGAGGTGAAAGAGGAGAGATCTTCAGGGAAAACTCGGTCACTAGCAATTTGCATAAATAAAATGCGATCTCTGTGAATGAGATATGGCTCAAATGAAAAACTGCTTAATTAGAGCAATGAAAGACGCAGCTTCACACCAAGAGTTAGGAGCACTTTTGTAAGTATTACGTTGAGTTTGACAAATAGCTTATAAGTAGACCAGAATTAATAAACAAAAATATACAACACGTAGAAAAGAGACGGTTCGTGAGCTGTTAAAATAGTTTTCAAGTTTAGATGCACCTACAGGCGTGGAATGAAAAGGTTCTTCATTTGGATCTTAACACCATCTCACATTACATCGAAAAGTGTACTAGGTACATTTCCATTCCCTGACTATGAGTATTCTGCTGGCTCTTATGCGATCAGAACCCATTTGGTTTCACCGGATTCCACGCAAACGATGTTGCAAATTTGTGACACGTCCCGTTCCAATCCCAACCCACGTAAGGCTGCGTTTCCAACTTTCCACCAGAGATGTGCGAGGATGCGTAGCGAGGGATGTGTTGTTTTTAACCAATGGAATAACTTCATTTATTTATCGTCGCTCAGCGCAACTGATTCTATTGGTTAACAAAAACACATCCCTCGCTCTCGCTACGCAGCCTAAGGTAGCACTGTCGCGGTATGACGTCATCGCTGTCGTACGCCATTGCGATGCATTTGCCCGCTCCCACCGCCGGGCGCGCGGCACGTGTCACCTATCAACGCCGAGTGCTGAGCCATGTCCGCGAGCCTGCGTTTACGAGACCATAACTATTGCGCTCTTCTTGAATTGTAGAATGGTATGGCGGTAGGCACCGCGTTACTTACGCACCATGCATGGCCCGGTTTGGAGGATTCGCATGCTCGATTAGGCCCTTGTCAGGGTTGCGAGCGAGTTTTCTATACAAATAAGCGTCGTGGCGAATTCGCTGCGTGATCGCCTTCATATAAAATTCGCTCGCAAATCGCAAGTGTGGCCCTTGACACCGACATAGTTATGCAGTAAATTTTCGTGTGCGCTAGAGATCTAGAGAAACCTTTCGTGATTTCAAGAAAACAACACTGATTAGAATTAAATAAATAAATAATACAAAGTGAAACGTATAGGAATTGATCGTAATGCCATTTGTTGGGCCGAATTTCATTGCCGTCTGTCTCATCAGTCATCACGCCAAAACAGCGATTTTGACAAGTGACAGGAGGAGAGGAAGGTCTAGGGATTGTTATATTTACTCGACTTTGCTGAAGTAAAAAAAGCTGATTACGTTATGCATTATTCCTCCTCTGTGAACTTTTAACCATTCTGTGAATGATACTTAAGTTATTGGTGCATGGTGATAAATTTTGCAGCTTTTCTTTACATGTTTTCTAAAGTCGTTTTGTTTATCGAGTTTCCAGCTACACATATCTGCATGAATGATATAACAAGGTTCAGTAAGCTTTACCCAGACCGCCACTACCGTTTATTTATGAAAACCACTTAAACGGAATTATGTTTTCCAGTTAAATCGATGGTAGTATTTTCTATTTCCTGGCGCATAATGTATTCATGAGTCAAGAGCTGTAGAATAATGAAATTAAATGAAAAAGCCTAAGCGTCCGGCGCGAGACGTGTCGCGGATATTGGGGACTACAGCTCTCAGCTTACAACATTCGGGACCTGGACGTCAGCCGGAGTCGCCTTCGTAATCCATAATATCGTAGGTATGTCCTAAGGTAAATGTCGTACAACTTTTACTCTAAACACTTTTGACATGTCAATAATTTGCCATAATGTTCTTGCATCCTAAGTATCATAAAGCTAAAGTATTACATTACCTAAATGATACAGAACCAGTATTGGGATATATAACTATTATGGTATTTACATAAGGGCAAACGTTATTATGTCAAAAGATCATTATGACCAAAGTTTATGAGCAGGGTTCCAGGGCATATAGACCCTGTCAGCCTATTTGCCATGATACAGAATAAGAACAAAGATAGGTAAAAAACTGGGGCCGTGAGCTCTTATAATATGCCTTCGATTACAAAAAATAATAAGCAGTATAATTCATAATGGATTACTTTCAGCATTTGAGACAGGTTCTCATCTATAATTTGGATTCCAATAACCAATATTTCATGCAATTTAAGATAGAACGACGTGAAAAAATAAAGCTTGGTGAAAACGCGGAGAAACCAATCCATAACCAATCAGCATTCCTGCCCGGCGCAAAAATAGCCTCCGCCGAGCCGGACGGCTAAGTAAACCTGCGTCCAATCGGGAGCATTGTTTTTGTGTACCGGACCGGACCGGAAACGGACCGTCACGCTCCACAAGTGCCTATTGGCATCGATTAACCTGTTCTACGCCAAAGTCATCATATGATGACTGCGCTCGAGATGTGCCCTACATGCAACCGCATATGACAAGGACAAAACAGTGTTTACAGTCTGTGCCAGTGTGTTGGAAGTCTTTAGTCGATTATGGTCGAACAACGAGCACGAAGTGGTGGCGTAGAGCGCTACGCCGTAGATGTCTACGATACACCGATGCTACGTAGCATCATCCAAGGCAGACCTGTTTTGTATTTTTTTTTTCAGAAATTAACCAACGAGTGAATCCAGTATGACCTCATGGTAACTGGCAATGGGGTATAACATGGTATAGTAACAGCCTATTCACTAATGAAGCTCGTAACTGCGCAAAAATCACGGCATTATTCGGATGTGATTGCGAAGGGAGCGAACACCTGTAAGTCGATGTGGGGGGTGGTGAATAAAGAAAGGGGAAAAGGAAACGTCAACGAATTAGAATTCACGAACGTCATCAAAGACGCGAATCCTGCTTGTAAAACTAAAAAAGACGTAGTAAATACATTAAATGCCCGATTCGTACTGGCGGCAGCGAGTGCCGGCGCCCCGCGCGCCGACCTCGCGCGCGCCGAGCGTATCCTGCGCGCCGCGCGCCCGCCCGCGGATCGATCCATTAGGTTTAAAGCCTTCACGCCAAAAGAGATACACGAAATTATTACGGTAAAAATTCCATCAAAACCCACAAAAGACGTGTACGGGATCTCAATGGAGCTCATAAAGATTGCGGTCGCTCCCCTTTCACAAGTTCTTGCAGAATTGTACAACATCTGCCGAGAAAAAGGAATATATCCCACACCACTTAAGTGCAGCAGGGTAGCGCCCCTCTTTAAAGGTAAAGGCAGCAGAGCAGACATCGACGGATACCGGCCTGTGTCCATTATACCTGCGATAGCCAAAATATTTGAGAACGGACTGTGCACTCGCCTCACTCGGTTCCTCGAGGAATCGAATACGTTATCCGATCGGCAATATGCGTATAGAGCGGGGCGGTCGACGGGTTCACTGGCGCGTGAGGTGTTGCGGCGTGTGTTGGAGGCGCGCGAGCGGCGCCTGCAGGTCGCCGTGCTGTGCTGCGACCTTTCTAAGGCGTTCGACGTCGCCGATCACGGGCTCCTCGCACTCAAGCTGAAGCACTACGGGATAGGTGGCCCGGCCCTTGCTCTTCTCGACGACCTAATGCGCGACAGATCCCAAGTCGTGACCGGAGATCGAGGCGGGATAAGATCAGATCCGCTAAAAACGAAGATCGGTGTGGCTCAGGGATCGGCGATATCGAATATAGTGTTTTCTCTGCTACTAAACGATTTACCGGAAGCTGTCACGGAGGCCGAGGTTTATATGTATGCGGACGATGTGGCGGCCGTGATAAGTGCACCAACCGTAAACGAACTGGAACTGAAGCTTAATAAAGCGACAGAACAGCTATCGGATTGGTTCGATGTAAATGGACTTGCACTTAATCTAAAAAAAACCCACTTCTTGCATTTTAGATTATCAGGGCGGCCATCGAGACAGCTCTCGGTGTACTCGAAAGGAATAAACGTCGAGCAGGTTGAAGTCACCACCTTCCTCGGCTTTGAGTTGGACAGCGGATTGACATGGGAAGCTCACATAAATAAACTGTGCAAAAAGCTTGGTGGATCCTGCTTTGCCCTGCAACGGCTGAGTCGAGTGGTGCCAACGAACATCGCGCGAGCGTGCTACTTCGCCACCGTGCACGCGCAGCTGCAGTACGGCGCGGAGCTGTGGGCGCGCGCCGCCGACTGGCAGCGGGCATTCCGGATGCAGAAGCGCGCCGTGCGGGCGATGGTGCGAGTGTCGCGCGACACCAGCGTCAGGCCATACTTCAGAGAACTAGGAATTCTTACACTGCCGTCGTTGTTGATTTTCCAGGTAGCGGTTTACGTCCGCGAAAACTTAGAAACGTACAAGACGTGGAGTCAAGTACATAAATATCCGACTCGTAATGCGAAAAAACTAACACCGCTCCCTGGAAAATTAGCAAAGACACGGAAGCTAACGCACGTCATGGGGCCGGCGGTGTACAACCGACTGCCCGAGGTGGTCACATCGGCGTCCACCGCAACGTCGTTCAAAGCGCAATTAAAAAAATGGCTTATCGAGCAAACATTCTACACAGTAGACGAATTTTTTAATGTAAATTAAAAATGTATAATTTTTTTTGACATGTAATTGAATAATTATCAATAAATGAGTTTATGAGTTTATGAGTTTATGAAAGGCCAAAATCAACAATATGCCGATAGTGTCATAAATCATTCAGCCGGCCCTCTCGTTCACACTCGTTGCTTCTTCTAAAGTGCGAGTGAGACGTCTGGCCTATGTTTTCGACTCTGTCGGCACGTAGGTTTTGGCCCGACAATACAACATATGTATTGCCTTGAAGTTATAAGAATTATTTTTTATTAGGAAGTACCAAAGAACGGAAGCGAGAACCATAGCCATGAGCGGGGTTTCGAGAGGCTATTATCAGATGTATTTGTTACTTTACTTACAAAATTACTTATAGTAGTAATGAAAACAATGTCAGCGCAAAAGCGCATTATGTCCCGTTGTCTGAAATGTTTGGTTTAATTTGACCTGACTAAAGATTTGGCTCCCGCATACAAACTCAATTCGTCACGCTGAGAGCTCCGTGAATGATGATCCTCGATCGAGCTTCTGTAGCGCGCGGTTAAATATTTACAAGCACGCATTTTCCACGCGGCAGCGGAAGGGTTGAGTACTCCACCGAATCACTCAGCGGAGATTGGGCGTCGCGCGCGGGACGGGTTATCAATAAAAGTCAGCCAGCCGCGCAGCGAGGGAGGGGGTTGAACTTGGAAACTGAGCAGTCATACAATATAATACTTCATATTTGTTAATATGTAAATTAGGAGGCTGAAAGTCACGGTCCCCGGTGTGCGGTTTAATAATAAGCCGCTATAAGCCATTTATAATAACTAAAGTTTTAACATGTATTAGACTCTCCGAGACAATAAGTATCGTTTTATTACTCGGCCCGTTGCTATCCTCATTCATGATACGTATAAACGAAAAAGTTTTTGAAACTGTCGGGACAACGAGTAATATAATTATTCTATAGAAATACGTTTCATGGCATATTTCATTACATCGATATATCATTATTATTTCGTCGAAAACATTCATCTCTCAACCCGTTGAAAATAAAATGAAGCGTCATTTAACACGCGCACTGGCGCAAAGGACCTGTAGTTTGAGACTGTTTATTTGTGTAAGATTACCCGGTATTTACAGTTATTTGCACTTATTCCGCAATAAACAGCTCGTTGCGTTAACCACCGGCGTCGCATGCGAATCCGCCCCGTTATCCGTTGCTCCGTTATTCGTTATCGTGGCGCGTTGTGTCGTTAATTGTTGTTTACCGTGACTAACCGTGCGGCTGTTTGTCTCCATTACACGCGAAAACAACCGCTGCTGCGCACGCGCGGCGCAAGCGACGAGATTGACGACGTGGGGTCAGCTATGCACGGCACAGGTATACACCGCATCAATAGAACGCGCGTCATTCATATTCGAGGCATCCTCCATGTTGTTTCAACAGGGAGACATGCGAATAATAAAATTACACTCGCTGTAGATAAGGCGGATTTTCGGTGAAATCCTGAATGAAGCAATAAGGGACCGCTTTCTGACTTCTTATTCGGTAGTAATCATAGAGCAGGATTTGAATTTGTTGCTGGTTGGTCCTGAGGTTCCTTCCCGCCTTATCATTATCTGTGTAAATTGCACTTATATTGACAAGTTCAACAGCCTAAAGGTAATTATCAAAAAAACGGTATAAACTCACGTAAAAAATGTCAGGAACGGCCCGACATGTTTCGAACTCATTTGGAGCTCTTCATCAGGGGTAGCTATATATCCGTGCTGCTACGCGACTCGCGACCCACCAGTCAGTGGGTCGCGAGTCGCGTAGCAGCACATTTTTTACGTGAGTTTATACCGTTTTTTAGGGTTCCGTACCTCAAAAGGAAAAAACGGAACCCTTATAGGATCACTTTGTTGTCCGTCTGTCCGTCCGTCCGTCCGTCTGTCAAGACCCTTTTTCTCAGGAACGCGTGGAGGTATGAAGCTGAAATTTATATCAATTACTCAGGTCTACTGTCCCTTGAAGCTGTGAAAAAATCAAACTTCTAAGCCAACGCAATCAAAAGATACAGCCGTTTATGCCGCAAATTTTCGACACTTGCAAGGGAATCAAAACCTACAGGGTGCTTCCCATGAACTCAGAATCTTGAAATTTGGTACGAAGCAACGTCTTATAGCATAGATAAAGGAAAAATTACGAAAACCATAATTTTTTTTTTTTAATACCTAACTTTGCACCTAATTTATATGGGGCGCTATACATACCAGGTGCAAACTTAACCACTTAGGGATGGAAAGTGTTTGTACGGAACCCTCGGTGCGCGAGTCCGACTCGCACTTGGCCGTTTTTTTTTTTGATAATTAGTAAAGATGTCTCACGATAGTTTTAATAACAATATAGCCTAAAGGTACTTGTGGAATCAGCAAGTGCAGGGGAAAATTGACTTTTTACCAATCCTAATATAATATAACTCGGAAGACGACTGATACGCTGTCAGCTCCTCGCTCGGGACGGCGCACGTTTCCGGCTGGCACTGATACATGCCCATGATGGATTTATTGCCGATCATTTCCACGTACCTCCCTGATTGTTTGTTGTGCGGATTCGTGCGCCATCCACCGGCGGATTAACCACAAATTAATTTAAACGCAGTCAAACTTTTTGTGGTGTTTTGTCGCACAATACATAATGACGAACAAAAACTTGTGTATGCTATTAACTGCATTTATAAATATTTGTTTCTCCATCTTCATGTGTTTCTTCCACTAGCTACCAATAGGTGTAGGACAGTTCAAAATGTTCTTGGGTCATTGTCAGATTTAGGTGCGCGTCTTTCCGGTGGACATTTGCGAAATTAAGGATTCCAGGGCCTAATTTTCTGATTAAATGCATCATCATCATCATATATTTAAGAGCTAAGCTCTTGTCGGTGGAGTAATTTCCAGCTTCTTCTATATTCCGCCTTCTCTTTTACATCCTTATACAATGAAACATAAATGCAGGTGAGAATAAATAACGTTCCCTCTTCTATAATCCGATGTAATCGCAACATAAACTAATTTTGTTTTTTGAACTGACAACGATCCTCTTTCAATCTATTTCAGTGCAATGTCGATCATAAATCCCGTCTGTTAAACTGAAGTCATAAGTGCCGTCTCGAACGACTTTCCAAGCTGAGACAGACTCACTAAAACACGATAACACTACCGCTACTGGTTCCCAGTTCCATAATATAGCCAGACGTAATAAAGGGTTAAAAAGCTCCCAGAGCAGGTAGGTACCTAAGGTACCATTAATTATAATTTATAAATGTTAAAATTAACTTGATAAACATATAACCACAAATTTTAACAAGGATTATTTAGGCAACAGGGTTTAGTCAACACAGTTATAATACGTAGTACTCCAAATACGATTAACGGATTAGTAAGGACTCGCAAGCGGACTATTTATTATGTACACGAGTTCAGTGCAGCACCGGGGTGTCAGCAAAAAGGCCGTTCACTCATCATATGACGATTGCAGTCTTGTCTCCTTGACTCTTGTGTCGTTCTTACACAAGTAAGAAAAACATATCTACCGGGTGCGGCATATATGAGCAATTAAATAAACATAGATTTTACTCTTTAAACCAAATAATATTCATGTCTTTCAGCAACTTAAAAATATATATTTTCAGATTTTCATTATTTCTAACAAATTGATTAACTTTAAAATAGTATTTTTAATGTATGCACTCCAACATAGACATCGCGTTGACTAACGCTAGCCAGTCATGCTGATAAGTAATTATCAAATATATTTACCCATATTTTCTTCGGTTTCCGCGACTGTCACACATTGACAACGATAACTTGAAAGTTGCCGAAATGTCAGGGAGGCTCAAATAATGAATATACGCGATATAATTCGTTGAAATTATTTTATTTAAATCTTATTTAATTTAATGAGTAGAATTTATTTTTTAATTTATTGGTCCCACACCACTTCACCCGGTATATATTTTTAATGTGTATGAGGAACCATAGTTCGTTTATAGAACGTGCATGGTCTACAATCGTCATATGAGTTAGGGGCTTGTCGGACAGAGCAGGGAACGCACACGCGCACGCGCACACGCACAGACCTGCGTCCGAGAACATCCGCTGGTAGATCTCGTCGCAATCTGTACAAACAAAATAAACATAAACAAAGTAAATGGAAGGAAGGGGGAAAATAAAGATAATGGGAAGACGTTGAGAAGTGTTGGGACGCTGTAACTATCAAATAAAGGTGACAAATTGCGTCACTTGTCAAGCAAGTATTCTGTCGAGTAAGTCGAGTAAGGAAAAATCGTCGAGATATCGTGTCATAAACTAAGAACTATTTCAAGTCGATTATAAATTAAGTCAGATTTGCGCACACACTCGTGTATGTGTAGACTATTTTATATTTGTACAAAATATTGATATTCAAAGTTAAATTTCTATTCGAAGTTTGCCTCTCCATCATGTCACACCAAATATTTTTGCTCTGAAAGCGACGCTTCGAGACGAGACAGCTAATATTTGTTGAAATACACGATGATAACATGAAGTTTATGAACCATCATATTCGTATCGCTTTTAGATGATTTTTTACAGGTAAGAGGTTTTCAGCAGTTTGACATAAGATAATACAACCTAATGTTGCAAGTATTTTGTCGTTCTGATGAAAATTTAAATACTTTTCGTTTTACCAGTTTTACTGAAATGCAATACCGTGACATTTATCTGATTTCATGCCGAAACGATCTCTTATCTATTCGCCAAAATAAGCAAATTTTGATTGCGAGTAGTTTTGATAAAAAGTAGTTTAGCACTAGGTAATCGTTGATGTTCGTCTCATTAGTAGATATTTTCTAAATAGAACCATTAGACACTTGAAACGGTAGCGTCAATAAATAATGTCAGTACGCGAGTTAAGCCAGGTTTTCTTGAACTAATGTCCTTCGTTACTCGTAATGCAGACTTGAAATTCTGTCAGAGACAAATGGTTACCCCAAGTTCTGCTCAAAACACATGTCGCACCCCGCATTCGATCAGTTGTATCGAAATTGCTAAATTCCTACATTTCCAGAGCGTATTTATCAAAACTGGAGAGATGTTTGCGCGACCTAAACTTTTAGCAGTGTGGGCGGAATATGGTATTGTTTTGGTAATTAGGGTGAGTGGGGGTGGGGGTTACAGAGGTGATCTGGCGTTAACAATCTTGATGGTTTTGTCTGTATAACACGGTCGTATTTTCAACCTTTATTTTTCTCATTTATTTTTGTGGTGATACGATTTTATTTTGGTACCTAATAGTAACAGAGTATCATTATAAGCATAGCTTGGACCAATCATCGCAAAACAAGAATAAAGAAAAATAAGGCCAATTTATTAACTAACAATAATATATTAATATGCGTTTATAAATTATATTTATAAACCGAAAGCAACCCAAAATTGACTAAAAGTTTGTAAGTATTTTCATTAAGTTTTTTCTTAAGCTGTCTTGGAGGTGAGCTGACGCGTGGCCAGGCTCCGCCGCGCCGGCGCCCTGCGCCCATCACGAGCGAGTGACAGTTTGATGTATGCGAGTACGCGGCTGGATACGGGGGTCGCTTCCGGCAGAGCCTCGATACGTTGTTGTTGATGTAACGGTCATTATGTGCGTAAATCAATTAGATGTGACTAATCTTATTCAGCTTGCCTTTTATATTTTGTTTGAAACAGAAGTAATGCCAACGAAAAACTTAAATTGATAAGTTGCTGTCAATTATCTTTTTCAGCTTTTATTGCCGACTGCACGATTCTTTAAACATCTATCAAGTACCTATTTACTGAGACGATTGTAAAAAGTTACATCACGTTTTTTTATGACAGAATTCCTATGACCATCATCTGGCTCCATCATTCATCAATTTGAAAATGATCACGAAATTGAACTAATTTACCTCACTGAATAAAAAAAAATGTGATTTTTACCTTTTCGACCATATACCCATATTTTTATATAAAACTATACAAAAATAACATTAAAAATTAATTTCTGATATCTGTTTTACACGGAAACGATACCAAACAAGCCCTAAAAGCCTTAACTGATCAGTAATAAAAAAAAGAAAAAGAGCAGTACTTGGTCCTCTTCACCCCGCTCTCCCGCCACGCAGAGGACGAATCTGACTTCCTTTCACATCTGAAAATAATCACCGTAGAACGCTCTATGTGTGGCAGAAATTTCATGCTTGTAACCCGATGCGCACAATTTCGCGGCTTAGCAACTATACTAGTATACCTAATATTTAATGTCAGAAATAAGTCACCGTCATTATAACTTGTTATAACGCCACACGATAAATAAATAATCATTATGCTAGTTGTCAGATTCAGTAAAATTATAACGCACAATTACGATATCAAAGCGATGGATTCGAAACTTGAAATTGTCTGACTTTGTCTTGCTAATTGATCTCTGCCGCACCGAGACGTGGCTAATTTAGTCTTCAAAACAATTATAAAGCAATCACTTCGGTTACGTGACTTATTGACAGTTGTAATCACTATTCTCAAAATAATTTTAAGTTGTTGATATTTAAATTGCGTCTTAGCCCAAATCTTTCAGCTAGTGACGAAATAACATCAACATAGACTCTCAGTCTCAGTTTTGGAGCATTACGCTTAAATAATAATTGTTTTCATTCATACTAAAATAAATTGTGTTGCGGTTAACCACAGCGGACCTATGACGGTCAAGTTTACGACTTGACATTTAAATGAATAAATAATGAGACATCACTCGCACGTGCAAACTTGATGGAAAGTGACGGATGCTTTTAAATTTATCTCTTGCGCGTTCAACGTGACGACCCTAGGCCCGCAGGATAAATGACAACAAACAGAAACGTAACACCAAAAAAGTAAAGCACTCGATTCAATCCGATACGGAAATCGCGACATAATATCGTTATACACTGACGCATCTGCCCGCATGGGCGCCCTACCCCTCCCGCACTCCCATAGAATGAAACGCAAATATTGTTCCGCCGTTGCTAATGTGATACGATACGCCAGGGCTGTCACCGCACTAAACGTTACGATCGCCGCTCATCGTAAAAATATATGGAGCTGTTATTTATTCAGGCATGCCGAATTGAAGGCTGAATGAGTTTCATGACCGAAAGGGGTAGTTGTTTTATGTATTCAAAATTATCTTACACTTTATAACTTTATATAACTAGCCATCAAACATATAATCTTACTCTTTTCCTAGATTGGAACTGTTATTTTTAAACGCGTGTAATGTGTACACATTCACACAATGTGTTTTCCTTCCGAGCCTGATTAGGATTTGACGCGTTGGAATTTGGTAACGTAAGTAAAACACATTGTAATAAATGTTTTCGATGTATAGTCTGTCCGATCTCTAAGATTAAATAAAGTCACTTTGATCAAAGGTACAAATAACCGTATACATGTAAAGTTAAGGTTGTTTTTCACTTGTGCCAGTTTGACATAATTTGATCTTAGAATTCCGGATAAACTACACCACTTCGCCCTTGGTCGGGGTAGTAAAGCGATTGAAATATAAGTATTCAGTCTCGTTTTGCTCACGTTTAAATGTTCAATAATGTGTGAAAATTATGTACATTTAAATCAATATAATTTACTCTATTTATCATATGCAAGACTGTAGTTTTATCATTAAAATATATAATTTTACTGACAACAGCGTTAAGGTACGTCAATGCGCTTTCAATTCAGCCAAGAGTCGAAATTGCCTAAGCTTTGTAGTGGTGAGCTTTGATAACAAACAAAGGCAATTTAATAATAAATTTGAGGTGAAGACAGAATTTTGGTTACTATTAAATTCATATTAATAGTGAGAGTTTTCTATTAAGTAATATTTCTGTGACTTTATGGCATCTATTAAATAATGAAACGACTGTAGTAAACCTGTTGTATAATAACATAGCGTACTTAACTATAAGTTATACAGGTATAATTCAGTTGAATAGGTGGTTACTCTGTATTACCACTAAAATACAAAGTAAATCTCAAAATAGAACATAAAATAAAATATTGTTAAAAAATAAAATCATGACTGGTATTATCAGTTTTTTTTAATTTATACCCTCTGAGTAATATATGTATGTTACATATTTTATTATTTCATGAGAGCAGTAAACGGCTCCGTTTTTAATAGTTAGTAAAAATCTCAATGAATTGTCATTGTGATTGACGTATTAGTAGCCTTAAACAAATTAATTATTACTAAATCAAATTGTAATAAATCGACTAGTCGACTACTAGTTAGCCGTTGACAACCCTAGGCAGTGTTAAATGGAACAGCTGTGGCGAGCATTAGCAGCGATGTTCCGAACGAGTACATTGTCGTATATCGCAAAGCCTGAGCTAAAATACATCCATTTTGCTGTACATACCTGTCTACAGGTAGGCACTTACTGAGCTTGCTGCTCTTAGGGTGACGAAAAATGTGATGTATTTTCTAATCACAAATTAACTGTAACTGGAATAAAAGTCGTCATCGCTGTCAGAGATTATTTAATAGAGTTACACAAACATTCTGCACGGTGTAAAGATGAGACACCTACTACATACATGCCTTTTACCCAGGTACAGACTCTTAGGTACTAGTATCTGTCGCATTGGAGTGTAACCGATAACAAAATAATATCACAAAAAACATACTTAGTTCCAGCGAGCGTTGCATACTTTATATTGTGCTTTTGTCGCGCCGAAAATTTGGCAATTGTTAGGGAAATTTCTCTATTCAGTAACAACGTTTTATCAATATCCCATAGTCGACATATTGCATAATTTCCATTAGTTTAACAACGGCATTCCTGTCGCGGCTGTAGCCATTGTCGGCGATTGAATTCGTTTTGTCGGTCTGTGCCGTTACGGGCATTGTTCTATGCATTTAAATTATTTGGCGGGTCCGGAGCGACATTAGCCCGCTAGTTTAACTTTACGCGAATGGTTGTGTTTGCGATTGAGAGTTAAGAAATATTTTCCGCTGGTGCTTTGAAAATCACGGAACTCGTTTGTAACTTACAATTGGTACAATTATACTAGAAATATCGTCAATTTATTTATGTGTGCTTATAAACGTGCATCGATAGGATCCTAAATAATGTTATTGAAGGCTAAATAATGGCATAATCGCTGTTAAATCCGTTTTAGATTTGAAAAATTCCGAGTAAAAGTGCCATCTAACGACGTTTGAAGTACTTTTTATTACGACGTTTCTAGAATCAAAGTTGAAGTCCGTTGAAATGGATATATATATTACTACTTGCTTGTTTTCAGGTAAGCAATCCATTTATTTAATATTTGGACTGCTATCCACATTATTGCGTGTAATTACACCCACCTATATCTACTAATAAGTAGGGTAACCTCTCAAAGTGGACACATAGTGCTTTTTTGTATTTGTACGTCTGCGTAGTGGACTGTTTAACAAATGTTAGCATGCCCTCTTAGTTTGGCACTCTCACTTCAGATGCAGAGCGCGAAGCGTCTGGTATCTACTGCTCATTTATAATGACTACTCACCGACGACGTGCAGCGTCACGAAAAAGGAGCGCACGGGCTGCGTGGAGACCTGGCACTCGTAGACGCCCGCGTCGCGCTGCTGCGCCCACTTGATGTGCAGCGTCCAGTCGTCCGTCTGCGGCGAGTGCGTCGCCTGGAAGCGCTGATCCGAGGTGTACGTGTAGCCGCCCACCGTCAGGATGTGCAGGTCGCGATGCCGGATCCAGGACACCTGCCGACAAAACGAAACGGTTAGCGCCACGACTAACTGACGCTTGAATGTAAGTTGAGAGCCGGGAAAGAAGGGGTTGCCGGGTGAGTAGGTATAGATACGAAGCCGGCATATTAGAAAGAAAGAAAGAAAGAAAATACATTTATTGCCAAAATAACAGAACACAGTTTTATGTACATCAAAAAAATACAAAAAAAAGAAACACCAAGAAAAAAAGATCAAATAATTGAACACTGGCAAAAGGACAAGCTCAGCAATGTGCTGGAAACCCAGCCGCTGCGGTGCGGCGCAGTTCCAGCGCTGATTTTCAGCTTGCCCAGTGAGTGACTTTTCGGCGACTAATACACTAACATATTTAACGAAACACATAAAAAAAAAAAAAGAGAAAGCTGTATAAAAAAGAAAATTCAGTCTACTGCAATATTAGTTAATTCAGATATGTAGTTTTTTTTTTTTTTTATAAACAGTGAATATGGGTGCCAGTCCTTTAAAAAACGCTGTCAGTTTGCCTGTGTAACAACATGGTTTTCAGTTTAGACTTAAACAATGGTTGGGACATATTTAGACGAAGTGGTGGAGGAAGGTCATTCCAAACTTTAGCCGCTCTAACTTTAAACCCTCCTTTGCTCCCTTTAGTTTTATGTTTAGGAATGACGGCTTTATTTAATATTTTACTGCGGGTATTAAAACTATGTTGGTCTCTTACCCAATTAATCTTTTCAAAAAGATATTCTGGCCTTTTTTTATACATTATTTTATGTACAAACGAGGCCATGTGCAATTCTCTACGCAAAGCCATTTTGAGGATTCCTTTCTCATTGAGATAAGGTGTGACATGCGACCTACGTGGAATGTTGAAACAAAACCGCGCGCAGGCATTCTGCACTCTTTGTATTGCATGTGCAGTTTTCGCGAAAAGCCTGGGTCCGTATACTGTGTCACAATAATTGAATTGTGAGAGGACTAATGATTCAGTAAGCAACACTCGAACCTTTTCAGAAAGGTGCTCTCTCAGCCCGTAAAGCACCTTGAGTCGATAGAATGCATTACGAATCTTCCCGTTAATATGTTCGATGTAACGTAGTTCGCTATCAATTATGAGACCGAGGTTTTTAGCCGTTAGAGATCGTTCTATGTTTGCAGAGTTCATTCTTAGAACGGGTTGAAATTCAATTACCTTTTGGCATTGGTGTTTAGTACCCAATACGAGAAACTTAGATTTTGTGGGATTCAAAATAAGGTCATTATCACTTGCCCATTTTGAAATAATAGCCAGGTCGTTATTAATTATCTGTACGGCATTTTGAGTATCTCGGGGATAGAAAGAGTAATAGATTTGCGTATCGTCAGCATAGAGATGGATTTTACAATATTTTAAACGATTATGAAGGTCGGCGGTAAATAAGGCAAATAGGATTGGGCTCAAAATTGAACCTTGCGGAGTTCCTTTTACAATATTTTTGACTGATGACTGCGATTCACTTCCCGTTTCGGTTTCAGTTATTACAAACTGCTTCCGTCCCGTCAAATACGATGAAAACCAGTTTCGAGCAAGCGGCATGACTCCATAGTACGTCATCTTTTCCAAAAGCAGATCGGTACTAACACAGTCGAATGCTCTGGAAAATTACGGATTACGGATAGTGATACGAAGCCGGTAAGCCCTTTTCACGGCTAAGCATGTATAGCGCTTATCTCAAACATATACAATAAAATAAAATAAATACACCGTTCAAAAAATATATAATTCGTTCCAAAACTGTACAGGAACTAAGACGCCATGTTTAAAAAAATCCTTCCCGGCTTAGGCCTTCAATTTTGTATGAAATTCCTTAACAGTTCTCTCTCTCGTACCACCCGAAACTTCGAAGCCTGTTATAATGCACGTTATGACTACATTTCATTGCATGTTCGAGAAAATTTTATTTGTACTGAAAGTGTAACTGCGATCGAGATGTTGTGATGCGTCGGAAACTTACACTTTTGTGATATTTTATTGTCATGTTCATATATAATTTGTGTTCTGTAATAATGTTCTGACGGTATCGCCTCATTAGAGAAGATACCTACTTAATACAAAAAAAGAATATCAAAACTTTTTAAAAGTTAGAAGTGTTGAAAAATTACCGTTATTTACTTATATATTCACTGTGGATTAGCAAGCAACGTTAATAAGGAACATTATCCGCTAAAATAAATTACTCAGCAAGATCCTTAGTAGCAGAAATTATGATGGCGCAAATTGTATTCGTGCTACGTTATGCTATGCTAATTAATTTCATATTTATTACAGACTGATAAGCGGCATGCCACGCCGCGGCTCGTGATAAGAAGTGACCGGTTCACGGGCCATAATAGATCTAGGTCAGCCGGTTACATGCGTGGTTTATAAACGCTGTAAAATGCAGGCACGGCCGATCGGCGGGCGGTAATGGAACGCGGGATATCTTAATGAACCGATCGATCTTGGGAGCGGGTGCTGCCAGCTCCACGCACGCTACGCGTGTTGTGCTCGACATCTGCAGCAACCTGCACGAACACATCCATCGCGGAGCGACAGCATCGCACACATACTACTGTCTTTACGAGAACTAGGCAATTCGAGATTAATTTTTAGGGTTCCTTACTCAAAGGGTAAGGACGGGACCCTATTACTAAACCTCCTGTCACCAGGCTGTATCGCAAGAACAGTATAAAATAACAAACGCCTTTTTTTTTTGCCGTTTTTGCTCAATTTTCTCCAAGCTGTATCTATTGGACCGTGATATCTACAAAGTTGTAATTTGTCTAGTACGAGTAAGGTGAAAATATTGTGATTTCTTTAGACGACAATAAAGATTCTTTTAAACGAAATTTTTACAAAAAATACACAAAACAAAAAAAGTTAATATTTTTTAGTTGTACGGAACTTGGCCGGTTTTTTCATTACATTAGAATAAACCCCAGGCACAAACGCCATAAGTTTCATTATGCAACGAGCCTACGTGAAACGAATGTTTCCTTTATCAGTAAAGCCAATAGGAACGAAGCCAACAATCGGAACGCAGGTGATGGAGCGACGCGGAACTTAATGAACCATCCATCGGCCCGCCTGCAATGCGACCCATGCGGGCCACGCCAACTGGACTCATTCGAGATTGGTTTTGCGAAGTTAGCCCATCAGCATCAATTGTGAAATGAAAATGTATGTAAATGGAAATGTAGTTTTGTGTTCGAATATACTGGCATTTTAAGTTTTGTCGTTGAAGAGTTTTAACTTTTAAGATACTTGATCGCTACATTCGACATACATATAACGTTAAACCTACTCGAGAGTGCCGCATTGCTGCTCAATCTTCCCGTCTGAACTTGCCCTTAGAATAAATACGCCTAGAAATGTACTTTTGGTTAGTCACGGGCAAAGTTTCGTCCGTGTGCGCATCTCTCACGACTGCGATTAGTTGGTACACACGCACACAAAGCCAAAAGCGGCTTCATCAGTCGCAAATCTATGTCAAGTCTCTCGTTCTTGGCGTATTTATTATAAGATCTTGCCCTAATACCGTATCTGCTTCTACGAGTAAAATAAGCTTGAGTTTTAATTTAATAATCCCAATGCTCCCAGTTCTATCCCACTTTACGCTATCACTGTGGCACACGGCAGTGTCGTGTGTTATCCAAATACTGCAGAGCTATCCTGGGTTAGTTCTAAATTGGTTTTGGAATGTAATATCAAATGCGATATGTTGAGTCATCTTGGACGCCATTGCCGTTAGTTCTTCATTTATGCTCTTCGAATTTCAAAAAGCGATTATTTTCTAAATAATCCTTGCGCAGGGGTAATGCCAATCTTCTCTGTAACGTTCCAATTTTAGTTTACGTACTTCCGAAGCAAGTAAAAAAAACTAGATTATTTTGTAATTAATTTATGTACTGAATTACAAACGAAGGCAGTTTTGCTGAAATTACTTGTAAACATGTGAGAGTACGTGAAGATATTTGGTTACCTGTTAGAATGTTTGATTGTTTGAATCGAATGTACGTTTAATTATCGAAATATTGCTTGTAAATATAAGTAGATAAGTTTGAATGTAAAACAATACGTGTACTGCGGAATGCGGATCATGCTAGTTGTTTCAGAAATGTCGCAACGGTCCATTACGGAGCCATCCCTCGCACACCGATTGCTACTCGTATTAATGCCGTTACTTCCTATAGTGTCGCAGTGTGTCTGTGTATATGTATAATGCCGCCCACCTGGTGTAATTCGTGATTAGTTTTGCGATGTAAACAACAATAATGACACAAAAATCAAGCCTAAATGATTTACAAAGGTGATTTTTATTTCAATTCATTATGCTTACAGGGCTTATAACTCTTAGATCTTTGAGGTGATGTTTAATTTTAAAATTCTGTTTTAAATTCCAAGTTCAGTATGGTAATTGTAAGTAAAACTACAGTGATGTTATTAAGCCATTACTTTCGCTCTCGAGTGCTCTTTCATGTTGCCTCTACACTTAATATTTAGTCGATCGTACTGAGGTTTTGATTGTACTAATGGGTTTAAAACAATCAGATAATGTTCTATTTTGAACACCATGAAAATTGCGAGTTCTTTTAGACACACCCTGCGGTTAAAATCGCAAAAGATCTGCGAGATTTTAACATCTGTCCGCAATAATCGAGAAAACGATCATAAAAGCAAGTAAATGATGGTTTATTTTCGCCGTAGTACGTCTTTTATTGCGGGTTATTGCTTCGCGGAACAAACGCCTTAATGCGCCGCTTGAGGCTCTATTGCGATGCAAATCGCTCAATGAGGAGCAGTCTCGCCAGTGTCGGCGGCTGGAGTCGAGTCGAGCGGCCGGGAAGCGTTCAGAAGCTCCGATATTTCACGCTTGTGGGTGCGAAACGAGTCACCTGAGAATCTAGTCTACTTAAGCCTGCCGTTAATGCAAGGAAGCAACATGAAGCCTGTAGTAATAATGTTACAGCAGACATAAATGCGATCGAGACGTTTGGTTGTAACAGCAGTTCACACTTGAGGCTACATCAGAGCAAAATTCATACATCGATGGTTACTGGACCATCGACTTCGTTTGTTCGTACTGATGAACGTACGAAGAACGTTGTGTCGCCTTGGAGAGCTGGGTGGTGGTTCAACCCGAACTTAAAGTACTTACTAACTCTAAAAAATATCATTTAAAAAAAACGGTTTTTAAAAAGTGTTTTTTACTTGAGCTATTTCTAACGTCAAGAATATAATCGTTAATACTTGATGTGTGGACGAAAGCCCAGTAAGTAACAAACTTGACGGCCAGACGGCCTCGCCGACCCGGCGATAGCGCATAGCGCCAGCACTCCCCATCACTACCCGCCTTATTGCTCGCTCGCAATAATTCCCCATTTTATATTTCGGCGTGTAAAATAAAAAGAGCCTTTCACAAGGTCCCTTCACTTTGAGGCTTACGCGGGCCGCTAAGCCCCGCTGTCCCCGCTCCGGCCTTTGACGACTTTGCGGTCGCACCCGGAATGTTTTGTGTTGTGAATATTTAAATACACTTGTGATGATATTAATAAATTTGGAACAAAGACCGGGATCGCGAAGTTATGCCGTTAATCAGGGCAATTAAAAGGCTCGTACGCGGAGTTACTGTTGCTTTATTCGTGTGGTAATTTACGATAAGATTTCTGAAGTTTGTCTGGAATGTTCTTTCACGAAACCCTGTCAGTGAAAGAGGGAGTTTCTCTAATATTGAAGATGCAATATGAACCAAATGTGTACCTAATTGAGAATCTCTGTGCCGCGTGATCTCTTATATATTGAGATACCAATACAATACAATAATACTTTATTGCTCACCAATAACAATTTACAAAAGAAAATAAGTTACCAAAACGTCAAAAAAACAAAACACATTTTTTTATACAAAAGATAGACAACAGCGGGCCTATGATGGTTGCTTTTATCGCGCGATAAACAAGTGACAAAGCAGTAGCAGTTACGTCATAGGCCCGCTGGATGGCGGTCTTATCCCTAAAAGCAAAGCGTCACGAAAACAGTTTAATAAACGATTAACGGTAAAGATAACCAACCAAGGGTCAGTTGAGGGACCTAGACATTATAGTAATTTATCGGACATTATAGAAATAATGACACATGCCACTAGAAATACAGAACATTACCTCTAGCACATGGATCTATGTTTAAACATATTCCAGTAACCTGCACATCTACAACTAAATCAATAACATCATCAGTACAATATTGCTACGTAGTAGTATTTAGTACCGGCATGACAAGGTTGGTATTATCAGTCTGAATATCCGAGCCGCCCGTCACTAAGGACACAATGGCAGTACCTGGAATTGTAAATGCCGCAGTCTCTGACGAGATCAAATTATTCCTATTTATCGGATCGATCCCGGTGACTGATTGCTTGATTCATGAGCGGGAAATATTAAAGCCCTAGAGATACGATTTGGAGGGATTTAGTGCTCGTTGTTTGGTATATTATGGTGAGCATTCTACTACATACTTAGGAACAGTTTCGTAAATTATTTGTGGTTTATTTTTTCTAAAGATAATTTACAATTTCTTTATGATTTATGGAAATAATGCAGCGAGCGTCAAACTATTGTAACCATCAGGCACCTTTCTGTACAAGCTATTAACCCTGTTTTGGTAAACAGACTTTACTCCTTCTAGTTAAAGTTAATCCTTTAAGAATACGCAAAGACATGAAACGCCGTCAATCAACGTCGCGTGTCAAGTGCAACTCACGGGTACCTAAAGCTGTAAAGACGGTAATAACTATAAAAACCAGCTTTGCATTTCATATCAGTAACAGTTTGTTGCATTAGTCACCAAAATGTTTACACCATCTCTTAGAATTTTTAATTAAAGAAAACGTCTGGGTTTTTATTTACCACGCTATGCGGCGAGTCTCTGAATAAATTAAAGTAAATATGAACTTGGAACGCTCGAGAAGAATGCTTTATGGCGGGAAAATGTTTATTTCTATCATTTACTTTAACTTAACTGAGTGTACATTGTCTGAGATTTACTAAGGTCTTCTGCATTGTTTTTAATTTAGTTGGAGATGTTTATTTTTGCGGTGTGTATAATTTTACGGCAGACGTTTTCTTGACCCCGTGAGGGTCGAATGGTCTGAAAAATAGGACGAGTAAATGTACAAGTTACGCAGCGGCGACCTCGGTAAACGGTGTGAACACTTAGCGAAAGAGAAAGCTGCTACTCTAGTTTTATTACAATAAGTGCGTCTTTTTTATATGGGTCCTAAGGTATGTAAACTGTATCATACCACTGCGTATTCTCACTTAGTACAGTACCCCTACCATGAGTTTACAGTGACAGTACTCGCTAGCGAATGCGTAAAGGATTTGTATGGAGAATTGTAGTTCTACAAAGTGACCGCTAGGGGCGCTGTACTATTCTCCACACAAATCTTTTACGCTGTCGCTAGCGAGTACGGTCACGTTAACTCATAGTAAGGGTACAGGTACGTTTACAAATGCTCTCACGCATCGATGCAACGAAATTAATGGTATCTGTGAAAGCGCGAACGTCAACTACTTATATTCCGGAGAGTGATGAGTTGCTATTACAACGCGAGGGCTCTTATGTGAGCACAGATTGTCTGTGTATCTGAGACAGTAAACTTTTCGCTTACTTTGTTACTAACGGTTAAATAATTCCAATCCTGTAAAGTTGACAGGAACGGCCCGACGTGTTTCGAACTCATATGGAGCTCTTTATCAAGTACACCCGTACAGCGGCGCGACAACTTTGCCACAGATTTTTCGATCGACGCTCCACCCTAATAGCGCGTGCTGAATTAAATACCATTCACGAATTTTTAATATCAATATCGAAGTGTAGCATTATATTTATAAAATTGAATTGAATTATAAGTTATTTACATAACCTTCTCACTACTGTGTTACTCAGTAATTTTATTAGTTGGGACAAAATTATATTGGACTGCAAAGGGACCTAAAGTATATCATGTTTTCAAAAGATCTCGTCATTATAAATTTTACTAAATAATTTCGCTTGAAATAATTCCAACTATACAGTAACATCAAAACCGTCACAAAGACACAGCGAACCCTTCACCCGTGTTCCGCTAAGCTACGCACTTGGCGGCCTTACTTGGTAAACGGCACTGGCGGGAGAAGGGCGAGGCTTGCGCCGCAGCCCAAAGGTCGGCGGTGGACGGGCTCGATACCGGAGGATATAACTAAGCCGCACTTTACCATATTTGAGTGGTTGGTGGCAGTGTTGAGGATATACGGTGGCGTTATATTGTTTTGTAGAAAACGTAAACCACGCTGGGTTAACAAAATTAACTCGGAGTTAAATGCTACTCTAGGGTTAAGTAATTAGTACGTCTTGCACCACCGAGAGTTAGAACTTAGAAGCTAACCTTGAATTGTGAGGGTTAAAGTCATTTAACCCTGGGTTAGTAGTGTCAAACTCGACTTGTCGTATAGCTTAGCTTATGGTATGTCGATTAGTTTTTTTGTATTTAATTATATGCTTAAACTCCGCTACTATAACACAAAGTAGCAATTTTAAACGAAAAACACAATATGCAAAGCAGACACAACTCGCGCAATACAATAGTGACGCTTGACTGACAGTTAATACAGAAATATAATACGTTAAAAAACGAAATGTCATTCCAAATCTGACATAATGGAATTGACTTATGCAAAGTACTGTAGAGCGACAGAGAGCACAACACTCAAATCATTCATCCCTTATTCTATCACATTTGGTCGGATATGAATAGAGTGAATGAATGTTACATTAACCTCGGGTTAGTTAACTCGGACTTAATTTCTATTGGTGCAACGAAAAGTATGAGTAATAGTAATTTTACATTTTAACCCTGAGTTAGTAAACGCTGAGTTATATATTTAACTCGAAGTTTTGGCGCAAGTGGGCTTATAACTGCCATATGATCGGGATGATGCCACACTTTCTCAGTAATTTGCCAATGGATCGTTGTCTTCATATCGATGGCAAAAAGCGGAACTGCTGTAACCGCCACTCGGTCAAATTTTTTTTATTGCATATTTGGAATCAGCGAATTTTTCTGCGTCGAATGGTCTGAGTCCCATGACTAAGACGCTTAGAAAAAACTGGACAGCATCGTAAAACGAATGTATTTTTTTACTCTAATTGCTGCAAATGCCCAAATAGTAGCAAATTTTGAGACGAGTACACTAACGCCTATTTCGGTTTTTCATGACCCAACGAGTGTGGTGTTTACATCGCTGCCGAAATGTTGTCCTGTGGCATACAGCATTTATGCATGTAGTGAAAAAATGACTCGTCAAGATTACTGCAATTATAGTAAAATAAATTATCTATCATCGACGCGTACTCCGTTTACTTCGAAAATAATATAACATCAAATCGCAGTTACGATATTTGAAAAACGGCGGGAGGTAGGTGCAGCTCTTCGATACCGCCATTAAAATGTGCTCTCGCGGCGGTGTAGTTGGTGCTTACGGCCTGCGAAAAAGTCGGTTGGCAATCGCCGGAACGATAGGGAGTGCGTAGTGTGCATTTTGTGAGTGAAGTGGTTGAAAATTACGTTCGTTGTTGAAGTGTTTTTGGAAAGATAGTTTTTTTTAAAGTAAATATTTTATTTAGGAGTGCAATTTTTAATGTCTAATTATTATTAAGAAAATATGACTGCAGCTATGGGAATTTATTTGAAAATATTTAAAATTAAGTGCAATTAAGTTTCCTATGTTGATTATTGCGCTCCTATATCATTAATTGAGAGGTGCAAATCTTATTAAGTTTATTATGAAAATAATTTTATTTAGAAGTAAATTGAGAGTTGATTAAATAATTTTAATAATTTGAGGGATTATTAAGTGCAATTATTAAAATTACTTAGTTTATAATTATAATAACCGATACTCAGTAACTCTAATAAGTAGAATTATAAAGTTCCTATTAAAAAAAAGTAGTCAATACAAGGTTGTAAAATAAATAAATATCAAATATTAAGGGATAATCTACACAAATCGACCTAGTCCCAAACTAAGCAAAGTTTGTACTATGGGTACTAGACGACGATATACATAATATATATATACATATATAGATAACATCCATGAACCAGGCACAAATATTCGGGTCATCACACAAATATTTGCCCTGGCCGGGATTCGAACCCAGTACCGCCGGCTCAGTAGGCAAGTGCTTACACACTGAGCCAACCGCGTTCGTTTAAGTTTCTCTCTAGCCGTTCGAAGTTTTCATGTTTTTGAAAGCCATTTAATATTTGATTTTTAAGCAACGTTTTGTTTTTTATGCATGTTTTATTGCGGTAATTGTTCCTATTAAGCTTTTGATTGATTATGAAACTACACTTAAAATTTGATAACATTTAAAAAAAATGTGTTTATAAAAGCTGATTGATACTTACGTCCTATTAATTTCACAGTTTCATTTTAGCGGTTGGCACTTAACACAATTCAGTAAGTCGAATAACGAATTTATTGGCATTTAAGTCAAAATTATTTAATCTTTGAAATACATATGCAACTTGTTACGTCATTTATGCTTTACGAAATGTGTATTAGTCTTTCCATTTTAGTAAATTTACCTTTTGCACGCACAGCGTTTCCGCGTTACAAATAAAAGAGTGCCATTGTCGTAAGCGCCACTATACCTACTGTAAACTATTCACTTATGCCAAACTTTTAATATGGCAGTTGATAGAAATTTATTAAGTTATAAGTGAGATCCAAAAAAATCCAACCCTACCACATTTTCTGATTATCGTCCGATCTCAATTCTTCCCTTCCTATCCAAGGTCCTTGAGTGCCTAGTTTTTCGGCAACTTGTATCCTATTTAAACAGAAATGATCTCCTTAATCCTTTTCAGTCTGGTTTCCGTTCCGGTCACAATACGGTGACTGCTCTTGTAAAAATCACAGATGACATACGGGCAGGTATGAATGACCGCAAACTGACTGTTTTAACGCTATTAGATTTTAGCAATGCGTTTAATACTGTAGATTTTGATATTTTGTTGGCGATAATGCGTTCTATTAACATATCTCCTGCGGTTATTGAATGGTTTCGTAGTTATCTGACCGGTCGTCGGCAGCGTATAAAGGTGGACGCTTTTCGTTCTTCATGGTGCAACACGATGGCTGGCGTTCCGCAGGGCGGCGTGTTGTCTCCCCTTTTATTTTTAATATTTATTAATTCTATTTCCCATAATTTATCTTCACAATATCACCTTTATGCCGATGTTCTTCAAATATATTCACAAGGTTCACTAGACGACCTCTCTTCAGTAATTTCTTTAACAAATACAGACTTGAAACTTATTTTAGAATGGAGCAGCTGCTATGGTCTCCAAGTAAACCCGTCTAAAACTCAAGCTATTATTATTGGGAGTAGTCAATTAATTTCCAGAATTGATTTTACTAGTATTCAATCTATTATTTTCAACAATGTTATAATTCCTTACTCTTCCCAGGTTAAAAACTTGGGTGTCATTATTAATCGGACTCTTTCTTGGGTGCCCCAATTGAACGAAGTGAGCAGGAAAATGTTTGCCGCTGTGGGTTCTCTCAGAAGGCTTCGCAATTTCCTTCCCATCGCAACTAAAATTGCGCTTGCTCAAACTTTGCTTCTCCCGATTCTAGACTATGCTGACATTTCTTATCTGGATATTTCGGAGGAGCAACTTGATAAGCTTGAGCGTATTCAAAACCTCTGCATCAGATTCATATTTGGATTGCGCAAATATGATCATGTTTCTAGTTTCCGATCTCAACTTAAGTTGCTCCCTATTCGTCTTCGGCGGAATTCACATATACTGTCTCTTCTTTTTGGCATTCTCTTCAACCCTGCAACTCCCCAGTACCTCAAAGAGCGCTTTAATTATTTTTCTTCTGCTAGATGCGCAAAAAACTTTCTTTTAACTGTCCCTTCGTCCCGTTCTAAATTTTATTCGAATTCTTTCACTTTTCATTCCGTTGTGTTGTGGAACTCGCTGCCTGTGGAGCTGCGAAGTGCTAAATCCTTAGCTATATTTAAAACTAGAATTAAAGAACACTTCCTTTCTGTCCAATAAACTGTGTGAAACTGTTTTTCATCAAGTTTTCTGCTGACTGTATGTTTGTGCATAGTATTTATTTTTGTTTATGTATGTATTTGTATGTATGTATATATATATATTTATATATTTAAATTTTTGTGTATATATGTATATTCAAGTTTTTATATCTATTTATGTTTTAGATATCTGTACCTTACGATGTGTCTCATTCGCCTTTTGCATCACCTACTCATTAAACGTTTTTTAGGATAAACTCCACTACCCAAAGGTTGTCTGGAAGAGATCGCTCTTCAGCGATAAGACCGCCTGTTGTCTACCGTTTTTAATTTGTTTTTTTTTGTAATTTCTTGTGTAAACGTTTTTTGGTGTGCAATAAAGCGTACTTGTATTGTATTGTATTGTATCCAAATTACAAGTATTTTTGTTCATAAATAAAGAAGTTATGATTTTTTTCCTCAAAATCTAAGTTTTTTGGCTCTGGTGTAAAATTTGCATTTTGGCGTACAGCAGTTCCGCTTTTTGCCATCAATATGTTTCGTGTACGCGATGAACGATACTTTAACTAGACTATTTTAATGAATTACGACTCAGTCTGCTACTCACGTGATGCTTGCTATGGACTATGGTAGTGAAAAATCACTTTTAGAAACTTCTAGAGTACCTAGTGACAGGTAACAGCGACAGTGTCAGGCGTAATAAAGTAAGTAGGTATTTAATTCATAAAATTTTCGGACAAAAGCATATTATGTCATCATCATCATCTCAGCCATAGGACGTCCACTGCTGAACATAGGCCTCCCCTTTGGACCTCCATATATACCGGTTGGAAGCGACCTGCATCCAGCGCTTTCCGGCGACCTTTATAAGGTCATCTGTCCATCTTGTAGGTGGACGTCCTACGCTGCGCTTGCTGGTCCGTGGTCTCCACTCGAGCACTTTTCGGCCCCATCGGCCATCTGCTCTGCGTGAAATGTGGCCTGCCCATTGCCACTTCAACTTGCTAATCCGGTGAGCTATATCGGTCACTTTAGTTCGTCTACGGATTTCCTCATTTCTGATTCGATCACGTAGAGACACCCCGAGCATAGCCCTCTCCATTGCTCGTTGAGCGACTTTGAGCTTTGAGATGAGGCCGATAGTGAAAGACCACGTTTCGGTGCCGTAAGTCATCACTGGTAACACACATTGGTTGAAGACTTTCGTCTTGAGGCACTGAGGTATGTCGGACGAAAAGACATTGCGTAGTTTCCCGAACGCTGCCCAGCCGAGTTGGATTCGGCGGTTGACCTCTTTCTCGAAGTTGGATCTACCTAATTGGACCACTTGTCCTAGGTAAATGTATGAGTCAACAACTTCGAGTACCGACTTTTCAACAGAGACTGGGATGGGCACAACCTTAGCGTTTGACATGAGTTTCGTCTTGTCCATGTTCATTTTTAAGCCCACCCGTTGAGAAACTCGATTGAGGTCATCGAGCATCATGCTGAGTTCCTCCATCGACTTTGCCATGACTACGATGTCGTCGGCAAACCGAAGGTGAGTGATGTATTCGCCATTGATGTTGATGCCAAGTCCTTGCCATTATTATGTATGTATATACATATTATGTACTTAATCTCAAAAGCAGTTTCTAATGCTACTTAAATTAGATTACATTTGTTTTAAGTAGGTATGATTTTTCTTATTAACTATACCTTTTATAAGTGAAAAGATGAATGTAACTTACTATATTCACTATTGGCTTTGTCTCGCGACCAATTTTCGTAATCATATTATTAAAACTATCGTGAGACACCTTTAATATTATAAAAACGGTATAAACTCACGTAAAAATTGTCAAGAACGGCCCGACATGTTTCGAACTCATTTGGAGCTCTTCATCAGGGGCAGCTATCTGTGCTGCTACGCGACTCGGGGCCCACTCAGTGGGCACAATTTTTACGTGAGTTTAAACCGTTTTTATAATTATTAATGTTCGTATTGGCTGAAATATGTTTTTTTATGTTTTCAATTCCCATATTTTGAAAAATCGAGCTCTACAGCCGGATATGTGCACAAACGAAATAATGTTTAGTAAAGTTGAGACGGAGATGCTTCGCTCGCTCTGTTAAAAATAGTAAGCTACTCTCGTATGAATAGCCCACTGGTTTCGTCGCCCCGCCGGTTTCGTGCCCCCGCCGGTTTCGTGGCCCCGCTGGTTTCGAGGCCCGCCGGCTGGCGCTCCATTTTAATTCGGCGTCGAAGGGATGATGTTGACTTTTATTCGATTCGATCCGTTGTGTTAGGATAATGGGGTCGCGCGCGCTTTGTGTGCTCGCCCTAATAGCCTGTATTCGAGTCTAATTCCGGATAGGCCCTTCAATAATAGATTATGTGTATCAGATCAAGTACAAGGAAAATTTACCAATTTTAAAGCGACTTATCGTGGAGACAGGAAACTAGGCAAGCATAGTCATCGGTCAGTTAAACTACGAATAGGTACTCGACGTCATATTACTGACCATACCTACTCGTAAATAGGTATAGATGCAGTCTGGGCGACGCATCAGCGACACATGCACATCGCCTATCACTAACGGTTCACTAGCCGCAATCAGAACGGATTAATAACGTCAGCATCGGACGCTGCTAAACTGTATCGTGCATTATGCATGTGTTCATGTAGTTTTACCCGTAATCGTACATGTACAGGCATGGCAAAAAAATAAGGATGTCAATCGATTGTATTTTTTATCGGCATCAAATGACTATATGGGACTAACTACACTTAGGCCCACTTGCACCAAAACTTCGAGTTAAATATATAACTCAGGGTTTACTTACTCAGGGTTAAAATGTAATTTTTTTAACTCATACTTGTCCGAGTTAACTAACCCGAGCTTAATGTAACATTCATTCACTCTACTCATATCCGACCAAATGTGATAGAATAAATGATGAATGATTTAAGTGTTGTGCTCTCGGTCGCTCTACAGTACTTTGCATAAGTCTATTCCATTATGTCAGCTTTGGAATGTCATTTCGTTTTTAACGTATTATATATCTGTATTAATTGCAAGTCAAGCGTCATTATTGTTTTTGCACGAGTTGTGTCTGCTTTGTATATTTTGTTATTTTTTTTAAACTGCTAAAAATGGAAAATAAATCTCGTTTAAGTGCCCCAAATTTTACAAATAGCGACAGATTGCTACTTTGTGATATAGCAGCGAAGTTTAAGTAAGTATATACTTGAAAACAAAAAACAAGACGAAAAAGCATTGTCTTTGCGAGTAAAAATAATCAGTCCTTTTAGCAATTTTTCTACTGTAAAAGTGTATTTTGTATTGTAAATGTATTTGATGATCACTTCATCATCATCATCAGACAACAACTATTCATTTATCATTGTTCTGGACAAAACATTACAACATAACATAACCTAAGCTATACGTCAAGTCGATTTTGATACTTGTTTGACACTACTAACCCAGGTTTAAATGACATAACCCTCACACTTCGGCGGGTTAATATTTTTTTTTTAACCCAAGGTTAACTTCTAACTCTCGGTGGTGCAAGAGATACTAATGACTTAACCCTAGAGTAGCATTTAACTCCGAATTAATTGTGTTAACCCAGCGTGGTGCAAGTGGGCCTTAGATTGCTCTTAAAGTCGGCAATGACGGTCAAAGTTCAACATTCCTACGGAGCGCTAAAAATACAAATGGCCACCTTATCGTGATGTCATTAGTTATGGGTACTTGGGTACCAATATTTTTATAGACACAATAAATAATTTGCCATTTTCACCGTGAAAAAGTGCGTTTATGTTCATGGTTGTCTTACAATTATTGTTTTGTTAAATTCTGAGGATTCTGACAAAAAAATTAAAATTTCTCTTGGATTAAAAAAACAAAAACAAAAAAATTTGCGTCCACGAAGTCTAATATTTAAAAAATATATATATGACGAAGCGTGAGGAGAGGCTGGGGACCCGTTGCTAGATCGGCAGGATCGTCTTCCGCATGTGCACACCCAGGTCCATAATTGCGGGTAGATCCACACACGAGCGATGAAAGAAATACACGTAAGGCTTGTTCGGACTAAGCTAGTATTTTAGTCTAGTAGCGAGTAATTTAGCAGCTAAACCATTCGCTACTGCCTAAAAATCGTTCGCATTACAGTCGAGTAAAGTTCACAAGTCAGTGGTATTCTGCAAGATGAACAGCCTGCAACGTAATAAAGTGAATAAACTGATAAAGCTAATTGTAACGGCTATTTTAGAAGAGGTGGATGAGGAAATTTGCGTGATTAATAAAAAGAAGCTATGGATACGAAAATGGATCAATAGAAGAGATGACCTAGGAGGGACTAATCGTCTTCTAAAGGAATTAGCATTAGAAGATCCCAAATAATACTTGAATAGCTTGAGGATGTCCGAAAGTTGTGTGAATTTTCTTTTAATGAAAATACGGCCTCAGATTCTCAGTGGTGGGGGGTGCTACTCACTACTAATCTACTAAAAAAAATAGAATAAAATGGATTGACTCGACTAAATTACTTACTAATCTACTCAACTAATGTTTTGGTGTTCAGACACGTTTAGCCACTAAATTCCTCGCTACTAGACTAAAATACTAGCCTAGTCCGAACAAGCCTGTAGTGATAGCCGAGAATTGGTTTAATAAGTTGAATCACATACTCTTCAAAATTAAACCGTGATTGCTCGAATTTAACCGGATTAGATAAGGTCTAAACAATTAACAAAGAAACCTGGCGATCCCAGAAATAGCGACACGACACGACCGTTTCGCTTCAATGTCTTTGGCTTCATGGCGCCAGGCCGGTCTATTCCCGCCTTCCTTAAACGTCAACTGTCACTGTCACTGACAAGTTGCTAGCTTCGCAACGCCGTCTCTGATTTCACCCAGGCAACTACCTGACGTTTCTTCTTACGTTGATTGAAATGTTTGATCGAGTCGAGTTGCAAATCAATCAGTTCGTCGATGGCACTGCTCCGACATATATATTTTCTTTGTTTCCTGACATATTGACCTAATTTTATTAATATAACTACAGTATGCTGTAGAAATCGATATTTTATCTCACGTTATAATCAGACTTTTCTTATGATCCCATTTTAGGCTGCTAACAAAATGGATTCTACGTGAAGGCTACATAATGTAATAGCATATCATTTCTCGTCCCAAGTCAAGCCACACTAATTAGGGAGACATTGAAGTGATTAGCGAATGTTTTCCCCGCTCTCCTCTAATTAGGGCAATAAAGCCAGTATTGTGATCCTCGATTCAAGGCAGTAAACAAGCAATTATTTCGTCAGGTAATGTACGTAACATGGAAACATATTTACTCGGCATGTGTATTTACTGAAATTACGGATCGGAAATGGAAAAACTACGTCATGGTTATTTTAATCAGCAAGGGTATTTGTATATGAGTAAGTGACGAAAAATGGATTTGAGATGTTTGAACCAAAATAAACCAGATTTGTTTATGTTTAGTGTTATTTGTTGTGTAGGCGTTTATGCCGGTTTTTTTGCTTGTTAGCGACTTATTGTGTATGTCTCGCACAAATAGATTTGAATCAGATAATATCTGGAGTTTTTTTATTTCCGCCCCTGGTTTGTAGGTATACAAAAAATATGTAAAGTAAA
The DNA here is from genome assembly GCA_905147355.2 of Apotomis turbidana. Classification (NCBI taxonomy): domain Eukaryota; kingdom Metazoa; phylum Arthropoda; class Insecta; order Lepidoptera; family Tortricidae; genus Apotomis; species Apotomis turbidana. Next base: position 447,130 of record LR990283.1, read on the forward strand.
ACTTAAGACATTAGTGCGATAAAGAAAAGTGAAAAGCACGCGTGTTTTATAGTAAAATGCGGCCATGAAAACGATTCAATAAGGGCCACTTTACGAGGAAGTGTCTTGAAAAATAACAATACAGTATTAAAATATGTATCTCGTAACTTAATGGATCAAAAAAATACCTAGATAGGTATAACCAAACATGAATGCATAATTGAATTAGATTACGTGGTTGCAAAAGACATGATGAAATTCAATAGTACCTGACTGACGGGGAATCGTTCCGAGAAAGTCACCGGCGGAACTGGCTTTGATACAAAAAACCTTATTGAAATACCGATGAATACTGAAAGCTAAAGATCATAGAGAGATTTCATAATACTAGAGAACATTTCAATATTCAAGCCGGCATTTAGCATGTATTAATACTGCCCGCGCTGTCCGTTCCCTATGTGAACGAGATTCGCTCTATACACACCGAACGAGTACTCGATGTAGAACGACTCCACTCCGAAATGCATCGCGTCTGCAGTAAGCAAGGTCTGTTTCGTGTTGGAGTTGAGGGCTTTCATCCGCGTTTTGTGAAGTAATGAGGCTCATTTGAAGCTGGATATAGTGCGGGAATCAAAAATGGATGCAATAGCGTCTGGGTCTCGCGCCGATCGCGCCGAACTCGACCGGCGTTTTCATTTGCTCCTATCAACTTCTGAGCTACGCCGTTCCTACGTTAGTTTCAAAACAATTTCGCGTGTATTTGAGGTATATTTAGGAATAGGCATTGCCCTTATATTATCAGAAGCTGGTACTATTAGCGTGAAACGAATCAGTGTATACCTATGTCTCAGTGCTGTACGGTACGTCATCAAAGTCAATACACATTTTACGTTACTAATACTTAGGTATAATTATGGAAAGAGGATAACCATCAACGTCATCCAGACAGCTATAAGGCCCCGGGGCCCAACTCGATTGGCATTAACATAATATAGTCTTTTCAGCTGTTGTGGGTACATTTGTAATATGTAGATCTACCCGCTATCAGATTAATAAACCAGTTGTCATCTTGAGCTCGGTGTTTGATTTACTACATGGTGGCAGCGGTGGGATACGAACCCACGCCTCCGAAGAGACTAGTGGCTATGCATTGGCCACGTGGTATTTATTATTTTCTGCTATTTGAGCTGCATTAAGTTGATAATTAAGCAAGCAAGCATTTACAGGTGAACAGAGTACATATTTTAAAGTAGCAATATACAGAATATGTTTTTAGAAACCTAGCATTTATCCCAAGTTCTTAACACAAATCCCTTGATACACATAATAAGTACGAAACTGATTCTCGTTTCTGTTTAGTACCGAAGCGTCACAATAAAATATTCATGAATTTAGAGATGAAACTAAGACTATATAAGATGAATAAGAATACGTATTTGCGGAGCAGATCAAAGGCAAACCAATTTGGCATTATAATAAAGTCTATTAACATTCAGAACTTACGCCAGCATTGTACGCACAAAAGGTAATGTCTGACAAGTCGGTACGTGACGTAAATGGGATCGAAAGAAACGAATAATTATAATACGAATTATTTTTCAGAATGAATAGATAATCGGATCCTGCGTCCTCTTTGGGCATTTCACAAGTAATGCGAAATTCTACAAAATAATCTCATACTTACCTTAAGTATTACCCACTGCACTGTATGCTATACGAGTCACATCTGTTTACTCTTTAACTTCATCTGGTTAATGCATCAAACAATTAAATTTTGTTTCAGGTTATTTCTATTGTTACTTACTCTAAATATGACACAATCACTCAAAAGTGGTGTCGCTATACCGTAACAAAATTTTTACCGTTCATCTTTAAATCGGTTTAAATCTTTAAAATAATATATATCGACTCCCAATACTGAAGAATTCGGAGTCGGGAGTCGGCGCGCCTGCGTTTCCTGTAAGCCACCGTATTGCATTAATATATTCCTGATTCCAAATATTTCCTTTGAACAAAACAAAGTGTCAGTTGATCGTATAGTGCAGCGAGCTCATGTTCGCCACCGCGCGCCGCGCGCTGCAACTCACTGAAAATAATCCGATCGCTCAGCTTCGCAATAAGTGCATGCATTTCAGGGGTGGCATGTTTTTGACAGATTTAAGAATAAACTATTGCATAGATTTTTTATCTGCGCCAGTGTCCCAGTTTTTGCTCACTAGGTTCTTATTGCTGTAGGTACTTATTGAGATGTTAGTTTTAATTTGAAGTTGGTTGTAATAGTTACCAACCACACCAAACACTTAAACATTTTTCATACCGAGAGTTTATGAAAAAATTATTAAAAATTACGAAAATTATAAAATTACATTGAACGCAGGGGCGTTCAGTAAATATGATTCTTGTGTACTAAAATTCAAGATCTGCTCCGGTATGGCTAGAGATGCTGGTGCCCAAGTCCTGCCAAATGGGTAGTTTGATCAGCTCGTCTAGCATAACTATGACTCGCGACTCTTTGTCGCGCGACAAATGCTACGTGTCACTTTTCTTTCAATACCGTGCGAGCAGGACAGCAAGATATGCTAGCCCTGCAGCATGATGAGACGGGCGACAATGGATACAATTTTTTTTTTTTTTTTTTTTTTCAAAATACTTACTCCGTTGGCTCAGCGACCCAAAGTGGATCTTGGCCTCCGATACGAGATGGCGCCAGCGCGCCCTGTCTTGAGCGATCTCCTCCCAGTTTTCAGCATTCAGAGCGCGTAGGTCCTTGTAGACTGGTAGAAAAATCCAAATATCGGCTTCCTTTACCGTTCTAACGGCATTTTGTGAGCCATTTTGGCAACATGACTTTTCCGATGTAAAAAAGCCTGCTGAATTCGATTCTGGATGTTGCCAAGCCGAATTTTGCCCCCCTCCCCGCATTTCCCCCCTTTTTACCTCAAAATATGTCCCTAATCACGGTTTTTACGGTTTGATACAAAAAGTCTTACAGTTAGAAAAAAAGTGTCAAAGACAAGAATGACCTCTATAAAATTTCCTATAACATGGTGTATAAACTTTCTTAGTAGGCCTTATGGTTCGTGAGCAATATCTTCCGGAACTTCATAGACTGGTAGAAAATTCTAAATATCGGCTTCCTTTACCGTCCTAACGGCATTTTGGGATCCATTTTGGCAACATGACTTTTCCGATGTAAAAAAGCCTGCTAAATTCGGTTCTGAATGTTGCCAAGCCGAATTTTGCCCCCCTCCCCCCATATCCCCCCTTTTTGACCTCAAAATATGTCCCTAATTACGATATTTACGGTTTTATACAAAAAGTATTACATCTAGAATAAAAGTGTTAAAGACAAGAATGATCTCTATAAAATTTCCTATAACATGGTGTATAAACTTTTTTGGTAAACCTTATGGTTTGTGAGCAATATCTTCCCGAACTTCATTATTTTTTTAAAAATTGATAAACTTGGTCGAGGCAGGGTAATACACTTATTTTGGGATAATTGGTATCGCACAGGATCCAACCGCTCTGCTGCTCCTGACGCTGACATCCAGTTGGCGTGCTGCTTATTATATGTCAAGACTTACGAGGCTTTCAGTCATAAGCAGTCGCCAGATTTACACGCAGAACTGTATCCAAGTTGGGCTAAAAGCGACGTAGAAAATAAAAATGCTTTACTTCTGACCATGAAGTTATTCGAAATGCTCAGTTAGACGCCAGATTCTTCACAAACGGGCCTGAGAAATGCAGTTACCCAGGATCAAAATGCGTACTAATTTATCACGAAGCGGTATGAGTATAGCATTAAACATCATAATTGTAATAAGAGTACTCAACAAAACAAAACGCTCACAATGTACTCGAAAATTCGATCGCATCCAATTCTCATACCTAGTACCATACCCTACCAGTGGCGTGGCGTCACAAAAAGAAAGAAAGTCAGGCGAAGCCGGGGTAGATTCTACATACAGGGCAAGCCGGTGGGAATCAGCTTCTATGGACGCCAAGCCACTGTCGCCCACCCATAAACAAGTACCTAGATCCTAATTTTAATTTATATGTTTATATTAATTATTTATTTAAAATTTATTAACCATCTTGCTGCTTCACATATTTTATACGAGATGAGTCGAAACAAGGTCATCAAGTGTAGTAACAAAAGATAACGTTGGGATACTTTTTTTTTTTTTTTTTACATATTACTTTTATTTTCTACTAGAACCTTAGAAATGTCTTTTTTAAATTTACATTTAGACCCTACAAATGGGTCTATTTTGGCAAATTCGGTGTTATACAGACGAGGGAGACGCGATAGCACGGCATTGGCACCGTAGTTAGTGGAGTGAAAGGGAACATGGAACAACGAGGTGTATATATCGACAACATAAGGGTGGAATCCAAGTCCGCGCCAAGTACTGTATTGTCTGAACGGAGACGGTGGAATTAATTCATGCAGTCCTAGTGCACACTCACCAAAGTGTAACCGGTAGAAAACCGATAAACAGGCGACTTTCCTGCGGTGTTCGAGGTTTTGCAGCTTTTCCTGAACTAAGGTAGGGTCGCCAATGAGCTTCTTCGCACGCTTGTCAATTGAAATAAGTGGTGACATTTGTTTTTTACGCTTATTTTTAAGGATGAAATTTTAGGAAAACACTTCACTTCATACATAACTACACTCTAGACGGAGGACTTAACGTATTTATCTTAAATTGCTTTAAAATTAAAATCAATATAATAACTATATATTGCATGATCCCTGAAATTGTCTAGAAGTCTAGCAAACTTCCATCGCCACCCTTTTTATTGTACCCTTACATATGGATAAAGTATCATGAAGCCAATAAACGATAATTTTCCAAAAAGTCCGCGAAAGGCAACGTTCGTGGACCCGCACACTTATCATCTCGGCTTGAAAGCCGCAATAAAGATTAAGGCAGAGGGCGCCGTAATCGCCTGATGGATATTTTTGTAAATGAAAGCGAAAAGAGCCGCAATTGGGTCCGATAGAGCGCGCGGAGATAGCGCCAAGCCGCGCTCAGACCTGCTAGTACGCTGGCGAGGCTACTGGCGCATGATACTTGAACGTTTTAAACATTTAAACGGCCGAAATTTTGACGCTATAAATTAAGTGTCACATGGTTCAATTTTATTTCTGTCTTCTTTAACAGTAGGATTATGAGTTAAGGGACCTAAATCATGCGCGCACTCTCAGTTAATCAGGCGATGTTTTATGCTCATTGCCTTAATTAGGTACCTTTTCCAATGAGAGGACGCTGCTTAGGCTGCCTGTCCACTGGAGCGGAGTGGAGATGTGTTAAATAGACCAATCACATTCCTTACTTTTAGAAGCCCTTCTTTGGGGCTTCAGAAGGACGCAGCCTGATTGGTTCATGTTGTCCGCTCTGCTTCAGATACTAAGGAGTCTTACACTTCTCAACTAAGAGCTCGTATCGCTGCTACAAAATCATTGACTAAGTCACAAAATTTGTAGATGTATGCGATGAAATAATCTGGGATTCGCACGTAATTAATATATGTTCTACAATTGCAGTAGGTTACAAACTACATACACTTCCCATAACAGTAGAACTTGCTAAAGTAGGTAGGTAATGGTGAGTAACTAAACCAGCTCACTACCATACCTAAGGCAAAGGCAGCACGGCTTATATCGCGACCACGAAGGGACAGCAATAGGCCGCGATAGGCCATAAGCCGGCGTCATACCTACGCTACGCACTATCTATTGTGGCTTGGGATGTGGCTGCTCTTCTTAAAGGAGTTTAAACGCTAAATATTGTTATTTCCACGTACAATACACTCGCTACCGTAAACTTTCATTTTCGTGTTTATATAAATATGGGTCTCTCTGTCTGTATGGGTCCGTATACTTTCTGCATGTGCAGTTTTAACAGGTGGATTAATTTGAATCCGGTTTTAGATGCATACACACGGAACTAGGAGTTTTATATAATAAAGTAAAGGTGTAGCATCTTAACATAAATAAAGTTTGACTTTACGCTACTGGGAAGCTTTACGGTATTTTTTTACGGTATTATAATTAACTATCCAATGACTACTTGTTAAGTTTCTGTTTCCATAGGTAAACTGAGAATTTCTAGCCGAATGAACGGTAAATATGCGTTCTTTTGGAGACGACGCACGTCGCACAATCTACATATTAGATATTTGACAACAATATTATGACGTTGGAACATCAGTGTCGTCAGTTATTAGAACACGGCGACTGGAGGCTTATGGCGGCCATATTGGTCAGTATTAGCGCTGACGAAGGTCAATGGGATGGCTATGATGGTGCTCCGTCCAAAAGAATAAAGCAGTAACACCATAAGAGGATAAGAAACTGTTGTAGATAGTAACCTTAGTTGTGTCTAGACTTTTTAATAATTAAGTTTTTTATAGTTATGTCATATTTTAAATTTACTGTTACACTTTCGAATATACATTTTAACCGTCAACATCTTTTTCTAATTTCTATTTACCAAAATCTTTAAATATACTCTTCAAGGCTCTATACCCCGCGTATTACAACACGTTATCAGCACGAAGACGTAGAAGAGTAAAAGGTTTGTGTAAAAATTGTGAAAAAGTTGTGGTTTTTATTGTGACTGAAAATAGTAGTAATCGAAATGTCACATGAAACTGGAGACTCCTCGAGTGTCAATAAGTCGAATTCCCCTACGAGTTCATCTTTTTGTATCAGGAATAAGGATGGATATCCTACCTGGAAATTCAAGATGAGGAATTATCTTTTACATGAAGACCTGTGGGCAACAATATGTGGTTATCCGGAAGATGACACAACCCCCGCTTCGACAAAGGTACGAAACGATGCAAAAGCGCTAGCAAAAATTTGCTTAACAGTTGACGGTGCAGCTATCACGCACGTCAGATGTGCCAAAACTGCAGCCGAAGCATGGAATTCTTTGCAGAAAGCTTTTGAGGATAAGGGAATAGGCAGAAGACTAGCTTTAGAACGAAAATTGTACAGATTAAGCTTGTCGGACTTTGAAAACATCGAACTGTACATTAATGCAGTTATGTCAACCGCACAGGATCTTGCGGATATAGACAAGGTTATAGAGGACACATCGCTTGCAGCCATACTTTTAGGAGGACTCACCCCAAAATATGATCCTCTCATTATGGCACTAGAAAATTGTAATGTCGACGTGACCACTGACTTGGTGAAGACAAAACTGCTGAACGAAATGTCTAAGGACGCAGCTGTACCTGGAGATTCGGTTTTACTTACTAAGAAGATGCCTAAGTCAAAGAAGAAGGAAGTTATATGTTACGAATGTAAAGTGCCTGGCCATAAGAGACCAGACTGTCCGTTAAGGAAGAATAAAGAGAAGGTTAATGTAGTAAAAGTAAACGACGCCACATTTACCGCTCTTAACACTTCTGGAAGGTCAAACAAGGACCAATGGTACGTAGATTCAGGTTGTACAAAACATATGACGTCACGACGTGATTGGTTCCAAGATATTATGGCTCTTGATAATGGTAGCGTTACTGTCGCTAACGGTGAACAAATTAAATGCTGCGGAATTGGAGACATTTCTCTAAACACACCCAAAAATGTTATCAACAAGATAAGTGATGTTGCTTTTGTACCAGATTTAAAAGCGAACTTGATTTCTGTAAAGAAAGCTGTTGAAAAGGGTTTTATTTGTGTTTTTGATACTACTGGTTGTAACTTTTATAAATCTAATACTTTTCGTTTTACAGGTGATTCCGTTTTACATGCCTCGCCCTGTGGTGGATTGTACGTTTTAGATGGTACTGTTAATGTTCCCGAGAATGTGGCGAATAATAATTTGACACAAGATGTGCACTCTGGCTGTCAGGACAATAGTTATAAGCTCTGGCACAAGAGGTTAGGGCATTTGTGTCGTATAGGCATGAATCAACTGAAGAATCACGAGGTAGGCGTAAAGTTTAGTAAAGTAGACAAAAGTAGTTGCATTGCTTGCGTGGAAGGTAAACAAGCACGAAAACCTTTCAAGAAAGTAGCGCATAATAGAGCTACTTCCCCTCTTGAGCTGATCCACATGGATTTGCTAGGACCGGTCTCTACAACCTCCTTTCAAGGAAATATAGGTATATGTTGACTATTGTAGACGATTTTACGAGAAAGGTGTTTGCTTATTTTGTCCCTTCCAAAACTGAAGTTAAAAATAAATTCTGTCTGTTTCAAACATTTGTTGAAAATCAATTAGACAAGAAAATTAAAGCGGTTAGGACTGACGGCGGAAAAGAGTTCGTGAATAAAGAGTTTGTTGATTATCTTGCTTCAAAAGGTATCGAACATCAAACGACGACGCCGTACAGCCCTCAACAAGTTGGAGTCGCAGAACGTACTCACCGTTCCATTACTGAGAAGGCGAGGACGTTGTTGGCTGAAAGCTCACTGCCAAAAGCTTTCTGGGAAGATGCTTTCCAAACTGCCGTATACCTAAAGAACAGGTCACCTCATCGAGCTTTAGGTGGACACATTCCATATGACAGATGGTGTGGTCGTAGAAGTGATCTTGAACATCTGAGAGTGTTCGGATGTAGAGCACTTGTCCATGTGCCTTCGTGTCACCGGAAGAAATTGGATGTCAAGGCAAAGGAAGCGATTTTCGTCGGTTATTCTGAGAATCCAAATACATACATGTTTAGGGATCCAGCTAATCCTCGAAAAGTTATTACTTCCAGAGATGCAACCTTTTTTGAAAATAGTTTTACAACGTTGAAGCAGAGGCAGAATGAGCCTGTGGCACAGTCCGACTCCGTACTGATCTTTGAAGAAAATGAGCTCCGTACTGAGCACGAAGATCCTCAATTCTTCGACTGTATTGGGAATACCGAACCTGAGGCTGGACCATCTTCACGGGTAAATCCGGAGAGCACTGTAGAATCAGCAGATATGGAAGATAGCGAGTGCGAGTCTCTCCATGAGTTACCTCATAGTGTCGATGTGGAGTCAGCAGATGTGGAAGAGGAACAATATATTCCTGAGCACAGGTACCCCTCAAGAAGTAGGAAACCACCTGATTTCCTTTCATATAATGTGTCGATTGATGATTCCGACCCTATGACTTATTATGAAGCTACTTATGCCGATGATGCCAAAAAGTGGCACCATGCAATGGCTGACGAGTATAAGTCGTTATTGAAACTCCATACATGGAACCTGGTGGATAGACCGAACAAGAAGGTTATACCATGTAAATGGGTTTATAAGAAGAAACGGGACGCTCATGGAAACGTCATCAAATATAAGGCTAGACTGGTTGTCAAAGGTTTCAATCAAGTCCAAGGTGTGGACTATACAGAGACGTTCGCTCCAGTTCTTCGTCATTCTTCCCTCCGCACGTTGTTTGCCTTAGCTGCAGAAAAGGGCTTAAAAATGAGGCACTTAGACGTGGATACGGCGTTCCTGAATGGGGACTTGGATGAAGAGGTTTTTATGGAGCAACCTGTTGGTTACAGAGAAAAGGGCAAGGAAAACAAGGTTTGTTTGCTGAAGAAATCTCTTTATGGCCTTAAACAGGCGCCCCGTGCTTGGTATAAAAAGTTGAACGAAACGCTTTTAGAAATTGGTTTTACAGGAACTCCTTCCGAGCCTTGCGTTTATACGAAACTTTTTAGAAATGAACTTATTATTTTGGGTATTTTTGTCGATGACATAATTGTCTTTTATAAATCAGATTTGACTTTTGACAATTTATTTATTTATTTATTTATTTATTTATTTAGTTTATAAAAAGATTTACATGACATTACAGTACAACCAATGCGTCACGAAACTTAGATTAAAATTAAAGGAACATACAAAATTATATAGGAACAGTTGAGCACCTAGCATCCATCGCCTCACAGAATCTCAAGCATTCACTGCGCACAGCCACCCATCGCCACGCAAACAAGTCGCACTCAGGTGTCGATGCTAGGAGCGCATTGAGAAGTGAGAGGGCTCGGGGCAGCGGCGAGTTCCTGAGCGACACGGTGGACGACGGCGGTACAGCCAACAGGTCGCGCTGGCGAGGTCTGAGGGCTATCCTTGGGACGTCCGGGACAGACAGTCGCACCAGACGCTCTACAAGTTCGGGACAGTCCGACTGACCACGCAAGGCTTGACATGCCGTGATCATCAGCTGACAATTCCGCCTGACCTCTAAGGAGTTGTACCCAAGGGAGCCGAGTAGGTACCTTGTTGGGTACAGATACGGATAGACTCCAAATATTTTTTTATAAAGGAACCTTAAGAACGCTTTCTGAACCTTCTCGAGAAGTAAGGCGTACGTCACTTCATAGGGATTCCATACAATCGACGATGTCTCTAGCTTACTCCTTACTAAGGCATTGTAAACCATCTTTATGGCCACCGGGTCATGAAAATGGCGGACATTTCGGATTACAAAGCCCAATCTTCGAAAGCAGCTTGTGGCAAGAGAAGAAATATGCTCGTGAAAGGTGAGCCGCGTATCGAACACTACTCCCAGATCCTTAACGGAGAAGACACGATTTATAGGCTCTGACCCTAACATATCTTGACTATATATAGCAGTACGTGAGCGGGTAAATGTGCACACAAAACACTTGGCTGGGTTAAAGTGAAGTTTGTTCTCCATACTCCACTGAAATACCAAATCGATGTCCCCCTGCAACGTCTTGCAATCAGCCTCCAGTTCTATCCCGTATACCAACTTCAGATCATCGGCATACAAGAGACACTGAGCTGCACGGAGAACCGATTGGAGATCATTGATCATGATACCAAAAAATAAGGGCCCAAGGATAGAACCTTGACTAACGCCAGATCGGGTGTGATAAGGAGACGAGATAAAACAACCATGTCGAACGAACTGCTGGCGATCGCGTAGATAGTTGGCAAAAAATGTCAACAACTTGGGAGAGAAACCAATTTGATCAAGTTTCTTAAGGAGCACGTCGTTATCCACGCGATCGAAAGCCTTCGCGAAATCGAAATAGAGCACATCAACCTGAATACCCCTGTCAAGGTGCACTGCAATGTTGTCAGTTAGTATCAACAGATTCGTATTAACCGAGCGACCGGGACGAAAGCCATGCTGCGCGTCACACAAAAAGGGCCGAACCTGTGAAGACAGAGCCCGGTGAAGTATGACCTCAAACAACTTGCCAAGTGTAGGAAGAACGGCTATGGGTCTGTAATTCTCAGCGACGGAAGTGTCACTCGCCTTCGGGATCGGCCGCACTCTAGACACCTTCCAACTTCGAGGATATGACCCTGAGGAGATCGCCAGGTTCAAAATATAATGTATCGGGATCTTTAGGAATTCCATACAACCCTTTACAATGTAAGCCGGCAAGTTATCAGGTCCAACGGAGCTATTAGCCTTTAGACGCTTTATCCCAGCTTCAACCTCCTGTAACGTAATTGACTTAATATCAATGCAGTTGACAGTAGGTTTCCGATCGACATTTCCTAACGACTTCGGGTCTAGAAGCGGAATGTCAGGTAGAAAAACCTCCGAGAAATAGTTAGCAAAAGCGCTAGCCACCTCTCTACCGACAAATTCCTTGTCTTTAAACTTGACTCGGGAAACAAAACCACCATTTGTCTTGAGACTACCTAAGTGCTGCCAAAAAGCGCGGGGATTGACCCTAAGTGTGCTTTGAATTCGATCAATGTAGCTATCATAGGCAGACGCTAAGCGCTCTTTAACCTTTGACCTCAATGTAGCAAACTTGTTGTAGACATGCTCATCCTTTGTAGCCTTCCACTCTCGGTGTAGAGTACTTTTCTCTTTGATATCACAGATCAGGTCAGCCGTGAACCAGACAGGATACCGTCTACTCGAACCGGTAGGCCGTTTCCGTTTAGGTACGCAGAGGTCAAAAATGCCATACAATGTATAATAAAATGTGTCCACAGCGATGTCGACATCGCCAGCACTGAGAACTTCCTGCCAACTTGACAATGTCAAGAAAGATTTGTCTACATATTTTTCTCTGAAAGATCTCGGACTATTAAAATGCTATTTAGGTTTAGAAGTGGAAAGCAATTCCGAGTATATAAAAATAAATCAGAAGAATTATATTCTATCTTTGCTCGAAAAGTTTAATATGAAGGATTGCAAGACTGTGGACACTCCTTTAGTAAAAAAGACTATGGAACGACGAACTGATTGTCAAGTTGGTGAGTCTTATCCTTATCAGAACTTAATAGGATGCCTCATGTATTTGACGGTAAACTCACGACCCGATATTGCATACGCAACAAGTTATTTAAGTCAGTTTAATACGTGTTTTACAAAGGAACACTGGAATGCTGCAAAGCGAGTTCTGCAGTACCTGAAAGGTACTTTAAACTATTCTTTGGTTTATAGGAGAACAGGAGAACCTTTACGAGGTTACTGTGATGCAGATTGGGCGAACTGTGTAATTGACAGAAGGTCATACACTGGTTACACTTTTAAGTTAAGTGGCGGTCCAGTATCCTGGGAGTCAAAGAAGCAACCGACAGTTGCGTTGTCGTCCGCGGAAGCCGAATACATGGCACTAGCGTCTGCTACAAAGGAAGCTTGTTACTTACGTCGCTTTATTTATGAAATAACGGGTAAGTTTTCTTCAATTAACTTAGCTTCTGATAGCCAGAGTGCCATGAATCTCGTTCGAAATCCTGTACACCACAACAGGACGAAACATATAGATACGAGATTTCATTTTATTAGGGAAAAAGTATCTAGTAATATTGTTAATTTAGAATATGTGCAAAGCAGTGATATGCCTGCAGATGTCTTAACAAAGCCACTTGGCCCAATTGTACATAAGCGATGTATAGCTAAGTTAGGACTAGGAACTTAATTTTGTTTTAGTCTTTTTGGCACAACTTCGATTAAGGGCGGCTGTTGTAGATAGTAACCTTAGTTGTGTCTAGACTTTTTAATAATTAAGTTTTTTATAGTTATGTCATATTTTAAATTTACTGTTACACTTTCGAATATACATTTTAACCGTCAACATCTTTTTCTAATTTCTATTTACCAAAATCTTTAAATATACTCTTCAAGGCTCTATACCCCGCGTATTACAACAGAAACATACTTTCATGTTACTTTCGATAATTTATACTTGTGATCTTTCGTGTGGGTTTGCACACGTTGTAATGAGTATTCTTCCCAGTTTCTCTTATGTTCGTTTTGGGACATTTAATACAATTTACTTCCTAATTTTGCTGTGCACTTGAATATAAAGCAACACTTCAAAATTTAAATAACTTTGAACTCAAACCTTTAACTTAAACTAAACCTAAGTCCTCTATCTACCCTGAGCCACCGGATTTAAATGGAACAATTCAGTGCGCTAAAGAAGCAGTTCCCGCGTCAGCTATCGAAACTTCCAGTATTTAAAAGCTCTGCAAAGCTGTAAGTTGCGGAGCGGGGGCTTCGAGATGCTTTCAATATCGTGCATAGGTATTCGGAAAGCGTGGAAATGTTACAGTATAAATGGAAAGGTATTAAAGTGAAAGCAGTCTGCTTGGAACCGAGTATTTTTCCATCTTTACATATTTTATTTATTTCCAACATCAGTGTGTAAACTGTATTAATTAGATATGAAAGTTTAATTTTATAAATATGAAAGCGGTTGTTGTCTTTGACCTTCCACTTATTTTAGTATGTGTATATCTATGAGCTGAAGAGTGACCATGGTAAAATTTATATAAGATCGTTAGGTATCAAACTAAAAACAATTAACTTGAAAAGGGACATGGTGTACACTATAGATATAAAAGATCAAAGTATGTACCCCCATTCGAGTAACGTTTTTTTGCTTACTATATGTTAAAGTCATCACAAATGTGAATAAAATGAAATATGAAATTATTAATTCAGTAAGTAGGGGCCACAAGGGCACTTTTACAAGTCAGATTGTAAATCTACCGGCATTTCCCAAGAGCAGACCGCTGTTGAGAAGAAAGCCGAAAGAAATTCAATAGTAAGTAATTTTTTCGTAAATAATACTTAAAACAATCAATTACATGTATATGTTATAACTAATTACATTGGTACACGTAAAGGAGATATATAGATTACCCAAATCAATGTTAGGTAGGTACATCTCTACAGATCTCTAATAGCAATACAGACACACCTACATACATACACTAACAGAACCGCTGCACCAGCCTATATTACCAATCGTACTGTATCGAAGACGGCGCGTAATCAAAGCCACTTGATCGTGTAGTGGGTCTGCCGGAGGGCACTCACGGTGGCACCTGTAGTGCGGCGCCACAGTGCTGAGAGTGTTGCTGATGGATCACATATCTAACTTGGCAATCGGCCACGTTGAGCGGTTAACTTCAAGTGGACTATTTCATAGATGATGCTATATGTACAGAGATGCAAACAAGTTAACTGCACGATCTTTATAAGAAGATTCCTATAAGGTACTCTCTCCTTATTATGAAAAATATTATTATGAAATTCACAAGTGAGGGTATACGCATTAAAACATTTGTGTGATGAACTCGAATATTTTGTGCTTGGGATGACCCAAGCACAAAATATTCGAGTTCCGTAATAGGTCATTCTATGTATTTAAGTATATATTTATCTATATAAGTACGTATATCGTCGCCTAGGAGGTACCCATAACACAGGCCTTCTTGAGCTTAATTTGGGACTAGGTCGATTTGTGTGAGGTTGTCCGATATTTATGTATTTATTAATATTCTGAAAAAAAAATAATCGCCACCTAGGGTTCCGTAAAAATTAATACTGTTGCTTAACCTCGATGATTAATTACGTACTTTAAAGAAAGATTATGTTTTTTATATGATTTAATTACAAACGTATAGTTTCAAGCTTCAAGGGACTATATACCTGAGGAAATGGTTTTAATTTAAACTCGATACTCCCACGCGTTCCCAAGATAGAGGGTCTTGACAGACAGATGTACGGACGAAAGGACGGACGGACAACAAAGTGATGAGGGTTCGGTTTTCTCCTTAGGTACTATCACCTAACCGCAAAAAAAACTATAATATTAAAATAATAATAATAAATTATTAACTATGAAAATTCGTGTCCAAAATTATAACTATCTTTACAGAGGTAACCTAGAGCTACTCAAATACATCACCATACCCAACTAAGATTGGCAACCATAACGTATCGAAGATGGCGCATATGTAATCAAGGCCACTAGATCAAGCAGGGGGAACTGGAGAGTGCTCAACGTAAGTATCTGAAGTGAACTATTGCATATAGTTGCAATACAGATCTCTGTATAATACAAAGACGTTCAAGTAGTAACTTTTGACACAATATCTTAAGGAAACTTGTCGTACAATAGTTAATCCTCCATAGTGAAATTAAAAGGACTCAAACGGATTGAAGGAGCCACAGAAGAGTACAGTGTAGTCGTGAGTGTCGCTGATGATTACAGATCTGTTGGCGCTGGGCCACACGTGAGTTCGTGGCGTACTTGAAGTGAGCAGCTTAGATAATTGCAGACTCGACACCGAATACAAATAAATGGATCTAAAGAACAATATTTAATTATAGTGAAATAGAGAAAGAACTAGCATACAAATTAAGGAAGGTAAGTACCAATATAAAGTCAAACTGTTAGATGAGAAATAATCGCATAAGCGGTATAATTTCTTGTAGGTATTTCTGCTCATAGAAATTCCTATTCTAAATAAAAGTTCGCGTGTTACAAGTACGCGCGCAACCTCATACTGTGTCACTAGTTTAACTTAATTTATTAATACACATCGTGCATAACATGCTCACTGAACCAAGCGCGTTTAAGTGTTCATTAGCGTGACCGTGTAGGTCATTAGAATCAGGTTTTAAAATAGTTTATTGCATCCAAGATGGCGTCGGCTGGAAATAGTCGCAAGGACGTCGCGCCAGAAATACGCGACCCGATGCAGGCTGCGGCCCGTGCATAACACATAACTCTGTTCTATGAACCAATACACGGTGTCTATTTTGAGGTTTTATTAGAATTTATTCCCAGTGAAAAGTCGGTAAAAGGCTGGTTCAGTACTGCTTCTTCAGATAAGATGCATATGTTGAAAGTTACTAAAAGAAAATATATATTAAATGTGTGTAAATATTTCAATGCAGACCATGTGAGTGAATCAACTTTTTTCTTGTTGTTATTCTGTTCCGTATGATGATGATTATTATCATCACAATTATCATGAACCCATAGTTTCACTCACAAACTGTTCCAAACCTACCTATCCTTATCCAACT
Source organism: Apotomis turbidana (assembly GCA_905147355.2). NCBI lineage: Eukaryota > Metazoa > Arthropoda > Insecta > Lepidoptera > Tortricidae > Apotomis > Apotomis turbidana. The sequence continues at coordinate 463,377 of LR990283.1, forward strand.
GCTTCCTGCAAACCTTATAATTTCATAAGCCTTATAATCTCGTACTCTAATTAGATAACTCGGCAAGTTGCCAACCGGTCTTAAGCACGGTGCTCGTTTTTAAGAGCACTCATGACGTTAATATTTAATAGTTTTATGAAGCTACAGCGTGCAAGGCGCAATGCTAGTGGAATGTGTTCACACAACACGCGCCGGGCTTCTACACCGCGAACTGCCTGCAACTTAGTACTGTTACGAAAGTTATTACGGCTGTTTAATCCATACTAATATTATAAATGCGAAAGTGTGTCTGTCTGTCTGTCTGTCTGTCTGTCTGTTACCTCTTCACGCTTAAACCGCTGAACCGATTTAGATGAAATTTGGTATATAGATAGTTTCAGTCCCGGGGAAGGACATAGGATACTTTTCATCCCGAATAAATGCAGTGTTCCCGTGGGATGAGCGGGTAACACCGCGGGGCACAGCTAGTATTTTAATATTTGTTTGTCCGTTAAAGTTGATATACCCAGCACTTGTAAATCTTCTGCTGCTTTGAATAAACAATATACATTTGCTTGGAGTTAATTTCATTCCTATGGTTAATACTCGTAAGATTTTAATTAGGTTATTCATACGATGTTATACTATAGAGTTAGGTACATAAACATTCTTAGTATTTTCTTGCGAGTTAGAAATATATAAGTTTAACTACCTACTCAGATTATAAATTGACTCTAAACATTCAATATTTTAAAAAGGTCATCCAATTCGTTGTGAATGTTCAATATGGAAGAATCTACTATATTGAACATTGACAGTGGTGGGCAATCTTTCTTCATGGGGGCCAGAATTGCAGTAAAAATGTATTTTGATTCGAAATTGTTTACTAATCAACGAATCATATAAAAGTACTAGCTTTTGCCCGCGGCTTCGCTCGCACAGGGTCTAGAAACGTTATCTGTGTATCTCTCTACCCGTTTTATTGTTTCTTAAAATAATACAACTAATAGAAATCTGCGCGCATACATAATTTTTTGGGTAGCAGATTTATAGATTTCTAGATCACATCGTGGGATACAAATGGGACAATTCATTTTCCGATGAACCGAACAAAATCATAGTCAAAAGTTTAATCTCCTTAAGGATAGGAATTTTCTCTAACGTTTAAATCAGTATTCTCAGTTAATACACATAGTCCATGCTGTAAAAAGCATTGGTATTTCTTTAAAACATTGAGGAACGTTATATCATTTTCTATATCTTTGATATTGACGGGTACTTTATTGTAGATTTTTGGCCCCACTATGGACATTGTTTTACCCGACTTTGCTAGCTAGAAGAATCTATATACGTAATGTTACCATTTTTACTCAAAGAACCTCAAGGTCTTTGTTGAAACTCACCTCCCTCTTTACCCCATTAGGGGTTGAATTTTCAATAACGCTGAAATATATGTTACTTAGTTTTTGATGATCAGTTGACACACAAGATAATGCACCTTTTCCTCAAAAAGGCTCGTTTGATCAAATAAAGTTTTACCGTCCATTTAACCCCCTTGGGGGATAAATTCCCAAAAATGCTGAAACTTGTCTTCTTACTTTGAATAGAAGAACCTATACACGAAATATTACCACTCCTACTCAAAGAATCCCGAGCTCATTATAAAAATAATTTTCACCTCCCACTTTTCCCCATTGGGGGTTGAACTTTCAAAAACGCTGAAATCAATATTCAACTTTTTTGGTGAAGAGTCTACACGCAAAAGAATGCAACCCTTAGATACTAAAGGATATTGGTTACTATTAGCAAATAAAAGATTAAACTTGGGACTGAAATATTTGACGTTATATTTTTCCGAGAACATGAGAAGAACGAACAAAAGACGAATGACGTCCATAGACAAAGTAGAGTACCATAAACAATCACAAAACTACTAATTAAACTTTATAAAGAAAACATATTGCATTCATAATCCAACACCCCCTCTAGAATGTAAACCCATTTTCTTTATACAATACAAATGTTTCTCTAAAGTAGTCCCCTTTGTTAAAATATCAGCTACCATTTCACTACCCTTACAATATGAAAAATTAATATTTTTGTTATTAACATTATCTCTCAAGAAATGAAATCGAATATCTATGTGTTTTGTTCTAGGTTTGTAACAATCAACAGAAGCTAAACTTATTGCACTTTGATTGTCACAATTAATAGATAGGGGACACTCATCCTGTAAGCCAAGTTGTTGTTGGAGTTGACGGAGCCACAGTCCCTCCTGTGTCGCAGCAGCCATCGCCATGTATTCTGCTTCAGCTGTGGATAGAGCAACTGTAGATTGCTTACAACTATTCCAAGCTATGGCACCATTCTGAAAAATGTAAACGTAACCGGTGCAGGACCTTCTGTCCTCTGGACTGCTAGCCCAGTCTGAATCACAAAAACCTGTTATCTTATTAGACACATCTTTGGTGTAGCACAACTTGTAATCTTTAGTGCCTTGCAGGTATCTCATTATCCTCTTGACACCGAGCCAATGCTGGTTTGAGGGGTTACTGACATATCGACTTAGTTTATTAACTGCAAATCCAATATCAGGTCTCGTTGCCTGAGCTAAATATAATAAACATCCAATTGCCTGTCGATATGGAATGCTGTCATTGATGCGTGTATCATCGGATTCAAATTTGGCATTAACTTCTATTGGAGTTCTCACAGGTTTTGATTCTGCCATACCATAACGGTCTAATATCTCGTTGACATAGATTTCTTGATCCAACATTATTTTCCCTTCTTTACGGTTTCTACTGATATTCAACCCTATAAATTGTTTCGCTTCACCAAGATCCTTCATATGAAATTCTCCCTTTAATTTTTCTTTTATTTCAGTCGTAATGTTACGATCACTTGAAAAAATTATAAGGTCATCGACCCATACAGCCACAAAAATCATTGTGTTTTCTTTAACGCTGTAATAAATACAGGGATCTATTTTTGATCTTGTTAAGCCAATTTTCTGAAGTACGCTATCTAGCTTAAGATTCCATTGCCGGCTGGCTTGCTTCAAACCATAAATGGATTTCTGTAGCATACATACTTTGTTTCCTTCTTCATAAGATTCGGGCTGGACCATGTAAATTTCGTTTTCTAGATCTCCTTGTAAAAATGCTGTAATTGCATCCATTTGATCTATTTCCAGGTCGTATTTTGCAGCCAATGCAATTAAGTATCTTACAGATGTGTATCTTACGACAGGTGCGTATATTAAATCATAATCAACACCTTTTTTCTGAGCATAGCCCTTTACAACTAATCTTGCTTTATATCTGTTCACAGCCCCAGTTTCATCGGTTTTTGTTTTAAAAATCCATTTGCAAGGTAAAGCTTTCTTTCCAGCTGGTAAGTCAGTAAGCTTCCAGGTATTATTTCTTAATAGTGATTGGTGTTCTTCCTCCATTGCAATTTTCCATTTCTCAGCATTTTCGGAGGATAGAGCTTCCTTTACAGATTCTGGATCTCTGAGATTTTTAACAGAACAAAAATAACTAGGTGTTGAAACAGTCTTGCCAGTCTTGTCTCTAGGTCGTAAGGTCACGGTACTCGGTGGTAAGCCCTGTGTTGATCTACGCGCGACATAACAATCATCTTCGTCTGTGTCTGTTTCATACTCATCGGAGCTGCCACTTATGCTCTCTGCTTTACTGAGCTCTGAAGATTCCAATAGTACTTGTACTGTTTTGGGTGCAGGAGCTGACAGAGACGGTGCTGATTGCACTTCTTCAGTGGAGCTTGAGCTGTTAACATCACAAGGTAAGTATATATTATTATTTTTCATTACATTCTCCAAAAATTCGACATCTCTACTTTTCATGATTCGATTTGTTTTAGGTTCAGCAAGACGGTATCCTTTGGTGTTGTCACAATATCCTACAAAGATCATCCTTTGCGATTTCGGGTCCCATTTCTTACGCTTTTCTTTGGGAACTTGCATCATGACTTCGGAACCAAAAATTCTCATATTGGATAAATCGGGCCGATTACCTGACCATAATTCATACGGAGTTAATTTACTTAAAGCTGTAGTAGGCGAGCGGTTGATGATGTACGCCGCAGTAGCAGTCGCCTCAGCCCAGTATGGTTTAGGTAAATCTGCATCCAATAACATACATTTCGCCCTTTCTATAAGAGTACGGTTCATACGTTCGGCGAGCCCGTTTTGCTGCGGTGAGTATGGTGTGCTGGTTTGATGTTTAATGCCATGTTGACTTAAGTAATTTTCAAAATCTTTGTTACAGTATTCAAGGCCATTGTCTGTACGAATAATTTTAATTTTCTTATTACACTCATTCTCGGCTTTCTTGTGAAAATCTTTAAATGCATTAAGGACACTGAGCTTGTCTTTAAGAAAGTATACATAGACTGATCTGGAGTAATCATCCACAAAAGTAAGAAAATATCTCATACCTCCTAGGGACGGCGTCTCCATGGGGCCACACAAATCAGAATGTATCACCTGAAGTACTTCTGTAGCTCTGGAGCCCTCATGATTAAAAGGTAGTCTTGACTGTTTTCCCTTTAGGCAGGTAGTGCAGGTCACGGGTAATTTCTTCTTATCTGAAGTCAAGCTCACTCCTTCGGTGCACTCAGGTAACCGGTTCACATCTGGAAAGTTTAAATGTCCCATGCGTCGATGCCATAGGACAACATCTTTTGAAATATCGGAAATGCTCAAGTTTGCATTTATTTCTCTATCAACTGTGAGTGTATATAAGTTATTCTCTAATTTAGCATTACAGACAAAGTCTCCTTTATTATTTAAAATCTCACACTTATTCTTAGTGAAATTTACTGTACATCCACTCTTGACCATGGCACTGACAGAAAGTAAATTACCAGCAAGTTTAGGTATATATAAGACATTGCATACCTGAATTTTCTTCTCAACATCACCATCTAAAACCATATTTACTTTTCCAATCCCTTGAACAGGAAGAGATGAATTGTTTGCAACAGTGATACTTGATATCGGTGGATTTGTCACATCATACAACCAGTCGCTGCGGTTTGTCATGTGCATTGAAGCGCCAGAATCCAGGTACCATTTGTTGCTGTCACTGCCTATTGTTGCACAAGAAGCGGAAAAAGCTGCAACAAAGCCTTTATCATCACTTTGTTTACATGAAGTTTTCTTCTGTGCCCGACAATATTTACTGAGATGTCCAAATCGATTGCAGTTGAAACATCTTGGTCCTTTAACATAGTTCTGTTTCGGTTGAGAGTTATTCTTCTTGAATGAATAGAAAGCAGTGGTTTCGGAACTAACTTCTTGAAGAAGTTTAGTTTTAATAGTATCGGCACTGATTTTCACTCCGGAACTCTCAATGGCCATAATCATGGGTTTGTATTTGTCCGGCAAACCCGCTAACATCAAAGTTCCTAGCCATTCGTCGTCAACTGAAAATCCTATATTTCGCAACTTATGAGCCGACGTCATAATTGTATTGACATAGTCTTCGACACTTTTCGAGGATTCCAAGCTTGTAGTGATTAGATCTTTCAATAAAGCCACTTTTCGCGTCAAACCGTTGTCATCAAATGCTCTCTCAAGGTTAAGCCAGACCTCCTTGGATGTCTTTGCATCTTGTATGTGGACGTAATTGATCGAATCCACTAGCAAAATAAGTTTAGATTTTGCTTTGATGTCTTTGACAGAATCGACTTTTTCGCCTGTGACGCAGGTCCAAAGATCTTCGTGTTCCATATATGCTTTGACGGCAAACTTCCATGAGGCATAATTATCTCGACCAGTGAGTTTTTCTATACTAAACGCACTATTAACAGCCATTTTTCACTTTTTCACTAGCAATTATAACCTCAAACTGTATGACGCCGGGTCCGGTAGAATTTTCGTTTCAAATTTAAGTTTCGGTCTTTTCTGTTTACTAATCCGGGTAACCAACGATTATCCTGCGTTTTTAACGCTCTGCTACCATAAAGGATATTGGTTACTATTAGCAAATAAAAGATTAAACTTGGGACTGAAATATTTGACGTTATATTTTTCCGAGAACATGAGAAGAACGAACAAAAGACGAATGACGTCCATAGACAAAGTAGAGTACCATAAACAATCACAAAACTACTAATTAAACTTTATAAAGAAAACATATTGCATTCATAATCCAACAGATACTCAAAAAATCCACGTTTTGTCAAGAAAGTTTTACTGTCCATGAAGATGAATTTCCAAAAATGCTGAAACTGGTTTTCTTACGTAAAAAATAAGAACCAAATATTCCCACTTCTCAAAAAATCACAAGCTCTTCATAAAAACTGTCACCTCTCTTACCCCATTAGGGGTTGAATTTTCAAAAACGCTGAAATACATGTTTACAGTTTTTAATGATCAGTCTACATGCAAAATAATGCACTCCTTACTCAAACAGACCACGTTTTTCTTACAAAGTTTCACTCTGCATTGAACCCCTTTCGAGGATGAATTTGAAAAAATGCTGAATTTTGTTTTCTTACTTTGTATAGAAAGAGCTGTACACGAAATATTATCACTCTTACTCAAAGAATTCCAAGTTCCTCATACAAACTTTCACCTCCTATTTAACCCCTTTAAAGGTTGAGTTTTCAAAAATCCTGAAATAAGTTTTCTTGTTTTTAGACCGAAAATCTATGCACAAAGTTTTATTACTCTAACTCATGAATTACGTAAGTTCCATACAAACTTTCAACCCCGATTTGACACCCTTAAGGGATGAATTTTCAAAAATCCCTTCTTAGTGCTTGCTTGCATCGTATACTTGATCTATTCCAGAAATTTGAAGTTCCTAGGCTCAGTAGTTTCGGCTCTACGTTGATGAGTGAGTCAGTCAGTCAGTCAGGACTTGTCCGTTTATATGTATAGATAGATAAACATTTTTTATTTGAAATTCCCCCGCGCCGCCTCCCACTACGCTACCCTCTCCTCGCCCCGCGACCCGCCCGCGACACATGAACTACGCACTAAGCAGCTAGTCTAGCGGGCTCCTTTAGTTATGCATCTATTATTTTACTTTATACGGCTGGACCATCAAAAACTTTGATTTTGACTCTAAATGTAGTTAATTATCGCGGGCCACATCCTAAATAATTATTTCGAAGGACGGGTGGCCCACCACTGTGGTAGATTCTCTTTTCAAACTGATAAAGTGGTCATAGTAAAGTTACTTTCAAACGTGGGCATAATAAAGTTACTTTAATAAAGATTCGTAATTTTTGTGAAGTGTATTACAGTGAAATATTCTCAGAAATCCGGTAAAGGTAAGATTCGGCAACAATTTCTTTGTTCTGTTGGTGTGAGGAGAATTACACCGTCGGCGTAATTAACGAAGTTATTATAGTTATTATTCTCGATTCAACTTTCGGATTGAAAATTAAAACTAAATACTTTCACCGAACGCTCCGACGGCTCTGATTAAATCATGGCTGAGCTTAACTTAGTTTTATTAATTTGAGCAATAGTGTAACTTAATGGACATTTGTTTATTAAAATCATTCCTCAAAATAGTACCTAATATGAATATTAAGAGAGCTTTTGACTTCTTCATTATGTGGTTGAATGTGCTATTCCGAATCCAGTTCTTAATAGGTACTTAGTACAGGAGAATACATACCAAAGAAAACGAGTTACCACAGGTAGGTTGAGGTGACCCAGATAAAAAAATATGAAGTCAATTAAATTTGAATCCATAGAACCCGATTCCCACAGGCTTGCCTATTTTAAAGCATTTTAGCACTCATCTCTTTTCAATCCACACCAAGTCCATGCTCGATGGAAGAATCATGTTTCTGTGCCCACGGATCCGTCGATTTCGACTACTATAAAAATAGGAGAGAACAGAACAAGTCAGGCTCCAGACAACTCATTGCAGGAGTCACCGAAACCTTTCAACACGGTCGCTATTACTATTTCCAGCATTGGAAATTACGATTTTCGACGATTTAATCGCTACACTATAGTAGGAGTTACAACGGGAGCGTACGTGTGCGTATAGTGCTTTGAATTTGGATTTTAAATATGTTACAACATTTAATAACTCGCTTTAGAGATCGCTTTTTAGCGATAAGATCGCCTATTGTTTACCTCTATTTGTAATGATGTTGATCTGTATTTGTATTTATTTCTTTATGAGGTGTGCAATAAAGAGTATTCTATTCTATTCTAATAACCCAGACGACCAGCGAGTTTCGCAAATGAAATAGTCCGTCGCAAATGACAGTATTCCATTGGGTGTGTAATGATCGATATAAAAATAAATGGTATAAGTATGTTTGATATAACAACATTTGATATAATTTCATGTGGTATAATGACTCATTTGATATAATAAACGTTTGGTATAATTTCAAAATATCTATTTTTATTTCGAATACTTATCATTTGACGACGCGTTTGGCTCGGTTGGTAGACACCTGCCTACTGAGTCGGCGGTCCCGGGTTCGAATCCCGGCCGGGGCAAATATTTGTGCAAAATATTTGTTATTGGGTCATGGATGTTATCTATATATGTATTTATATATAATGTATATCGTCGCCTAGTACCCATAGTACAAGCTTTGCTTAGTTTGGGACTAGGTCGATTTGTGTATGATTGTCCCTTGATATTTATTTGATATTTATTTATTTATTTGGTATAACACTTATTTCCTATAACCATCATATGGTATAATGTTCATTTGGTATAACAACATTTGGTATAATGTTCATTTGGTATAACAACAATTGGTATAATTTCATATGCTATAATGTTCATTTGGTATAACAACATTTGTGTAGTGCTCGTACCTAACCTATTTTTCTGGTAGCAGTCCATTTTATCTGGGGGATATTTTTCTGGTAGCAGTCCATTTTTTCTGGGGGATGCAGTTCACTTTTTTTTTCTGCCTCTTTTTCCCTCTTGTTTTCCGTTTTTTTTTTTCTATCCTAACCTAACCTAACCTACGTTTCTAAGTGAACTTTTGGTTTAAGTTTTTTTTTTCTATCCTAACCTAACCTAACCTACGTTTCTAAGTGAACTTTTGGTTTAAGTTTTTTTATAATGCGGGGGGCCTCGCCCCCCGATCCCCCCTTCGGGGGCTCTGCCCCCCCCCCCCCCCCCCCCCCCCTATTTCTCTACACCCTATACGTTAATGCCATTTGAACGTTAGATCAAATAAACGTTATACCATAAATTCATTAGACGAAATATGCATTATACTTAAAGAATGTTATATTAAAAGTTATTCGATAAAATGATCAGTATATGAAACAATAATTATATCAAATGTTGATATATTAAGTGTTGTTATATCATTCAATAATTATATCAAATGCGCGTTATACCGACTGAAATTATATCAAAAGTTGTTATAGCCATCGTTACGCACCCTATTCCATTACGCTGGCGCCCACAAATTATATCCAAAACGTACATAATTACGCCGTATTGTCCGCCATTTTTAAAGCGTCTAAGTAACTGGCATCACGAACCGAAGCATCCATAGAAAGACATAACTCACATGAGTTTCCTATACAGTTACAACCCTTTTTGTGATCAGAATAATGTGTTTAAGTATGACTATTATTTTGGTGAGCGAATATGGACTTTAAGCATCGGACATAGGGTATTTTATGCATAGGAGTGGAGTTGCGTGGACGGATTATGAAAATTGTTGTAATGAAGACCGAATTATAATGTTGGTGAGTTTTGCTCGGGATAAATTTAATTTGGTCGAACGAGATGGCAGACGCGCGTTTCTAAAACGAAAAGCTTTTTAATGAGAGAAATGTAAATATTTTATAAATGTAATTAGTCATAATTATATAAATAATAATAATTAGTCATGAATTATGAAAAGCGAAAAACAAAATAACATTAGGTAGGTTGCATAACGTGACCAATTAGTATAGGTAATTATGAGTCCACAAAATCAAAAAATTTGTTCTGCAAGTACACTACAAGAGCACTCTTAAATACTTGAATCTGGATCTACCGGTATTTCACAAAAGGAGAGAAGAATGCCGTTAGAAACTCAACAGTAACTATTTTTTTCGTAATTCTTACTTGTATTACTACAATACAATACAGTACAATAATATTTTATCGAACACCAATAACAGTTTACAAAAGAAAAACCTTTGTTTTTTTATTTACACGTATGTTATAACAAATTCCAATTGTAAACCCCATCTCGCACACCCTCATTCAGACATCCCTTGCTGAACACAGGCCTCACGCAAGGATCTTTACTCAACTTTACTGTGTGTAATCCTTATCCAAGTACCTATGTCCGATCGTGTCAGAGGACTCGTGCATTTTTTATGCACACAATTTTTATCACTTTACTATTTATAGCTTAGCAAATTAATCTGTGACACCCCTATGATCGTTCGTGACAAGCCCGCGTACCTAAGAATACGCGGCTCGAACGAATCTGCCAAGCTTTCATCTTGTCGAGCAAGCTACGACGCGATGCTACGCTCGTAGCTCCGTAGCGCTTGCGTAGCGGGTTAAACGCTACACGCATCGTCCACGCGGTGCATTGTTTATTACTAGAGAGCGGATTTGAAGTAGCGATCTCAATGTTAATATGGATAGGACTGGTATAATTTATTAGTTTTTCTACACACACAAAACAAAAATAATGTAACTTATCAGAGCAAAAAAGGAAAAACGTTTTTAATAATAAATAAAAACATCGTTAAACAATGAGTCATTCAAGTGTGCATTCACATTTTATTATATTAAAGTGACATTGTTGATATGAACTATCATGTAGGTACGTACGTAATAAATAGGAATTAATTTTTGAGTTGTATAAAAACTCCTTTACTTAGAATAAAATACTTTTCTTTAAATGTAGTTTGTTGCAAAAATAACATTCATTTAATTTAATCTAATTATGTATTTAGTTAAGTTTGCGGTGTAATAATATTTAATAGACTGTAAGAACTTATATAAACAACATGACAAGTATTTAACAAATTGACAACATTTCATATTTTTAAGACTATCATTTTATTACTTTTCTTAATTCTGCTTAAAAAGATGAAGTAATCTCTGTTTTTATTTATTTTCTGAGATGATTATTTATTTTATTATTAATTTATAAAAACATACTCATTTTAAAATGTGGCAACACCAAAACCAGAACTTAATGGAAAGGTTACTTTAGTCGGTTTCTATTAAAAAAAACTTCTAATTCTAATTTTAAAATATGGCTTCCATCAGGTTAATGATGATTTCGCCAATTTCAAGTTTGCTCGTAGAGCATGCCGTTGTTCGGTGAGGTTTTGCTTTTTGTAAAGTGATAGCGATTTACAAAAAACCACGCGGACTATCGGGCCTTGACCCAGGAAGGGCTATGAACGCTTCAAGTTGAATTCTTCATTAGCTATTCACTCATACGTTAGATCACTGCACAATACGCTATCAATACTACACATTGAACAACAAAAATGAATAAATAATGAACAACGCAACTTAAACGCATGCGGCCATCTTAAGTCACAAACCGGAAGTCTAAAAAAAACTTAATAAAACTCGGTATGCATCTGCCATCTGTCAACGTCAAATAAAAAATAAATATATTTTTTCGCTCTTTGGTTTAGACAACAACCCTATTCAGCCCGTATTGTCTTAGATTGCAGTTATTTGATGTATTTTCTTATATTTCTTTAAATACAGAAGAATAAATTCAAAGATTTTTTTTAAGGTACACGACATAAAGCCCTGTCGATCTCTATATTAATTTCCACCTGTTATAAATATGAAATGTTGTCAATTGCACTAAGTAAGTAGTCATATCCATATTAATATTGAGATCGCTACTTCAAATCCGCTCTCTATTTATTACTTATGCTTGACACCTCGCTTGAGCACACCAACTTGGTAAATAGTCTTAAGTGACATCGCTGATGGTCACTCTTCATACTTAAAAAAAAGTAATAGAGTAGTATAGCGCGGATGTTTTTTTTTACATTAGTACATATCTAATGTAAATAAGTTTCTGAATAAAATTAAAATTTTGTGACATGCCTTTATACCCGATTCAAAATGGTTGTTGCAAATCCAGCTCAATATGTTGAAGATATTTAATCTGCTTCAAAATTGAGTGGCAAGATTCTACCCGAACAAACATACATAGTTAGGTAATATGGGTTATGATCGGATCGAGCTCATTTGTTTTTTCATGCAAAAGACGCAATATAACTATATAATACGAAGATGTCGCTTTCTCAAACAAAAACGACCATTAGGTTATTAAACCAAACCACACAACTAGCCTCTTGTACTGTGATCAGTAGAGTATAAAACCCCGCCGCGCGGCCTCGCCGCGGAACCCTCTCAGCGTTATTGGGCTCCATAATGCATGGGCCCTCTGGTCACAAAGGCCACATGACTCTTTAAAGGCCCGAGCGCTTAAATATTTGTAGCGGGACCGCATAAAAGATTAACTCGGATTTCGGCGTGTTCGTGATTCCCTGTGCAAATGGGACACACAAACTGAAAAACAACCAAATACACGACATACACCGATACATTTTTAGGCCGGTTACACACTTTGCAGCGATTTGAAACGCGGGTTCTTGGAACGGTGGCTCGTATCGCGTCAACTGTCGCGATACAGACACGCTACTGTATCTATATGAAGAAGGGCTACTCCAATCTTCCAAATTCTCTCTTGATCATAAGTCATAAGTATTTATTCATTTAACAATTTACATTGCGTTTGAAATCACATTAATAAAAAAAATTACAATAACAATAAATTAAACAACTATACTCAATAAAATCAAATAAAATTTGATAATACAATGAAATATACAATAATTAAAATGTCAACATTTAAATAATTTAACAAATATTAATAATTAATTAATTAACAGGTACTGATGATGTCCACTTTATCAAATAATTAACATAACTACTATTACTATAAGTACATATTTTTCAGTTGTTGGGATTCTTATGCTGATAGAACTCGTCAACCGAATAAAAATCTCTTGTAAATATATATTAGAGTGAGCGGGATGGTACTATACGACGGTCGAATTTCGAACATTGGAGTAGCCCTTCTGTTCTACTACTTGTGCCGTATTCCTCATTGCTGAAGGTCGTGACCTTTATTTGATAAATAATTATCACTCTTCTGACGACCACTCTCCACTTGTTTCGATCTACTGCAGAACGCATGGCGTCGGGAAACTTGGTGACCGTTGTGTCGCGAATCTAATCGGGTCCAGCGCATGAGACTCCTTCCACTTGGTCTTCATATTTGAATCTTTGCTGTCTTTAGGAGCTCTGAGCTACTGTATCAACACAAACGCGATGATTAATTCATACTTGTATCAATTTGATGCTCACGCGCGAGTATTGCGACAGGTTGACGCGGGGGCGGAAATCATGTTCATGTCAACTAGTTTTACTACCTCAACGTTTTGTACGTGATGCTCATCATGCCCATGCATGGTCTCGAAGGATCCCGTATTGCTTTAATAATGAAGAACTGAAGTTGTATAAATAAATCTGGTTATTACATAAGTTGGAGTAATATTGCGTTCGCTGGCATTTCCAATCCCATTATTCGTCCCTCTGCCATTTAGCTTGATTAAATGCCATACATATGGCAGACCAGTGTGCACTGATAATCTAATAATCATGGAAGTGACAGAAGAAAATCTGTTAAACACGCGGTCAACAATAGGTCGCGTTAGGGGTCAAAACACAATTGGAGGTTACGGTGATGAAGCGTGAACGTTGTGACAGCAAGCTATGCTACTATGGCGTAGATATGAGCGCCGCGCCGGCGCGCCGCCGTCGCCGCGGATTCGAGTCGGCGCGCCGCCGCCGTGTGAAATACGCGGCGCGCCGCCGCCGTGTGAAATACGCGGCGCGCCGGCGCAACAAGTTGCGATTTGCTTTCTCGCTCGCACTCGTAACGTATCCCACCCGCGTCCGCGTTCGGTCGCACGATGGCTTCAATCGAGTCAAGTATTTTGCCGAGTGAACGCGTGTGGTTTTTTTTGAGCCTCGTCATAATATGAGTCTGGCACGATGATGAGTTCTTAAAATGTGTTTAACGTACCTGGCGCCACCTAGCTTTTGAAATTGATTGGGTTGTGACTAAGAGATTGTGATTAAATTTTTTGTGATGTTAAAAAATATGCTTGTTAAGTTTTAATATTTAAATAAAACAATTTAAACTGATTAGATCGCGTATATTAATTATTTGAGCCTCCCTGACGTTTCAGTACCTTAACAGATACCGTTGTCAATGGTTGACTGAGAAAAACATAATTTTTCTCTGTCAAAGTTACATTTGTGCAAACTACTTATTTAAAAAAATAGTAATTAAAAAAATAAAGGTGTTCATACATGCCAGATGGGCCTAATGTGTAAAGAAAGACAGTTACACATGTGCCAGAAGTGTATTTATTATTTTATTTAAAATATCTACCAGCGGTTCACTAAAGGCTTACTGAGGAGAAAGAACCGCCAAAGAAAACTCCCAGATTGCCTTATTACTATAAAATACTTTTAAACAAAACTCTACATATACTACTTTTAACACTAATTTGTTTTACACCGTTCGAGGCCCAAGGTTTCCAGTCTTGTGTCTTGCTTGATCCTTGATAAGATGTACAACAGGATCCCATGCCGGTGGTAATGACAAACCATCTTCTCTATTGAAATTGGGATATTTTTTGATTTCAATAGCCTCGCGCAACATTCTGGGAAAATATGGTTTCTCTCTGGCAAGGATTGAAGTGTTATCAAACTTAATTGAATGGTTTGGTTTGTCCATGACATGCTCGTAGACTGCAGACCACTTTTCTTTGGCGGTTCTTTCTCCTCAGTAAGCCTTATAGTGAACCGCTGGTAGATATTTTAAATAAAATAATAAATACCCTTTTGGCACATGTGTAACTGTCTTTACACATTAAGCCCATCTGGCATGTATGAACACCTTTATTTTTTAAATTAATATTTATAAAATGGGTAGTTTGCACAAATGTAACTTTGACAGAGAAAAAATATGTTTTTCTCAGTCAACCTTTGACAACGGTATCTGTAAAGGTACTGAAACGTCAGGGAGGCTCAAATAATTAATATACGCGATATAATCCGTTTAAATTGTTTTATTTAAATGTGTGACAGTCGCGGAAACCGAAGAAAATATTAAGTTTTAATATGATTATTTTTCTGGAAACGTAATCTTTAACTGATTTATATTTATACATTAAGACTTGTATTAAAACATAGACACGTTTTTAAATAAAGTGAAGATTGTGATGGTTTATATGCTTTTTATGTTATTTCGATTATAAATCTGATAAGTTTCTCTTTTTGTATAATGTTGATAGTTGACAGGCCCTGCACCATAAAATGTTTCTGTTTAGCCTAATGGTTGACTGGTAGAGAATGCCTTATGGTATTAAGTCCGCCATTTGTACACTTTTTGTTTTGTGCAATAAAGTTTTAATAAATAAATAAATAAATCTGAGGATTTTCATTCAGTGTTATTTTTTGTTTTGTTTTGTTTAATTAGTTATATTTGTGTGCAATTAAAAAAATATGATTGTTTACATACTTGGTTCCTTTATTAAAATAAATAATAGTCACAAAAACCAGGTTTTTCTTTTCTCAAATTGCTCTCTCATAAAAATCTAAAGCTCAAGGTCACGCCGCCGACGCCGCCGCCGCCGCGGAATTTTGCCTATCACGCCGCCGCCGCGGAATTGCCCATCGGCGCTCATATCTACTATGGCGTAACCCTATAAATGGGTATGTAACCAACAACAACAACAAATAAAAGATAAAATAAATATCGGACACACAAGTCGCTTGGCTAAAAAGGCTTGTGTTATGAGTACCTACTAGATTATACATACTTATCATCATATATTTAAGAGCTAGGCTCTTGTCGGTGGAGTAATTTTCTGCTTATTCTACATTCCGCTTTTTCTTTTACGTCTTTGTATAATGAAAAATTATTTTTTTCTTTTATTTGCTCCATATTCTCGGTCTTCCCCTTTCTATTTTCCCTTCTATTATAGTCTTAATGTAATTATCGTGACGCAAGAGATGACCTAACATTTTTCCTCTCCTATACATACTTATATTGATAAATATATACTTAAATACAAAGAAAACATCCATGGCCTAGGATCAAATAATTGCCCTTCCCAGTATTCGAACCCAGGCCCGTGGGCCCAGTGGGCATCTGCACTATCACTGTGCCAACGTTGTCAAAAAGATAAGGATTATTAAATAAATTCAATCTCCCGTAAACGCAGAGACACTTTATTTGAGACAATAATTGAACTGTGTCAGGAAACTACACAGAGTTTGACTCACTACCAGTGAGTTCTGTGAGAGCACAAACCCACTAACGGAAATGTCTCCTTGCCACATGAGTGATCGTGACACGTTCCGCGTCTCATCGAAATAACATGGAAGCTTAGTAATACTTAACTGACAGATACAAAGATCAAAGGACAATGAAAACTTTAAATCCGAGACCGGGAATCGAACGCGGTACCTCTGGATTACCGGTCTTATGTAGTGGTGGAAAGGTTCGGTGATCCAGAGGTACCGGGTTCGATTCCCGGTCTCTTCCACCAGGTTATGAATTTAAATTTTTCTTTGTACCTACTCTGATCTTTGTATCAATGGTACAATATAAAAATTTTGGTGTGCCCACATTAGAAATAATGAGACATTACATGTTTCATAAATTTACTTAACTAACTACTTAAATAGTTTAGAATTTGCTTCTAACGCAGAAAATGTGATAAGTTCTGTACATGTGAGACGTGAACGCGATAGAGATGTCTTTGTTCTGTTAGTACTTGAGCCTCTGTGGTAGCCAGCAGGCTTGGACAATATTGATTCTTATAATCTAGAGCCATTAATTTGGGAAGATTACTCTTCGTTTGTTTTCTGTTAAAAACCTTATCCAGAATAAGCCTTTTGCTCGACGAAGGAATTTGGTGCTATTTATAGAATGTTTAAGGTCAAAAGGATTTGATCCAAAAAATATTGGTTTAATTTTGGTGTCTTTGCACTTAGCTAATGCTTGACTAACAAGTTTTAGGCGTACGATACGTCCTCAAAGTCGAAAACAATGTTTCTATCATACATGTGCTTAAGAATCAATATTGTTTGAGTATTTCCCGTTTTAGAATGTTTGATTGTGAGCTTAAGCCTGACATTTAAGAGGTATTACTTGTTGTATAAAGACAGTAATACACTGTTTGTGAACTCTGAGCGTAGGAGTTTACCTGGAGTATCATTTTAATTCCGTAACCTGTACTGATAAAGTTCCAGTCATGTTAAAATCTTTGTTACTAATATATTCGATGCACTCACTCTCAAGTTCCGAACATCAGTAGTGTACGTACGGTCAGAGCAGTAACATTGTGTGGCAGGAGGCCACTGCACTGCAGAAGGGTCTGCAGTTGACTGTATAATAACCGTGCTAGAAGAATACACGTGTAATGTCGTGCACTAGTGCAGTAACGTAATTTGTAAATGCATGAGCTGAATAGAGCGGCCATTCGTGACAGATACAGTATCTAAATATTTCTATGATGCCTCTACATGAAGAGAGCTAGTACGCAAGAGAGTAAGAACTATGTTGGGAGTGGAAGTACAAATCAAAATTCACAGAACAAAAGTGGTCATCAAAGAAGTGGTACGAAAACTTGCTAAAATTATTGTGGGCTATATTGCTCGGAATAGGGCAGAATGGAGGAAGAAAACATGCTGCGCCGACTCCAAATAAATGGGATAAGAGCAAGCGAATGATGATTGCTCGGAATCGGTGAGCAATGGCGTCAACTGGTTCTTAAATGAAAACTACGTACCGTAGAACACAATATAAGTCACCGCAAGGTACACTGATGATGTGACGTCTGCGGCAGCCCGTTGAACGTGGGGAGAGTAGGACTGGAGAAATTGCAGTTGTGAGCGACCTTTATCCAACATTGGTCGTGTATAAGATGATGTTTTGCTTTATGTGAAGCGACTTTAAGAAACGAAATCTAGCCCAATTATTAGCACTCGATATTCTGCTCCTAAGCCCTGCACTGACCGCAGCGTCTCGGGTTCGAGCGATCAAGCTCAGCATTAAAATAACGGCGTGTACACACTTGAGATGGCGCCCCCAGATTTACATAAGCCCTTGAGCGGGTGGAGGAGGGGCGAGGAGGGTAGGGGAGGGGAGGGCGTGATAATAAAGTTCGGTAAGATCGCACAACACCGCGACCGGCGGAAAACTGGGACGACGCAGGGTTGGCGACGTGCGAAATGTTTTTTTATAATAGATTTACCAATTAATAATGTATAATAGATTTGCCAATTAATGCTCATAATATATATGCGCTGCGTTACTTTTACATAAATTTTCTATCCGTTCGTTCCGTACAAAACTGAAAATAAGTAACTAAACGATGAGAACCTTCATGTTCCAGAATCATACCTATACCTATACCTACCTACGGAGAGACCAATGCCTAATAATTATAAACTGAGTTATAATGTCGTGCATTCGTAGGAATGGTGTTAATATGCTAATTTTAATCATTTCTCTTAGGTGTAAAAAAAAACGTTTTATATTCATTATTTAAGATTTAGTCGGTATAAAATACATTAATTATACAGTAACATATGGATATTATGGAGTTAACCTATCTGCCTGTTTTTGCCACAGTGCAACTTCATGATCCCAATGTACATCTTGCATAATAAGCGTACCTACATGTTTGCGAAACCGTAATATTTTATAAGCAGATATTAAAAACCGGCCAAGAGCATGTCGGGCCACGCTCAGTGTATTTATTTATTTATGATACAGTACATACAGTACAGTACATTGTGGGTTTACAGTATACCCAAAGCACCCAGTGTAGGGTTCCGTAGTTGCTCATCCTTTACAATAAACTGCTGTTTTAAGCCCGAGGTTTACGTTAAGAAAGATTTTAAGCTCTATAAAAAGGTCGTAAACGCTCTAGAAAGTGTAATCACTTATTACCTTCTGGAAGTTAACTTACGACCTTTTAAAGAAAAAATATGAAATTTGGCGATAACTCAAAAACGGCTCGACCGATTTTGTTCAATATAGTTTTCATTAAAAGTACTATTTACATTACTTTTGTAAAAAAAATTTTGACCCGTGGTTAAAAAGTTAGAGGGGGGGACACTATTTTTTTTGTTTTTGGAGCGAATATTTACAAAACTGCTGACTTTATCAAAAAAATATGTTAGAAGACCCCTATTATTTTTACAAGACCTATTCGACGACATCCCACACACCAGTGTTGAATAGAAAAAAAAAAATCACCCCACTATGTGTTCGAGAGGTAGGTACCCGATTTTTTTTTTTTTTTTAATTTTATTTTACCGTTCTGTCGGCGTTATATATACACATACTCATACCAAATTTCAGCTTTCTAGTACTAATTATCACGGAGCTAAGCCGCGGACGGACGGACGGACGGACGGACAGACGGACAGACGGACATGGCGAAACTATTAGGGTTCCTAGTTGACTACGGAACCCTAAAAAGAGCACGTTCCACTCAGCGGCAACCCTAGGCTTGTGCGGTCACCGCAGGATTTATCTCCGTCCTTAACTCAACTTGTTACCAACTGGCATTAGCGCGTTGACACTGAATTCTACACAATTCTACATAATTCTACACGGGCGGCCGGCGCTGCGTCACCCGGTCAGCGTGATTGGGGCCTTAATCAAAACTTGGGCCACTAATCGTTTTACGGCGGGCAGAGAATGGCGGGTTGCGTACCACGGACAGATCTAGTGGAAACTAGGATTTCGATATAGTTTCCGCACGAAATTGCCGCTTCTAGAATTATTTTTCTGTCTGTCATTTTTAGATATTAGATATTAAGGTTTATACATCTGCGGTGTAGGTCAAAAGCATCTTGAATTTAATTTTACACAGGACCTAATCACCCGATTGTCTGTAAAGAAAGCAATTAAGAAAAAAGAAAGAAAGAAGGAAAGAAAGACAGACAGAAATTAATAAAGAAAGTAAGAAAGAAAGAAAGAAACCAAAATATATGTGTAGGTACAGGGAATAAGCAAGAACTCATTACACATTACATTACATATTGGAATTATAATTTTAACGACAGTCTTAGAGAGAGCCATAAATGTCAGAATAATTTGAACCCGCAAACAAAAAAAAGTTTTATGGTACGAGTAAAATTTGTGTATCACAGTTTTTTCACGTTAAATTAAATATCGTGGCCCTTTTTTCCTAGACATTTTAAATAAGTGTAACAAATAAGCGTGCGGTCTGCCTTAACAGTCACCGCAATAAACGGACACATTCAACCTCAAACGCACCGCGTGCTGCTCACGGTTCTTTAAACATGTCAAGTATTAGTTACGTACTCTTAAGCAACTCATGTAATCCCCTAGAAAAACCGAGTTAAAAGTACGTAGAAGTACCAAAGCAAAGGGAGTCATCAATATTCTTAAGATAAGTTGTCTCTTTAAACTATGTAAATACACAACAGCTTTATCAGTGCAAATGAAACAACTATGGCCGTAGTTCGCGGGAGGGATCAAAAAGTTAATTTACTTCACAATAGATCGGATCCAACGTTTAACGAGCTTTGAAAGTCATTCCGTTTGAAAACTTTGATTATGAACCGTATGACTGTGCAGGAAAGTTTAATTCGACTCACAAAATTACTTGAGCATTTTGTCTGCATGAGATTTCCATATTGATGTCGCGTTCAGCAAACTGTTACGAAGAACGCGGATGTATTTTTTGTAGGCAAAGATACGTAGTAAATATATTGTTGATATGTTTATCGATGCCATCTTTTGATTGCTGTTTCACTCCTGTCTGAGTTGAAAATAACTTGTCCTTATTTATTTACTCGGACTTATTTGGAACTGAAGTCTCCGTTTGTTACTACAACCAAGTCGGCACACCGCCAACCCTTGGAGTTTTCTGCTAAAGTATGAAGAGGCCGCCTACTGCACTCCATAAGCTGAAAGTCGCATAACTGGTACTTAGTAGCTGTTCCACGTCTGTTGGCAAACGCGCAGAATTCACTTTTTCCGTCAAAATGGCAAACTTTTGGCGCAGTTTGTAAGCACTTGCCTACTGAGCCGGCGGTCCCGGTTTCGAATCCCGGTCAGGGCAAATATTTGTGTGATGAACTCGAATATTTGTGCTTGGGTCATGGTTGCTCTATGTATTTAAGTAGGTATATATTTATCTATATAAGTATGTATATCGTCGTCTAGTACCCATAAAACAAGCCTTCTTGAGCTTAATTTGGGACTAGATCGATTTATGTGAGGTTGCCCGATATTTATTTATTTATTTATATATTATTTCTACATGTTCTCTTGGAGTAAAGAAATAAAAAATGTAGGTACCAAATCCCAATCCTGGCAGACTAAATGGTTTATACATTTTTAACTTTAGTGGCATAGACTCCGTGGTCAGTGTTAGTTTAGAGACTTCAGCTCTATGAGATGGTGAATGTCGTACATGTATATAGATCACTAACGTTTCAACCATTTCGTTATTGTCAGATGTTACCATACATTTTTGGGTGATTTGGCAGATGCGCATGAAGAAACCGACATTGCACCAATCTTTCCAATTATCAGTAACAGAACCATCACGATGTCAACGCATTTGAAATCCATAAACGCGACAGTATGTTTTCCCCTTCAAAATATCAGTAACCAGTATAGTTTACACTTTAAACAGCTGCCAAAAATCAATCCCCAGCGGACGTATTTAGGCGTTTCTTCCAATAATAAATAATGAATAGCGGTACATTCGGGCCCGCGCCGATCGCTCCCCGGGGTCACCGTCCCCGGATTGCATCGATAGGTCTTTTATGAAAAAAAAACAAGAGTTTTCATCCCTTTAGGAATTGGTTTTTTAATAATCTTTATTGGATGTAAGGAATGTGAGCGACAAACAAAATTACATGGTAGGCTTTTACCCCCAGGGCTTTAGCGATTTTGGCTATCTATCGCATCGTAATATATTATTAGTTTTTCTTAGTGCAGTTTCTTTACAAAACGAGTATTAAAATTCAACAAATAAACAAAAATAGGTGCTTTGGGTAGCCGCTGGCAGCGCGGCGAGCAGATGTTACCTATTTAGTGAGTAGGGCTAGGATAGAGAAACCTCCTGACGGTGAACGCTGTGTCCAAGAGTACTGTTGATTGTATCTGATTCATATTCCACTTTATATTGTAAGGTTCGATTTATATAACGAGTGTTGATCACAAAACGGGAGGATATAAAAAAAAAGATGGATGTCATGATGTTTTTGAAGGGAAAATAAATGGGAGCCCGACACAAAGTCAGAAAATCGAATGTTTCACAATGTTTATAACCGTGGAAGAGGAAAATAAAGCATTCATTGTGTTCACCAGTGAAATTGAATTTTATTGAAGAAGCCTACAAGCTATACTACAAGAGAATGTCTCAACGAGTACAAAGTTCCAACAATACAGCCTATTTCCCGTAACGTCCGACTGACATTTAGGGGGCTAACACAAAAACTTGTAACAAAAGAAAACGCCCCGACAAAAACACCACAGATACAAAAAGGACGTTTATACACTTGAAACTAATGCCTGCATAATCTTGAGTCCATTAAAAAAGTGCAGCGCTCCTGGCGCGAGATGTTTTAGTTTAATAGTAGTTTGGAGAGCACTCAGGCACACATTTACATCTCGTTTTTGTGCAGTCGCCGCGCGGCGGGTGCACCGGAGACAATTTAGTTGTGAAATTGCATGGCTACGAAGCAAAAGATTTAATTAATGTGAAACAGTTTTAACTGCGATGTTGATATGAATATGACAAGTGTTTCTGTAGTTCTGAAGAGGAAATGAAGTGTAGGTACCAACCAAGTCAAAGTTAAACAAGCTATAGGTAGAAAATGTTGATCTTTTGTACTTAGTTAAACATAAAAATAATTTAAACTATGAATACAAAGATCAAAGCTTAAAGAAAAATTGAAAAAGGAGCGAGGGTAGCGAAGTGGCTAACGCGCTGGACCGGTAATCCAGAGGTACCGGGTTCGATTCCCGGTCCCTTCCACCAGGTAGCTCCTTTTTAAATTTTTCTTTAAGCTTTGATCTTTGTATTAATAGTTTAAATAAAAATTGTGGTGTACCCACATAAAAAAAAAATTAGACATTACCATGTTTCATAAATTTATAAAAATAATTGCCGACAAATATACAGGTCGAATTGAGAACCTCCTTTCTTTGAAGTCCCTTAAAAAATAGCTTAACTTTATTGTTTAATTTACGCAACCATAATCACTGAATCACAATTGATTGTCCGCCGCTTTTCCATATAATATACAAGAGTACTTTAATGTTGTAACATCTTTACCTATAGCTAAAAAAATAATATGAATTTAACAAAAGTATTTATGGTCACGTTTATTTTCCACTACTTCATTGTTAAACATAAAACTATAACAGTACTGAAAACAAAGAAAGCGCTTATTTTTTACAATACATAGATTCTTCTTCCTTGTGAGGAGAAAAGGAGAAAGCCCCAGCCTAGACATCATTGTTCACGAATTTTCTGCGATTTCAACAAAAAAACTTTCCGGCCATCCTCGACCCGACGACACGGCCGAAACTAATATCCTGAAACACTTATCTCACAACCACACTTCTTTCAAATATGGATCTTATTGTATATGAATATTATCGGTTTTGCAAAGACATGAGCGACAGTGAGGAAGCGAGCGAGTGTACGGTGTGCGAGCACGCGCTCCGCTGGCTCGGAGGAAGGGTTACGGCCAAGTGTGTTCGCCGGAAAATTTATCTATTCCGGTAACTTTCTTTGTAATGTGAGTTGACAGTTCGATGGTCACACTTATATCTTAATCGGATTTATTACGCTGGGTGACTGGGATTTGTGATTCGCTTCATTTTGAATACTTACTAATATTGCTGGTGTGTGTTTCTTTGTAGTTTACCCTTGTTTCATCGATAGACGTTTAATCACATGTTTTATTTCATCAAAAGCATAATTTCTTTTTATTTATCTTTGAAAACAGTTTCTTTTAATAACGAAAATCTAAATGCCTTTTCAAAAGCCTAGGAAAATGTATGGTTTAGGAGCTTTCTTCGGAAAATGGTAATTTTCTAAGCGTTTAATATTTTCTTGTTTAATTATTTCTATGGCAGAGACATATGCTATCTGTCGATTCAGTGAAATATTTAACGAAATCTAGACACATGGCAGCGTCAGCCAAGTCCGCAAAGCAAACAAGGCAACACAGGCCGTAAAATAAATAAATAATAATAATCACGTTTACGTAACGTGACGTATAGTCGCAACATTCCTCGCCACGAAGACGTAACGCAAACTAAATTTGGCTCTTTACGCTGTTAATGTCCTAGGCGATTGTTACGTACCTTCCATACACGCACAATGTCAAGATATAAAGGTTTCCCGGAGGCGTGGAGCCGGGTCCGTTTTTGCGTCCACGAGATTAATACTCGGCCTCCGTCGCGACCGGGCGCCGAGCGACGACACGAAAAAAAGGACGGGAATTTTCTTGATTTATATACAAGAGGACAGCAGGGGAGTGGGCCCAGTAGGGGTGGCCCACAGGATGCCAAGGTTCAGAGTTCGAAACCTACAGATTGCAATAAGATTGAGTTGTATCACAAAATAGGGCATATAAGCATAATAACTTGTTATATTACTCGTTGAAAATTCTCAATCTTTTGAACATATAATTTCGCCCATGGTTGCGAGAAGACTCATACAGCCGATTTTTTAAACTGATATTGGCAATAGCATAACTCAACATTCCTCTCTTTTGACTAACTATATATTTTCATAAGCATACGGCAGGGTAAATTATGAGGCATAATCTAATTCCAATCCTTTATTTTACTTAGTTAGTAAAGACATTTAATGACACGGTGTGAAACTAGACCCATCTCTGCAGCAGAGTAGAGTCCGTCCAAAAGAAAGAAGATACAAATGTGTCGATCATACGCCAAAGGCTATGTCACTAGAGAGTGAAAATAAACCTTATTTGTAAGGAAAAACTTTGGTTTTATATTATAAGTTATAACTTATATGTCCGCAACTTCGTACGCGTAACTTTTTTGTACCGTAGTCGAGTAAATAATGTCCTATAACCATCTTTGGATGTCCAGCTATCCCTGTACCAAAACTGGTTAAAATCCGTCCAGCCGTTCCCGCGTGATGCGAGGACAAAGGAAATTATGAAAACAGATGGCGCCAGGCTGGCATGGCGCCGCGCGCCCATACAAAAAAAATGACGATCCAGGCGTCGAGCGCCCATACAAAACAAATGACGATCCTGCATCACGCTATTAAGATTTTTCCTGAAATATGACCCCCCTCCATAGAAAAGTGATTTTTAATACAAATCAAGAATTATAATACTATAGACGATACTCCGACGTCTTGCAAAAAAATATAATTTGAATTTGTATTTTTGGCGTGGTATGCACGACAGCACGCGACACTTAAAGGTGTAAGAAAGTGTCGACGCTCTTTTCATGACATAATTAAATATTTTTCGTGGTAAATATATTACTAGCCTTTTGCCAGAGACTGTGAGTCTGAGCAAGAACTTTGGAACGTAGTTAAAACATCCCGTAAAGTCAAACAGCGAGCGTCTCACACAACTTTCCCTTCCATTAAAATTTGTTTGGATGGTGGCTATCTAATGGTTACTCTAATCACACCATCTTGACACAGCGGCTGTAGGGCTGTCGCTTCTGCCTTATCGATCGAGCAACAGTAGCGAGCGTGGACCGCCGCGACCCGATTTTTATCATCCCTGCGTCTGAAAACCTAGCAACGCTTTCTAAAACTCGTATCTCTCATAACAGTTTATAGCAAAAACGACTTTGTATTCAATGACAAGAAGTTCAACCTTTAAGTTGCCGTTAAGGAATGTATGAGCTTGTAAAAGCAAACCGCCGTTATCTCGCTCGCGGTCCGCACAGGGACGGAATTTAAATTAATTAACAGTGTTTGGGGATCCAGTTCTACTATATAAGTACTTCCTGGGTTCTATTATGGAATAGTATAATGTCCAGTTCATTGCGCCTATCCTCAATTAAATATAATATATATGATGATTACTACAGAGATAGGGAAGGAATTTATAAATGATGAACTAAATTCTTGTCATAAACTTGTCTGTGATTGATGAATTCTCCTCTTTCCAAAGGCTGCGTGAAGAGGATCGGTTAATGATGGTAAAATTATCAGTTATCAACCACCATCACGTCTGAATCACGCATTTATAAAGCGTAGGTACGACACATTGAACGCTTGCAGAAGATGCCTGTGCACCTGTTCATACTGCTGAGTACAATGTCAATGGTTACTACACCACGCCCAATTGGTGGAAAATAATATGGACTCTGTGGGATTACAATACTATACAATACAACAATACTTTATTGCACACCAATAAAAGCTTACAAAAGGAAACAAGACAAACACAATTTATAAATAACGGTAGACAACAGGCGGTATTATTGCTAAACAGCGATCTTTTTCAGACAAACTTTGGGTAGTGAAATTGATGAAAATTTTAACTTAATACAGATTATTGGGATTATAATGAAGAATTTATTATTGATGACCTTAAAAAAATGTTTTCTGGTTTCCTTTCAGTTTCATGAGCCACGCAATAAAGAAACGAGTAAATATTTGTTTAATATGAAGCTCATAAAAACGGTGTTCCCAGTAATGGGTTGCTTACACACGGACGGATTACTCGGGCGGCGCCACAAAGCGTTATAAGCGAATATATTTAAAGGGCGGCGCTCTGTTAATCCCGCACTCGGCGCGTAATGAAAAACGCGACAAAGGCCTTTTGGACAAAGCCGGCGCAGTGCTCGAAGTGTAAACAGTAGCCCGGTTGCGAACTAGTTCCCAAAAGTAAAGAACGTCACACATTTCTATGCCTCTGTTTGGCGAGTGTGTACAGTCGATGTCAACGGTGCGCGGTGTGATTTACATCGTTCATATTATGACATCGACCATTGCTGTTGTAAAGTTAGGCTATCTGGGCAAGTTAGTTAGAAAAGGCCTCCCAGAATGTTGACTGATAATCATTTGAGAGGGTCAGGAAGCTGTTACTGTCATACTAGTTTAAAGTCGCTCTTTTGATTGCAATAATGACAAGCAGTGGACAAATAAATGCTATATAAGAATGATGGAAGTAAGAGTGATCACTTTATATGTTAGAGTACTGCATACAACAGTTTCACTGTTTCACCGTATTTTATGACGTTTGGTTGAGTCGACTCGTCGAGTGATATCACAGACAATTCTTGCTGTTGGGGATAATGTAGGATGAGTAATTCGTCAATCACGAAGAATATAATGAAAAAAAAAAAGAAAACAATTGTTCACGAAATCATTTCTTATGTACAACCACACTGTATGTTTCAGGAATATTTAATAATAATTCATCCACATTTCCTTGCCTTGGATGACGCTTGCTATTTCATCTTATAGAATGAAACTCATAATAATCTTAACGTTGACGAATACTTATTTTGCCATTCTCTTATACAGTGAGGAAGAAAATGCAGTGTAATAGCTGGCTTTACTTATATATATTGTTAACTTAAGAAACGGTAAATCACATCACAAGGAAGCACACAAGGTGATCAGTTACTACATACATGCAGATGACATTACAAACGAATACTTCTCCCGGGTCAACGACCGACAACCATTAATTGTGTCACGAAGATTGATGTGTTCCGGCGACAAATCGGTCACTTATCTGGCAGATATGTTAGCTTTGTTTTTGCAACCCTTTGGGCGTGGATAAATGGCCGCGTCGCGGGCCGCCGCGCGCCGCCGCGCAAGGCCTACGAGACTATTACTTAGCCGAGATTGAGGGAAAAACGAGAAATGGTAAGCATCTTTAACCGACTACGACAAATGAGGCGCTAGACTCTCTTTTCAGTAGTTTGCTTTATCATTCACTGCCTATTTGCTGGACTGTATTGACGGTAGTTGAGTTAGCATGGAATTTTACTTGAATTGAACTTCTCACGTAACTTCTGCCTTCATGTTGAAGGTAACATTGGAGGCACAGTTTAATGTGGTAAGATACAGAAGAGACAAGGATGAAGGAACCAAAATATTGCGCACTTTTGGACCTAACATAATTGGAGATACCACAGTAATTTCGCAAGCATCGAACTACCTTAGGAAGAACCACGACAATTCGCAAGTATAGACCTACCTTAACCGCTCTCGCGTCTGTTGTCAACCGACCGTCCCACTTCATAATTTATTCACAACCGCTTTTTTCCGCAACATAAGCCTTAGAAACGTAAGCAGGACGGAATTATAGGGGCTCATACCCAGTGCAACAGGGACGACAACATCGCTCTTTGTATGTTAATGTCGGCGTTTGTTCAGACGGAGGACAGTGCGAGGCTATTTATTCAGAGCCGACTTTGAAAAGGATATTAATGTGATACTTTAATTTGAATTACAGAAATCAGGGACCCGGATTGTTAGAAATACAAGATTCAAGGATGTTTTTCCGGTGAGTTGCTCATATTGTCACAAAAAGGACTTTAAGACATTTAACTCCGCTTCGCCTGCATTGCCGAGAATAAATCTTTGACCTCATAGATTAAATCTGTGTCCTAAGCCCTAAATCGACTAGATATTGCGATATCCCCAATTCAGCAGTATCTTGGCCTTATTAAGACCACGAACTGTGTGTATAACTATATTATTTCTAGTCGCCATTCAAACCCCGACTTGCTTTGATTTAAAGACTTGCGAAGTACGCACTCGAGTCTATCTCAATCCGATTCAAAGCGAACGATATTATACACTACTAAAGCCTATTCAATTAATGTCGGCCAGGGTTGGCAACAAAAGTAGGCCGCGATAGCATGCGTAATTACAGGCAACCCTACGACGAGATAACGGGTGGAAGTGGGTCGAGAGCCGCTACGTCGCTCGGCGTGTGCGGAAAAAGTCGGGCACGCTCAAGTGCGGATGACGGGCAATGGCAAAATTATTTGTATATGGGGGTTTATCAACTATTTTCTACCACGCCCGCCTTCTTCATGCAAATGTAACATTAAAATACTACAGGAAAAGTAAAATTTCGCATTATATGATGGGCAATCGGGCATTATACAGGATGAATCAGGAGTCATGAGCGGGAATGACAGGGGTGATGAGGAGGGTTACATTGCATCTTTCACTATGAGACCAGCACCGAAATTGTGTATAAAAATCATTCAATTAAGATTTAGTTGATAGCTAATTGAGCGCTAATTATCCGAAATGTAGGGTAAGTGCTCCAGTGAATGAACACTTAAGGAAATTATAAACTTTAAAAAAATATTTTTGGCAGATAGCAATAATTAAATTTAAGTATTACTGTTCCTATAGCGTAAACAACTATTCTAGTTTTCTAAAATCATTTTTTTGCAGTAGTGCTGCACAGTCTTAAATTATAGCAAGCTGTAGGGGATAAAATGGAAAATCACCAGTGAATGAACATAAAGTTCTAGTAAATGAACAAATGAAACCAATGAATGAACTACCCTTAAAGTCATGATTTATTTTGTTAAAAAAGATACAAAATGTAGGTACTTGTTTAAAAAATATTTCGTAGAGGTATTAGGTAGGACATCAAATGAAATCAATAAACTACTTTTCTAAAACAAGAAAAATACAAAAATAAATATCGTAGTTCATTCACTGGTTTTTGAAAACCAATTAATGAACTAACTGTCATTGCGGTAGTTCATTCACTGGAAAACGCAGACCAGTGAATAAACTGTTTATTTGTATAAAATTGAATATTTAAAGTTTTGTTCGAACACTGGCTGTTTGTCAGATAATACATTTCTATCAAAATCATAGAAAACCAAATCTTATAATTACTAACAAAACGTCAGATATTGGACAAACAATAAATCACGCGATTCCAGTGAATGAACCCCCCGGTTCGTTAATTGGATTTAAGCCATTTTGGTTTCTAGTTATAGAACACTGGATTAAAAGCCACTTTTTGAAAATAAATCACATTAACCTACACATTTATAGCACTAACAACACTTTACGGCTTAAAAATGGGCAAGTGCGAGTCCGACTCGCGCACGAAGGGTTCCGTATCTATAACAAGTTTGTTGTATGGGAGCCCCCCTTAAATATTTATTTTATTTTATTTTTAGTATTTGTTGTTATAGCGGCAATAGAAATACATCATCTGTGAAAGTTTCAACTGTCTCGATATCACCGTTCTTGAGATACAGCCTGGTGACAGACGGACGGACGGACGGACGGACGGACGGACGGACGGACGGACAGTGAAGTCTCAGTAATAGGGTCCCGTTTGTACCCTTTGGGTACGGAACCCTAAAAAACACGCACTGTACATGGCAGATGCACAGGACACACGTAGTGACACATTAAACACAACATAGCTTACCTTAATCCTTATTACACCTCCATATAAACAAAAAACAGCAGCCGCATGCCCACTTTACACCGACCCCATTTTGACACTGATGCGTATGAGTTGAAGTAACTGCTACCAGAACTTGTCAAATAATGTTGCTAACCGAAAAAAAAATATCACGCGTGGTAGAAAGGTACAGAAATCTTATTTTACGAAAAAAACATGCAATTTATTCGTTCACTGGATTTGTTCATTCACTGGAGCACTTACCCTATGGAACAGCTGATCTTTTTTTCCGTAAGTTCGTGGTTGATCTCATAGTGAAAGTTGCCGAGTGTGACCCTATTCATCACCATTATTTGCTCTGCTCTAGAATCACCCTGTATTTGATATTTAATATCTTAGTTAATTGTCGACTGATTTAACTCAAGCTAGAATTTTTGACGGGATCAACATTAACTAATGGACATCAAGGAAATTCTCCAATTCGAATAACTTCAACACAAGACTGCCGTCTGAACATGTCAGCAGTGATGATTGTGGTATACAAAAGTGCAGTGCTAGTGTCACTTTCACGTATTCATGGACTTCAGAGATAAACTACAGCTTAGGAAAAGCAACGTATCTCGAGTCTGCAGTTCGCAAGTTGGATCGGGAAAAAGCTTTATGATATTTTAAACTAAGAAGCTTTCGTGTCATGGATTTGGCTTTACTTGACCGTATGCCATTTTTTACCTGGCGCGACGCAAGAAAAAGCAATAAAAATTAAAATATTGGATTAGGGTGATTCAGGGTCACATGAGCAACTTTCACAATAGGGTCTTAAGAGACT
Source organism: Apotomis turbidana (assembly GCA_905147355.2). Classification (NCBI taxonomy): domain Eukaryota; kingdom Metazoa; phylum Arthropoda; class Insecta; order Lepidoptera; family Tortricidae; genus Apotomis; species Apotomis turbidana. Next base: position 494,709 of record LR990283.1, read on the forward strand.
CTCGCTAGATGGCTGGATCAAGGGCCAGATACAGAAGGCGGTACTCCTGGACACGGCGCGCATCGTCAGGAGGTTCCTCTCTCTGAAGCCCTAACCACCGGTAGCCTGGGCCCCGCCCCGCTGCCGGCGGCACCCTAGGTTAAGTTTTTTTTTATAATGTATTTATATTTTGTAATTACTTTGTTGTATTTTACTTTTTATATAAATTTATTGTAAAAAAACTTAACCTAAGAAATTAAATGAATATACGAAATAATAATAGTACTCTTTATTGTGCACCACAAAGTAAAAATAAAATAACAAAAGAAATAAAAATGCATTACAAATGGTAACAACAGGCGGTCTTATCGCTAAAAAGCATATGCATATCTGTGGACATCTGTTATTGGCTTTATGTTCTAGCTATAAGCATTGTTATATATTATGTTCTGTAATGCTGTTGATATTCCAAATAAATAAAATACAGCGATCTCTTCCAGACAACCTTAGGGTAGAGAGTAAATTAAAAATAATTACCTATGAAAAAGGTAGTGCAAAGTTGTTGAAAACGATAGATTAACACAACACACCTTTACAGATACTTAAACATAAAACCTCACACAAATCGATCTGGTCCCAAATTAAGCTCAAGAGGGCTTGTGATATGGGTACTAGACGACGATATACATACATACTTACATAAATAAATATATACTTAGATACACAAATATTTGAGTTCATCACACAAATATTAGCCCTGGCCGGGATTTGAACCCGGCACCGCCGGCTCACTAGGCACGTGCTTACAAACTGAGCCAACCGCGTCGTTTTTAAAACATATAGATAGTCAAAATTTTAATCCGACATCTACCTACTTTTCGAGCTTATCACAAACGGAGAAAAAACAAACTTGGGCTGAGAACTTACTTAAACCATATTGTATTTTTTTAGGCTTCGCTCAGATTGAGGAGGCTCGAGTGAAGATTAATTTGAAAATTAAGAAATCAGAAATTCCACTTCCAATAATGCAAAATCCTCCAATAAAAAGGCATTTCGTATTCATTGAAAAGGATAAATTCGGCAATAAAATGTAAATAAAAATTGCAATGGACGAAATCAGTCGAGTAATAAAGTTCTCCGGTCGAGTCTTGTGGGAGCGCCAGGATTGAGGTTTTAATATCCGATGAGATTTTATTGATTTTCATATCATTGTATATTGTGTGATCCTTGGCTGGGCGTAATTGCTGTATCTTGTTAAATGGTTATTTTATTTATTACGGCCTAAAATTACCCGCGAATGAAGTATACTACATTTTAATCCATGGCTTGGGTTTATTTGTTTGAAAAGTTAGATTAAATCCGTACAAATGTCTGCACGTTGTTTCACAACATAATATCCATTTATCTTCATTAACTTTCACACAGTCATAATATTAGTAGGTGCTAATGCCTTCATGTCTGCCCGAACAAAGCGAGAAGTTACATCTGCTGAGTTTCTTTCTAAGGAAGACCGTGTATTTGCTTCAGCCACTTCATTGACCCGTTCAAGTTAAGGGTCGGTAATAAAAATCTGTTACTCGTTGCCATGGTGATGTTTTCTGGGCCACTGTTTAAAACTACGATTTAGACGGTTATATTTATCAAAAACTTTGTAATTTGCACCAATTATAAGTCCATTCTTGTAATCTGTCTCCTGACAATACCAGTAATATACATTATCGACACTTTATGTCCTCTAGGCCACGGGACAGAATAACGACAAGAAAAAAGTTGATCCAACCTTTAACGAACCTGATCATGGTTTCAGTTTCCGGCCTTACAACTTCTGACACATGATCGACGTTCAAGAACTCATTTTCCCTATCGGCTATAGAATCTAGAAACAATGTGCCCTTCCTATTGGCACTGGAGTTTCGCAGTTCTTGAACCACTTTGGTTCGTCTAAGATCTGACCATTCCTACTTAGATCTGACAGAAAAAATCTGAGAAATATTCAGTCATTTATATCTATTAACTCTTTGGAAAGATTGGCTATTTTATGTGGCATAATATATAGCGATCATGTTTCTGTACAGTATATAAGTCTTCTTTGATAACAAAAAACGATCCACAATTAACGATCCACAATCTCCTAAATACCTCAAGACTTTCTTCTGTTATATCGAATCCACTCGTAACCGTCATTTTCGCTCTTCTGGCAATCTCGCCCTTTCTATCCCTCTTCACCGCACTGGTTTCATGTCCAATTCATTCTCAATTCAAGTGGCTCGCCTCTAGAACGGTCTTCCTCTCTCAATTAAACAGGCACCGAGTAAGCTAGCGTTTAAAAAGTCTGTGTGCAGCTTCTTTGCTGGCAGAAATGAAGTCTCGTAGTCTTATCTGCTTAGTATGTTTCATCGCTGTATATATTTATGTATATATTTATTTATATTATATATGTTTATATTATATTAGATGTATGTATATATTTACATGTATAGCAAAATTATGTATAAGTATTATAATTATGTTTTGTTACTTATGTGTAAGTTAGTTGCACCGCCTACAATTTTTCCGCTTTGCCCTAAGGTTGACTGGTAGAGAATGCCTCATGGCATTAAGTCCGTCTTTTGTACGATAAGTTTTCTTTTGTGCAATAAAGATATAATAAATAAATAAATAAAAAAAAACTGTCGGAACATTTGTCTAAAACTATTGCCGATATTGCCGGGCCTTCCAGTCAAATGCTACCCAGTTGGCTTCTATCTGCTTACACCTTTCACACTAGTTCCGAAGGTGAGTTTTAAAGTTTTAACGTTTACGGGCCTCGAGCAGAATCCTCGCGCGACATAACCTAACGTTGATGTAGTAACGTAAAACTCGGTACATATATGTGGAAATAGTTTCCGCTTGGCTAGATGTGACAGGCGTGACAAATGCGTCCGTCTGTCACATCGGCTAAGCGCCCATTACGCCCGTCAATATCAATTTATTGTACACTACGTCACGCGCGTGATGCCGGCTTTAATGTTCTTGCCATTTTATTTTACGTCCCCGTGACATCCTCTTATGTAATATTTCCAAGGTAGACATAAGTATGATATTTAATCAAATCAAAGTTTAGTCGAATTTAATCGGTGAATTTGAAACATTGAACGTATTTATTATGAAATTTTTCCTGAATTTTTCAACTTTGAATCGAGGGCATAGAACACTCACTAATGATTGACAACAGTAAAGAGATATTACATAAATTGAACGCCTGATTGGCGGATGGGCGTAAAAAGGAGAGATAATTGGAAACAGTATGAAGAAAAATAAGAGAAGCTTGCGAACGACCAAATAACAAAACAACGCTTTAGTAGGACCAGGAACTCTTCTTGCTCGCACGTTATTTTAAACAAAAAAATAGGCAATTTTGTTCGTGCAACAAAGGGTGGTGTATCACAGTTCTGCTAAAGGTGCAGTAGGGTCAGTATACATTACACAGTATCACCTGTCTTGCTCGCACGGTATTGGAAGGAAAGTAACAGGTAGTATTTGTCGCTTGACAAAGAGCTACAAATTCTAAACAGCAATAGGGCCCTCACATTGCAATACTCGCAAAAAAATTAAGTTCGGCTGTATATGCTGTGAAAAAGATAAGGGCGTTAACCGATGAGGATACTGCAAGACTCGTCTATTTTGCATACTTTCACAGTGTCATGTGCTATGCATTGTTATTGTGGGGCAGAGCTGCAGATGTGGACGCAATTTTCATATTACAGAAACGAGCGATTCGTGCAATATATGGAATGAGAACCCGTGACTCCCTAAGAGAATTATTTAAAACAATTAATATAATGACTGTTCCTAGCCAATATATCTATGAAAACATTATGCATGTAAGAAAAAACTTGACTTTATTTCGAAGGAGATGTGACATTCATAATAGGAATACTAGAAATAAGGATAAACTGTTAGGAATAAGAACTAGACTAAGTAAGACCCAAAAGTCATTTGTGGGACTCTGTACACGCTGCTGTAATAAAATACCTGATCATATTCTAAATATGAATGAGAATAGATTCAAGACTACGGTAAAGCAAACCTTGAAGAAGAAAGCTTATTATAAAGTAGACGATTATTTTTCAGACGAACACACATGGTTGGAGAATTAGTGTTAATAATATTTGTGTTAGTGTTAATTATTTAAGCTTGTTTATTTAAACAATTTTTGATAGTAAATCTCATAATAATATGAAATATGACTTAGTATTTTAGGGTATTTATGACTTAGTTGTAAAATGATTTGAATTGTATAGCAATGACCTTCAAAAAGCATTCTACATGGATCTATTTTGAATAAAATGATTTTGATTTTGATTTTTGATTCTGATTGATTTGCTAGAAGTGCTGGTGAGGTTGGTATCTCGGTCCTGGATAGGATCACGTTTGGGTGTTAAAGGTTTTTATTTTGGAAATAAACTGACACAAAATTTAATCATTATTTAGATATCGTTTAACCCTTTTCATGAGTATGCAAATACACATCTTTGTCTTAGATTCTCGGATAACGGAACCCATATTGCCCGCGACACGGCAGCCATTATATTAGCCCAATCAATCGTCGATCAAGGCGCGCCTAATCCGCCCCGCGCGGCTTAAACGTCCAATCATCGCACAAAAGGATTCCCATTACCCGATACATTGCTCCGTCATACCCGCCATACGATTTTAACCCCTTGTTCGTCCTCGAAAAGTCCAAAATCCGAGGTCCGGGTTACTCACGCCTGACGGCACGGGAATCGCTTACCTGGAATGAGAAAAAGGATCTGTAGTGGCACTTCACTGCTTATACGTTCTATATATATTATTAAGGGTAGTATTTGATTGTGTGACTGTGACCATGGAACCTTTGACTTAAGGTACCTACAAGTTAATTATACGCATACAATATCAGGCGTCTGTGACTCCGTCGCTACAAGATAATTGTCACAAGAGTTAGTAATTTGTGTCATAAGGGGACGTACGTTGAATCTAGAAGCCAAGCGAAGGATTCTACTATAGTATCCTGACTACATAGAAAAGGATTAAAGTTTTAACGTCCAAGAATCTAAATTTTGCTACCGTATGACACATAACATTTTTCGCGACGCGGGCAGAAAACACAATTTCTTAGCAATCACCGATTGCATTGTTGATCACAAATGCAGATTCCTACTTAAATCAAAGTTTCATCTTTTTAGGGTTCCGTACCCAAAGGGTAAAAACGGGACCCTATTACTGAGACTTCGCTGTCCGTCCGTCCGTCCGTCCGCCCGTCTGGCACCAGGCTTGAGATACCTCAAGAACGTTGATAGCTAGACAGTTGAAATTTTCACAGATGATGTATTTTTATTGCCGCTATAACAACAAATACTAAAAATAAAATAAAATAAATATTTAAGGGGGGCTCCCATAAAACAAACTTGTCATAGATTATGGTACGGAACCCTTCATGCGCGAGTCGGACTCGCACTTGCCCAATTTTTATTTACCTATCTATTTTTGACGGTATTGGGTAAAATTTCTAATCTGGACAAAATTTGATTAAATTGAATGAGAAAGAGAATTTTTATGTATTTATTTATTTCATAAAAACAACTTCATTGCACGACGTTATAATAAAAAATGCGTGGAATTCACATGCTCTTCCCTCACAAACGCAATAAATTTGAACTCTTTGTGTGAGCAAAGTTGTTTATTCCGGCAAAGCTGTGTTTGTCTGTTGGTGCACATCTCGCAAACAAAGATAACTCGATTTCCTGCAGCTGCAAACAACGCGCGCATGATACGTCTTCTAAGATTTATTCTTGCAAACAATATTAGAATTTTACGTTAGAAAACGTACAGAACTGTATGACAATGTAAAATACTAATAAGGTTACGACCTGAGAGAAAGACGCTAGTGTGTTGTAAAACTTGACTTCCGTGATAATATTTTTAAAGCTTTTGTATTATTAATGTGTTTTGCTTTTATAAATGAAATAATGTCTAATCTGTGAACAACACATTGGACCCTTTGTAAAAAAACTCCTACCCTGTGCCTACTCTGTTTTCAGTTTGAACAATTGAACATTGTATGTTTCTTACTATAATAAAGTTAATAGTCCATTTCTTTAGCTCCATTTCATTCCTTCACTGTATATTTATCTATATAAGTACGTATATCGTCGTCTAGTACCCGTAATACAAACAAACCTTCTTGAGCTTAATTTGGGACTAGATCGATTTGTGTGAGGTTGTCCGATATTTATCTATTTATTTATATATTATTTCTACATGTTCTCTTGGAGTAAGGAAATAGAAAATGAAAAATTGTATTTAACATTTTGGGTCACTTCCGTACAAAGTTGTAATAATTAAGCAGACACTATGTTGATACTTAATCCATAGGCAGGCAGGCAGTATTTCTCCTTCTGCTGAATTCTTCGATTTGCTTCAGGGTTAGGTGGAGTCTTCAATGAGTTTAATTTATTTTAACGAACAATAAATAGATTTATTAAAGATTTACAGATTACGTAACAAATAGGTTAAGAAAAGTATGCAGTTTGGTAGCGAGCGGTGTCGTCGAAAGAATGTGTCGGCCCAAGGCCTTCCCCCGCGTTGTACCCCGCCGTCGCCGTGGTTGCTCACTCCGTCGCTAGATGGCGCTAGGCGTTAACATATGCCGCCCGCCTTGGAAGCACCAGCTGCTTCCAACGAAGTGGAGGCTCGTTGATCACGACGTGGCGACATGATGAAGATGACGAACAGCTATCATGATCACAGCATCATGACATCAGCTGCGGTTTGAAGCTTCTTCATCAGGGTCGTTGAGCAGTGGGCATATTTTAGAATATGCTCGACGAACAATGCCGGTCGCAGTTTTAATGTCCGCGACTCGGGAGACACCGTCTGTGCCGGTGAAAGTGTGCAAAATTCTGCCAAGCCGCCATTTCAATGGAGGCAAATTTTCTTCCTTGATAAGGACGAGTGTGTTGGGCACGATGTCATCTTTGTTAGTCTGCCATTTCGTTCGCGTCTGCAACTGCGATATATATTCTTTGGACCACCTCTGCCAGAATTGCTGTCGCATTAGCTCCACACGGTTGTAACGCTGCAAGCTGTTCGGTGCCTTGGATGTGACGTCATCTACCAGCGGCGCGGTCAAAGGCCGTCCCAGGAGAAAATGTGCGGGGCTAAGTGGACGAAGATCATTGGGGTCTGCAGACAGAGGAGACATGGGTCGGGAGTTCAGGACGGCTTCAATTTGTGCTAAAATCGTGCTGAACTCCTCGTAAGTGAAATGTAAATTGCCTACAACTCGTCGGATATGAAATTTGCAAGATTTTACGCCTGCTTCCCACAAACCACCAAAATGAGGCGTGTAGGGAGGAATAAATGTAAGTTTGATGCTGTCAGCAGCGGCTGAGCTAATTAATGAACTAGAATGCTCGTTTAAGAAATTAGAAAGCTCTTTCATTGAGCCGACAAAGGTTTTTCCATTATCGGAAAATATTTCTAGGGGTTTTCCCCGGCGAGAGATAAACCTTTTTAACGCCAGTAGGTATGCGTCTGTAGTCAGACTCGTAACCAACTCTAAATGTACTGCACGGGTGATAAAACAAACGAATATGCAAATGTAACTTTTTTCTAATTTTGCACCTCTTCCCTTTCGATTTAATATGAACATTGGGCCCGCATAATCGACACCGCAGCGTATAAATGGCCAGCCAGGTTCGAGTCTGGATTGCGGTAAGTTACCCATTATAATCGATAAGGTCTTTCCAGCTACGCGCGTACAGATAACGCATTTGTACACAGTTTGTCTGGCGAGGTTGCGGCCGCGCAGAGGCCACCATTGGTCGCGAATCGTAGACAGCATGAGCTGAGGCCCGGCATGAAGCAAACGTTTGTGTTCATGCCTGAATAGAAGTCGTGAAAAAATGTGTTTACCGCCAGCGAACGAATAAAACATAGAACACGAGCTTCATACAAAATTACAATCAAAAACCGGCCCAATAGTCGAAATGCGCATGCTCACCGGTGTACCAATCACAGCCACTCAAATGTTTTCAATTACGCATAACAAATAAATGTGATTCGTCAATTTCCGAATGGCCAGCTGTGATTCGACAAAACGCATGACATTTGTCTATGGTAATATGGCGCTGACAGTGAAAACTCATAATTGGTGAATCGTTAATGCAATAAAAAGCCATTTTTGTTTACTTCATTATAAATCTTGAATGTTAAGGTTATTGCTTACAATTACACACGCATTTCTAAAAAAAAAGAATCCTTGTTGTTACTAATACTTTGAATGATTATTATTAATGCGTGCTGTATATATTATTATTTCTCCTTCTTTGTAATATTTAATATTTTACATGTAAGGTCGATACAATCTTTGTAGTGAAAAAATATCAAACATGAGGAACTTATACGTTTTCCTGCCGGACTGACGGAAAACGCATAGCCTTTTAGGGACAGTCTCATACAAGCACAATATTTCCAGGTGCTTGGATTGGCATTATGTATTCTTAACAGGCTTTATTGGAAATTAATACGTTACCCGATTCTGAAGCAGATTTGTGTAACTCATTAAGAAATACAAATGAGGTGCAAAGTTAACGCAACCGATCACGTTTGTTGTATGGGATTAAATATTTATTTTATTCTATTTTTAGCAGCGAACGAATAAAACAACCTGTGTATTATTGAAATTGTACTTTGAACAGTAATGCGGCAAAAAAATGGATTTACCCACTAAAATATACCTAAACAAATCTCTTGGCTTGCCCTCTCCTGTAAGCTTAGGCACGCCACTGATTGCATTACTTTTTTCAAACATCGTATATAAATTAGTCATATGGCATAACACCATCCCTATACAAAATCTGTTCCGTAAAATAAATTAAATTAATATGTGTACGGCTTTATTTACGTATGAAAACTGATACCATCTTTATTTTTATGTTCTCGTGGGTGATTAATACACCATTTCACTGAACATTATGGCATATTTTGTTACTTTGAGACTTCATACATTTCATGTAATGCAACTGTTCGGCTGCGTCGCCATTTGCAAACTAGACAGCCGTTTGACACAAAATTTACGCCCCGCCTTAACTGACACAAAATCCGTGGGGCCATTTTCCGACGCTAGTTAGGCTTCTATGTTTTATTCGTTCGCTGTTTACCGCACAGTAGCACAGGGTGCTTTTTATCGAATGAAAATTGTGCGGAATTAAGCAATCGACCACCTACTCTAATTAAATTGTTTTCGTCTATAAATATATTTAAATTTGATATATTACGTGTTGACTTGACAGGTACATTTTTTAATAACGCATCATGAATTTGTGGAAACGATTGTTGTTGTGAAATTCGCGCTAATGTATTAGTAGACCTATGCAACTCGTCAACCGACAGCGGACCCACCTCACGCCCTGGCTTTGTTTTAATACGACTATTATTTATGAATCGAAGAACGTACGCCGCCGTACGGATCATACGATTAAATGACGAATGTCTTTCAAAGGGAAAAAGGTACTCAGTCGATTGGCAAGCTAAGGAAATAGTGTTTTTATTTAACTCCGGTAACTCACAGAGATCGATGTTAATATTACTTTGACGCCAGTTATTACTTGTATCCCGTAAAAACAAAGGCCCGTGCCACCACTTGTCGCAGCTGATAAGAGCATCCGCGGTTAACCCCCTAGACAAAATGTCGGCTGGATTGTCACTACCTGCGACATGTCGCCATGGTAAGTCACCAGTGAGATCATTGATTTCAATTACTCTGTTTTGTACAAATGTTTTTAGTGATCGCGGTGGTGTCCGTAACCAACCCAAAACAATAGTCGAGTCGGTCCAGAAGTAAACCTGAGTGAACGATAGTCGCATTGATTTAATAATTTTGTCATATAATTTCGCACCTACTAATGCCCCACATAATTCTATCTTCGGCACGCTAATAGGTTTGACTGGAGTTACTTTAGTCTTTGCGCATAACAACCGAACGCTTATCATCGATGGTGAGTCACTAGACCCGCCGTAGGTACGCACATAAGCGCAAGCTCCGTAGGCATCGAGGGATCCGTCAGAAAAAATATGAAGTTCAATGTGTTGTGTCTGCTCGCCCATAACGTGACGGGGAATGCGTAAATGTTGTAAATGGTGAAGCGTGTTAACGAAGCTTTGCCATTTTATTAGAATGTCCGTGGGCACGGGGTCGTCCCATCCAATTTTGCAAAGCCAAATTCGTTGGAATATAATTTTAGCCAAAATAACGGAGGGCGATATTATACCCAAAGGGTCAAAAATTTGCGAAATTCCTGACAAAATAGTGCGCTTAGTTACCGTGAAATACGCCAACTTTGCCTCCACATGGAACTTTGCCCAAAACGCTACTTAAAAAAAGAAACGTTACTGTAGACAATTTCAAGATGATTCCATAATCATTTAATCAAGATGATTCCATAATCATCTTGAAAGTTTCTACAGTAACGTTTCTTTTTTTAAGTAGCGTTTTGGGCAAAGTTCCATGTGGAGGCAAAGTTGGCGTATTTCACGGTACATCGCTCACATCTTTATTATATTTGATTTTATAGTGCAACTCATCAAAGTCTTGTAACCACCCCAGCCCGAGCGTTTTAGTGTTATTAATTTCACCTAAGGATAGTTCTTTAGATTGGGGCGCGGAACAGGTTGAAGTATCCCAGTTAAAGGTCCATTTTCTTAACTCTAAACACGCCGATGCAAGCACGTCAGAAACCTTTTCACAAATTGACAGTAAATGATTTTTATCGTCATGGCCCGTAATCAAATCATCGACATAAAAATCGTCGCTAATCACCTGTGCGATTACGTCATCGTTGCACTCGGCGGCGAGCTGCCTGAGACACCGCATGCTTAAATAAGCCGCAGAGGCCGTTCCGTAAGTTACAGTATGGAGTTGGTATACACTGATCGGAAGCGATGGGTTTTCCCGCCATAAAATTAACTGCAAGCATTGTTGATCCTTTTGAACTAAAATTTGCCTGTAAAATTTAGTAATATCTGCACTTGCTACATACTTGAATTGACGAAAACGCAACAAAATTGAGAAGATATCATTTTGCAATTTTGGCCCGGTTAATTGAATTTCGTTTAATGATTTTTTATTTGATGTTGGGGCACTACCATCAAAAACCACACGTAATTTTGTGGTAGCTTTGTCACTCCTAAAAACCCCATGATGTGGTAAAAAATAACTTGGGGTCGGATACGTATCAACGCGGCTCATGTGACCTAAGTCAATATATTCCTGCATAAAGTCCGAATACAATTGTTTATATTCCGGCGAACATCTATTTAATTTGCGCTCGAGTGCAAGGAACCGGTTCTCGGCCGTTGCATATGAGTCGCCTAGTGCATCAGCTGATTCAGATAACGGGATGCGCACCTCAAACCTGCCCGAATCAGTGCGTTTAGTTGTAGTTTGAAATAAAGTCTCGCATAATTGCTCATCCTTTGAGTAATTTGATTTTGGTTGGATTTCTTCCAGCTCAAGAAAGTTTTTTAATTGCATATCTAATGTCTGTGCGTAATTACATTGAACGTGATTAATGCTACCGTCCTTGTCATGTACAGAGCCCGAAATTACCCATCCAAATTTTGTATTTTGCAAATATGGACCATTATTTAAGCGAATGAGTCCATCATTTAATAGGTCCCAGAACCTATCTGCGCCTATTAACAAGTCGATATTAGCGCCGAGATGGAAATCTTGGTCGGCTAGCTTAATGTTTTGGGGAATGTTTAAGTTTACACAGGTACTTAATGTCGGTAATTGAGCTGTGATACGAGGCAAAACGAGACAATTAATGCGCATAATGAAGTCACTTGTTTTGGATCGTAGTTGCAACTCGCACGATTGAGTTGATTGCGTAACTGAATTACCTATGCCTGTGACCTTGACTGTGGACTGTAGTAACGGTATCTGAAGTTTATGGCATAATGATTGGGACACAAAACAATGCTGACTCCCGTTGTCTAAGAGAACGCGAATTGTGTGATATTTATTGTTTTTATCGGCAATCTCAACTAACGCGGTCGATAATAGTACTGTGCCTAATAATGAGTGCGTCGTACTATCGTCCTGATTTTGCGTATGAATGTTGTGAGACGCGGTATGTAACGTGGTGGTGCGCGCGGAGCCTGTATCGAACTCGTCCTGCCGCGGCGCCGATTCCGCGACGTGCGCGACCGCTGACGATGTCGATGCGCCGGCGTCGGCGGCGTCACACTCGCTATGAAGTAAACTATTATGCTTGCGATTACATTGCTTACACGGTCCGAACCAACAATCCTTTACGGCGTGTCCCGCGCGTAAACAATTACAACAGAGTTTTTTCTCGTCTATGAATTTACATTTATCTTGAGTAGATAAATTAAGGAACGCGCTGCAATTATAAAGTGCATGCGTTGCATTACACATACTACACGAATATGTGCGCTTCTTATTATTCAAGCTACTGACCTTTGTACTGCTTTTATTTTGAGTAGCAACATAACTATGTGAATGCGTTTGATTCGACGACTGTTTTTAACGTGAATATCTGCTACCGGCTTATTCTGCGATACCTTAATTGTTTCCAACACGTCGGCCCTGTCTTTAAGAAACTGAATTAAATCCGATAACTTAACCTTAGAGGTTATGTCCGCTTTTAATATGGTACTTTTATACAGCTCCCATTCGCGCTCGGTAGACGAATCTAATTTTGAAACCATAATGAAGACAATTAAGGTATCCCAGGTATCAGTAGGTTCGCCTAACGCCTTAAGGGCACGAATGTTTCGCAAAACAGTATCTATTAATTTACGGATTAATGCCGCGGATTCTTTGTTCAAGGACGGTGCGGAAAACAAAGCTTTGACATGGTTGTGTACGAGTAGCCGGTTATTATTGTACCTATTCTCGAGCAACTCCCAAGCTATGCAGTAGTTATCTGCGCTAAACTCTTAAGGATTTTATGACCTGTAATGCGTTACCTGTAAGCGCTGAGCGCAAATAATGTAGTTTTTGTACGTTATCTAGATCTTTCGCGTTGTGAATAAGCGATAAATAAGTGTCGCGAAACTCGAGCCAATGATCATATGTACCGTCAAAAGATGGCAGCGATATGGTAGGTAATTTTATACTTGATTTATTCGAACTCGACCTATGGGTCGCCTGTTGTTCGTCTAAAATACACCTAGCTTTGGCCACGATTGCGTAATACTGATCCTCAAAGGTTTGTCTCTCGTTTAATTCGGAATCTAATTGAAACTCGGACACTTTTAAATCTAGCGCATCTTGTACATCTGAAAATTGCTGTCCTAATAACTCAATATTTTGCGTACGAACCTTTAGCTCAGCCCTACGAAGATCATTTACTTCGACATTATCTAATGACTGCACGAATTTCGAAAAAAATGTTAATTTGCCCTTAATAACCCCCCTCTTTTTAACCAAATCTCTAATTTCTTCCCCGTCATCTATTGACTGCCTCTTATTCCTAGTTATTTTGGTGGTTTACAGAAAACAAAAGTAAAAACTTACAGTTATCCGAGCCGTGAGCAGCCGACACGCTTCTTGCACGTGGCCGGTAGATCAAAGATGACGCGTGGGCGTACTGGAATTTGGATAAAACACGATTTTAGCACAAACACACTTGGGAATGGATTAGGAAGGATGAAATAGCCTGACCGTTTGTTGCTGATTCCTTGAAGATCCGGCTCGAAGGACCAATATGTTGATACTTAATCCATAGGCAGGCAGGCAGTATTTCTCCTTCTGCTGAATTCTTCGATTTGCTTCAGGGTTAGGTGGAGTCTTCAATGAGTTTAATTTATTTTAACAAACAATAAATAGATTTATTAAAGATTTACAGATTACGTAACAAATAGGTTAAGAAAAGTATGCAGTTTGGTAGCGAGCGGTGTCGTCTAAAGAATGTGTCGGCCCAAGGCCTTCCCCCGCGTTGTACCCCGCCGTCGCCGTGGCTGCTCACTCCGTCGCTAGATGGCGCTAGGCGTTAACACACTACGCTACGGGCGTGTCGTCTCAGCGTTCTCGTATACATTTTGCGAGTGTTTCTTAACACAGTATTCTGCTGAAGTACATTCTGTTAAACTTAATGAATAATCCGTTAATTGTCACGTATTACTCCGTGAATTAGAATGACTAGGTGAAGAGGAAAAAAAAACTATTTATTATAGCATGTTAATTGTATTTGCAAGCGATTAAGAAATGAAAAGGCATTTTTAATTTAATTAATGTAGGTGTAGCGGAGTGAGAGCGTCATGGTCGTTGCGGGTTGCGCTCAGCGATTATTGATGATATTCAGGCTAAGGATTGGTTATGGGTTAACTGGGCTAAGATGACTAACAATGACGTCTAAACCTTCCAGTACTAGTAGAAACCGGCCAAGTGCGAGTCAGACTAGGGGTTCCGTACCGTAATAGTGACTATAATAATACATATATTATAAAAGAATCAAGCGCTATTACTATTCAACCGCTAGAACAAAAATCGTTGAAAAACTTATAAACACTTTTTTGTACTTACAACTTTTTTTGTTCTCTGTATTTGTTGTAATAGCGGCCACAGCTCACACACACAATATGCAAAGATTCGATACTACAATTGTAAATATACAACCCTGTGACAGACGTGATATAGACGGACAGACAGCGGAGGCTCAGTAAAAGGGTCCCTTTAGCACCCTTTAGGTACGGAACAACGAAATTTTTAAACGGTTCGGTGAACATGTAACCTAAAAACAAAGCCTAGTTTTTTAATAGCCGCTACCTACTCACCCATTTTCCAGGTGTAAATATTAGATAAGTGAGTGGCCGCCATCGACCGGCGGCATCACTAATGCAACCTCAGGTGCATAACTTCGGCCGCATTATGTGTGGCTGGCTAGCGATAGCGTTCGGTACTTTGTCCTACAATTTTATATTTTTAGTTCGCTGTAATAAGGTAGCTGGAGATGGAGACTATAGCAACGGCTGTGACCCCGACATGGACACTTTTAGTACTGTCAGCAGCGGAAGTTGCTACGCACACCAAGTGTTCAGAATGATGAAGAATCAGACTCTATTATCAAGAAAACGAGGGTTGTACAGATAATTGTGAGCATGTTATTCTGCTGTTGACTGTAATTACACTTGACTTTTCTCCAGAGTAAATATTCACACTACTAGATTTGCTCAGTAAAACCGATAATTTTACACATACCTAAACAAACACTACACTACCACAGCAGTGGTAGCGCTACTTCGTGAGCGGTCCTAGGTTCGCATCCTGGCAGGGGCAAATATTTGTGTGATGATCTCGAATATAAAATGTTTTTAGATTACACAATACAATACAACAATTCTTTATTGCACATCAACAAGAAAAATATTACAATCGAAACCTTAATTTATAAATGGATCATGGATGTTGTCTACGTATTTAAGTATATATTTATCTATAAAAGTATGTATATCGTCGTCTAGTATCCATAACACAAGTCTACTAGAGCTTACTGTGGGGCTGGGTCGATTTGTGTTAACCCGACACCGACCGATATTTATATATTATTACATTTTGCAGCGAGAAAAAAGAAGAGATGAATAAGTTTTGTAACATAAATATAAATAATAGGTAATGTACAGATACTACAAAAATATGACAGACACATTTAATAAAAGGTGTAACAGACGTTTATAGGTACTGCGAGATGGTGTAATAAAATATGGTGTTTTTCAGCTCCCTCCGTTGTAATATATTTTCGTCAAGTATCGCTGGTCCGACTGTAGAACAGTTTAGTTCCGTGGCCCCGAGAGATGAGGCCGCCGTGACAGCCGGGATAAATGCCGACGTCACTCACAACACGACAAGGCACAATTTAAGATCGGCGTACAGTTTCCGATCGAAATATACTGAATTTAGTAGTTAGTTACCTGTATTTTTCTATCACAAACGATCAAACGGATCGCCTGATGGAAAGCGATTATATACCGTTGCCCATAGACACCTGCAACACCAGAGGAGTCACAAGTGCGTTGCAAGCGTCTCAGGTGGGAGTACGGTCTTTTATTGAAGGTTTGAAGGTAAGTTTGTGTGTTCCGGACCGATACCGGAAATATCACAAGCGACAATTCAATTTACAATGCAGTTGTGTGAGACAGGATTTTTTTTGAAAAACACACAGTTGTGGACTGCCAACTATCTAAATGGTGACAATGAAAGTATTGTCGCGTAGAGCGATGGCGGAAAGATGCTGCAGAGATCAATCCGAACTATTCCTCGATGCACTTCCCGTTATACAAGCGATAGTAGAAGCGGAGAGAGGCTTCATTTTGACGCAGCGCGAAGGAGTCAAGCCGATCTGAAATACGCTGGCAGTCGACGATGCCAGTCGCTCTCTGTTAGATGCAGTCCAGAGGGAGAAGCTGGCACTTGGATAAGCCCCAGTTCACAACCTCCGCCTTATAAAGCCTTAGGTTAATTATAATATATTTTCGTCAAGTGAACGCAAATACGACTGCAGAACAGTTAAGTTCCGTGGCCCCGTGAGATGGATGCCGCCGTGACAGCCGGGATAAATGCCAACGTCACTCACAACACGACAAGGCACAATTTAAGACCAGTATTGTGTTGCAGAATTATAAATATAAATATGCGATACATGTCGAAGCTGCATTGCCTTTCAAAGAAAGGAAAATGACACCAACTAAACACGAAAAGTAAAAACAACAGAAAGACCTTCCTTCTCATTAATGCGTTAAGTAATAAATAATATGAATTGTCTGAAATTAAGTCAACTACTTATTCTTGTGCGTAGTCAACATCCATCGGTCCTTCAGTGCAGTGGGAATCGATGGCCGAGTGACCGAGCAGCGAGACAGAAGTGAAGCCGCGACGAGGTGAAGCAGTATTTTATTTAGCCGGGAGTGCTGTAGCTCGTTTATTTGCTTTCGCATCAGGTACAAAATGTAACAAAAGCAAATTTAATGCAACGACAACAGACGTATGAGACAAAAAAAAATATTTAATTGCTGCAGCTGCCTTCAAGTAACAGGGGAACAATGAACATACACTAAAAGAAGTACCGACAAACTGAGAACCCAGTCTATTTTTGTCGTCAGTAAAATACCCGAAACATACATAAAAGGTGACTACACACCGTTTAGCGTTAATAACTAGTACTTATAAGAAGAGACGCCTGTAAACAAGTTGTTTGCAGAACACGGTTACACGCGGCAAATTGTTGCGAGTCCGCAAACCTCCATGAATTATGCGCCGTCTCATTTATATTTAAATTTACTAGGAAATGGACACGGGAACATAAAATACAGGACGCGGGAGGTGAGTGTTTCGTGAACACAAGTACCTATAAGAATAGTGGGCAGGCGACGATGTTTCGGGAATAGAGGTCAAGAGTTATTCGACGCGACGCTTCTAATATTATTTATACGAAATATCGCCACACCATAAATGTATCTGGCTCTCTTGAGATCTATTAATGCAGCGAAGTGCTCTTAAAGTAGGTATCACAACATGTTAATCTATTAAGCCTCAGGAGCCTAATTCGAGTGACATTGACATTTAGCCGTATCAGCGATGTATTGATCACATTAGCCGTTATGCAGAGATGGGCACGATCGTGGGTATATACGCAATATTCCCGGGTAATACCATGTTCCAGTACCACGATTACGCATTTCTATAATGTGGTTGAAATATAATACTCGTATATCCAGTTTCGATTATCAAGCTGTAATAAAGACAGAAAAAATTACATTGTCGTTCAAGGGTAAATTGCTAAGATATATAGTGGTGAGATTAAAACCTAAGAATATCTATACGAGTATTAACCGTGAAACTGGCCGAGTGCAGAGCAAACAGGGAATAATTCAGTCTGTGACAGCAATTGCGGGCGCGCTGTGTACAGACATAAATTACAGGATCGCTAACAAGCCACGACTAAGGCCGAAGAAAGCGGCAATTGGGCGATTTTTCATTGCAATTACAGCCAATGACACCATTTTGGGCAGGACGGCACATTGCGAGGTCACTGTGGCTAATGAATTAATTTCAAGGAACAAGGAACGCATAATTCGATAAATTAATTAACGGTTTTTGGTCGGTACTTGAAAGATGATTAAGAGGGAAGGCTTATTATGTAAGGAAATGCAAGTAGTATTAAACATGTGATAGTGTAAACCAATGAAATGATTTTTGAAGATACTTTTATACCAGGTATAAAATATTAAATGATGTCAATAAAATCAGCAATTAGGTATTCGCCGATTATAATGCATAATTTCGAGCCATAAAAAGCACTTTGATTATGATATTAGCGATATTTTAACATAAATATTAAATTGTACCCATGAAAATGTTTACAAAATACGTAGATATTAAGAATTTCTCAAAAGTTAGCGATGGTGGAAGGGCGTTCAATTCATCTCGGAAGGAATTGTATGAATTAACATAATTGTGCGAAGCTCTCGAATAGGAATAGGGTCAGAATTTCGAGTAATCTGTTGTTCGTGTTTGCCACACGATTGTCCCGACCAAAACTCTTTAATTACCATTTTAAGACACTTAATTGTCAACTTAGATTGTACAAAATAAGGTACATTTTACAGAAACTTCAGGTGGTGCTTATGACAGTTACGGCGAACATATTTAATTGGAATATTATTTTACTAATTTTGATTAATTGGCTTATTAAACAGGATTGTTTTAGAAACGTGTCAGACATTTCTGCTTTCGACTATTGCGCAGCGATGATTGATGTTGACATATAAATATTAATTCCACTGTGTCCATTAATCTTATATAGGTAAATAAATGCGAAAATTAGTTTGTAGTTTCAGGTAGGTTTGGTGTCCATTTACTTTATTTAGAAGAAGTAGACGAAGGCGATATATTTATCTTGCAAGCCAATTACATTTTACATTCAAATAAGTAAATTATTTTTCAGTATACATATAGTAACAGTTACTGCAAAATTGCTGAGTTTTTAGTGGGCATGTCTTAAAGATCCCACAGTAACACTCATTTACGTAATTTTTATGTTACTTTATATTAGGGCTCGCGGTCGTGTCCGTGTTTCGAGTACCCGTAGCCGGATCTCCGTTGCCGGGTAACACAGCAACGGTGATCCGGACCGTTCGGCACGTGTAATTAGGCTCTAATTAAGATACGTAGCTCCGTGTTATACGTGCTAAGCTTTCATTCAATACCCGAGCGGAGCCGAGATCCGCCGATCCGTAGTCGAACGCAGACACGGCTACTATATCTTTGACGTGTCCGTGTAGTACGGGATCTTAGGACCGCCGCCGGTGCTAAGAACACGGAGCTACGGTTCCGCGTGTAACACGTATATCAGAAGCCCTACTCTATATTTTATAAAACCAAGGTTAATGACCGCAAACTATACCCGTTAAACGCTTAAAGCAACTGCATGGCCGAAACAAAACTGCTTGCTCGCAAGTTGTGACAAGGCAGGGAGTCTGCACGTCGCGGTAATTATTCGAAGACCCTCGTCATGCTGCCACAGTCTGGCGAGGTTAAGGCTGGGCACACATTGCCCGTTAATGTCCTAACCTGACGCAGGAAAATGACTACAGCCTATGTGACACGGTGTAACTGGCAACCAAAAGAAATGTCCTTTTTTCTTCTGACTTTGGATTTTGGCATGGCATTGGCATGAAACAACATCCACGTGGAGATATATGACCGAAAGCTACCCAAATTCCATACCATTTAACTTGGACAATCAGACATTAGACAATGCATACTGTTGCGTACTATATTACTGATGTTATACTGAGAAAGTCGCAATAGAATAAGCGAAGGAGGGAATTCTTAGTTTGGCTTATGATTAATATACCATCACTGGTCCTATCCTTATGGTTACCATCAACTCAAGCGGTTACACTTTAACCATTTAATTCTCGAACTCTCCGATAGCTCTACTTGCCTAAAAAGCCACTGATCTAACCAGTATCTGTAGTACAACTGCACCACGGGACCCCAAAGTGTGGCAAATATAATACCTGTCTTTTTCAATTTCTTACAGCTTGAACAACACGGGTGGCGATGTAAATTAGGGGGCAAAAGAGTCTGATGGATATCGATTACCGTCACCCATTGACACTTGCAACTTTAGGTGGGAGTACGCTCGTTTCTTGAAGGTTTGAAGGTCGTATCGGTCCGGAAATACCGCAAGCGACAATTCATTCCACAATGCGTGCGAGGCAGGAAATTTCTAGAAAAACGCACAGTTGTGGACTGCCAACCATCTAAGTGGTGAGGATGAAAGAATCTGATCTTACGCGTACATCAGCGCTGGTTACGCTGGCCTGTATTGTGTACCAGCCTTTAGTTCACCGGTCGATGCTATAACCCGACTCTTGTAACTTTGATGAAAACTTTTAATTGGTTAGATTAATATGTAACACGTTTAAACCTTGTAGTATATTGTTAATCTAAACTACAGTCAAATTAATACCGAGTGAAGAAACCATTCTTCTTTCTCACAACTTTACTTATCTTTAATTAATGCTTGCTATAAAACGTAAAAAATTGTAGATATCAAACAGAGGCCTAAGTATATCCACTCATTTGCTTTGGATTTTGAGGTGAATTCTATATATATGTAATAAAATAAGAGCGTTGATTGAGTAGCTAGGTAAGAGTACAAGGCCCAGGCTAAACTAAATGAAACCTGTAAAAGAAAGGCAATGTGTGAAAATGCTAATTATTAAAATATGCGATTTCAGAAATATAAAAAAGTAATACACGTCCAGATGTTGGTATACCTTCACTTGCCCGAATTTCATATGCCCGAATTTCGTCTGCCATAATATTCAATTGACCGAATCTTGTTTCTTATAATTATGTTTCCCATAATCATTGTTTGCCATATTAATCCTATGACCGAATCTTTGTTTCCCATAATATTCATTCCAATAATCACATTTTCCATAAAGATTGTAATCCATAATTGTCACATGCTATAATTTCATATGCTATCCAAATGGAACATAGGCCGAAAACCGACATCTGTAGGTTAGGTTTGTTTTATGACCCCGTATAGCGGAGCGTCAAAATACAAACCCAATGTAATCCAATTTTAGAAGAACTGCTACCAAATAGTACATGGATCTAAAACCGAAAACTATAGGTTAGGTTAGGTTTGTTTTGTGACCCGTACCTATAGCGGAGCGTCAGAATATTTGCTTCAAAATACAAATCCTAATCTAATTTACAGTTTCCTAATTTACAATCTAACCTAGTTTTAGAAGAACTGCTACCAAATAGTACATGGATCTAAAACCGAAAACTATAGGTTAGGTTAGGTTTGTTTTGTGACCCGTATAGCGGAGCGAGCGAAGCGAGCGGAGCGTCAGAATGTTTGCTTCAAAATACAAATCCTAACCTAATTTACAATTTACGAAGAACTACGATAAAAGGACGTACGACATTCGACCAGAACCGAAAACTTTAGGTTAGGTTTGTATTGTGACCATGTAGTACATAGTGTCTATGTACATACGTGGCCACAATATGCCTACAGAAAATAAGATGCTAAGCCAGGTTGGATTCGCACAGAAACAATATTTAGTATGGCGTTTAAATATTCTATCAAACAATATTATGGCACTTAATACTATGGAAAACAATACTTATGGCATTCGTATCATTATGGCATATAATATTCGGGAATACAAGAGTATGTCAAATGAATTTTCTAGGAAACGAAACATTCGGGCAAATGAAATTCGGGTAAGTGAAATTCGAGCAAATCAATATTATTGCATATAAATTTCGGTCAAACAATAGACAACCCCAGAAGTTTAGTGATCAGGCGTTTTAGAAATACATTCTCGAAAATAAAAATACAAATACTGAAAAAAAACAATGGAATCAGCTGAAGAGCCAGCGCGGCTTGTTCACAATCGCGGGATCTTAATAGTGCCCGCATCGTCCTTTGTGGCGCGAATGAGACCCCCCCCCTCCGCACATCTGCCTGAAGGTTGCCGTCGGTACTTGGGATATACCTATGTTTGGGTGTGAATGCGTGTGTCAACTATGTAACTCACACTATCATCATAACACATTCATCAATTCATGCGGTTTACAAATACTGAATTGATAGTATCAATAATGTGTAGTATTGTGATCTGTTTATTCTGTCTAATTCCACGCTGTCGATTAGGTTTACTATATAAGGACAGTTGTGCATTGATATTAAAAAAAAGCTTCTCCCTGAGGGTCGAACAGTTGGCAGTCTCGTAACAGTGTGAACTTCGTTTCATTTGTGGTGATGGTGTCTACTATGAAGCTGTCAACCTTCCTGCAGGAGGAATTCTGGCCGATACGTGTCGTGTTCCGGCAATTTTGCAGACGCTTATCCGACCTGCAAATGATACTTCGCACGTCACCGAACTAACGTGTTTATGTTTATTTTATATTATCGTTTTATTTCATATGTATGTTAGTTTTAAGGTATTTACCTGTGGGCCACAGTTGCCTGAAAATAAATGATATGGATTGATTGATTGATTTTCCAATATCTTTAGAATACTATCTGCTAGATTCAGTAAGAAAGAGCTTGTCTTGTTTACTATTCAAGTCAAAACTAAAATTCGATAGCATCCTGAAACCCGACATTATATATTTCATGTCCTACTTATGACATCGTTGAAATAGATAACGCCCGGGTGAACTGGTATTAGACTGCCGCTTCCATATGCACATTTCTGTCTAGACAACACTGTGTGAGAAACTTTGCCTTTGCTGTGCATGTATAGTATTTAAATCACCCGCTCTTTGTGCCGGGAATGAAATTCCGGGCCGACAGTCTCAGCCACCTGTTCGCCGACGGGGCTGGAATTTCACTGAAAATACCGGCGATTTATTAAGAAAATGTCGCGACGTGTGGCGGCACGCATGCTTCCGATTTGGGTTTTAAACTGTGGGGAGATTTCCGGAAAACAATTTGAAGGTTAGGTGTAAAAACTTTTGGAAAATTTTAACTTTGAATTTGTGTGAGAATTATGAAGTTATTGTTGTGAAAGATAATATTTCCAGTCACTTGATGTAGCTCGATCAACAAAAAATATATTATCCTTACGGTCATACAATACGGATAAAGCATGGCGCAAATGGATAGTCATACAGAAGCCATCATCATCATTGGCCTCTTTCATCCATAAAGGATGATTTAAGCAGCGTCCATAAAATTGCGGCACTTACGAACGTGACTCGATAGCCCGATTCGAGAGCGACAGCCTCGGCCGCATATCTGACATAAAAATGTTGCACCAGTCGGTGAAGGTGGAAGAGCTGCGCGCTGATGTCTCAAGTCACGCTTATGAGAAAGAGAAGCAAACCAGGCTTCATCATGTGCGACCACACCGTCACACAGAGTCTTTCTCCACAAGTCACGGTTTTTAGACTCAATTTCCCATTTTTGAATGTCGATGTTGAATGACAGCATATCCCGCTTCGCGCCATCCTTAAACCTCAACATGGGCCGTCCAATGGGTCGCTTAGCGTCGGCAATCTCGCTTAGGAGAGTAATTCGTGGCAAACGAGATGGTTCCATCCTTTGCACATGCCCAAGCCAACGCAGACGTCTTTGTTTCAGGATGGCTGCGATACTAGGCAAACGTGCGATACTGAGCACCCTCTCGTTTGTGACTCGATCCTCCCATGAGATACCTAAAATACGGTGCAAACAACGCATGTGGAAATTGTTCAATTTTCGCTCCTGCCTAGCATACGATGTCCAGGTTTCAGCTCCGTACAAGAGTATGGACAAAATGCATGTCTGGTACACGATCATTTTGGTGTTTACGGTGAGGTGTTTATTGTCCCATACTCTTGCACTAAGCGTCCCAAACATCGTGGATGCTTTGCCAATGCGGGTGTTGATCTCAACGTCAAGTGTGAGGTTATTAGATACCGTGGATCCAAGGTAACAAAAATTGTCCACTGTCAGCAGAGTCGAGCCATTTAGCGTTATTGTTGGGTCTTGATATACGCCTTGGGCCATTATCACGGTTTTCTTGGCATTGATGGACATAGAGAAAAGCTTACATGCCGCATCGAATTTATCCACCATGACCTGCAGGACCTCTGGCGATGACGCTACGAAAGCATCTTTCAAATTTTAGACACCCACCTTTTCCTTACACATCGAACTTTTAATATCAAAAACTTTATCCAATAAAACTAGACCAGAACTTATTTGATCAGTATATCAAGAAACACGCTAGACCTTAACCTTCACCTTTTCCCGCAGGCAAGTAGCTATAAATAAGCGGCAGTCGTCTCAGGTCGCCGATAAAACAACGTAAATGTCTCGGACGGAATCGAAGGGCCGCGCGAAGTACAGGTAAATGTTATTAGCCTCTCTCCCACAGCCATATAGATATTGAGCACGACACTAAGATCGTAACGAGACGTAATACTATTACTGCATCAGGATGTTTTTCCTATATATATCTTCCAGCGTCTACTGATTACAGTTCCTTGTGAACACAACTACTCCTTTAACGAAGACCTGATCTAGATTGCGGAACCATTGCATGGCGACAGAGCACGACCCGTAATAGTTGTGGAGATTCTTGGCCGGCGTGGATGAGCTTGAAACCTGCCTTTAGAGGAAGTCGATTCCTTCACTTGATCAGTCCATCGGCTCGGTACATACTTAAATCGAATTCTGCTCCAAATTCCTAATAGACTTTAATATCAAATGAACCGAGATAAGTTTAATTAACAGTCTGAGATTTGAAGATAAATACGAAATAGGTATGATTTGAAGATTCTACCTCACAGTAGCAGCTTGGCTAGAGTATGCTATGCGAAGTTGAAAAATTATACCCAAATTGAAACACTTCAATTTTTTACCTAAATTCGACAGTCTTTAAAAGCATTTTTTTTGTGGGCATAATGTATTCGCATAAATGATTGCTAAGAGCCGTAATTAAGATGAAGTGATGAAGAAAAAACTATTGATAAGTAGTTAGACTATAATAATTTTTGTAACGGTAATATCGCAAGAAATATCTTTAAAAAATGATATTCCATGTAATATCATGGCTATCAAGGAGCCAGAAAGTATCGTATATAATGGATGAAGGAATAATCAATGAATCATTTAAGGAAACGTGAAAATAACTATATTCATTCTCATTTATTGCAGTCATGAGTAGGTACATTAGGATGTTTACATATAATATGGCAGTCAATACATGACGCCCTGTCAGGGCATTGCAATTATCTTAGAAACTAAACTATATAAGATTTTACATAACAGTTTTAAATTTGGTAAATAATAACTAAGACGTTTATTGGTCGGACCTTAGAAAGTATTATTTTCTCAAACATGCGATGAAATATCGTCATAACGTGCGTTAAAACAGGCTTCGAAATGTCAAGTTTCGGGCGGAACAATTCGAGAGAACTGTAAAGGAATTTCATACAAAATTGAAGGCCTAGGCCGGGAAGTAATTTGTTTTTAATTTTAATGTAAACATGGCGTCTGTGTTTATGAACAGCTCTTATATGTATATATTTTTTCTAGTGGCTAACCATTCAGCCATCGTCGGACCAACAATATCCGCGTTCATGCCTAGTACACACGGACTGATATTAAGAATAAAAATCTGTATGATTCAATGTGTTGATGAATAAATTTAAAATACTGTCTATATGTAAGTCACCAGAGACCATAGACAATATTTAAAATCCTCTGCCGTTATTTTATTAATTATGGAAATAAGATTCTTATTATCAGGTTGTGTATAATGGCCCTAATAATCGAACACTACACACGTGGACGACTTATTAAAGAAAAAAAATATAGAGGGATTGGAGGGAAAATTAAAAATACTTTTTTTTTAAACATCGCGTCTGTGTTCATGAACTGGCTGAACAGCTGAATTATGTATTTTTGAGTGGTGTATTTTTTATTTCATTGCATATGTTTGAGAAAAGCACTATACATGCCTTAGCCGTGAAAAGGGCTTGCCGGCTTCGTATCACTAGACGGCCTCCCTAACGGTCGGCCGTCTATACTTACTCAGCCGGCAAGCCCTTATTTCCCGGCGTCTGCAGTAATGTACTATTATTTCATGTGTGTTAGTACGATATCAAGTCTCTAATTCACTTTTGTCTGTAAAATATAAAAAAGGGTCATCTCAAACCTATGGCGGAAAATAAAGTCTAGATATTCGATTTTGGCTTTGTTGGATTATCAAGAGATTGTACCGAATTCTTATTATATTCGAGATGATTTACTAATCGCAATAGGTAATCAACAACTTTCTAATGTGCATTTTGGAAAACTTAACCAAAGTTGATGAAATGAAAAAATAAATTTGAAACTTTAACGAGGTTCTTATTCTTACCCTAAATATAACGCTCGTTGAATGGAATGAATGGGAATGTTCCATAATTATGATGTTCTATATATTTTTTTTATCATTATTGTTGACCTCTACATGGCATCGGATTGTTTTGAAACTTGGGGTATATTATTTTAATTTGTTATGGACAAAAAATAACTAGGTAACTATGTGGATAAATTATTTAGCTTATTTATTTGTATCACCCTAGTATGGAATTACCTATGAATGCATTTTCTTGAAGTCAACTAGTATTTAATGTAGCGACAAATTACGGCGCTGTCGCAATAAATTTAAAAGTAAGCAACGTCCGTAAAAATGCGCTCCACACCGAACTACTTTTAAAACTTAAATCCCTGGAGATTCCCCACAATCCCTCCAGAACTATTTGTAATATTGAACGCCCGCCTTAAGCGGTTAAGGCGCGTCCACCGCACGCATCACTGCACCCCCACCCCCCCTCTCACCAAACATGGCTCAAAGTGAATCCCTGATTTCGCACCTAGGATTTCCTAGCGGAATTTAAAGCGAAATCTTATTTTGGTGGCGGATTCAGTAAGGCATACAGGGCGTTGGCCAATCAGGCGGCGGTACAGGTTTGGCGAAATTGCCAATGTTAATGGGTAAAAGAGGTTTTGCAGCACGAGCACGATCGAGTACTAATTGACATTGACTTATAGCCAGATAAACGACTGCATATTTTTTGATATTTAGCTATTGCTGCAGCTGCTTTTTAGCGTTCCGTACCCAAAGCGTAAAAACGGGACCCTATTACTAAGATTCCACTGTCCGTGCGTCTGTCTGTCAGCAGGCTCTCATGAACCGTGATAGCTATAAGCAGTTGAAACTTTCACAGATGATGTATGTTGCCACTTTAACAAAAAATACTAAAAACAGAATAAAATAAATATGTAAGTGTGGCTCCCATATAATAAACGTGATCGGAAGAATGACTAACAGCTTGCTTACATCACTTCTGGCGTCAAACATCTGGTTGATAAGGGATTTTAGTATAAAATATAAAAACAAGATTTTTTTTGTCTTCGAATAGACGACTCGGTCTCTAAAGTTTCTAAAATTTCTTAGAGTACATAATAATATAGTTTTTTTTTATGTCATAGGTGGCAAACGAGCGAACGGATCGCCTGATGGCAGACGATTACCGTCGCCCATAGACACCGGCAACACCAGAGGAGTCACAAGTGCGTTGTCTAGTCAAGTCATGCAACAGCTGCATATTTATATAGCATTAGACATGCCCTGGATTGCATTGCAGGTTGAGTTGCTTCTAGTCAAATAAGATGTAAAGCTGTCTACAGAAACGGTTACAAAAAACCCAATGTTCATATTTCACTTCATCTATTCGCGAGTCTAGCTAAAAGTTATATTCCAGGGTATTGATCAAAATAACAGAAAATAACTAGTCTCCTACCGTATGAGTTCATAATATTATCTGAAATAAAATTGAGTAGGTTGTAATATAGCATGTAGCGTAAACGCACCCCAAACTGACAGCTATGGGATGTCACTTTTTGACAGCTCTCTCTTACTTGTAACCTCCGACTGGAAGCATCGTTTGTGAACATAAAATTTAAGTATTAATATAAAACTTCTAAATAAAACCTCGAAGACTTGAAGACCATCTTTTATTTAAATATCTTACATGGCGCAGCCGAAAAAATTATCAAGTTCTGCAAGATTACGACGGATTTGATAAGGTAACCTACAAACCCTACAGAACATTGCACATGGACGACACCCCATCAGAAGAACATTGTGACGAGAAGTCTAACTCTAACAACATGGGTGCTGTCGAATATAAAATGCCGCAAGGCCTAGATTTAGAGGATTTAGAAAACAGTTGGCCTCAATGGCAAAAATTCAAACTGTCTTTTCGGAATTTCGTGCTGGCGGCGGGCTTGGAGCGAATAACAGAAGCCAGAAAAGCGGCTATATTAATTAACTGTATTGGGCAACCTGCACAGGAATTGTATTTTAATGTCCTCAAGGTCGAGGGGAAGGACAAATTGGAAGATGTGATCCAAATTTTCGACGAGTTCTTCAAACCGAAGCAGAATGAAGTTATAAACAGCTACAATCTTAACAAGCGTCAACAAGAGGACGGAGAAAGCTTTGACTCATACTACTCAGCAATACGAAGACTGGCGGAGAACTGCAACTTCGGAGGACAGAAGGACAGGATGGTGCGGGACAAAATTGTGATTGGAGTCCGGGACCCCAGAACTCAACAAAAATTACTGGAGATTAGGGAGCTCACTCTGGAGAAGGCTGTCGACATCTGCAGGTCGGCGGAGCTGTCCAAGGGATTTGTCAAGACTCTCAACAACCCGGAGGTGCATGCAGTGCAGGCAGACAGGGCACAACACCTCTCCAGTAAAGCTAAGTATTTCACTAATAATAATAATAATAAAAATTGGTCTCAGAATCACAATGCTAATAAGGGGTATAGTAAACTTTTTTACCATTGTAAAAAATGCAACATGGAGCATGGGCCAAGGCAATGTCCTGCTTACGGAAAAACATGCTCAAATTGTAAAAGATTGAATCACTTCAGTGTGGGCTGTACTTTTAGCAAAAGACGGGTTGATAATATTAACAATAACAGTGATTGCGATGAGGCCTGTAATAATGTACAAGACTTATGACTAGTTTACTCCATCGATCTGGGTAATAATGAGTGGACTGAGATGCTGAGAGTAGAGAACAAGAAAGTAACTTTTAAATGTGATACAGGGGCACAAATTAATGTTATTAGCTTAAGCGATCTCAAGAAAATTGTCAATGATGATAATAATATTATAATGTCTGAGACAAATACATTAATTGAAGTCTTCGGGGGAGGGAAATTAATCCCATTGGGTAAAGTCACTCTAAAATTGTTTCCTAAAGGTACAATCATGGACAATGAAGTTATAAAAACTGAGTTCTTAATTTTGAAAGAAATGGTTCGTCCAATTTTGGGGTTAGCTTCACTAATAAAACTAAGACTGTTAAATAATAATAGTAATAACGTGGACACAATAAAAACTGATACTCTAATTACTAATAATAAAAACATGTTAAAGACTGATCCTCCTACTAATAAAAGTAATAAAGACTGTGTAATTAATAAGAATATCGAACTGTTTCAGGGTGTGGGCGAATTTAAAAAGCCACTTGAGCTGCGCATTCGACCTGGTGTGGAGCCTGTGGTGAGACCTCCGCGGCGGGTGCCCAGTGCACTCATGACGCGCCTTGCGGACAAGTTGGCGGCCCTAGTGAAGCATGAGGTTATTGCGAAGGTAGATCACCCTGATAGTTTTGTCAGTAACCTTGTAATAATTGAGAAAAAAGATGGTTCCTTAAGAATTTGTCTCGATCCGAAGGATCTGAATCAGGTATTAATTCGAGAACATCATTTGATACCAACTTTAGATGAGATATTACCAAGAATATGTAACAGAAAATATTTTTCTGTATTGGATTTATCGGATGGTTTCTATAACATTAAGCTTGATGAGAAATCTAGTAACTTATGCACTTTTAATAGCCCATTTGGGTGCTTTAAATTTTTAAGGCTCCCGTTCGGGATCTCTATAGCACCGGAATTTTTTCAAAAATACAGTGAGAGAGCATTTGGAGATATTCCTGGTGTTATTGTTTATTGCGATGACTTATTGATATGTGCAGAAACCGAACAAGAACATGATGCAATATTAGACAAGGTGTTTAGTAGAGCCAAAGAGCATAATGTACGTTTTAACAAAAACAAATTCCAATATAAATTAAAACAAGTGAAGTATTTTGGCCACATTTTTTCTGACCAGGGTATGCAAATAGACCCTGAGAGGGTCAGTGCTATTATTAATATGAAAAGTCCTAATAATAAAAAAGAGCTTCAAATTTTCCTAGGAATGGTAAATTATCTAAGAAAGTTCATCCCGCACTTGGCTGACATTGCATCACCTTTACAACTTTTGCTAAAGAAAAATGTAGAATGGATCTGGACGGAAGTTCATGAAAAAGTGTACACTAATATTAAAAATAAAATCAGTACGTACAGCTCCCATCCTTCAAAATTTTGATGACAAACTGCCCATAACCATTCAATGCGATGCCTCTAAAGATGGCCTTGGATGTTGCTTTCTTCAAAATGGGAAACCAGTTTGTTTTGCATCTCGTAGTTTAACATCAGCAGAACGTAACTTTTCACAAATTGAAAAAGAATTGTTAAGTGTCACCTGGTCAACACGTAAATTCCACTATTACATATATGGGCGTAAAGTTACAGTATTGAATGATCATAAACCCCTTGAAAGTCTCTTAAAAAAGCATCTTCATGAAGTCCCGTCACCCAGATTACAGAGGTTGAAGCTCAAGTTACTAAGATATGATATAGAATTTAAATACTTGCAAGGCAAGTTTATGTACATTGCTGACTTATTATCACGCTCCTTTCAAGTGTCGCCGGATATTGATGATTCATACATGTATGAAGTAATTCATTGTATAGGTCTAGCTCAAAACCTAGAATGTACTGATGAGCAAAAAACAGTACTAATTACTGAAAGTTCCAAAGATGAAGAATTAGAATTATTAAGAAACTTTATTAAAAATGGGTGGCCTACAAATAATAAAAATATTCCTGATGGTTTACATAGTTATCATAAATTAAGAGGTGAACTAGCCGTAGAAAACAGCTTAGTCTTTTTTAATGACAGATTAATTGTACCTAAAAATTTAAGACAGTCTTTTATTAAAACTTTACATGAAGGACACCTTGGCATGTCAAAAATGAAACAGTTAGCAAGAAACCTTTATTACTGGCCACATATAGATTCACATATAGAAGAATATGTTAAGCGATGCTACCCATGTCAAACATATCAAAATAATAATATTAAAGAACCATTGCTGCCACATAATATACCACAATTACCATTTTCTAAGTTAGCAGTTGATATTATGGATTTCAAAACAAAGAATTACCTCATAATTTATGATTATTACTCTAAATGGTTAGATGTAAAGCGAATAACAAATAAAAGCTCTAAGTCCATTATTGATGCTTTAACTGACATTTTTTCGTACTTTGGCATCCCGGCTGAAATAGTGTCCGACCATGTTCCATTTGATTCAAAAGAATGTAAGGACTTTGCTCATGAGTGGGGATTTAAATTCACGTATACAAGCCCTAGATACCCCCAATCAAATGGAATGGCTGAAAGAGGTGTCCAGATTGCGAAAAAAATGTTATATAAATGTTTGGAAGACAAAAGTGACTACAGACTAGCATTATTAAATTATAGGGCTTCACCCATAGCTGGTACAAACTTAACTCCTAGTGAACTTTTAATGAATAGGCATCTAAAAACAAAATTGTTAGTAAGTTCTCAGTATTTACAACCAAAGCTTAATGTATGTGTAAAACAGCAATTTGATAAAATTAGAAATAATAATATTAGAAATTATAATAAGACATCTAGAAGTAAGAAACAATTTGTAGTTGGTCAAACCATCTGGTACAAAAAAGATGTAAATAAGAATATTTGGTTACAGGGCAAAATTATCAGAGATAATGGTATGAGGTCATATGACTTAGTAGATGATAATAATAATGTTAGATACACAAGAACCTCATTTCACATAAGGCCTGCATGACTTCGTGCTTCGCTGGATTCGCTGGCTGGTTCTCCACAGTGGGTCGAATGAGTAGTTATAAATATGTGTTCAGTAAGAATGTGTAAAAATTGTTCAGATATTTTATTTGTTCTATAAGTGCAGTATGTACAAGTTCACTTAATTTAACTTGTTTTAAAAGGGGAAAGAAGAGCCTGTTTAAGTAATCTTACTTTTAATGAAGTTAATCTGTGTAGCATAATTTGAAGTTCAATAATTATAAGGGGAAAAGTGTAAGTCAAATTGAATTTGTTCAAAAGGGGATGATGTAATATAGCATGTAGCGTAAACGCACCCCAAACTGACAGCTATGGGATGTCACTTTTTGACAGCTCTCTCTTACTTGTAACCTCCGACTGGAAGCATCGTTTGTGAACATAAAATTTAAGTATTAATATAAAACTTCTAAATAAAACCTCGAAGACTTGAAGACCATCTTTTATTTAAATATCTTACATTACCTTACCTATCCATTTAGTCCTAACTAAATTCAAGCCCAGACACATGTAATTCATCAATGTATTCCTTGATGAAACAACCGAGGCTCTGTCTTGCCAATTTATCTAACATGATTCTGTCTGTGTCAATAAATTCAAATCATAATTACTAATATAAGAGCAAGATACCAGTACGCCAATTATTTCTGTCCTGAATCGAGATAAATGAAACACATTTTCTTTGGGTATATTTAAGCCATTAACATTATATTTTTAGCTGAGAGCGTGTTGCAAAGTAACTTGTTTGATTTAAAACAAATACTGAACGATAACTATCTCAAGAAACATTTAAATATACAAATGCCCGTTGGCAATTGTACGTATCATGGAAACAAAGAGTTGTAACTTTTTATTCTCGGTGGGGACATTAGAGCTGCATCAGTAGAATGAAACGACAACATACGACTCACAAAATTCTGTATTATATTCTGCCTATATATATTATTATAATGTTGTTCTGAATTGATGATATCGTATCAGCGGTCGTAGAAGTGTCATTCGATTGGCGTTGGCATAATAAAGAAATGAAATAACGGAATAATGATTATTTTCTGTAAGTAGTCTACCATCATTTCAACTTCAACAGAGGAGACTGTTGAAAAAAATACCCCGAAAGAAACTTAACACTCAGTAATTTTTTCGTAAATTGAATGAGTAGCTATTCATCTTTCCTTTGTTAAGAATGTAATAGTATATTATCTACGAGTATGTGTCTATTGCCATGCACTCATTCAGGCGGGCGTAATTTTACATTATTATTATTCTGATTTGTACTTTCTCTTGTTAACACTTTAGTACTGCTTCTGTCAATAAGAATTATTACTAAAAGGTAATATTTTGTGCAACTAAATAACGATGATTACCTACCGTTTTACAGATGTGTAATGTGTGTGATGTGTGTCTCTTACCGCCAAACGCAAGCATGTATGTGCAGAAGGCTAGAAGTTTGCAGAAAGCAACGTTCATAAAGGACTACAAACAAAGCGCAAGTCTCGGGAACGCGGGATAATATTGTTGTAAACTTGTGATGTTCCAAAACATTTGCCCTATAATTTTTAAACACGTTGACTGGAGGAAAACATTGTTGCGGGATAACAAAGAGCTGTGTTACACCCGTGTCTTGTCATACGATTGAATAAATAAATAAGTAGGAAAAAGAGTTCCATTTACACGAGTCTCTTTTTGTGTAACTGATTACTACCAACGAAAAAATAAGGTTAAAATTATTAACATGTGATACCGTGTACATGTGTTTTCGTAACTACCACGAAAACAAAACAATTTCCGCGTAATATATTTTGAATATAAAATGTTATCAGTCTGTCTAATTGGCTCTAAGGTATATAATGGTAGGTATGTAAGGTATATAATGGAAATAAAAGCTGTTTTCTCTCAAATATGTAGCTGTTATAGAAGCTAAGTGACATGATAATAGCCAATATTGCGGAATAAATTCAAAATTTTGGCTAAATGTTTAGTTTTGTCAGCATTTTCTATACCACGTCAATAACTGATGGTTTCATGATGCAATATATAGCGCTGTTCGTAGCCGGTCTTTCAGTAATTTAAAAAGGGCAATGTTTTTTTATTTATAAAACAAAAATTTTAATTTCAGAGAAACTATTTAGGGCGGATCAAAATTTCACGCACTATTTGACATAACCCTCTTCATTTCAGCTTCGAAATTAACCAAAAATGTTCGCATAAATAACAAATAAAACTATATTCGTCATTCCCGCAGTCTAGACTTGGGTAAGATGGGATGACAGATTATGTGATCGCCGTCTGACAGCTGTCATTTATTCGGCCATTCCAACCGCAATTGTAGTTTGAATAAACGATGCAATCTCGATATGACAGCTGAAAGCAAAGTCGATCTGTGGACACCGTTATTTATAGTGGTTAGGTATATACACGTCACTGAGATGAAGATGCTTAGATGGGCAGGAGGAGTGACCCGATTGGACAAAGTGCGAAACGAGTATGTCAGAGGATCGTTCAAGGTAGCACCCATCGTCGAAAACACAAAAAGCACCCGGCTCCGTTGGTTTGGCCACATTCTGAGACGCGAAGATGACCACCCTGTCAAGAAAGCCCTTAATATCCCCGACCGACCGAGAGGAAGAGGATGACCGCCTGCCACCTGGTGGGCGAATATGCAAAAAGAGATCCAACAAGCGAACCTGAGCATAGAGACAAGCCAGAACAGAGCACTCTCGCGCAGCCGTACAAGGAGACCCGACCCCAGATAAACTGGGAAGAGGGGTGGCCAAATAAGAAGAGGAGGTATATACAAAGTAAGCAAATATCTTAGTAACAACATTCTGGCCCCTATTTCACCAAGTTGACAATTGTCACATTTTCTTGACAATTGTCGCACCTGTCAGCGTGGTGAAATAGGGCCCTGAATTACGTACAAGCACAAGCATAACATAAGTCCTTGATGTATTGTTGTGTAACTCTGTATCCACAAAGACATGACGTAAATTGTGTTTTGACCCTTAGTCCTTTGGAGCCAAAGTGGCCAGCTACCGCAAGACTAGCATAACTGCACGGACCAGAAAGCGGTGCACAGCCCGTGTTGTGACAAAGACATTACACATCAGATCACACGCCTCGCACGAGCGGCGACGCAGTCCCCAGACAAAGGAAAAGCAAACACCTGGTAAATCACCAGGATGATATTAGTTCAGTGTCCACCCCCTCCTCCCCCCTTCCCGGCCCACCGGGGGATGTTCACGGTGAGAATTCCGTCTGTTTGTCCGCGAGACGTTCAAACTATGGTAATTTAGGAGCTGTTTGGAGAAATGAACGCGATGACTTTAATTGCAGTGGATAAGTTATGATATTGCGAAAGGATAAAACTTCATCGGAGGTATGAACTGATAGCTGTGCTTTTCAGTCCGCCCCTTTCGGTTTAGAAGTTTCAATATGAATGAAGACTAAAACTATTTCAGTTCATTACAATCTGGCATAACTACTTACCCCTTACCTATGTAGTAGATTCCTTTTAAGAAAAATAAATACTACTTGGGTATAAATAAATGCATATTCATAATTCATTTCAGGACCATAATTATGAAAAACTGTTTTATTATAATAAACGAAATGAGATCGAATGACAACTAAACAAATGAACATGTAATTATAATTTATAACCAACGCGGTTTGTGTACTTCATTATCGACACTTCTATTGGCACCGCGCGCGACAGTAAAACAAATCCGATTTGAACATGAAAGGTTTCCAGCAGAAAAGCAATAAATTCTGATAAAAATTACATTAGCGGTTGTAAAATGACGCGATCAAAAGTCAAACGAAACACCGTAAATCTTTCGTAATGACGATACGTCGACGAACCACCCATAATCCCTTGTGCACAAGTCCCTACATGTAAAATGGCGGCGCTTTTTAGTCGTAATAAAAACATGAAAGAGATTTTTCTGAATGATTCGAGCATCGGCGGCGTTACGATCCTTTGATTTGGCAAAAAATGACAAGATGTAACTCGATCGTGCTCTCGAGAGGTGCTCGAGATATTCGCGTAGACAGACCTTTTCCAGGTCAAGTGACAGAGCCTTCACAATCCTTAAGTAGATAGATATTTTAAGGCGTATTACATTTTTAGATACAGATCCGGCGGCACGGCACCATTCTTTAAATGAAGCAGAGCTACTTTACGCGTATGTTGCTTTTTTCACCACAAGGTTCTTAGGCTGCGGTGGTGGAGAAATTCAGCGTATGTCCAGTGCGTCTCTGGTCAAGTGTATGAGATTTAGGACCGACAATCTAAAGCAAGGTACTAGGTTCGTTTAAAGGTGTCAGCCATGGGTGAGCGCAATCAATATTTATTTTCGTCTTGAGCTTTGTGTTTAATATGTACCGCGATAGCAAAATAAATAATACATTTCTTACAAGCTAGGTATCAAGCTAGCAAGAGATTTAGAATTATATTCATTCACAATTATAGAGTCCCGTTCGTCCCTATTCCCTGTTAGGTTTTTGATGAAATGGTTCCTCATGATAAAAGCCATTCAAATAATGATGATGCAAGTCAAAAAAGGTTTAGGTTGTGTTCGTTCCAAGTTATCCAGAACACCTGAGTCAGGGCCGAGTTAAAATGTAGGAGCATCGCCCGCCGGGGAGCGACAAATTGCGACACGCGGAAACGGTGACTGGTATTATTTACAGCCTAAAGTGGGTTTGTGCCCAACCTGAAATATAAATAGCCCTAGAGACGGTTGGAGTTTGACTGTCAAATGTAAGCTTGGTAACGTAACTAGTAAATATTTTTTGACTAGTATAAACTTTTTATTCGTTTTTTAAGATTGTGGTGGCAAAGTTGATAACACAACTGTGTAACTGCAAATTGTTGAAGATGTGAATTTGAATATTTCCCAAGGATTTCATTTCAGCGTTCACTTCGTAAAAAACAAATTGTTCGTTTGCACAAGTTTTTGCTTCATAGATTTTCAAACAGTTTTAAATTGTAAAATTGCTACAAGATGCACGATGGCACTTGTTCTGTAAAGAGGGCTGTATTAGCCTGTTAAGGTAAAACACTTTGTGTCCATTGCAAGGGCTACAAACGAAGTGCATACTTTATAGTAGGAGAGCCAAAGAGGGGATTTCGGGAGTACCTAAAGCGCGGCAGATTAATATATAGGGGGATACCTTGTACCCAGTTA
Source organism: Apotomis turbidana (assembly GCA_905147355.2). NCBI lineage: Eukaryota > Metazoa > Arthropoda > Insecta > Lepidoptera > Tortricidae > Apotomis > Apotomis turbidana. The sequence continues at coordinate 531,988 of LR990283.1, forward strand.
CGTACCAAATATGAGCCTCATATGTATGGCCGCCCGTCAAGGATAAAAGACCAGATTAGTAAAAAAAAATTGTTCATCTGAAATACTCGAGCGCGTCAGATTAAGGTAGGGTAAGTTAGTTACAATATGCTAAAACGTGTACATTTCTCTAATCTGACAATTTAAAGGTGACGTAAAGAAGGCGGAGGGCTACAAAGTTGTAAAAAAAAACTTCATCTCGACATTCTCGAGCGTGGCTAATTTTTTTTTTATTTAAAAGGGCATGAATCAATGATAACGGAAATCTGACGATTTCCACTAGCCGAAGTAACAAAAATTCATCGTAAAGTTTAATGCGTTCAGTTACGTGATGCCTATATTCCACTCTGGTTTCTGTTGCCATGACGCCATGACAGCTGATCATGTTGTTTACAACACTAAAGTTATAACATATTTATAGTTGCCGGCAACTTTTAGAACAAAAATGGCGGATTTGCGCATGTAAATTTGTACGTAAATCGGCTACTGCACAGTCAAGATTATGCTCTCAAAGTTTCCCGGCAGCTGTACTATGAGTGATATTAATATAAAGTGTGTATTTTGTGGTAAAACTACTTTACAAAAAAACAATTAAATTTACATTAGAAACATAACAAAAATGTGTAAATATTTTAGAATATAGTCGGAGCGAACCGGTTCTCCGAAAATCCCGAACAACATACGATAATCTTGAACTTTCGAGAGAATCTTCATGTGAAGTAAATCACGCACAGTGCTATAAATTATTTATAGCAATAAAAATACCGCGAGTCTTTAAGTATTTACAGCAGCGGCAAAGTATTATGGAATATGACAGTGCATCGGAAGTTTCTGGGAATAGCTCCGAATCACATGCCCCTGCTTCTGGGGAGTGCTCCGAGTCACATTTTCCTGTTTCTGGAGAGTGCTTTGAGTCACAAATTCCTGTTAATTTTTTCTATTGTCAGATTAGGCGAACCTCGCCAGATAATCGTCAGATTATGAGACAGCACGTCTAGGGCATAAAGATGAACCATATATATCTTATTCTGACGCGCTTGAGTATTTCAAAATGGCGAATTTTTTGCACATTCTAATAATAACTGCGAGTTTGCGTCACATCTAAATCGTCAGATTATTATATAAGAGCTTTTTTTAGGTTCACTTAATATCCCCTTAGAAAATCTGACGCGCCCGATGAATTTTTTTTTTTTCATTTTCAACCCTCAAGTACGACCAACCCCATCATGGAAACAATCAGTTTAACATGCGTACATCTTTAAAAATGTGTAGGACATGGATGCTATCAATATCTGACGCGCTCGAGTATGTCCATGCAACAGTTTTTTTTTTACATTTTTGAAACTGTAGCCGCTCCCCCCACCGATGAAAAGGTATATCTTATATGACATTTTGTTCCTTTTATCATCTAAGCTTCGCAACGCAATAGGTCTCTATGACGCTCGAGTGAATCCTGATTTAGCATCGTGGCCTACCCTACTATTTATTAGCTGAATCCGCTATCACGTGCCGACTTGCAGAGCGCCAACCTCGTGGCCACCATTACCGCAGGATTCTAACTTTAAAGATTTAGTGGGTACTTTATTTTAAAAGTGACTAGAGTTGTTTATTGCTCTGTACCTTTGTTGGTTTTTCAATAAAATAATACAAAAGATTTCATTACAAAGCAGATTTTATAGACAAGTTTTTGTTTTATACCTACGGTGTTTGCTTTTTAGGAATTATTATTTAACTTTTCAATACGCATGCTGTTGTTAATACGCAATACATAATAATCTTGACAACTTCAAATTCTACAAAGTAATGTAAATTTTGGGTATTAGCGTAGCGCAGAAAAGCGGACACTGAGGGAAAATATTGCCCGATAAAATTATAATCTTTCAACTCTTCATTTCGCTGTTTCACGGGAAATGAAAGGAAAATTAACGACAAATTTTAAAAATGACCCACATCTGCCACGCGAGCATTGGCGAGCAAAACCACCTAACTAAATAACTGCAGCTTTTTACACAGCCTCGTATCTGTGTCCAACACTGTGTTCAAATTTCAATCCTATTTTCAACAGGGTAAGGTTTACTTTGCGGAATAGCGACAGAGGAGTACAGGAGTTAGTTACATGTGGGCCAATAATCCGCGTACACGGGCGGCCATGTTTGCGAACCATTAGTCCGCTAAAACACAATTTAGACCGTATTTGTTGCGTCGTTGCTGTTTATAGACCCATTATTTAATTTTCTGCGAACGTACGGTTGACCGTTTTATTTGACTTGGCAGTGTATCGAATCGCGAGCGAGGGATATACACTTGGATTTTGTGTTACTGTAACATAAAAGTCTTGAAACATAATAAGGGTGCGTTGACTCTATCGCGGAGGTAGGCGGAGCGGGGATGAACGGTTCGCGTGTTGACCACTCAGTGTTACTAGAAACAGTGGAAGCGGAGCAGACTTTCAAATGAAACACTCTGCCTAGCTCCGCTCTGTGTTAATGATTAAAACACACTCTAAGGTGCATTCAGACTGTCGTGAATCAGCCGTTAATAACTAACGCAGCATGGTAAAATTTGGCAATAAAGTTGTTCAATGGAATCATCATAGCATAAGGAAAGGTGCAAAATTTAGTTTTTTAGCGAGTTTATTAAGAGCCAAGAGCGGCACGTCGTTCGAGGCCAGTGGACAATACGCAGCGTAACTATATACGGATAATTACCTGCCCCAGCCCTGACGAAGAACTCCGTACGAATTTGAAACCTGTCAGGCCGTTCCTGACAACTTCACGTTATAAATTATAAGTTTATCAAAGGCTTCCTCTGCTATTACTGTTAAAGTGACCCTTGGATTAATAGTTACAAATTTTGATAATCATTTTAATATTATATGAAAGCTTAAACATCAAAGTACTTGAAAGGTTTTGCGGTGTTGTTTCAATTCGTAAGCCTCAACAAATTCATAAAGCTCGACTCGTGGATCAGCTTTACGAAACAATGTGAGTAAAGATATCAAATGTACGAACGGAAAGATATTAAAATGTTACCCTTAACCAATACACTTGATTGTATAACTAGATACATACAGTATGTAACAGAACGAAAGGCAAAGAAAGAGACCCATCAATGTTTAGACCATAAATATGACTATGGTGCCTGGCTTATGGAAAATTAGCATCTTTTTACAGCAGTAGTACTGCAGGAGTGAAAAATAAACCATTATTTTATAACATCCTGTATTAATTATTTACAATCTTATCAATCACAACTAATAAAATGACATAAGTGCCATATGCCAGCTGATAATACCAATAACCAATATCCAATACCTTCTCTTCCTCTCTCACGTGAAGTCGTTGACGCCCTTCTCGATTAAGTAATTGGTACCGGCGCGTTGTTATTTCGTAAACAGATAATCGCATTGACGATCACACGGGCGTTGTTGGGTTGCCTTCGTGCGGGAAACCTCTCCGCGCACAGACGAAGAGCGGCATTCCCGATACTCCTACTTTCTTCGTAAACAAGGATCATATCCACAAATTCCTCCACAGAAAAGTTTAAAGGCATTATCAGTATTTTTCAGTTAAATTTCTACCTAGATTCTGACACACGAACGTCAAACCTCGACTTGAAGTTTAAATTTAAAGAAAAAAGTCCAAAAAAGTGATTTAACCTAAACTCTTTCAAGATAATAATTACAGGGTGACAAATCTAAAATGTCAAAGTGAACTGAAGTGAACTACAATGTTATGTGAATTCCCTGTAATACCTAAATAATTTATGTTCTAAATGATGATTACAGTAAGTGGTTAGTGTTTCTTACAAGGCATATGTGGTAGTGCGGTCATAGTTGAAATTGCAGTAATCTGATATGATGATTAGTTTGTTTACGTTAATAAACTGACGTCTTAGTTTCTACAGGATGTTATGAGAATCTTTAACCGACTGCAAATAAGAGGACCTAAAGTCATGTTGAGATTGAGCAAATTCACAAAAACTACTGAAATTTAATACTATGAGTATGCTATTACAACATACTCCACTTAACCATCAACCAGCTTTCAGCTTTGCTTTTCGTTCTGATACAGACTGTATAAAATATAGCCTACTTATATATTCCCACTAGAAATGTAAATGGTATTTAAATAATCCCAACCTGAATTGAAGAAGATTTTCATCAAGACATCTCAATTCTAGTAAGCGGACGTATCTTTCCCGAATTCCAAGATAATCTCAAACAAGTCAAAACGCTACTACCAGAAGCCATTAAAAAGTTAAATTCAAACGACACTTTGGAATCACCAGGAGCGCGCCGATAAAATCTAACAGCTCCAAATTACCAGACCTTTGGAGGAGGTTGTCAGACAAAAGACTGGGCAGACGTCCGAGGACAAAGGGCATTACGGCAAAAACGTCGATAGCCTGGATAACATCAATTACTCCAGTTCAGCCTTTTGTTCTCGCCTGTACTCGTAGTGCTCTCAGAGCGGCTCCTATTTTATTTAACTGCTTACTGCTAATATTTCAAAGTCACATTGCTTAATGAAATTGCCGTCATCCGCTTCGGATGTGGAGGATGGGTTTATTTCCGTTGATCATTAATTACTTACGTGAGAGTTTAATTTCAGATCGGCTGCAGTATCGACGAAATACTTGCACTGAATCATTGATGCTCGGCTGTAATAAAGTCGGAATGTCTGGAATTTCGTGTCGTAACCCCATCTATTCATTTCTCGTCAGTGATAAGCTGTCTGGTATATCCACTTTCTTGGTAGTCAGGTCGTGTTAGTGTAATATACTTTATTATTTCCGGGATAAGAAATGTATCATCACAATGTGGCTTCTATATGGCATCGCAAAGAAACACTGTATTGATCGCCAAGTATCGGCAACATAATGAAATGAAATGAAATATTTTATTTTCTTATGTACAGTAACTCAAAATATTATTTTCGACCTAAACAATAAGGACTTTCATGGCTACCTGTTTAGTATTAACCTTTATACTGACTCATTTATAAATGGCGGGGACACTGGCCGCTTTGCTGCTCTCTGTATGAAAAATGTAACTAGACTTCAGTGTCAAAAGTAGTGTCTGCGAAAATAACAAGAATTCCAGCAAAACATTATTTATTAAAACCGTGTGATCAAAAGGAAGCTGACGGAGGCCTCCAAAACAGAACGGGAACATCAGCAACGGTAAGTCCTTGATATTTATTCTTGGATCAGTATAGTGTTTACATTTTTCTGACTCCACCCCTCAATCCTTCCTTCGTTACTTACAGTCCGCTAACTGCTTTACGCCACACTACCTATATTAGAAATATTCTCTCCTACTGTTCCATTTTAGATTAAGTAGAAGGAAAAAAAAGTAGAAGTTAAGTAGAAGGCTAAAACTAAATACGCCTAGGAACCTGTTAAGCGCTTAAAAGTGAAGCCAGTTTTGGTTAGCCACGGGCTGAGTTTCGTCCGTGTGCGCATCTGTCACGACACGACGTCAATGTCACAGAAAAACATCTCTATGATTGGTTCGTAGATCCGCACACATAAGACCAAAAGGGCATCATCTTTTGCAAATCTGTTTTATGAAAACTCTCGTTATATGCGTACTTATTCTAGAAGGCTTAATTTTTATACTAAAACTTGTTTCATTAAATCGTTTTGAATAAACCCTAATTACTTATATGAGACATACCTCACCATACCATAAAGAACACGCAATACGTAGGGGATATAATAACAATAACGCTAAATCCAACTTGAACCACTCCCTGTTAAGCATTTCATCAGCAAAATTACCTCGAAACGAGCGCCCCAGTCACAGTTACGAGTATATTCCACTGATGAAACATTCGGAACCCTCTTACAAATTGCAATTGAACAATTGGAACCAAAGCAGTTATTGTTGAGCGAATATCTGATCGAGCCGAACGGCCGCGGAGGAGTCTCAACTACTGCCGAGTTAAAGTTTAATGGCTCAGCTTGCTGTTAATGGAATTGTTTTGCCGGCAATATGAATATTATGAATTATTCCACTTCGATTTGAGCTGTAAAAGTTACATGTAGGTTTGAAGGTGAAACTGAACCGCGGTTCGTGTTTAATTTGTACCGTGGAGGAAATATAACGCGGACGAACTCGAAATCAATTGAACGTGCCGCGATTTCAAATAGAATGTGAAGCCATGGTCATTAAATTTCTGAACTGGTATATACTTCATAGTATTTTTCTCCGTCAGTGAGTAGACACATCTTTTTCTGTAATTACACTGAGAGTCAATGGGTGTTTGCAAGTGCAGTGTAGTGGTATAAATAATTGCTGTCTTGCACCTCTGTTTGGTTTCACTATAAAAATTACAGAATTATTTGGTGCGTGCCAAACGAGCATGTTATTACAATTTACAACTCAACAAGTCGTACATTTTGCGACTAACTGTGCAGCCCTACCTTACCTCAGCCTGTTTTGTCACATCGCCTGAGCCCGTCCGCGCTAGTTTGCACTGTCACACGTCGACACTAGTGCAGCTGGGGATGGATGTTACCTGGAGTTTAGGTGACGTTATTTTGCATGACTTTTTTATATATTGGGGCTTCTAAACATCAGAGTGGTCGTGGCTATGGATTGCTAGCTATGCTGCCTTCGCGGTGCTTCTCACCTTATATTTTGTAGATGGCATCATTGACATTTTAATAAGATCTTCCATGTTGTTAGGGTTGGTCCACGCGGTCTTGGCTTTTATTCGACCTTGAATCACCAACCGTTCTGTAGAGTTCATTTTCCGATTGGTGTGTCAGAAAAAATTTAAGAATTCGTAGTTGAAAAATCGATGAAAGACTTTATTTTATCGGAGTTCCGCAATAGAGACCCAATGGATATGTTCGTTCGGAGCGTAGTGCAGATTTAGAGAAAGACCAACATTGTACTATCGGCTGCAAAATTGCATGGACCCCCTTGAGGCGATAATGGCTTGGACGGCTGTAGGCAAGGTTTGCAGTTAACAAACTAGATGGCGTCTTTGTGTCCAAAGCTGTCGATTTTAATGGCATAATTGAATATAATAGGCTTATAGTCAATAAAAATCTTCTACTATTTAATAATCTAACCGGACAAATTAAAATATACATTTATCATCAAATTGAAAATAGCTTACACCGAAACCGTCCGTCCACCCGTCTTTTTAACTGGCAACCCAGTTCGTTTAACTATGTTGCCCTTCTAAAACCGCTCGCGTTATTTCAAAGAAACCCATCGTTACAGATTCTTTTGACGCCATTTTATACAAAGTAAGTTCGTAATTATAAAATTACGAATGTTTTTATCCACGGTTTCACTGTTTTATAAACATATGCCAAAAAATTATCAGGAATGAATATGAAGTTTACGTAGTTTATACACAAGAGGTGTGATTTAATAAAACTTCAATTAAATCACAGAAAATTAAATGTAAAGGAAATTTAATTATTTAGGCAATATGCGGGGTTATCGTAAGAGTAAGTCATGTTTATCATTACTCTTGTCTTAAAAAAAGACACGACATGAGTAATAGACACTAATTCGTGTCATTTATTTGTATAAAGCTTTCAAACCAAATAATACCTACCAATTTCATGGTTATGAGGTTTTTATCAAAAAGAAAACATAGGCTCTCAAATTAAACATATACCTAGGTAATTTATGTTTGTGCTTAAGATGTTTGGAACACTACAATTGGAATAATACAAATGTGGAAATCAAAATGTTATGTTACATCATCATTTTTAATATAAAAACATAACACGATATTTATGCAGATATTCGTATGAAAATATTGAGTGTTAAATCAGTTAGGATTCTACAATCAACAATTTAAAACATGACCTGAATTCATAGGTATAGGGATCAATCTAATTGTATAATATAGCCTTAAACTCATGTCAAACTCTAAACAGTTAAACAAACTTTTTAATCACTGGGGTTTATAGTCGCAAAGTCAAAATAATTTATTTCAGACAGTGGTCCATAATATGTTAGTTACATTTACAGAAAACCCCACCAGAACGGGCGCGATTTTTGTTACTATAAAATTAACTAAACAGGACTAATAGATCTACAATAATAAAACAACTAAAAGGACTAATAGATCTACAATAATAAAACAACTAAAAATCATAGTTTCTTTATTACTTACACAGCATGTTTTTTGTTTCATGTAATTCAAGGGAAAAACAATACCACTACTTAACGTTTTGTTGAAGGTAAAAAGCTTAATTATTCGTTTCTGAAATCAGAAAGAGGATTGAAGCTTCACCTTAATCAAAACAACATTTTTTTATTTTATTAGTGAATCAATTTTAAAGACAAAACTGAGACCGGGTTGTATAAATAGTTATATTTCGATTTTAGTGTTTTAAACGCTTTTGCTTGTCATTTATCAATTAGCTATAGAAAATTCTCGTGATGTAAAAATATTGTAATAAACTCAATACCTATCACAAAATGGTGTAAAAATATTAAACATGGTTTTTCACTCTTTTTGTTATATTAGAAGCAATTATCATGTTCATGTTCATAATAAATACTAAAAATATATATATATATATATATATATATATATATATATATATATTTCGATTTCAAACAATAATGAATAATGTATAACCCGGTCTCCGCTAATTGCCATCTTTTGCATTAATAACTAGTATAGCCACCATTTTTGTCTATAACGGCTTGCAAGCGGGAAGGCATCGATTCTATTAAATGTTCACACAGTCCCGAACCACAAATACTATCCCATATTGTAGCACAGTGCGTCTCCAATATTTCTGAGGTTCGCTCATTTCGGTTATCCCAACGTTGAACGATAACACCCCATAAATTTTCTATGGGATTTAAATCAGGTGATCTAGCGGGCCACGACACGACATTTATATCTTTGTGCTGGCGAAACCACTCACGCACATTTTGCGAACGATGTATAGGACAGTTATCTTGAACAAACGTAATTAGTGGTAATTCTCCTTCTGGATAGACATTCCTAACAGTTGGTAACATGATTTCTTCCAGCACATTTAAATAGTCACCACTTTTCGCCCTACTCGGCACTCGGACCAATTCTCCCGGATCAGCCGCACTCATCCAACCCCACATGTTCACAGTTATACGACCTGATTCCATATTAGGCACTACGTGGTCAGCGTCATACCGAGTGTTGTCGCGACGCCATAAGCTTAGACGTCCATGTTGACTCGATTTAAATGTTTTTTCATCGGTAAAGATGACATTGCTCCAATCATCATTTAAGTGCTCCCGGGCGAACTTTAATCTCTCTTCTTTGTGATGTGGGGTTAGCAAAGGTTTGACTGCATGCCTACGATGATGCAATCCTTCACTATGAAGGACACGACGAATAGTATCCACACTTGAGTCACATAAACGGGCGTAATGTCTTATTGGTTGAAAGCCGTTTGCTTCATACTCCCGTACTAACATTTCACGCTGCTGTGCATCAATCAGCCGTGGTCGACCACTTCTTTGGCGGTGCAATAATGACCCTTCTTCTCCGAATCTCCGCACCCATAAAGCTACCGTTTTTTTCTGCAACAAAATTTAGGAATATATTATAATAATTGATAAAATATAAAACAGATATCGTTCAAATATAATTATTATGTTTGTATTATATATAAAAATATACTTCGAACCTTAAAACAACTACTTACATTTACACCGGTTTCTCTGGCAATTTCTGCCATATTTTTGCCTTCATTATGCAAGGCAATGATCTGTGACCTTTTCACTAAATCGATATTGCAATGAGAACTCATTTTAATATTCGATAAGTAATAAAAAGCAATAATAAAAGACAATCAAATCAACGGAACTAGCTACTGTTAGCGGACGAACTGTTTTGTAATAAAAACTGGAACGGTATATATTTGATGTTCTAAATCTACCCTCTAAGTAACTATGAGTGTAAGTATGCCAATAGATAATAGTTGCCCATTTCAACAAGAATACCAAATGAATTTACTTACTATTCATTTAATTTGTATTTGTTTAAAATTGCAATTATTTTTTGATAACACTAAAAAATAGATAAGATTTCTTTATCTATTGTTTATTTTAAGTCTTAGTTTTTAATTTTTACTTTAAGGCTTTATTTAAGCTTTTCCTTTGCTATTACAAATTGTTATTTACATTAAAAAAGTATTAGTACTAAACAAAATTCTTGTTTTTCTTGTAAACTAAAGTTATTCTGAGTATGGTAATGAATTTCGTCAGCTTTCATTAAGTCTCGCTGGCTTGGAGGTTGAATACATCTGTCTCGATGTCGGAGGGTCCATGTTCAAATCTTCGCAATAATTATGAAGAAATACAATGTTTTTGGATGTTGTGTGAATCTTCGTTGGTAGATTAAAATATGATTTGTATTTATTCATCCTTACAAAATAACATAAATGGCCGAAGTATAGCATTCTATAATTTCTGGATGTTGGACAAGAAAGAACGACCATAATAATAATATCATGTCAGTTAAATATTGGATTTGCGGGAGAAAACATATTTTATTTTATATTTGGTTTTTATCAGTGCCATCTAGTGGGATCTTATTAAACTAATGAAGTACGTGACATAGCTCAACCGTCTTGACTGGCTTCAAAGCATTCGCGTTTAAAAAGGGGTATGCACTTTTGCTGCCGATAGTACATTTCTATATTGTTAGAGAGTTTCATTAAAACTATCAACCCTGAGTTGTCGGTGGAATAATTGCCACTCTTCCCTATTCCTTGTTAATGGTCTCCTGATACGACTGGGTGACTAGTTTATCTTTGGCTTCCTCTTCTCGCGTAAATGTTGCCCTCCAGAATGTTCACAGAGAAAGCATAATGTCGTATCAGGTGTCCTATCATCTATCCTCTTCTAAGGATGTACGTACACCAAGCTAAATTCTAGCAACTTCGTGTATGTTGCATCTATGTGTACACACGACTGTCGCGGCATTATTTTATGGCGGACACGCCAGACGTGACGGATTTTCGCGGATTTTCGCGAGTGTCCCGTCCCGGCATGTTACTGACGTTGGCAATAGTCAACACCTGGTATATGACATAGTTGCTGAACACCCGTCGTTCCGGAACATGCATGCTTTTTTTTAATTTAAATATCCAACCCTTTTTTGCTTGACGCACTAATTCAAAACCATTTTGTACAGCTTTAAAAGAACTTGTTTTATTTAAGAAATCCTTCATGAAAATGCAAAATCGCTAAACTAAATCCATTAATACCCATGCCACGTATCGCATGTTAAAAACGGATAGGTGTCGTTTACTAGGTGCTAATCCTCGACAGCCGCAGCCGCAGTGATCTAATGTTCTAATTCTAAACGTGCAAATCGAATGAACACGATGCGGATTTAGGCAATTCGGTGTTGATTCGCACAAGGATTTATAATCAATGCGGAACGAACATAAATTATAGGCAAAATGTCACGTATTATAACTATAATACGTGAATCTACTGTATTAATTAACTAATGTGTAATACTAATAGGCTTGAGATCAGTGTGTTTCATTGACACAGGCGCAGTCGCTAGGATTATTTATTGAAAGTAAAGAAGATTCCACGATTTGCTAATGTTGCGGTTGCGTTGCAAGTTGCAAATGTACTTATATAAACAAATTTTTCTTTGCTTTTGCTTATCCTTGTTTGTATATGCAATAATTTACGTTTTCTCGGTCTGCAAGACAAAAATACTATAAACAAAAAAAAATGGTTGCCTGTAAAGTCGGTTTTACGGGCGAAGGAAGATTTTACGTGACAACGTCTTATTCTCGGTAGAATATTTATTGATATGAATATTATTAAATTGCACAATAGGAACAAGGAATTAAATGAAAATAAGAATTGCACAAATTTTAACTATAGAAATATATTTTCTTCCCTCTTCCCTCTTCCCTCTTCCCTCTTCCCTCTTCCCTCTTCCCTCTTCCCTCTTCCCTCTTCCCTCTTCCCTCTTCCCTCTTCCCTCTTCCCTCTTCCCTCTTCCCTCTTCCCTCTTCCCTCTTCCCTCTTCCCTCTTCCCTCTTCCCTCTTCCCTCTTCCCTCTTCCCTCTTCCCTCTTCCCTCTTCCCTCTTCCCTCTTCCCTCTTCCCTCTTCCCTCTTCCCTCTTCCCTCTTCCCTCTTCCCTCTTCCCTCTTCCCTCTTCCCTCTTCCCTCTTCCCTCTTCCCTCTTCCCTCTTCCCTCTTCCCTCTTCCCTCTTCCCTCTTCCCTCTTCCGCCCTCTTCCCTCTTGTTACAGTAATGCTCGATGAATGAAAATAAGAATTGCACAAATTTTAACTATAGAAATATATTTTGTCTCTCTCCCATCAGACGTGAGCGGGCGTTACACTTTTTCATGAGTGACTCCGAGCGCAACCTAATTTAAAACGTTGTCACGTCAAAAGTGGTTATGTATTTATTGTTAAGTATGCATCTACTATTCGGCGGTATACGTGCGTCCATAAAAGCTTAGCTAGTGTCAATTTTAACTCGTTTGTGCCCATTTTCCGCCCGCACATCACAATGTGGACAGTCGGACACATCGGTTCAATTATTCAGGGTTCCGCAAACCCTTTGTTTTGCGACGATAACATCGAACGGATCCACCGATAGCTGTTAATTTATAATCCTTTGTTACATTTATCACTTCATACGGGTTGTTAATGGTTAATTTGACATTAACGGTTAAATGGACGACACTTTGTTACCAGCGGTTTAAATACCTGACACAGTTCTATGGGCTTTTGTGATACACGATATCCGCGGGTCATTTCAGTATTTTGGGGTTTTAATGTTTTGTGGTTGGTATTTGCATTAGTAGGTAATTATTAATTTAATACTAGCTGCACCGCGCGGTGTTTCCCGCTCATCCAACGCTCATTCCTACGGGAACAGTACATTTTTCGGCGGGTGTCAGCTACCTTCATACCGAAATTGGTCCAGCCGATTGATCGTGAAGAACTAACAAACATACACTTAAACACTCTCACAAACTTTCGCCTTTATAATATTAGTGTGATATACACATACGAAGACGCTAACGTTAGCGTATTTCTAACCCAGGGTGAATCAAACTATCCAGATTATTTTTAAATTTAAAGTCATTATCATGCACCGATAGGAAACTAATGCTAATCAATATCCTTAGGCTGCGTTTTCACCAGAGTTGTGCAGCGAGGGATGTGTTTTTGTTAACCAATAGAATCAATGCGCTGAGCGAGGATGAGTAAATGAAGTTCTTCTATTGGTTAACAAAAACACATCCCTCACTACACATCTCTGGTGGAATCGCACCCTTATTAAAAAGCCTTGCCGTACGTACATGTACGGAGTTCACGCGCAAAAACAGCAACGATAACATCTTAAGCTGGATAATACGTTCTTGTTAATAAATGTATATTTTGATGTTTTTTAATGTTGTTCTGATCATCATGCTGATAATCAAATATATATCAAAATACAATTTTGTTATCTTTTGGGATAAAGTATTTAGCGTTATCCCACAAATTTGTATCCATTCTAAACAATGAACAAATATATTCACGATTGAATCCTGCTTTACTAAAGATTGTACGATATCCATAGCTTTGCATTTCCGATTGTCTCGGCAGTGCTCTTGGGTAAGTGCCATCAATGAATGCAAGAGCGTCCACCGACGACGGAGCGGTTTCATTTTGTCTCCATCTCGACCGCCCCAGCGACTCGCAACCGAATCAATTCGCTTTGTGTCCATAAGACGAGCTAGCAGACGATTTGCGTCGAGGCTTGTGCAAATATTATAACGGGAGGTTAAACTCACTATTCAATCCATTTCTTATATAAATAAGGTCTTGAAAATGGAAATTTCGAGTTCAACTAAAGTATAATTTTCTATAAATTTATTTAAATGCAGTTTTACTGTTAGATTAGCTTGCAAGAAAATATATATTTTTTTCATGTTCATTTAATATGTGCGAGAATATTCATTCATAAATATCAATTGTCTTTAAGTTTACTACTCAAAATATAGTTATTTACTGCACTTATATGGCCTGTCTTATGCTACCCGTTTAATAATTCATAGAAGCTATGGATCGGAATTGATTCATGCATAATACATCCACTATTGTAATTTGAATGCACGGTCAACAAACGTAAACTACACTATGAAAATTGCAAGTCAAACTACACTAGAAAAACATCCCTCAAACAAAGGAAATTCATCCCAAACTTGCAAGACTTCAATTGAAAATCGATAGATTTTCATATCCCTAAGATTGCAGGAAAACTAGCAAGTCACGAAGCAAATTGATCCGTTTTCCTTGTTCTCGTTGTTTTTATTGTTTTCACGTGGCGGTGGGGGGAGAGGGAGGTAATAGTGCATAAATAGGGGCCGTGTCCATTAGCGGGTACCAGGGAATCATGAGCCGTAAAGATACGGTTTCGTCATAAAATTCCTTGCTTTAGCAGTATCGATTTGCTTTTACCTAGGTATTGAATAACATTATCCATGTACGTGATGACTGTTGCGTAATCTTTGCAGTTTTTTGGCAGAATTTACTAGAGTTCATTTACTTTGAAACAAAAGCCTGCCTATTACGATAAAGGAACCTAAATCCATTCCGGTTCCTTTGGGATTATAATAATTGTCAAAGTGAGTGAAGTACAAACTGCTGTGGCTTTAATCGACACTACTTAAGACACGATATCCGCAGAATCCTCCAGAAAACATCGCGATAAAAAAATCTTCGTGTTCCACCGTCGTCAAGCAATACAAAACTAAGTTGTAGGCTGTCCGCGCTCCGGCGCGGGCCCGGGGGAGCGATAAGCCGACGCTGCCGCTGTCCGACGGATAGAGGAATGCTAATGACGCCTGTCAACCTGTCCAACTCGATATACGCCGCGGCCGGAGACAACTCCGAGAAAATGGGCTGCGAGGGACCAAGGCAACAGTTTCCCAAAGCTTAGCTATCTTGATAGTTAGGTAATTTGAAAGAAGAAAGAAAAACATTTATTCGAGAACAAGACAAAATTACATAAATAGTGACAAACGGTGACAAAAAAAACTATAAACTATGATCTATAATTTATGAGTTGCCTCGAAAAAGTCCCACCTCAGCATAATGCTAGCTCCAAGCTAGCGCTGATCTTCTGGTAGGACCATAGGTGGCGCCACGGAGAGCTGCACGGATCGCGTTTAAACGCGCAACAGCGATCATCAAGTGTTTGTTGTCCTACATGTTCTGTTTTCAAAAGGCGATATGTACATGAGGTTTTATTTAGCTTCTCATGTAGATATCACGTAATATAAAGATCTATATAAAGTTTCCATGCTACTTAAAGTAGTTAATATAATTGTTATGACCGTCGCTAAACTGACTAATATTATCCTAGTTGTGATCCCATTCCCCAAATAAATCATCTCATATCTCAAAAAGTAAATTATTTTATTTTATAAAGGTATTTTTAAGTGATCCTATCCTACCGACTTCGCCAGTGTCAATGCAAAGCAGATATATATCAAGCAGTACCTCTCTCTATTGATAAATTCTCGAATTACCAACGTACCTAGTTGGGCATTAATCCACCGAACATAGTAGCTCCTCTATAATGTTCGTGTTGGAACCACGTTAAGTAAATCCTTGTGAGCTGAATCCACACCGAGTTGGCTAAACCCGCATCGTGTTCATTCGATTTGCACGTTTAGAACATTAGATCACTGTGGCTACGGCTGCCGAGAATCAGCACCTAGTAAATGATGCCGAACAGTTTCAAACATTTCATTATTTTGGTTATTGTAGATATTTTATGTTTTAAATTAATCGCTAGTTGTCTGATAATTCTGTGGCAAAGTTTGAAGGTATGTCTCATATAGAAAGTGTACTTAAATAGTTTGAGGCTTTAAAGTTTGGAAAATTCCCCGAACGACAAGGAATCCGGGCTCTTAATAGATATGAATAAATGATGAAAATAATTACTAGCGAACAAATTGTGTGAACTGAACGCTTTGCTTAGATATAGTATGCGTTTATAGATACAAGCATTTCTAAGCATATATTTCCAAAACAGAAAATTCTGTCTATACAGTATCCACGGCATGTATAATGCTAAATACCTGGTGTTGGCTACTGCTAGCGTCCGCGCCACTCCGTTAGTCACGTGTGGCGTGTCCGCCGCTGACAAATGCTGCGACACAGTGACGTCGTGTGCTGTGCACACACAGACGCGAACTTTACTCGAATTTAGGTTGATACCCAAAGGCTAAATTTTTCGGAACTTATGTACGGAATGTCATTTGATATTTACCACTCGATTTTCGGTGAAGGAAAACATCGTGAGGAAACCACCTAAGCCCAATAAGGCCTAGTTTCCCCTCTGGGTTGGAAGGTCAGATGGCAGTCGCTTTCGTAAAAACTAGTGCCTACGCCACATCTTGGGATTTAGGTAGCCGACCCCGATTGAGAATTCATTCTCAAAAAATGGGACAAAGGCTAGGAGGATGGATGGACCCAAAGGCTGAATTTATACTACACATGTGCTAACTTGCGTAGCTAAAGTGTATGATATCCACCAATAATCATCATCATCTTAGCATCAGCATCAGCCTTTATCACTCCACTACTAGACTTAGGCGTCTCCCATGGCACGCCACTGAGCTCGATTATCATGTCTCCTCCTCCAGTCGAATGTCGTCACTCCACCTTGTTATAGGGCGTTCTACACTACGTTTACCGGTTCGTGATTTCCACGCTTGAACTCGTTTGCAACGGGGATCTTCGGTTCTATGACAGCCCACTGCCAGGATGCTGATTTGCTGAACTATGTCCCCACACCGAGCAATAAGGACCGTTTATCTCCAAATCCCAGCTCTACTTTGCAATGGTGGAAATAGGTACAAGTACAGTGGGTGTTTTTACAGGGTGTGATGCAAGCTAAGTTTAAGCTATGGATGAGTTTTTACAACACACGTGCTGTAATTTAGGACCCTGCATCCCTGGAAAGATTGCAGTGTCGATCGTATTCCCAATCGGGATATAGAAATCCAACAGTAATAGTTTAAATTTTATTTTGTGTGACGTGGTGGACACTCATCTGAAACACTGGAATGCAATTTTAATGTAATATTTTTACAAAAAATAATGACAAATTAACTTTCTAGTCAAATCCTCAGCTGCAGTGACGTCAACGTGTGACAGTACAAGCGAGTTCAGACGGGCTTCGGCTTTGTAAATGGTTGTTAGTTGATGCCATTGGGTATGTGAGGTTTGGATTGCAATGTAGGTCAGGAGAGGCGAGGTAACGCCGAGTTGGACAGTTGGTCACTGCAAAATTGATCATTATTCATTGAAACATCGTTAAAAAGTATCAGTACAAAGCTGTACATGAAAAATAATGATATGCCAAGGTTCCGTTACTTCCGTTCTTGTACAGATTCCACAGATGAATGTAATAACATTTTTGTTAACAGATATTAGATTCCGAACCAAATTTAAACAGTAATTTATAAATAGAAATGAAAGTACAGTCAGAAGCAAAAGTAGCAAATTTGAGCCAAGCACGCATAGCATTTTCTGCTGCTGAACAATTTTATTCCCGTGCTCTCTTTCTCCCAGCAATATAACTACGATCCAATAATTAAAGCCTCAGCCAATGAAAACTCTGAATATTCCCGATCCTTTCCGATTTGTATTTTTAACAATACGAATCTTTGCCTCGAGTCCGTAGTTCGGGGAGTTTTTTGTTTCCCTGTTTCATACTCCGCTTTATCTGAATAAATCAGCTATCAATGCTATTCAAAGTTGCCTACGTTTGGTTATTTGATCCATTGTTTAATTAAGGTCAATTTACAATCCATAATTTTAACGACTTACAACGAGCAACATCGTGCTCGATTCAAGTGTCTGTCACTTAATAACTATTTGGATAGGAAAATAGTCATTTTATGTACAAAGATATGATAAATTTTATGCCGCTATTGTAAGTTGGTTTTTATATCAAGTTTTATTGCTGACTATATGACAATGAATATGCCTCGATCTATGTCTGTATCTATATCTGTCGATCTGTGTTAGTCAAGAGGTGTTCGGAAAACTGGAAAAAAGATGTATGGCTATCTTGTGGTTCGTTACTAGCATCTCACACATCGACAAATTCAGTGTTTAACTTCGATTACATGCTTAGTTCATTAATTTAGTTTCGCTTTTGAATATTTCTATAAAGTTTCTAAACGACATATGACTCTAGGGAATTCTGACCAAATTCCGCTTTTGTATTTTGAGGATATTACAAGTCCCAGGTTATTTAGTCGGAGCTAGCCATTTACGAGTATTAGTATCCTGAGCTGGCCAAGGGATTTACCAGCCAATAGGTGGATGGGAAGTATGGAAAATTAATACATACCTAAGGTTCCATTCACAGCAGCTGAAAGGTGATTAAACTCTAGATTATTAATAAAGTTTTGTAATAACTTTAAGGTCGCGCTTGAATAATTGATTATGCCTTCGGGTGAATTGAACTGATAGGATGGAATTAAATATAGAAGAACCAAAAATATGTTCCCCACATTATTTCAAGCTGAACCTATTTGTATTTAAACACACTAATCGTTATAATTTCCCATTATCTCACAAACATGAGTTTGACGAGCTCATTGGCGATAAACTGTGAATTGTGACAGTGAATGGGCGACCACATTACCGCAATGAAATTATCCTCATTTCCTGTAAATCTAACAGTGCTAATAATTAATTTACTTGACGGTCATCGTTCAGTGTTTTTATTTTATCTTGAAAGATGTGTCTCCAAAGCGGGGTCATTGGAATAGAGAGTGAGAAACGAGAAACCTTTGCCCAAAAGGGGGTTCCTACGTCGAATTGAATTATTTTTGTAGACTTAGCAACTATTGGCATCAACGACCATTACTGATAGACAGACTTTTGCCATAAACTTTGTCTCCTCATTACTTCTGTGCGCAAACTATGCACCTTAAAATAAAACACTGCCACAGTAATCCTACCACTAATTTAAAGTATTTATTATGTTTCCATGAAACTTTAGCAAATGCAGTAAATAATGTAATCCTATTAAGAACTGACCGGTCAACTGTGTAGCTTATAAGTTTGGAGTAAAGCTGATAACGCAACTGTTAGAAAATGATATCAAAATAAATAATAAATGTGCTCCTACTGCCATCTAGTGTCCCTTTCGAACATATTTAATACTAGCTGTGCCCCGCGGTGTTACCCGCTCATCCCACGGGAACACTACATTTATTCGGGATGAAAAGTATCCTATGTCCTTCCCCGGGACTGAAACTATCTATATACCAAATTTCATCTAAATCGGTTCAGCGGTTTAAGCGTGAAGAGGTAACAGACAGACAGACAGACAGACAGACACACTTTCGCATTTATAATATTAAGTATGGATATTGTCTGTACATTTTCTAATCTGTGCAATAAAGTTACCGTTACTTGGTCAACCGACGTTCTTGAGTTTTATTAGGTTATCGGCCCAGTCCCGAAATTAATTCCAAAGTAATAGTTATTGTTAGTATTTTCGTGTGCAGTGTTTAAAAATGAGTTCAAATTTTCTTGCGAATGTACCGAGGCTTAAAGGTCGCGAGAACTACGACGATTGGGCGTTCGCAGTAGAAAACTTGCTGATACTCGAAGGCGTCGATAAATACAAAGGAAGAATCTCCTAGTACTTCTGGAGGAACAGTAGACGCGGCAGATGCGAAAACACGGGCGAAAGTGATTTTGACGACAGATTCATTGTTCGCGCCTGCGCGAACCTACGCGTCATCAGGCGGGCGAGGGGGTGCTCCCCACCGCCAGCCACAGCGAGTCGCCGGCGCAGCCGCGGCTCCTTCTATTCGCCCACGGTCTCCGGACCACACACACGCGTCCATCAACCTATTTGTACCTTTATATCTTTTGTAACTTAATTAAATAAGTCTTAACGTGGCTTCTTTTTTGATCATTTTCCACAACCTTATGTACTCCCTCTCCCTCCCTCTCGCCGTGTCTCTCGATATTTCAAAAGCCTTTGACAGGGTCTGGCACGCAAGCCTGGTGGGAAAGCTTCCAGCGTATGGGGTCCCTGAAGGTCTCTGCAAATGGATTGCTGATTTCCTGAGTGAGCGTTCGATCCGAGTAGTCCTTGATGGCTACACTTCGGATCCCAGGGCTATTGACGCCGGTGTTCCTCAGGGGTCTGTTCTGTCTGCAACTCTCTTTCTGCTGCATATTAACGACATGCTTATGCCCGGTACCTATGGGTATGCTGATGACAGCACAGTTGTTGACAGATACACATCCAGCGCAAATTCCAAGAGGGACGAAATCCAGTCTTGTCGAGAGGCGATGGTGGATCGATTGAACCAAACTCTCGTGGCAGTGTCCGAATGGGGAGATGCCAATTTAGTTGGATTCAATGCCACCAAGACTCAGGCGTGTCTGTTTTCCGCTAAACGGAGTCCCTTTGACCTGACTCCCACTTTCCAAGGTGTATCCGTTCCGATTTCAGACCACCTAGAGCTTCTTGGGATGACCTTATCATCCAACCTGAACTTCGGCCAATACATTGAATCCTTGGCTACAACTGCAGCAAAAAAACTTGGGATCCTATCTAAGGTGAGGCGGTACTTCACGCCGAGACAGCTGCTTCAATTATATCAGGCGCAAGTCCGATCATGCATGGAGTACTGCTGCCATCTTTGGGATGGGTCCGCCAAATACCAACTGGCCGCCTTGGATTCAATTGACAAACGTGCGAAGAAGCTCATTGGCGACCCTGCCTTAGTTCAGGAAAAGCTGCAAAACCTCGAACACCGCAGGAAAGTCGCCTGTTTATCGATTTTCTACCGGATACACTTTGGTGAGTGTGCACTAGGACTGCATGAATTAATTCCACCGTCTCCGTTCAGACAATACAGTACTCGGCGCGGACTTGGATTCCACCCTTATGTTGTCGATATACCACTGATTCGTACGAAACGCTTTGCGTCTACTTTCCTTATGAGGACAGCTAAGGAATGGAACTCTCTTCCTGCGCACCTGTTTCCTGAAAAATATAACTTGGATCTCTTCCAGTCGAGAGTGAATAGGCATCTTCTAGCCAAGCATGCTCCATCTTAGGCCTTATTGTCACTTAACATCAGGTGCAATCGAGGTTAAATGCATGGCTATTTTGAATAAAAAAAAAAAAAAAAAAACTCCCGTACATAATTTGGCGCCCCCGGGTGGGCGCGAAGCATCTCCACATCGAAAAAATAGCTAAATTTACGACGCGCCACGCCACGTTACGCCGCGCCACGCCACGCCACATCGCGCCACACCTCCATAATCGTCACCGAAGATTTCCGGGCGTCGCTTCTATCTATCAACTGCAACGGGACCATTCAATCCTAGCTGTGGAAGCCGGGATTCACCGAAAAATTGGAGGAGACAGCGAGTTTTGTTTCGCTGCGCAAGTAACGGGACAAGGTACCACGCTGGCCGGCAACGGACACTGCGCCGCGCGCTTCGGACATCATAACAAGGAGAGTGCCGTGAGCTTACCCATCTATTTCCTTCTTGATCATACAATGGCGATAGCACTTCTTTTTACCGTGTGTGACTTCTTAAATTTATATTAGACTATAAATGCATCATCTTATCAGTGAACATCTTTCTTCTTAAAGCATCTTACATGATATATAAATGACCATAAAATAGCATTTGAACACCCATTTTCTTCATATAAATGCTACCTCGCTTCTTGAGCTATTGGCACAAAGACATGTGCTTAATGGCGGAACTTCTATAGAGGTAGCTACATGCATCTTAATTTATCACGCGTTTTTTTACAGCATCTGCACCCCAGCATATAATTAATGCCTTTATTTTCCATTAAAATGTTTTGCGCCACTATTATTTTCACGCTGCCCATGTAAAATTATTCACTTCTGCCTGCCAATTCTACGCCGTCTTCTTGCATATACTCATTCCCCTACTTTTTCGAAAATTTTGAGTTTTGTTCGTAACTTACTTACCTACCTAATCTTTTGCATCAACTTTAATTTGCCAATTCTCGCATCATATTTCGCTTCCTGCTTACGCTCGCACTGCAACATTTTTCTTCATACGCATTTCAGTGAGAATCTCGCCCGGCACCGAACCCGGCTCGAGCGTGCCGTGCGTGTGGCCTACGTACCTACACCAGCGCAGCGCTCCGCCGCCACGTGCAGGCCGCGTAGCTGCATTCCTCAGCGCGATAAGGAAACAAAGGAGCGTAAGCCGTTCGCAATTTTATAACTTTAACTTCTAATTTATGATTATAATCTTAACGGATATTTATTCAACTTACTTACCAGCTCAATTTGTTTTTGCTAATTTGTTACTTCATTGATTTCTTTGTTTTACCGGGATATTGCTTAATATAGATAAATTGTTCTAAACATGTCAAAATCTGATACTGAGGCCCCATCGAGGTCTCTGTCACCTTTGTCCATTCCTGTGCCCGCATTAATAGCAAACGATTCGAATTCTAGTCTCAAGGTCAAGCGGAGCTCAATTAAAGGACAGATAACTAAGTTCCACAATTATTTAAGTGGAATTGACAAAGATGACGAGTTAACTACTATTCAAATCAATGAATTAACTTTAAAGTTGAATAAATTCCTGGAAGTTTGCAATAAATTTGAGATCATACAAACTCGTATAGAGGTCCTGAATGAAGGAAACCTCGCGAATGAACTCGCCGAAAGGGACAGTATAGAAGACAGCCTTCATCTTGCTATAGCTACCGCCCAATCTTTGCTTGAATCTTGTAAACCCAAGGAGGCCTCTCGGGTCGCCGCCGACCAAGCTTCCTCCTCACTTTCTTGTTCTGATCATAAATGTCATCATGAATCTTTAGGTTTTAAATTACCATTAATCCAAATACACAAATTCGACGGAACCTTTTTTAAATGGCTAGAATTTCGAGACACTTACGAGTCCCTTATTCATAACAATGTTAGAATACAACCGATACACAAATTTCACTACCTTTGCTCATACCTAGAAGGTGAAGCCGCGCGCGTTATCGCCAACTTGGAGGTATCGGCGCACAACTACTCAGAAGCATGGGCACTTCTATGCGAACGTTACAATAATAATGGGCAACTAATTACTAATCATCTTAACTCTTTATTTAGCATTGAACCATTACAGCGTGAATCAGATAAGGCGCTGAGATATCTCAGTGACCACGTGACCAAGAATTTGCGAGCGTTGAAGACGCTCGGCCAGCCCACTGATCAGTGGGACATGATCATCATACATATGGTGGCAGCAAAGTTAGACCAGGCTACTCGAACCAAATGGGAAGAGCATCGTAATAACTTAGTAGATCTACCTACATTGGACGACTTTAAAAAATTCTTAAAATCGCGTGCAGATGTTTTAGAATCATTGTTTAGATCCAAAAGGGACAAACAACTTAAACCCCAGTTTAAACCAGATATGCCTCTTACCAAATCTTTCATCATTTCAGCTAACGAAAAAACTGCGCGGCCGTGCGTCTTGTGCCAGGGAAAGCATCGTATCTTCGACTGCAAGGTCTTCAATGGCCTGTCAACTGATGAAAAATGGGCTCAGGCTACGAAGCTCAAGCTCTGCTTCAACTGCTTGCGCCCGGACCACGATACAGCACGCTGTCGACTGGGGGGATGTCGCGTATGTAAGAGGCCTCACAACACAGCCTTACACAAACACAACACAAACACAACCACACCTTCTGCTTCTGCCGGCCCCTCTGGCGGCATTAAGAATACTGCTGATAACCCTTCTTCTTCTTCGATCATCATGTCAGCAGTATCCACTTCTGAAGTTCTGTTGTCCACCGCGTTAATTGATATTGTCAATCCGGAAAACAATAGGGTAGAAACGGTTAAAGCAATTTTAGACAGTGGTAGTCAGTCTTCAATAATTACTAGCAGCTTAAAGCGACGTCTTCAACTGACTACCCAGCACTCCAGTGCTAGCATCATAGGTATCGGTGATACACCTCTTAACATTACCCCAGAGCGCTGCTCTGCTCGTTTGAGATCCAAGCAGAGTACATTTGCTCGCGATCATGAATTTCTAGTACTTCCTCGTATAACTGAAACTCTTCCTAAGCATCATATTTCTATAGACCATCTTAATATTCCATCATTTATTAAACTGGCAGACCCCAGTTTTAACTGCCCATCTCAAATTGACGTCCTTTTGGGTGCCGATGTATTCTGGGATCTCATTGGTACCGAGCAGCGCCCTCTAGGGGATAAATTACCGATTCTGCATTGTTCGAAACTAGGCTGGCTCATGGCTGGGCCCATCTCGATTGGAATCAAATCAAGCAAAACAGTATCATGTACCTTCGTCATTAACGATCATGAATGCGACTTAAACTCGCAGCTTCTTAAATTCTGGGAATACGAAGACTTCCCTGCACATCATAAACCCAAACCCATCCTAACTGAAAGTGAAACGCACTTCGTTCAAAACACTACTCGTTTAGAAAACGGTAAATTTTGTGTTAGATTACCTCTTATTGACTCCCCAGACTGCTTAGGGGTGTCATACTTCTTAGCAAAAAGGCGCTTCCTCAGCTTAGAAAAACGTCTAAGTCAGAAACCAGAGCTGAAACGAATGTACTCAGACTTCATAAAAGAATATCGCGATCTAGGACATCTTTCAGAGGCAACAGTCAAAAAACCTCTGAATTCATATTTTTTACCCCATCATGCCGTCGTTAAAGATAACTGAGTCCACTCGTCTTCGTGTGGTTTTTGATGCTAGTGCCCGCACAAAGTCAGGATTCTCTATTAATGACATACAAATGGTAGGTCCGAACATACAAGACTCCTTGTTTAACATCTTATTGAGATTTCGGCATTATAAATACGTCTTATCGGGTGATATAGAAAAGCAATACAGACAGGTAGTTATGAATGAATTAGATCGCGATTTACAATTAATCTTGTGGCGCGAAAATGAATCACTTCCTATAAGAACGCTTAGACTTCAGACTGTAACTTACGGCTTCGCCAGTGCCAGCTTCTTGGCGGCACGATGCTTGTGGCAGCTCGGTGAGGAAACAGCTGATCCATCAATTAAAACAATAATACAGAGCGATTTTTACTGCGATGATTTACTTACCGGAGCAGACACGGAGACTGAACTTGTTAATATTAAACACGCAGTTTCTACGTCTCTTTCTCTAGGCTCTTTTAACCTACGAAAATATAGATCTAACTCCCAGCTTTTAATTGATTCTGAAGTAGAAAATACACATAATGACAGCTTAGTTCTAAGCCAGTCACTTCACACATTAGGATTACTTTGGAATCCTACTTTAGATACGCTTCATTTTAACATTGATGATAGTAGTAATAGTGATTCGTCTAGGATCGTTACTAAGCGCTCCATCCTATCCACAACTTTCAAGGTCTTTGACCCTTTGGGTCTCTTAACTTTGTGTACGGTAAAGCCCAAAATGTTATTACAAAAGCTCTGGTCTCTTCAGATGGACTGGGACCAACCTGTACCCCCACAGATACAACGATCTTGGGAACATTTTATAAACAACATAAAGCACTTAAAGTTTCTCACCATACCTAGGTGCATTTTTGAAGACGGTGAATTAACCTCTGTAATTGAAATACACAGCTTTTGTGACTCATCACAGGCCGCCTACGGTGCCTGTATATACATTAAATCGACATCATTAACTGGTAAACAAACAGTGAACCTTTTATGTGCCAAGTCACGCATTGCCCCGATCAAATCTTGCACCATTCCACGCCTGGAACTGGCAGCAGCACTTCTTGCTAGTCGCCTTACTTCGACAGTAAATAAGTCATTCCGCAAACCTATAGCACGCTGCACATACTGGACTGACTCCAGTGTAGTGTTAGCCTGGATTAATACGTGCCCCTCAAAATTAAAAACTTATGTCTCAAATAGAGTTGCAGCCATTCAAGAGCTCACAGAAAGCTCATCCTGGCGTCATGTACCCACAGCTCACAATCCCGCTGATCTGGCTTCGCGTGGCATTGATCCTCAGCATGTTGAGGCTCAGCAGCTGTGGTGGCATGGACCATCATTTTTGTTAGAGCCCGAAGAAAACTGGCCGGTTCTTGAGAACAATTTTAAAGCTCACGAGTTGCCCGAATTTAAACCTGTCACTTCATTATTGACAAGCGCTAATAATGATTTAGACAACAGCATCATAGATTTTCAAAAATACTCTCATCTCAAAACACTTAAGCACGTAATTGCATATGTACTACGCTTCATTAATATTATATGCAAACGGCAGCACATAAAAGGTCCACTGAGTACAACTGAACTTAAAGATGCTTTGACTGTCTTAGTGAAAACTTCACAACAGCAATCCTTTTCTAAAGAATTAGATGCACTAACGAACAACAAAACATTACGTCCAAGGTCGCACATCACTTCATTGGCACCATTTCTTGACTCTCAGGGAATCCTGAGAGTGGGGGGCAGGCTAGATAAATCTAAATATGATTTTTCTATAAAACATCCTATACTTCTCTGTTCCAAACACACATTTACAAAACTCATCTTTAGTCATGAACAAATACGCCTCTTACATGCGGGACCTCAACTCATGCTGGCCTCCGTGCGCGAGCAGTTCTGGCCCATTGGGGGTAGGGACCTGGCCAGGCGCACGGCTCGGCGCTGCGTCACCTGCACTCGATTTTATGGTAAAACAATGTCTAATATAATGGGCAATCTGCCCTCTTAGCGCATAACGCCTGACTTCCCATTTACGACAGTGGCTATCGACTTTGCTGGACCATTTCTGATCACTGATCGGCGGGGACGTGGCTGTAGGATAACTAAATGTTACCTTTGTCTTTTTATATTTCTTAGATTTAAGTGTGTCCATTTAGAAGCAGTAAGCGAGCTGTCCAAAGACGCTTTTATACTGTCCCTGCGTCGATTCATTTCGCGTAGAGGCAAGCCGAGAGAGATAATATCGGACAATGGTAGAAACTTTATTGCCGGTGCAAAAGAAGTAAACGACTTCTTTAAATAATATTCAGGTCCAATATTAGAGTTTGCAACTGATCATGACATTAAATTTAGATTCACACCGGCTTACGCTCCTAACTTCAACGGCTATGTAGAGGCAGGCATCAAATCGGCTAAATTTCATATCAAGCGCATATTAGGGAACACGCACCTCACTTTTGAGGAGCTATCGTCATTGTTTGCTCAAGTTGAGGCCATCCTCAACAGCCGTCCTCTTTGCCCCCTCTCCTCCTCTCCTAAAGACTACGCTGCGCTCACACCCGGGCACTTTCTCCTTGGCAGATCACTGATGTCGCTCCCGGGCCCGGACCTGACTGAAGCCAACCTCAAAAAACGGGATCGCTTCAAGCTGCTCGAACAAATGAGGCAACATTTCTGGAAGCGCTGGCAGTCTGAGTACGTTATGGAGTTGCAGCAGAGAGCGAAATGGAAGACTCGCTCCAGAGACCTACAACAAGGAGACCTCGTCCTCATAAAGGAAGAAAATCTGCCCCCTTTGCTATGGCGCCTCGGAAGAGTGGTCAAACTTCATCCTGGTGCAGACGGCGTACCACGGGTCGCCGACATCGATACTGCGAGAGGGGTGATCAGACGCGCACTGAACCGCATATGCCTCCTTCATGATTCTTGAAAGCGGAGCTTTCAAGGGCCCCCAGCATGTTCGCGCCTGCGCGAACCTACGCGTCATCAGGCGGGCGAGGGGGTGCTCCCCACCGCCAGCCACAGTGAGTCGCCGGCGCAGCCGCGGCTCCTTCTATTCGCCCACGGTCTCCGGACCACACACACGCGTCCATCAACCTATTTGTACCTTTATATCTTTTGTAACTTAATTAAATAAGTCTTAACGTGGCTTCTTTTTTGATCATTTTCCACAACCTTATGTACTCCCGTACATTCATCTTTATAAGTGCACATAAAGCATGCGAAGACCACGAAGGAATTGTGGACGACTTTGAAGTCATTGTTCGACGATTCAGGATTTTCGAGGAGGATTACTTTGCTTCGTCATTTAATTTCTATAAGGTTAGAAAACAGTGAAAACATGACGGATTATGTGACACAAATAGTTGAGACATCACAGCGATTAACGGGCACAGGATTTGAAATTAATGATCAATGGGTTGGTTCATTAATGCTTGCTGGATTACCAGAACGGTTCATGCCTATGATCATAGCACTCTGGTATTGGAATAACGGCAGATTCGATTAAAACCAAACTGCTCGATATGGAACCAGTTCAAGTGAGTAAAACGGATTGCAATTCAGCATTACTTGCAAGAAATTGGAGTAAGAAGAATAAATGTGGCAACACTAGCAAGCATAGACAACAGACTTCGCAATCATCGCATACGTCAAATTCAACTGTCAAAGCAGCGAAAACAATAACATGTTACAACTGCAAAGAAAACGGTCACTATCGAAATCAATGTCCATTACTGAATGAAAAACGTGAAAAGAAGAAGCAGCCAAACGCTTTCAACGTTGTTTTTCTAAGCGGGAAGTTTACAAAACAAGATTGGTCAACCAAAGTTCTTGAGTTTTATTAGGTTATGGGCCCAGCACGCTTCCACTGCGAACTTAGTTTGTTTTATAATAAAATAATCAAGCAAAATGAAGAGGATTAGATATAACATCTTGAAAATGTATGCAAAAAATAATACACAGAAACCAATTCCTGAAATCCAGTTACATCATAGTGGGCATTCCATCAAAATCAATGTAATATTTTCAGCGTTTATAGCAAATAGAGTAATACACAAATGCAGAGGAGTTTATTGCAAGTGTGTTTCTTATTATTTTAATAATGAAGCACAAATGTATGTCATGCAACGAAACCTTGATTGTTTGTACAGATACCTTTCTATCTTCTTTTATTTTCGTCTAACATGATGTTATCATGCATTTATCAAAACATATCGGATTAACTTCTACAGGATAGTGAAATTCTTTTGCAAGACTCCTATTTAGTTGAATGTATTTATGTACATAAGCTGTCCTGATGTTTGCTTATTAAATATTAACAACTCAAAATTCATAATTAATCCGCGTTTATATTTTCAGTTGTATGAGCAAATGGATCTCAAGGATTCCTCGTGCAGATTAACAAGCGAGGAATCAATAAGATTAATTAGTGTAATTAGCGTTAACACCAATCTCCTTTGTCCCCTATCAGATCATTAATGTGCGCGGAACCCATCTAGATCCCGGTGATATCGGTGCGGGCACAAAGCGAGCGAGCTGTCGGTGTTTTGGTACCGCCATATACCATATCTTCCAGTGTTTGGTGATGGATACTGATTATTTTCTTCAGAGATAAACCCATTAATATAAGACAATGGCCTTTAGAAATTGTTGCAATTTTGTGCCCTAACTAAAAGACTCGAACGAAACTAGCTTCCAAAAATATTGATCGCTTATTGAATAATTAACCCTCACCTTAGACAGAAAATACAAAATAAATGAAAATCAAATGTAACGCCAACAGCCTATGAATGCTAATAATAACGAAGTAGCTGCTCCTTATGAGACGCTTATTTAACAAGTTGGTCAAAAATCCTACTAATTAAATTATGATCAGGAACATAACCACAAAGTTAGGCATTCGATATTGCCAGAGACCCAATCATTTGTTTGAATTGAAGCTCAAATCGAAGTTTTCACCAAACATAACTGAGAATCTCAACAGACAAGCCTTTCGGTAAAAAAAAACGCATTTACATCGCACAATCTGTTTGGGAGCTAGGACGCCACAGTCAGACATATAGACAACATATTACACTTCTAACACCATTATTTTTTGTCGAGGGTTAAATACAGCACATCACCATCTTATCACATCCATAAGCTAATAGTGTAACGTTATATGTGGGGTTGTATGGCACTTATACAGGGTGTAATCGTTAAGTGTAGCCAGGCGATAATTCCGTATATATAGCAGATATCAGAAAACTTTAAATTGACATCGAAAGTGAGTTACCCAAGGAGTAAAATTACATTACTTAATAACTTTTTTAAATAAAAGCAAAAACATCCGAAATATTAACTTTAAACTCTCCCATACATTTAATACGAGTACGACGACTTACAGTACAGCCACCAAGAATGACGGCGTCGCAAGAGAAAAATCTGCTTGAGATTCATTATTTGCACTAATAAACTGTACCTTATAAAATAATAAAACTACCGTTTATGAAAATAATAAATGCAACATTTATTTTTTAAGATAGTAGCTGATTTTTTATTTACTTCTGTTGGTCGAAGTGACGCTCTTCCTGTGCGATACATTGACGGGCCCTTACGTCTACACTCTACGCTGAACGAATGCACAGCCTAGAAAAACCAAAAGAATCGCGCCTTGCCATTGCATTAATTACACCGCAAATTTAAAGAAAAAATAATTTAGAAACGTCAATGTATCGTACAGGAAGGGCGTCACTTCGAGCAAATGAAGTAAAGAAAAAATATACTTCCTTAAAAAATAAATGCTACATTTATTATTTTATAAACGGTACTTTTATTATTTCAGTACAGTTTATTCGTGCAAATAATTAATCTCACGCAGTTTTTTCTCCTACGACGCCGACGTTCTTGGAGGCTGTAAGTCGTCGTACTAAATGTATGAGAGGGTTTGAAGTTAATATTTGGGATATTTCTGCTTTTATTTAAAAAAAGTTATTAATGTAATTTTACTACGCTACAGTATAAAACTATGGGGACACAGTTATAAATATAATGTCCAAGCTGCCTTTGTAGCACAGAAAAGGGCGATAAGAATAATGGCCAAAATATCTCAACAGACATCTTGTAGGTCATACTTTAAAGACTACAAAATCCTTATTGTTCCGTGTTTATACATTTTGGTAGTACTGACTGATCTAGTGAAACATTTCAATAATATAGAGACACTAGAGCAGAGGGAAAAGCGTTTAGCAACAAGACGGAAGGATTTACCGCAAACTCTTGACACTAGGCTCAATGTTGTCAAGCACACGGCAGTCTATCAGGGCATTACATTATTCAATAAGTTACCAACTGAGCTGAAGTCAGTAACAAATAGCTTCATGTTTAAAAATAAATTGAAAGCATTCTTGCTGGAAAAGTGCTTCTACCCAGTTGAGGAATATTATGATCAAGCCTGAAGTACATTTACGTTTGTTCCCTAAATTTATGTTTACATTGATCTTTAAAAATGTGATAATTTGAATTTGTGAGTATTGACAATTACTATTAATTAGATAATTTTGTATATGTTTATTAATATTCACTCATTTAATCATGATTATTATTGTTTTGACTGTATTTAATTTATTTATTTCAAGTTAGATTACTCAATATTATGATGTAGATTAATGACATTATTTCATATTCTGATGATTATTATTATTATTTAATGGGACTGTTATTTTTAACTTACTTTATTATAATTGTATTGACTTTGATTTGAACATTTTGAGATTTTTGATTATTTATATCAATTATTTTAACTGTGTTAAACCTAATGTTGTATTTATATGCATTTCATACACAACTCTGTTGTTCATGAATAAACGATTGAATTGAACTCATTGGGTAACCTCTTTCGATATCAATTTGAAGTTTTCTGATATCTGCTATATTTACGGAATTATCACCTCGCTACACTTAACGATTACACCCTGTATATTATGGTACGGTATTACGTAGAAGTAGGAGGATGCTTATTGGCTTGATGCTTATTTAAAATGGAGGCGTATTGGTATGGCTAAGGACGCGATGACCCGACTGAATGTCATCTGGAAGAAGAGAGGTATAACCATCACCACCAAGACCCGGCTAGTACGCGCTTTAGTATTCCCCATATTTCTCTATGGCGTAGAAACATAGACGACTCGAGCTCGAGAAAGGCAAAGGATCGATGCATTCGAGATGTGGTGCTGAAGGCGTATGCTGAGGATACCCTGAACCGCCATGCGCACCAATGTGTCGATCCTTTCCCAGCTTCGTGTCCAAACCCGCCTATCCACAATCTGCCAGCAGCGTATATTGACCTACTTCGGCCACATAATGAGGAGGGAAGATGAAAGCCTTGAAAAGCTGATCATTGTTGGGAACACGGAGGGCAAACGAGCCCGGGGACGGTCCCCAACCAGATGGACCGATCAAGTGAAGGGCCCTTCCTCAACCAAGTTTTGCTCGGTCATCAGAGACGCGATGAACAGGCACCGGTGGAGGCAGATCATCAAAACTAGGTGTAGAGCATCCATATCCACCGATGACCACGATCCTCAGTCATGAGGGAGCGACCACAGAGAGAGAGAGAGGAGGATGCTATGGAAATCATCTGAGATAGATACTTGCCACACAAAACTAGATGCGATCTCATGTGTACGTCTCTAGCTATAAAACATTCCGTATTCGAGAATTAATGCTGTTTGTATTCCAGTGATAAAATTATTGTGGGAGAAAATTTTATTGATGACAATTTTAATAAACAATCCAAAGACAGTGTCCCATCTTCTTTGCTCTCAAGTGTAGTTAGGTTTTAAGACATGATCGATATCAATTTATTTGTTTTGTTTCCTTTTGTAAACTTTTATTGGTGTGCAATAAGGTACAGTTTTAATTGTTGTTGTAATAAAGTGAATTGTTGTATTGTATCAAGGGGGTAGCGCTACGTGAATAACTAAAACTGTTAAATTAAAATAAAAATCTCAAAAGAAAAATAAAGTAGGTAAGCGCTAACTCAGCAAAGAGTCCTCCAACGCACCTCACTCCTCCGCCAACCGGAGACCGGCAAAAGACAACTCCCCAGCTCAAGTTGAATAAAAACTGGAAACTTAAATGAAGTTTCTAGCGAGTCCCGTTGAACCCCGGTTATTTCAGTTACTTTAATTATTGTCGCAGTCCGTTAATACAAGAACAGTCGTTTAGCTCACTACGAGCTGTTAGCTTTAACTTCGACGTGCATTTAAATAACTTTCTACTAGGATTAACGTCTTTCACTATGGATTCTTCAAAGGATGAGGTGATTTCGTTTGAAAACTGTATAGTTTTCAGTCGTTATTATTTCCAATGGTAGCTCGGTAAATATATTTAACTGCCCTGTTTTAATATAAATACGCTTTATAAAATCATTGTTGTAAAAGTAAACCTAAGAAGTTATGATGTATGGTAAACGATAAGTTTTTAATTTCATTAAGACCAGTTGTAATTTAATAGTAGATAGATTGTTTATAACTCGGCAATGTAACTGATCTTAAATAATAAGTACAACCCGGTTACAATATCTGTGGACCTGGCGTCGATGACGTCACGTCGGCGCTCTGGTACGGTGCGCGACGCGACGGGGCGAGCGCGGGTAGGTAAAAGGGTAGGGGGAGGGGCTTCACATTCCAGCGAGGTCCACAGATATTTTAACCGTGTTGTAATACTGTATTTCCTCTTTTCACATCATACACGTTTCGAATATAAATTAATCTATCCGCTCTGTCACCCGCAGCGTCCGGGTCACGATTTCATGTTTTCGATTTCTTCGTCTGTACGTGAAAAGCGAGTAGTGTTCCGTGCCGTAATTTAAGTTAATCTTTATCGGTATTTATATTCATGTTGATAGTTATGCAGAACATAATAAGAATTTGGCAGTCCGAAAAATAAACTAAGACTAAGTTTTCCAAGGTATATAGATGACTATACACTTTTTCAAAAAATCACTCGGAATTCTCGGTCGAATACCTAATGTGCTCTAATTTCTGTACTGTATCTGTTCAGGTTTCCAAATGGTGCATTAAAGTATTGCCAAAGGTAGGATGATTTACAACAAATAAACCTCTCATAGATTTTGCATGACGATGCTGGGGCATGGACCCATACATAATAATGCAATCCATCGTATAACTGAGGTGTACTTATTGTGTAATTAGAGTACATCCCTGAAGAAGCTAGATCACTGAAGTTGTAATGAATGCTTATAAAGACTATCTGCTAAATAAATACATCCTGGGAACGCGCGCCAACTTGTACTGAATGCATGAGCTAAGAACTTCAACTCTAGAGTTATCCTGAGTCACGGGACCACCAATCGTAACGATGCTAAGCCCTAAACTAAAGGAACGGGTCCTTGTCCTTCGCCTGCTTCACCCTCGCCACTAAACTCTACTCCTACAACGAAGCCCTAAGGAAACCCTACAACAATTACCTAAGAATATCTTAACAGCAGCTCCCAGTCTTCTATATCCTACAACTAAACAAATCTGAATATGAAAGGATCTTTATAACAATTTGAGCTTGAACATTTCTTAAAACTAATGGCCAAAATGTGATCTGTATAGGTGTGATTCGTCTAGGGCAGGATCTAACGTTGTTGTAGCAACTCAGTTTCTTTTAGGAGATCAGCCGTGATGTGCCGCTAAGTACCTTCAAACCTATACTACTATGCATTTTTGTTAATTGAACCTAATAAAATTGTAATCTGTTTCTTTTTTTTAACCCTAGCTTCTATCCTCAAAATATAAATATAATGTTTCCTGTGTAGTCTAGCCTTCAAAAATATCTACAGTTCTTATAACATGATTCAGTATGGGATATTCTACTCTTATTAAATATTATTTCTATATGAAATATAAACTCATTCAGTCCACAAGTAAGTTATAGATATATTAGATTACTCTATGTAACAATAAAGGTAAATATATGAGTCAAAACCAAATATTATTAGATTTCTGAGATGAAATATAATTTAGACTGTTTTCTTGGAATTGCATGTCTGTTCCAGGAATGTTTAGTAGACAAGTAATTTTGTACTTTATGAAACTACACTTCATAACTAATCGATAAATAGATTGAAGTTACTGAAACTATAAGATTCTATTACAAATTTAATGAATATTAAGTTTTCATGTTCGACCAAATTAAATAATTTTAGTATGATAAATTAATATGGAATAATGGTATGGATTTCATACTTTTAGTAAGTTCCAGTATGATATTCTAAAGTAGACTAGGTCTAAACAAGAAGTAATTGGTTGGTGAATAGAATTCTGAGTATTATTGAAATCCTTCGACCGCATACAAAATATTATCATTTGGCTGTGTTATTCTAGTAATGCTATCATCTCATTCTCCCAAAAATATTTAGTTTTGTATAAATAATGGCGGCTACCAGACGTGAGCAATCGGATAAGGACATGGTTACTTCACATATAAATTGGGGTAATATCGTTCTTTGAAAATTAAAACAATTCATCTTTTGTATTTGTTCGGTGTGTTATTTTAAATATCACCAAAACCCATGTCCCTGGATGCCGTATGATTGCTAATTATAATCTTTTAATGGCCTTCAGGCTCTTTTAGAGAAAAAGATCTCTCTCAAATCTATTCTGAGACTATGAAACTTTACTATGTATATTTGTTATTAAACAACACGATTTCCCTTCACTCGTGGACTAAATGAATTCCCATTCCATTCATTATAAGCAAATGAGTTGTAGAAGTTGGTTTTTCGTTTGATCATACTCGTAAATGTCATACATCCTTGAAATTATGAAGACTATTGTGTCCAACCGAAGTATCTTTCAACTCTCGACTGACTTATTTTGATAAAGGAAATTCATCACAACCCTTGTGATATTAATTAATTAAGTTCTGAGATCTGAATTGTATAAACAAGGACATACAACTTTCGTTTTGTTGCTTAACGTCCTAGGCCATTCTTAGCAATCTACACTCCAGACACCAGATCCAGCAAAAGGAATGATTTGTTTTCTATTTCTAGACATACTACACAACAATCTACCATAGAATTTCCTCATCAACACTGGAGCATATTATCTACAATCCCTTTTTATTTATTGTAGGGATAAACGAAATGAAATTCATCTCATTTTTCATGTGATTTGACTAGTGACAGTGACAGTAATGAATTTTCTCGCTTTAGTATTGCCATCTCAATATAACAGTTGTAAGTAATATAAGAGCATTACTTTACCAAATCTTAAAACATAATCGATAAAAAAAATAGTTTAACTAAAAGTTCCTACAAATCTCGACGTAAAATTAACGGTTCTAAATATTACTTTACCAAATCTTAAAACATAATCGATAAAAAAAATAGTTTAACTAAAAGTTCCTACAAATCTCGACGTAAAATTAACGGTTCTAAATATTTGTTCGGTGACACCAGATCCAGCAAAAGGAATGATTTGTTTTCTATTTCTAGACATACTACACAACAATCTACCATAGAATTTCCTCATCAACACTGGAGCATATTATCTACAATCCCTTTTTATTTATTGTAGGGATAAACGAAATGAAATTCATCTCATTTTTCATGTGATTTGACTAGTGACAGTGACAGTAATGACTTTTCTCGCTTTAGTATTGCCATCTCAATATAACAGTTGTAAGTAATATAAGAGCATTACTTTACCAAATCTTAAAACATAATCGATAAAAAAAATAGTTTAACTAAAAGTTCCTACAAATCTCGACGTAAAATTAACGGTTCTAAATATTACTTTACCAAATCTTAAAACATAATCGATAAAAAAAATAGTTTAACTAAAAGTTCCTACAAATCTCGACGTAAAATTAACGGTTCTAAATATTTGTTCGGTGGTTGCTCTATTCCCATTCTTTATAAACTAATACAAGATTTTGTTTTTCACTACTGACATCCCGAGTCAGAAATCAGCTGTTTGTATCTATTATACCAGACGAGATTAAAATAATTTGAATAAATGTTATGTTAGTTAATGATGAATGGCCGATTGCTCGGAGGAGAAAAAAAAACCCCGTTCTAATATTCCTACTGGAGTGTACCTATCCCCATACCCCCATTTGCCCTAACTAGCACCACCAATACTAGAGGCCTAAACCTCACATTTACATTTAAACGTGTATGGAACCTAGGTAAGCTAAACTATAAATTCGGGAGATTAACCCGAGGTTGGACTAGAATCAGTGTAAGTGGGTCCCCCCTTGCGTGGCTAAGACACCGGAAACGCAGAGTAACCCGCCCTAATATGTGTATATAAAGCAGACATATAAATATATAAGTATATGAGACCGAACATGGAGGTCCATTTGGCTTCGGCAAGCGCGGAAAGGCCCGCATGTCCATCACGTGTGGTCCTTGCTTCCACCAAACAAAACTATCCACATTCGTAGGCTATTCACTGCACTTATATATGGCTAGTGCCC
Organism: Apotomis turbidana; assembly: GCA_905147355.2. Taxonomy (NCBI): domain Eukaryota; kingdom Metazoa; phylum Arthropoda; class Insecta; order Lepidoptera; family Tortricidae; genus Apotomis; species Apotomis turbidana. The sequence goes on from LR990283.1 coordinate 569,243, forward strand.
GAGCTGCCTAACTCGGGTAAAACTAGAAGAGTCTGAAAGATATTCGTTTAACAGCCGCAAGGTTAAATATCTTTCACCTGGCAACCATGTACCAAAACACTATTTCTGGCATGTAATTAAGCTTGATAGCCATAAAACAACAAAATCCCACAATATTTCAATAACTAATTATAGATCAGAAAAATAATGTAATTCCAACAGAAATTCCCCTTAGAATTAAATTTAATACCTTATTGCCAAACAACAGTGTTACCCAGTCGAAGTCGCAAGAAAGAATGAATCCCATCCTTCAATTCCCCTCCGTATTTATACTTAGCTGTGGACAAAGTGGACAAAGTGGACATAGTGGACATAGTGGACATAGTGGACAAAGTGGACAGTGGACAAAGTGGACAAAGTGGACATTCTCACAATTTTGATCATTACGCAGTAAATAAAGCTCAATTCTTCCGTTGGTAAATTTTTGTGAATAGTAATTTGCTATTTTAAAAAGGTAGGATGCTTAGTTATTGGAATATTTTTACTTGCTTTCGTAAACATTCATACTGCTAATTCTTTTAGGCATTTGTATTGTATTATAATTATTAAGTGATGATTCTAGCATTTAGATGGCGAAATATGAATTTTTGAATGTTAGATTATAAAATAATAATACTTATATACGGATTTGCTATATACGAGTTAATGTTAATTAAATTTGTATACGTATTAAGTTATAAATGATTTTTATGTATTGACGTGTAATATTGAGAATATTATAAATAAATGAATATGAATGAATATGATGCCAATGTGTTGGGAACCCGACGATGAAAATGATGATGTGAGTCTTACGATGGCGAGCACATGACGAGAACATGTGAATCGCTACAAAGTGTGCCTTTAGAAACGTAAAATTTAGCCGCTGACTCGTTCCGGGCCAGATTTTTTATGTTTTATTTATATCCGAGAAGAGATATCATCGATTAGACGCCCCAGAGGCCCAGCGCGGGCGTGGGAACGACATAAAGTTCGGGTGTGATTTTTACGTGACTCGAACAGTAATAAAACGTAGGGTGCACATAAAATATTGTGTTAGGACAGGATAACTTTATTACCGGAGGCATTCGGCAGGGCGGGTGCAACTATCCGAGAGTAACAGGACAGTATGGTTACAGTTGTTTTCTGAAGGACTTTCTGTTTGGATTGTGTTAGGAAGAGTTCCTTTATGATGGAAATCACTTAACCATTGCCATTAATGAACCATATTACATAGTCTATAAAAAAACAGTATTAAACAAACTTCAACGTACCCATAATTTTACATTGAGTTTTCTCTAACATAATGAAACACACTTTCTTCAAGAGATACACTTTCTTTAGAACCTGGTTTTGGGTTGATATCTAATCTGAAACATTGGCAAAATCACTCAAAGCTGAGTTATTTATTTAAAATTTATTGCACAATATAAAAATGAACAAAATGGCGGACTTTATGCGGCGAGCGATGCGGTGGGAGTTCAGTGAAGTGCCATAAAAGAGATCAGTGTTTTTTTGTAAATAATAAATGAAACCTATTTAAAATTACCTAATGACTGCCATATATATGCACGCTTCGCTGAAATCCTTTTGTCCTCATCACAGGCCGTACCCTCTGTACAATCAGTGTAATAGTAACACAATTAGATTTCCTGCGAGAAGCGACATATAATTTCCCAAATCGAATTAACTAAATTGCTCGTAAAGGTTGGGTCGATATTATATGTCTGGAGCAGCACAGTCTAGATTGTCAGATGGTATTATAGACATTATAGTCTAGGCCCTAGGGCGAGAGTATCGCGGGTAGAAACAACGCATTATTGAATCACGCAAATTAAACTGCCTTGTTGTTGAAGGTTGTTATTGAGTTTGTAACTATTGATTTTGAAGTAATTGTATTATGAACAATCTGAGATAGAAATATTCACGCGAAAACAAAAATATGAACAATTTATTGCTTTAAAAGAGATTCAAGCTCGTAGGTTCGTAGAGTCGCAGAGATACCCCTTTGGGTCAACAGGGTTCTGTTTGTTTTTAGGGTTCCGTACCCAAAGGGTAATAAAGAACCCAAACTCGGTAGGATTGCTTTTTCTATTATATAGTTCCTATGGCCACCTTACGGCTCCATCATCAGATCAGCCCCATGGTACCATATTATTGTATTGTCATCAAAGTTAAGTAGGTAAGTATGCAAAATTTCAGCTCAATCGGATGACGATATCTGCTTCAAAATTGAGTTGCAAGATTTCACCCGAACAAACATACTTAGATACATACATACATACATACATTGCAAGTTAAATAAAAGCTTCTAAAAACGGGACCCTATTACTGAGACTTCGCTGTCCGTCCGTCCGTCCGTCTGTTACCAGGCTGTATCTCAAGAAAGGTGATAGCTAGACACTTGAAATTTTCACAGATGATGTATTTCTGTTGCCGCTATAGCAAAAAATACTATTCATGATAAAACAATTATAATTAAGGGGCAAACAAAAACAATAATAAAAAATAGGGCTTTTTGCATGATATTTCGTTCAACGGGAATTTTGACATGAACCGTTATAGGTAGACAGTTGAAATTTTCACAGAATGTATGTTTTTGTTACCGCTATAACAATAAATAATAAAAAAAAAATAAGTAAAAATTAAAGGAGCAACCCATACAAAGAACGTGTTTTTTGTTCAATATTAGTACGGAACCCTTAGTGCGCGAGTCCGACTCGCACTTGACCGGTTTTTTCATATCTTATCCTCTCTAAAGCGAAAGATACAAACATCTACGTGTATCTACTAAAACTACGAGACCCGAATGAAAAAATTCAGTGTTTAACTAAGAAAACTTGTTTCCCAAATTAAACAAGCAAATTACGCTGCAAGTGCCGTACGACTGAGCTCGGGTCCCGCATAGCTGGAGAGACAGACGTCGTTAACGTTACCTTGTGACATGAAGTAACACACTATAAGGCCTACACCACAAAACGCGCACAAAATAAGTATGTTAAAAATCATATGGGCAGTCCGGGCCTATTGTCGTTTATATAATGTACAGTCTTGAAATATTTAGAAAAAAAAACCTTAATCATTGAAAAATATATTTTTTTCAAAATACAGGGTGTAACCGACAGCGTACGGAAAAAGAAAACTGTAGTTTTAGACCATAATCACGAACTGAAAACGAGTGTTCATTTTCTCGGAAAACTCAAGGATAAGATTTTCCAAAATAAATTATAAAACTCGGCGCGCAATGTATTGCGTCCAATTCTCTCGGGTGCAGACGCGCGGGGAGGGGAGCACGCGGCAAGCGGCGCTCCCCACTCCACTCACGCGTCAGCGCAAAACATACCGTCACGCCAATGCGCATCGAATGACATGAATGAATGCAACCACAAAAACAACGCAACCACAGTTCACAACTAGTATGTAGTACCTAACACCAATAACAACTGACCGATAAATTAAAACAGTCTAACAAGATTATTTTCATTCAAGCAAGTAAAGCAAATAAAATGTGCGGGAAGGTAAACATTCATGCGGGTAGGTAATTAAAACAGAGCGAGCGCACTGGCCTGGCGGATCAATGACCGGCCAGTACCGTTATCTTTCCCTCTCCACGCACTCTGTTTTGTACCGTAATGCTTACATAATACTGTTTGTGATACATTGCGTGTTTTGCGGAAAATGCTATTTTCATGCGATTTTTCATGAAAAATTGTTACCGGTAGAGTTCGATTAACGGAAAAATAAAGAAAAAATGAAAACTGGCGAGGAAAATTTGTGAATTTTCTCAAAGAAATTTCCAAGATTTTCCAGCCCAGAATAATGGTCTGAAGCCATGGTTTCAGTTTTCGGTACACCGTCGGTTACACCCTGTATATATTTTTTTCAATGAATTAAGTAAAAAAATATATAATTATATATTATATTTTTGCTCAGGCCGTCTCCTTATTTATATCTTTAAAAGATACAGACATTTACTTTATATATACACGGTGTAACCGACAGCGTACCGAAAACGAAAACTGTAGTTTTAGACCATAATCACGAACTGAAAACGAGTGTTCATTTTCTCGCAAAACTCAAGGATAAGTTTTTTCAAAATAAATTATAAAACTCGGCGTGCAATGTATTGCGTCCAATTCTCTCGGGTGCAGACGCGCGGGGAGGGGAGCACGCGGCAAGCGGCGCTCCCCACTCCACTCATGCGTCAGCGCAAAACATACCGTTACGCCAATGCGCATCGAATGACATGAATGAATGCAACCACAAAAACAACGCAACCACAGTTCACAACTAGTATGTAGTACCTAACACCAATAACAACTGACCGATAAATTTAAACAGTCTAACAAATTTATTTTCATTCAAGCAAGTAAAGCAAATAAAATGTGCGGGTAGGTAAACATTAATCGTGCGTCTGTCCGTAACGGCCAACGGGCGCGTACTGGCCTGGCGGATCAATGACCGGCCAGTACCGTTATCTGTCCCACTCCACGCGCTTACATAATACTGTTTATGATACGTTGCGTGTTTTGCGGAAAATGCTATTTTCATGCGATTTTTCATGAAAAATTGTTACCGGTAGAGTTCGATTAACGGAAAAACAAAGAAAAAATTAAAACTTGCGAGGTAAATTTGTGAATTTTCGCAAAGAAATTGCCACGATTTTCCAGTCCAGAATAATGGTCTGAAGCCATGGTTTCAGTTTTCGGTACACCGTCGGTTACACCCTGTATATCTTTAAAAGATGCAGACAAATATCTTATCTCCAAATCTTTTCTTTTTGCTGCGAAAAAAACATTCTATTTTATCAAAATATTTCAAGATTATAAATTTGTCCTCATTTATATGGCGTGTCATGATTTTATTTTATCGTTTCACGATAGTACTCGATGAGGTAGGTTTCCCGACGACCACCCTCGGTCTACCAATGAGTCGACCGCAGTAATCAGCCAGAAGTTGTCATGCTGCAAGCTCCCCAGCGCGGGCGCCGTAAGTTCCCCCCAGCCGTAAGTGCCTCAACTTAACCTTCTGCACGTCGAGTTTGTCGCTCAATCGAGTGCAGCGACTTTATAACTTCATTTATACTTTCATTTCATCTTTCTGTCTCAGTTTCTCACTGGGATTTTAATGTACGTGCTTCGTCTACATCGTCTTAATTATATATTTCTAGTGCTCTTTTAATAATATTCATTTCTACAAGCTTTTATTTAACTTGCAATGTATGTATGTTTGTTCGGGTGGAATCTTGCGACTCAATTTTAAATATCTCAGATTGAGCTGAAATTTTGAATACATACTTACTTTTGATGACAATACAATAATATGGTACCATGGGGCTGGTCTGATGATGGAGCCGGAAGGTGGCCCTAGGAACTCTTTAATAGAATAAAGTACCGAGTTTGGTTTCTTCAGAATCGTATTAAAGGATGTTCAAAGAAAAGTATGTATGCTCACCCTACCAACCCCAGTTGCCAGAATAGACAACCAAGAAAGGACAGGTTGTCGCGAAACGGAGAGGAGAGATAACGGGGATGGACGAATAAGAATTAAGGATGTTCAAAGAAAAGTACAGTCACCTACAAAAGTCGAAATGAAATTTTTGACAGAAACTTAGTATCGTCATGGGTTATTATTGTTATTTTGTTTTGTTGAGATTTTTTGCTGGTTTTCAGGTGACAAGCATAAAAATATATTCAGGCTTCAAATATGATTTTTATTCCAATAAAAAATATTGTGAAATTCATGGAAAACAACCTGTAAAAAATTTCCTGGTTTCAAAATATAGGATACAAACGAAACCAAATTCGTATAGGATAGATTTGTAGACCAATAGCTGTCAGAAGCTGTCAATAGCTTGTTTGTATGCAGATATTGTTTGATAAAAACATTAAATTCAAATCTCCCCGGATCGGTGTGGTTTCATATTTGAAAAGTTTCTCCACTGATGATGGTCGGATGATGATGGTCGGTGTGTCGTAAATGCCGCCACTCGCAGCGACGCGCCGAACGCTCAACGCGGGTGATTGAAGCATTATTGTGCGGCGTATGTTACGATTAGTTATGTTATGATTAGTTATGTTACGATTATTTATGTTACGATTAGTTATGTTACGACTAGTTATGTTACGATTAGTTATGTTACGACTAGTTATGTTACGATTAGTTATGTTGATAGCCATTTGTGAGTCACTGACCGTTCTATTTGTAAGAATTATGTAATAATGTTGTACTCATACAAAAGAGAGGTGGTGTTAATAAGAGTCAAAGTATAATATGACATTTACTTTCATTCTGCTTTTATTCTTATTTTAGTTTTCAAAGAGTAAGACGGAGAAATGTGTATAATTAATATAAAATCTTCATCAAATTGAATTTTTCACACGGATGTGACAAGGTGTTATTTTAATGTGTATTTTGTTTGTTGTACCTTCTTTTATATAAAAAAAACTTACGGTCATAAAACATCTCTTCAATCTGATGAAGTCATGTCACTGATGTCGTTACACTTACCTGAAAACAAATGAAAATTTATTAAAAAACTATTTTTGCTAATATTTTTTACATGCGTTGGGTCAAGTTCCTCAAAATGGTATGACGGACACACAAATAATGAATGCGTGCTTAGCATTTAAAACAGAAGAATATAGAGGGCACTTTAAAAATCCGGAATATAAAAAGGCATTATTTCATGCTCGAATATTTGTGCTCGGGTCATGGTCGTTCTATGTATTTCAGTATATATTTATCTATATAAGTATGTATATCGTCGTCTAGTACCCATAACAGAAGCCCTCCTGAGCTTAATTTGGGACTAGATCGATTTGTGTGAGGTTGTCTGGTATTTATTATTTATTATTATTATTTATTCATGCTACCTGCGCAGCGGTGAGAGCACTGCTCCGGTCAAGCAGACTAGAGGTTCGATTCTCACTTGTACTTCAGTTTATTGTGTAAAATGTTGGCTTCTTATTTATCCTTTGTATCTACATATAAATAAGACATGTGGTATCACCACAAAATTAGGATCAACATTAATTTTGTTAAATACACCAAGAATAATAATAAAATATCATAGCTCCCTGCAATAACTAACTGTGCTGTTGAAATTTGCCTGTTAGATGGAAGCCGAGCGAGCGAAACGAGCGAAGCCTGTCCGTTACAGCTTGGCTAAACATTATTTTCTACGTCCGATGCCCAGCTGTTGTCGCCTAAAACGCATCTCTCATGAATTTTTGTGAGAACGTTCGATAATTACAATAGAATTTGTCAATATGGCGGAGATATGTGGGATGTAAACGTAAAATTATGACGACACGGTTGGCGCAAGCAAAGTGGTTAAGCAAGTGCCTACTGAGCCGACGGTCCCGGGTTCGAATCCCGGCAAGGGCAAATATTTGTGTGATGAACACGAATATTTGTACCTGGGTCATGGATGTTCTATGTATTTAAGTATTTATTTATCTATATAAGTATGTAAATCGTCGCCTAGTACCCATAATACAAGCTTTCTTGAGCTTAATTTGGGACTAGGTTGATTTGTGTGAGGTTGTCTGATATTTATTTATTTATCTAACCAACTCGCGAGGTCTTAAGCTCACAGAGCCACTAGCTAAACCCCGTACGAATTAGAGGCCTGGTTTCCTCCGTTTGCTTCTGCCAGTGGGAAGGGATATTGGCAAAAACTTGGCAAAGCAAAGAAAGGGCCAACAACACTTGAGTTCTTGCTTTTTTGCGGCTTTCATGTCGGGGAGACGAGCGGATTGGAAACGAACTTTCCTAATTTGTGTTTGGGCGATATGTTAGCTAAGAATAGGATAAAACACACCACACAAATAAAAAACAGGAAAAAGCAACAAGACATTAAGTTGAACAAGCAATACAGTAGGTACAGGCATCTGTTACGTACTCAATGTACTCATACTCATAATTTGCGTTTATTTCTCCGCCAATGAGGGAATTGCTATTTTGAGTGATCCAGTCTCACGGAAACAGGCATTTAATTAAATTTCAGAGCTAATATTTTCTTATTATGTAATGTAATCGCCTGGTGTTTACCTCTGTTTATTATTTTACTGTATATCTCTCGCGTTTTGTATCCCTGTGTATTTAGGATGTGCTATAAAGTGGATTTGTATTGTATAGTAATACCTATGTAATACTGTAATAGTATTCACTAATACTCTGTGGTAGGTGTAGGCGCTTCGAAGTAATCTACACTCCAGGTTAAATTAACCACCTAACCTAGGAAGGAGTTACATCGACAATAATACGAACTAGTATCTGTCAGTAAGCGGAGGTCAGGGCGCGTGCCACCCAGGTAAATTATTTAGCGAATCCTCCGAAATTCCCAGGAATTCGATTTGTTCTCGGTGAAAACCGGAAATAAGACCGATTAAGTTTCTGAGATCCTCATAAATCTGTACAATACCTACACTGTGCACCCACAGCGTAACAAACGCTTTTATTTGACTTTTGACTTACATGGTAGTTAGCAATTTAGGAACAATGTTTGTTTAGGTCTAACCTTGAAAAGCTATTTTGGTTGTCCTAGCAAACTAGTCGTCAAGAAGGCCTAGGCTAAGTCTAGAGGGTTTATTCATTAATAGAATACATTTATATAATATGCTTTTACATTCATCGAACAAAGCCAACATTAAATTAAGCCGTTGACATGGTTCCTATCAATGTTTGACGACGCGGTTGGCGCAGTTTGCAGATACCTGCCTACTGAGCCGGCGGTCCCGGGTTCGAATCCCGGTCGAGGCAAATATTTGTGTGATGACCTCAAATTGTTGGTTCATAGATGTTATTTATATAAGTAATTACTGATATCTAATAAACGGGGTAACATTTTTTGCGCTAGAAACACTTCTTCTTATTGAAGTGTATGTAGGTATCTGAGGAAGTGATGCAAGCGCAAAAAAAATATCCCGTTTATTAGATATCAGTAATTTTCGAAATAACCCGACATTCAGAATTACCCGAGTACACCTTACATAAGTCACTGCGGATTCAAACATGTAGCTCATTGGTTCCGTCAATCTCATCAGCTATTCAATCATAATTTTATTGAAGATCTAGCATGCCTCTTAAAATTAAATAATAGAAATTAGAACACACATAATTTCGATTCTTAGGATGAGTTGTGTCGACCACATTTGACAAAACGCGGTGACAGATAAAGGCGAAAAATGGCGGTGGCGGTGACAAAATTTTAACTCACGTAACTTACATGTATAAATGGTTTGAAATAAACAATCCTTAGACTGAATTCGACATTAAGAGTGGAAAATTTAATCGTTTCAGGTTTGTGCGTAATCAAGTAAAGAGTATAAATATGAAGAACATGAAAACTATAATATCGCACTTGATTGCCAGTGAAACATTGGCAGTAGAAGTTCATTAACAAAACAAAGTCACACACATGATCTGACCCAAACACGACGACGAAATACAAATATTTGACGAGTATCTGCCTCGAGGAGCGATCGAATCTTCACCCTCTGTCTGTGAAGTCAAATATTACACGTTCAAACTAGTGGTCATTCATAACGTATTACATATAAATCCATTCTAATTCATACCTCTTAAAATAGTAGGCATTCATAAAAATGTACGGTCGTCTGTTTTTTTTTATTATTCCCCAAGCTAAGTTTTAAAATGCAAGTAAGTACACATATTTTGAAACTAGCGATAATAATAATAACCAACAGCAATTTGAAATCAAATTGAATCTCCGAATCGTACTCCCTATATCGCAACCTTGTGAAGCGAGCGCAAAACAACTGATACCCTCGCTATTCATGCTCCGGGCCACTCAAATCGATGCCTCGGCCATGTTCCGAGCACAAAGTGCGACAGCCTCCAACATTAACAGCGCACAGACGAGTAAATTCATCAGCGATATAGGTTACAAGGCGGCTGCATGCATGCAGGACCGGGTCGGGAAGCCCTATCGATTCAGCGGCCGCGCAGCCGCCGTGCCGGGCGACAGCCTCCGTCCGCACACTTTCCACTGCCTCTTCCCTATCGATGACAAATCTCGACTCCCGAATCAAAGCGGCGATGGCTATCGCGGATAAGACGTTTTCTGCGGGTTTGCGACGTAAGTGAAATAGGGGTTTGCGACATCCGATTACTGGGTCTGCGGTTGGATTTGCGTGGCGTCGTTTGGTTCAGTTTTTGATCTATTGCTGTTTAAGCAGGCCTCATGCCTAATATAACTGATTTTATGTACGATTGCTTTAATCTTACAGTTATAATTCTTGGATATTACCTATGTAACTGTTGTAAAATGTGACGGAACTAAAATATGAGAAGAAATCACAGCATCTTCACAGCTCTGTTACTGTGTTACTTAAAGAAAAGTTTTGAAGGCACTCTTGACGCATTTGGTATGTAACGTAACATCTTTAATTTAAATCCAATAGCTTGACTCCTGACTCCGACGGCCTAGCTTCTGATTGACGGAACGAGCAAAGAGTCTCTATTTCACCTAAGCTAAAAATTCTTTTGTATTTCCTGATCCTTGGATGTTCAAATCTCCAGACGCTTTACGGCCGTTCTCGCCTCGATCGCATTTCCTAACCCATTGAAATGGAATTTTTAAGTGGTTCTGATAATTAAACAGATTTTTTTTCTAAATGTTGGAGATTTGGGTGTTACATAACATAATTAAAATACAAATTTCAACCATTTCGAGACAAATCGCGAGGTATATAGCTCACAGCGCCACTAGTAAATATAAACTATCAGCATACTTCTTTTTTTGTTTATATGTCAAGTAATATGATTCTTAATTGAGATTTAATATATAATGAGTATTACACTTTTTCTTTCTATGAATCCAGAACATTAATTAGTGTACCTTTCTTTATGAGATGTATTACGCAAGTGTGTTTCTGCTAAACAAACCTTTAGTATTAATAAACCGACGTGTTTAAGTCCTTTGTCTCGACGCTGTCCTCGATCGTTCTTAATAGAATTTTCACCAGAAACGAGCTTAGACAGAGGTACTCTCTGTGCAAACAAAACAACTCGGAGCACAGTTGGAAACTGCTCAAAAGCACTCATTTACTTTTGTCGTTTCGTTTAATCTCAACCTTATTCTTGTGAGTTCAGACCGAATATTCAAAGACAGTAATAAGTGATTTAAGCTGTTTGGTAGGTACGGTGCGGTTTACTAGGAAGAGCGTCAACAGAAGTAACCGCGAGCGCTCTGAAGCAAACAGAAGGATAATAAACTCATTATACTGATTAAAAATATAATATTATCCGGAATCATGTAATTAAGTGATGGCTGATACGGAGAACGTAATAAGTTGATGGGACACCTGACTGTTTGTCTTAATGAGCACATTTTAAAATCAAAATCGAATTTGAGCAAGCCGAGAGTAAAATTGGAAACTAAGTTCATATTGAAAAGGTAATTCAAATTAGCCATGGACCCCAACAATCACTTTGAAATCTGTTCGTGCCCAATTTATAAAATACGATAAACAAATCGAAGGCCAATATTTGAGTCGGGCATGTTGACTCCCATTCAGTGGAAATCAAATGAAAAGGCAAAAGAACGAGTCAAGGTGACTCGCAGAAGTCCGTGAATAGCGGAAAGGAATTATTTGAAGCATTTCCAATTACCGAGGCAGGTATAGTCATCATACGCGACGCACGGGGCACTCGGGCAGCCCAAGCGATGATCTGGAAGCGGTAATGTTCTAGTTTAGGGAAATAAAAATGTATTTCTAATTACAAAAGCAGATTTAGCTAAGCAGAGCTGCGCATTTATGACTACCCGTCCGTTGGCAAAAAATGCGCAGTTTAACTAAATCTGCTTTTGTTATATCTAGTGAAATTATATGAAACGTTGTATCCCCATCAGTACATACCCCAAGGAAGGGTGAAAGCTAAGAAAGTATAATTTAATGTTTCCATCTATGGTTGCAAAGTGACTGACGGATTCGTGCACCATGGTGAGTTGGTGGCGTCGGCAATTGACAACATTTCATATTTATAACAGGTGGAAATTAATATAGAGATCGATAGGGGCTTTATGTCGTGTACCTTAAAAAAAAAATCATTGAATTTATTCTTCTGTATTTAAAGAAATATAAGAAAATACATCAAATAACTGCAATCTTGTAATACGGGCTGAATAGGGTTGTTGTCTAAACCAAAGAGCGAAAAAATATATATTTTTTTTATTTGACGTTGACAAATGACAGATGCATACCGAGTTTTATTAAGTTTTTGTAAATAAGAAAACCGACTAAAGTAACCGTTCCATTAAGTTCTGGTTTTGGTGTTGCCACATTTTAAAATGAGTATGTTTTTATAAATTAATAATAAAATAAATAATCATCTAAGAAAATAAATAAAAACAGAGATTACTTCATCTTTTTAAGCAGAATTCAGAAAAGTAATAAAATGATAGTCTTAAAAATATGATATGTTGTCAATTAGTGGCGCATAGTGAGTCCAACTTGGCACTTTATAACAGAAAGGAGATGTAGTTTTGCTTCTTTGTAAACAAGATAAATATTTATATAAATATTGACTCCATAATTCAAATATTCACAAGAGATAATAGACGTCACAAACACGCTCATTACAAAAGTGGTGCGCGCTCCGCACTCGTGTCACATATCAATCCTCAGTCCCGGCTGGTATTGGGCGCGATCGACGAGGGGCCACGCCGGGCGTAACAATGGGAACAGCCCCTAATGATCTTCCTCGGGAAATGGAGAGGAAATTATATGCTGATTTTTATATTTTATCACAGACTGCGGGGAAATATGAAAATCAACATCATTAGCTTGGTTACGAATTTTGTGAATAAAATGGGCTCGAGTTTTGTGAGCAGACGGTGGCCGACGGATTATGTAGATGTTTTACTACTTAATAGGAATGCTCTGTGATGATGAACTCCGTAATTATGCGGCTGGTATTTTTTTGTATTTTCTTCAATATAATAACTAATTTGTTAGTGGCTATAAATCAAATGCCTGCTGTAACAATTTTGGATTTTAACTTCTTTAGACTAAAGGAACTAGTGGCTTTATGAGCTTTAGACCTCGTGACTTGGTTTCGCAACACTTTTACGCAACAATATTTGCAACGTTTTTACGTTTTCAACCTCCATATCTCCACCATTTTGAAACATTTCAAAAAACTGAATCGACAATTAATTCTATATATTTATGGATTCTACTCACGAAATCGGCTGAGAAATCCGATTCTTAGGCGAGAACAGCCGGAAAGCGTCTGGGCATTCAAACATCCTAACATACGAAAGAATCCTGGCCCAAGCTGAAACGGAGACGCTACGCTTGCTCGGTCAATCGGTAGGTCAGATTAAAATAAAAAAAAGCTTTGCCTAATACACTGACATTATTTAAATTCTACTTTTGTGGTACAGTCGCTATCAGATAAATCTAAGCGAATGAGGCGGTCATAAATATGTAAACACGGCTCTTAATTGTCAGGGCGCTAGAGCGCGTGTTCAGATAATCATGTATGATGACCGCTTTGAAATTTATTTATTATGCCTATTATGGTCATCTTTTTTGTTTTTATATCTCAATCCCTTAAAAAAAATTCTTTCCTCTTGCTTTATTTTTTTCAATTTAAGTTTGTATACTTTTTATTTTATTTGATATTGTTTTGACATTTATATTTAATTAACTGCAATGTTTGCACGCTTGCATGCAAGCTAGATAGTGACATAATGTACCCACTGTAACTCTGATTTCTGATTTCGGATTTGCTAGCCTGTGGAATCAGGCCGCAGGTCAAAAATATTTATCGGAATGTAATAAAGTTGTAGCCGGCGAGCTACATCCTCGACCCCGTAGTCACTTACCATCAGGTTGAGTACAACTCTACTCTACTCTAGTAAGAGATATGCCGTTTTTGAAAATTTCCGGAAACTTTCGGAAACGGCACATTATTACGGTGATACTGAGGTCAATCGCCGGTCAGTGTGTGAATAAAAAATACGGTTTCAGCTACACCGCAACAGCTGATGACGAGTATTGATTTCAAGTCAATGCATACCAATGAACAGAATAATGAATTATTAGCGGCATGATCCATCAGGCGGCCGCGACCTATTGACAGCACACTGAATAGCACTCATTTCTCTTAGAAATTATGCTTTTTCAGGGTTCCTCGGGCCAAAGAGGAAACCCCGTGTTTACCAATTTGTTTATTCCGACGTGTCACCTTTTCGCTCTCATACTCCTCTTTTTTTAAATTTTATTTTAGGTTTGCCATAAACTCTGTGGACAGTTTTTTTATATAAAAGCAGCATGTTTTTTTCTGTTTTGTCCATACCTACACATCGTAGCATATCTACTTTTGATTGAAATAAAATGATAAGTCAAAATAGCTAATTCTAAAGAAAAAAAACGGTTAACCGACAACTTTTTCCCTAAAGTGTAGTTTTTTTTAATTATAATTTTGTATTTGTATAAAAACTATCAGTCCGATAAATAACCTTCTACAGATGAGATACTTCACGGCGTAATTAATGTCTACTATATTTCTATTTCCCTTGTTCGCGGACATATAACACCTATTGCCGAAATGGCAACGACATGTTTCAATAATATTTCTAGGAACTTCAATTAGGTGCCTAATATTACCCTTGAACCTAATAATAATACCGTTTCAATTAAAGTAAATGGGCATTTTTATTTGGCTATTTTCTTTTCAAACAACATCCTTGGCAATATGGGTTTACTTTAAGTCGGTTTATTTTAGTCTGTAATTTAGTCTGGTTCATTTTGAGCTTGAATTACCGTCTAAGCGGAAAACAGTCTTATGGCTACGAATTAAGACTGTAACAGGAATGAACTAGACTTTAAAAATTAGGCCAGAAGGAAGAAAAAGGAAAACTGGTTCGGACATTTGCTAAGATATTAATGTAACATGTAGCACTCGAGAAACGAGAAAATCCTGGGAAATACTCTAGATATGAAGATAGAGAATTACGCAATTCGAGGAAATAGGCCATGCCACAAAATCAACTTAATATTTTATCTTTTTACTACTACACTTCTGTATAAGTTTCTTTGTCGACAGTAATTTTTATTAAATGTATCCACATAACGCATGAACATGATGATGAAATTGTGTCTTTACTTTTACGTCTTTGCCAGAACAAGTTAATACGACTTTATTTTGGGCATTGATCAGCAGTTACAGAGAAGACGAGTAAAGGTTGATGAAGAAACTTGTCGAACATTTTGGTGCCTCCACTCACGATTTTATCAGTCTGGAAATGTTTTCCCCGGTTTACAACCTCATACATACATTAAAATACAAACCACATTTACTTTGCGTAGGCATGCAAGTTTGCATGTCTTAGAGAAACTTTATTGACCTATTTCAAACCAGTCACTGGTAGGTATTATAAATTTCATTATAAATGTTCCTCTCCAATTTATAAAAAAAAAGTCGATCGCTACACTCGCCGGTATCAAAGCACTTCGACTTCCGAGCTGATGCATCGCAGCATGAATTTGTTAAAAATTTGAAAGTCATCGTCAATAAATCAACCATGGCCCTTCTTTGTCCAAAAATAGGTACGTCAGGGGCTGTCAAGTAGGTACATTAAAAGAGTCTTATTCCAGTAGATTACACAGTATGCTTCAAATATTAATGAAAAACGAATCGATATCATCGTTAATGCATTTAGTACGGGTCCATATTGGCTCACATAAAATTGATCCTCCGAATTTTTCTTCTACTACCGATTTCTAGTCAGAATCATCACTCTTCCGAATTTTTTACTTCATACATTTGTCCCTCATAAATTTGTACTACTACCTACCGAGTTCATAATAGACAGTTTTCAGAACATCGTAATTCATAATGTCGTCACTAAGATTATGTGTGTACTCATAATGCTGATTTTCATATTTCTTTTATTCAGAATCATAAATTACGATAAACTTGTCAAATCATCATGCACGAATTTTGACGCTCCGCTCGCTTCGCTCGCTCCGCTATACGTGGTTACAATACAAACCTAACCTAACCTACAGTTTTCGGTTTTGGAACCACGTTCCATTTTGGCGCAGCTCTTCCTAACGGCATTATACACTTAGTAAATAAAGTTTCTTCCCGAATCCATCCTGGCTCTGCATTTGCTTATAAAAATTTGATGTAATAGTAGATTATTTACAAGTGTTCATGCAAGCAAGCAGGCAAGCATTTTGACGCTCCGCTATACGTGGTCATAATACAAACCTAACCTAACCTACAGTTTTCGGTTTTTGAGCCACGTTGCATTTTGTCACAATCTGCTTATAAAATATAGGATTGTGGAGTTTATGAGTACAAACTAGTCTGCTTAAAAAATGTATGACAGTGAAAAATAGGATCAAAAACAGTTATGATGAATAAATGTATGAAAACAAAAAGTAGTATTAGAGATATTTATGATAATTGACATTATGATTTTCAATGGTTCGGAGTTATGATCGGTAGTAATAGTGACTAAGTATAAATAGTGACTATTATGATGAAAAATTGTATGAGTAACACTTTCGGAGTTCCAATAATCGGGGTTGAAAAATTATGTGAACTTTGGCGCACCCATTTAGTACTATACTAAATAAAAGTATCTCAGGTGCGGTTTATTACTATTACCTATCTACATAAACGGAGGTATCAAATGAACAGTGAAAAACTATATTAACAGAAAGAAGTATTTTCGTTTCTGAGCAGAATAAATCCAAAACTGGAAACCGCTTCAATATCAGTCTGTTACAAGCATTTTTATTCTATGAATGTGTTTACGTTGTCATGCAGTTAACGCTGCCCGGGAAAGCGCTGTTTTGCATAATACGAGTATATAATCGGTATTATTTGATCCCGCGAGGCTTGTGTGAGCTGACACGTCGTCGGTCCGGCTATCATACCCCTGTGCTGAGGGAATTCCGTTTACAACACGATTGATACCTTCGGAGTCTATACATTTAAATGGTTGAATAAATATTGAACTGATACCGTAGTACCGGCATTGCAGCACAGATACATCCATAGGTGTCAAAACTGAAAGTGGTAAGAGAAGCGACGCTTAAGACTTGTCAAATACACTCGGAACTATTAACTAAATACTTACCCTGGGATGGCTATGCGATCGATAGCCGTCCAAATAGGAGAAAATGGGATGAATTGTACGCATTTTGGAACACGTGACAAAAAGAAGCATGCACTCAGATTCCGATCGAAGTAGGCTATTTTGTGAGGCCAAGATAGGCCAATATAGACAGGTAAGAGGCCAAAGATATTTCAAGAGATGATAAAGGATGGTGAAGTCTAAGAAAAGACACAAGCTTGCTTTAAGAATCCATATTCACTGTTGTCTGAAAGCGATTCTAAGTTTTCGAAAAAAGATAAAGATAATCAACATATTGTGGTAGTTGCTATGAGAGTTATGAAAACGCCTTCCTAGCTCAAAAGTTAACTTTAAATAGCCATCTTCGCAAATACGGGGCTCAAAACTGGTTCCACTTTACGTTACCACGTTAAATAACTCCACCTTAAAACTTTACTATAAGTTTAATAGCAATGCAACGCGGAAAGTTAAACCACACTTTAAAAGCATAATCGTCGTCAGTTCTGCCAAAGCTACGCAAACAGATTGCTCAAAATGTCACCGCTTATCCGTAATTCAGTGAAAAGGGCAAGCAAAACAAACGGACAGTGCTTTTGTACGGTGACCTTTGGCGTCATCTCCAGTACCACCCCTGTAGAGTCTGTTGTGACTCTTGCCCTTATCTCATGTGTTCATGCAGCATGCCTTTTTCTTCCATTCTCTCCTATCGTTCGTCATTTTGTTATTAATTCCTTCTTCTCCATATCATCTCTCACATAATTCATCATCTTTTTTTTGGTCTTCTTCACTATTTTTCTTCCCTGACGACTTAGAAGAAATCCTTCTCATCTCCCGCTTAGCAAGAAAAGAGTGCTCAGATTTAACCTAGTCAATCTGGTGAAAATACGGTTCTACTGACACCAGGCCACTGTTAGTCATTACTAACACATGGAAAACTACTAGCACTACAGGAACAACTATACAATACAATATAAATGTCGTAAATCAAAACTGTTAGTTCCATTTTAAAGCCCGACCTCTTTGTACTCCTCGATGCCCCCCGCTTACATTAGTGTCTCGTTTCCGGGAATATCTTTCCGCGCCATAAACCGTCCGCAAATTAAATTACCTGCCCATGTAATTGTGACGTTTGGAGTACGTGTGCGTGCGGCATCATCCGCCATTACGGAATATTTGCCCCTTTATAGGGCTTTAGCGTCATCTGTCGGGATTTTACGGCACGGCTTACGATTTAGGCGAAGACCGCAATTTAAGATTACGAATAGACTATCAAATCTTATATGAGTATGTATAACAATAAGTTTGTCTAATACTACGCATAAAACTCATTTTCACCAGAAGATTTAGACGTAAATCTAACCGAATTTGCATTTACCTAATTGTTAATTAAATAGAATGGAACCGACCGACAAAACTTTATCGAAGGAAATTACTTAGTTGTCGAATAATAATTAAAATAAAGTTCCGGTATATTTAGTAGACGGTGACGATACTAGTTTACATAGATTAAGAAAGTATTCAACATGGTATACAAAACGACGGATTCGGAATAACTTAGTTTTGAGATGCGTAAAAAAATATACAGATATTAAGAAATTTCATAATGAATGGCTGGCCCACTAATAATAAGGATATTCCTGATGGTCTACATAGTTACCATAAATTAAGAGGTGAACTGACTATAGATAACTGTTTAATATTTTTTAATAATCGATTAATTGTTCCTAAAAGTTTAAGACAGTCATTCATTAAAACCTTACATGAAGGACACATCGGTGTGACAAAAATGAAACAACTGGCGAGAAATCTGTATTATTGGCCACATATAGACTCTCATATTGAAGAATATGTTAAGCGTTGCTTTCCCTGTCAAACTTTTCAAAATAATAATGTTAAAGAGCCACTACTGTCACACAACATACCTAGCTTACCGTTTTATAAAATAGCTATTGACATTATGGAGTTTAAAACAAAGAGTTACTTAATAATTTACGATTATTATTCTAAATGGTTAGACATCAAAAAGATAACAAATAAAAGCTCAAAGTCCATAATTTATGAATTGATAGAGATTTTTTCTAATTTTGGAATTCCAGCTGAAATAGTATCAGACCATGTTCCATTTGACTCGAAGGAGTGTAGGGACTTTGCACAGGAGTGGGGATTTAAATTCACATACACAAGTCCCAGGTATCCTCAATCAAATGGCATGGCTGAAAGAGGTGTTCAGATTGCTAAAAAAATGTTATACAAATGCTTAGAAGATAAAAGTGATTACAGATTAGCTTTACTGAATTATAGGGCTTCACCCACATCTGGCACCAATGTCACACCTAGTGAACTGTTAATGAATAGAAATTTAAAAACGAAATTAATAGTTACCTCACAGTATTTGCAACCAAAGACAATCACAAATGTAGAAAATATATTTAATAAAACTAGAAATTGTAATTTAATAAATTATAATAAGAGATCTAGAAATAAACAACCATTTGTTGTGGGTCAAGATGTGTGGTGGAAGAAAGATATTAATAAAAATGTATCGTTACAGGGTAACATAACTAGCAGGGTAAGTAAATGTAACGGCATGAGGTCGTATGATCTCGTAGATAAAAATAATGTTAAATATACGAGGACATCGTATCACATAAGGCCGGCATGATTACTTGATGTTTCACCAGACCAGCCAAGCAGTCACAGGGTCGGTCGAATGCGCAGCTCTATGTTGCTTGTATGTAGTATAGTTTGTAAGGATATTATCTTAAGTCTCTTTAGCTTAATAGATAGCGAATGTCTTTGTTTGAGGGAAGGAAGAAAAACAATGTATGATAGTAAACAATTTGTATTGCTAATGGTTTAATGTCACAAAAATTTAAAATTCAAAATTGTAAACTTGTTTTCGTTGAAAAGGGAAAGATGTAGCATATTCTATAAACGCACCTATCAGAACAATACCTGTAAACGCAAGTGTCACTATGACAGCTCGCTCTCTTGAGATTTACCCCTGACACGGTACACATCGGATCCCAATATAATAATATTAAACATTGTGAATATTCCTAAGAAGACTTTAAAATATATACCCGAAGACTTTACCAATTTGTTTTATTGAAGATCTTACAATCATCATGTAAATAATCGTGAAGTAAAAGTAATTACAATTGCAGGGCTGCACAGAGAAAAATTGTTTTAGTAGTAGTTACAAAACTACTCAAGCAATTTTAAACTTCTGTTAAAATACCTTCATAATTAACTGCTGAAATTGGAGTGCTATTTCAACACGATTTCCTAGTACAACGGGCTCAATTACTAACTTGGATTTTACAAATGAACCGGCTCGTACTGTGTTAGTCTAGAGCAAAGCCTCCGTAAACAGAGGGGCGTAGGATTCAAAATTAATTGTTTTGTAGCAGAAGAAACGGTAATTTATTGCGCCGATACAAATCGCAATTTGGACGGTAGACGAACAACTCTTTGGAACTGGAAAACAACTTATTGGTTTCGCGCAGAAGTTATGGTTTGTGCTGCGTTTAGGTCGAGGCTTGCTACCTGGTGCTTAGGACACACTTGGTCTTAGTAGCAGCTAAAACAGCTATTGTACTAAGCGTGATTTAACTCATCATCATACCCCGTGGTTTTTGGATCAAGAATGATTTGACGCCTACTGCCGGCCTAGTGTTTTTAAACCGTATTGTTTTTTAAACCGAAGCCAACTAACCCCTTACGTTTCCACAATATTATTATTATTATTTGTTTCTCGACTCATAGTCTCGGGCTCATACGTCCCGGTCTTTTGAAAGGCTTGCGTGGGGATATCATAAGGGGGATCCAACACGTAGAGGCCCCTTGGAGAAATTTGCTGTGGCTGTAGCTATTATTATTATTAACTTATAGGCGGTACTTTTGCCATGAACGCATTTTATAAAAACCTCGTAATTGAGTAATTGTGACACCCGTTTAGGTTATAACAGTTGTCCCCGGGGCTCCGCGTCTCCCCTGAAATTCCTGTTCCATTTTATTTGTATCAATACCGAGTCGTTGTGTAGTCTATCTATCTATCGATCTACTGTTGAAGTGTGAATAAAAGACAAATCAATAAATTTTGCCCGATTAAGCATTAACCTCTGTTTATTTTTTACTGTAAATCTCACATGTTTTGTATTCCCGTGTATTTGAGGTGTGCAATGAAATGGATTTGTATTGTATTATATACTATCGTTAGATACAGATAAAACACGTAATTATAATATATGACTATATTCTTGCGCATTTCGTTAAGAATCAAGTAGAATTTCGCTTCTCTATTTATTCATTACCGTTTCTGATGAGATGATATTCAATACCAAATTGTAACAATAATACAATAAACTATGCCAAATTGTAAAACGGGCCATTTAAAGCCCAAATTAACGTATAATATTGAACGATAATAAACGACATAATTAGCTCAATAGGGATCAAAATGGTGCCATTCACCTCAAAAAACATTTTCTGTTGTAACGGTGCCACATGCTGGTTCATCGAAACTTGCTTAATATAAACCAGATTAAAATATTCATGGATATCTTTATTTACAGCGTGAATTTACCGCACTGTTTTAAATTTTATTTACGACGAAATTCGTAATAAATTGACATTCGTGTGAGAATATATGATTACGTGTAATGCGTTATTCCCTTTAAATGATATTTTATTTTATATTACTTATTTTCGGTATAATGTTGTATGTTGTGTATTCAGAGTTACCATCGTGTTTATAATTTGTGCACAAACTCATTGTGTTTAATACATGTTGGTGTATGACGTGATGTTATTATTAAAATATTTGATTTTCTTGACCTTATGTGGATGCTTCGCCTTGGATGTTTCGCCTTGTATGACATAATCCGTGGTAAAAACTGCCAATAATCTGTGGCGCGCCACAAATTGAGTAAATTTAATTATTATCGCTTCGACCAAAATGTTACCACTGCTGGACTAAATCCTCCCCCTAAAAGTTCCATTATCGTCCCACCAACACTATCACCCCGCAACCGCCGCCGCCGCCGTATGTTGTCACCGCGTAAACTGGTGCATGATAGACACAATTTTATTCAAGATCACAAAACCTTGAAATCTACACCGGTAAGTGATAAAAATAAGCCCGTCCAGAATAGACGTCTAATGATGCTCAATCGCTATTCATTTCGGTAAGTGCTGGAGCCAGCAACTGGCCCCATCTCAACGCGACGGCTGCGGAACGAAGTAAACTTGTTGTTGAATTATTACGAGTCCGCTTAGGAATTCCTTCAAGGGGCGAGCACAAAATTAAATTCTCAATGGAGTTTCCACTCGCGACGTCGGCCGGAAAAAACATTCCGCCTTCGGTTGTTCAAACACAGTCCGGCGCGGGAGCCGGCGCGGACGTAGTGGTTCCGTGGAGGGAAAGACCTAATAACCGGTTATTGTTACAGAATCCGGTTCATCAAAATTATATCCTTTGAGCGTCCAGCTCAACGAAGAAAAATATGCCCCAGGCACCTAAACGCAATCAAAGCAAAAGTCTTTCTGTAGGCGTAATCTGCGTCTTTGGAGTTAATAAGGCTAAATAATAAATGTTAAAGTTTGATGATGTTTTCATATCCATTTGGTCAATTTAACACATAATCGGAATATTTTAAGCTTCGGTGCGCAGGGTATATCATTAAACAATAACCAGCTAAATTAAAATAAAAACAGTATTTCCGACTTAACTAATTCCCATCGAATAGAAAACAAAAGCCTGAAGAGAAGGAAAAACCCAGGATAAAGTAAAATCTGTTTACCATAACATCAAAAACAATAGCAATCTGGCAAATACATGGGTTCATGGGAGGTTTTCTTTGATATTCGCGATTCTGTATATATGTGCATTGTACACACGTTTTACCTTCGTTATACAATTTTTTTAGAAACGTAGAACTGCCACCGAACTCTGAAAATCTGTGAAAGAGCAAGTTAAACTGAATTCGAAAACGGCAAAGCGACGGGCGCAGTGGCCCGTCGAGCGTTCGTTCTGCTGCATTGTTATTGAATCAATGCAATGACGAGCGGGAAATATTTACTACTTTTCAAACACATTCCCGTACTCACTTTTAAACAACAGGAAATATGCATGAAGTTGGAATTCCTAATTATTTTAGTTCATAAACACAAAATTAACTCAAAAAGTACATCCTCAGAATAAATGTTAAGTCTAATTCAAGGAACGAGACTGCAACAATATGTCAACAAATCTGTATAATTGAAATATTTCAACTAAACCCATACGGTTGGTAATCATTATGAACAATAGTATTAAAAAAGTACTTTTGTTATCGACTGTAGGTGCTTTAATATTTGTAGATCTGTATCTGTAACTTTGCCCTACTTGTATCTGTCCATTTGGCAGTTTGAAAAAGTGCAGCAACTACAGGGCTAAAAAAAAATATACTAACCTAACCTAACCTAAACCGTATTCGTTGGTAATATTTTACTTGTATTATATTGTAATTTTGCTGTCGACTGTATATTAATATTTATATACATCCGTATGTGTAACTTTATCCAGCATTCAAATTTACTGCTAATGCAGTTCAGTGATAGTTGCGATAAATGGCGTAACAATACTAATCGAATAAACCGAACTAAATTATACAAATCACTTGAAATTATTAGATGTTGTTCACCACGCAATTAACATATCGAATTAAAATACAGTGTAAACTTTTCGCATCAATACCGTCAGCAATTAATAATTCTACATAATCTAATTTAATTACATTTGCAACCGATAACAGATTGACTACATGTATAGTTTAAACTATAAAAGTAGATCACATTACATTTTTCTTTTTTAATTTACCTTTGTGTCAATATTTATTCAAATAAAATGTGGTATATTTCCAATATTTCCACATTAAAACAGATTCGATAAAAATAATACATAATAAAGCGGAAAGACATGCTCATAATGAGTCACCCATGTTCTTCTTCGTAGTCGTGGCAGAGAGAGAGAGAGAGCAGACTCTTGGCAGAGTGCAATTCTTTCGCCACCGCTTCCCTCATGATGCGCCTCCATGTAGTTCTATATTTGGCGGAGTGAGAATTCTCGTTTATGCCACATTGTGTGACAGATTTGATGAGGTCTGTCTATCGCGTTGGAGAGCGCCTACAAGATCTTTTGCCCTCGACTTTCCCTTGCACCAACAATCGTTCCATGGAGTCATCGTTGCGGGTGATGTGCCCGAAGAACTTGAGGATTCGTATTTGCACAGCCGACGATAATCTCTCTTTGATGTTGAGTTCTTTCAGGATTGAAACGTTGGTTCGGTGCGCAGTCCACGGGATTCTGAGCATGCGTCTCCAGCACCACATTTACAGTGCGTCAATCTTGTGGCGATCTCGCATCTTCAGTGTCCACGTCTCAGCTCCGTACAGAAAGATTGGAAAGACCAGGCACCTCATCAATCGAACTTTTATGATTCTGGTTATTTTGCGGTCCTTCCAAATCTTTGTTAATCTTTGTCACCCATGGTCATAAACTATATTTCAAACATTCACTGTTTTAAACTATTAATATTACTACTATTATAGTATTGGTGTACCCACATTAAAAATGAGACATTACATGTTTCATAAAATTTATTCACTGTTTTACTATGGCCTTATCCAAAGAACCTCCTCTGTGGTCACTTTGTGGCCTCTCGCAATACGCATGAGGAAAATGTTTTTGGGGATGTCCATCGATTCTACTTTTTATTGGGATTCAATGTTTTTGTGAGACTATATGTATAACTACACTTAGAATTCTCTAAAAGTCAAAAATCACAATCAAAGTTCAACATTCCTATGGTGCGCTAAAAACGCTCGAAACAAATGGCCACCTAATCGTGACGATTATGTTATGGGTACCAATAGGTATTGGTATGGAGACAATAAGTTTGAAAGTAAGAGAAAGTTAGTTGTACCGGCTCCAATTTTCTGCTTTGCCCTAAGGTTGACTGGTAGAGAATGGCCTCATGAGATTAACTTCGCAGTTTGATAAGTTTTCATTTGTGCAATAACTAGCGACCCGCCCCGGCTTCGCACGGGTGCAATGATAAATTATGCATGTATTATAGATATAAACATGTCTCTTAAATTACTCTATCTATAAAAAATCCGCATCAGAATCCGTTGCGTAGTTTTAAAGATCTAAGCATACATAGGGACAGACAGACAGACAGCAAGAAGCTACTTTGTTTTATACTATGTAGAGATAGTGAAGATTAAACATTAAATCATAAAACATTAAATTAAAAATCGTTGCACTTCATATTCATAACAATGACTGAAAGTAAAACACAGGTTCAAAAGTTCTCCAAATTACAGTTAGACCCCGCGTGTGGAGGCACGCGTGGTTTTGTGTAAGTTTTAAGTTTTAACCATTGGTTGTGTCTCGAGAGTTATTTCGCGTTTAATTAAAATCCACGACTGGCTGAAAAGTTCGTGTCAACAGATATGAACTGCGGTTTGAGAGGTTCTTTAAACAGGTTCTGGCATCTGTAAGTAGTTGTTGTTGGATCGACCTTTTGTAAGGTTAGCTGTAAGGTGGAAACTAAGTATAATGGAACAAACAAATAATGTTTACCCCATTACACAATATAATACAATACAAAATGCTTTATTGCGTACCAAAAAGTTTACAAATTAAACACAGATACAATAATTTTAATAACGGTAGACAACAGGTCTTATCGCTAAAGAGCGATCTCTTCCAGGCAACCTTTGGGTAGTGGAGTTGACACACGGTAGGTTCATAGATTCTTGGAGCATTCCTCATTTCTCAAAATGTATTTATTTATTTAAACTTTATTACACAAAACAAAAGTCAGTACAAATGGCAAACTTAATGCCTAATGGCATTCTCTACCAGTCAACCATAGGGCCAAACAGAGATGCTTCAAATGGGTGCAGAGTAGAAAATTAATCGTTCAGAGAGCATCTAAGATACAAGTGTATTATTCAATTGAAGTTTATAAAATATATTAACTGTCTTATTTGTAAGCAAGTAAGCAATTTATAAATCAATAATCAAAAGAGATCGTTTGCTACTCAAAGATGTCACTGCTGGTGGAATTCAGAATTAAGTTTCCGTCTGGAAGACATTATCTTTAATTTTATTTATTCTGCTTTTACTTTTACTATGGTTTAATTTAATTCATATTATGCTTCATATTAATTGTAAATTACACATTAAAATTCAGAAACAATATTATGTTTCGCGGATTACTTTATAGTGGCCACAAAACCCAACCTTCAGCTGAACGGGCGTTCGGTGAGCCTAAACTCCAATTATTACCCAAACCCTTTTTCACAGAAGGACGGCCTTTTTCACAGAACAGCTATTCAGCCAGATTAAATAACCCAACGGAACAAAATACACCTAATAACTCACCTGAAAACGTACCTAAAGCATTATCATTGTTTCCGTTTTTGTCAAACCTGCCCAAACAGAGGCCTAAATGATAGCTATTAATTCATTGGGACATTTCGCATTTTCCACCATAACATTTTGGTCGTTCGGCCTATACTATCCTCTTAGTTCCAAACAGGTGTATGTCATGTTGAAACTCCTTGGCTGTTAAGTCTCTTTTAATCGGTAAGGTTCTGTAGGCGCAGCTCGTTTTTAACTTAATGGCCGCCGTTGTCGGATGGAATGTACTCAATTTATTTAAGACGCGCATTTAGTGTTACGTTTTATACGCACATAAAGATTACGTGTAAGAGGTACGCTGGCTATAAAACCCTCTACAAATGAGCTATGGCTATCTCTTGAGCCAAACGCTGGGACCAACGTTTGACGCAAAACTTACTAGCCGACGATTACCTGTGCGAAGAATACCTAGTCCAACATTTGGGACCAATATTTTAATCGTTTGTTACATAATAGCACAATTTACTTTTCAGCGGCCATATTTTGTAATCAAGTGATCAAAACAATTATGTTTATAGGTCAGAATGTCGAGTAGAAAAAGAAACATTTTTTTTTTATTATAACAAATAGCATTCTTTTGTGTCACGTTAATATTTTATATTCAACATCCTAATAATCTTCAATGCTCTCATACGAGGTCTCAAAGCTGGTTGAATGAAATCACAAGGCATATTTTGAACAAAAACCTACATATTATATTTGGTATAGCTAGTAAGCAAAACGAAAAATTAAGTAAACATAGCTATGCGTGAGGACTGAGGAGATTTAAAAAGATGGCAAAGCATCATCTTAGAGTGTCTTATTTGAGGACATTACAACAACTCCGGCATGGAGAAACCAGAGCAAGCAAAAACATACAATGGATAACCTGTTTATTTATGCGGTGTTCTTCTCTGGGTAAACAATAATAAGTAGACCATTGATGCATAGATCAAAGCTTTAAGAACAATTGAAACGAGCTACCTGGTGGAAGAGACCGGGAATCGAACCCGGTACCTCTGGATTGCCGGTTTCATAAATTTATAAATCGCCCCCTTTCCTTTGCTCATTCACTGCTGTAAAGTAGCGCGGTAAGATCTTAATATTAACGTATTCACATAGAGGTGTAAAGCCTTTCAAATAAACAACGCAAAGATCGACATACAAAGCATAAGAAAAAATTCGATACGTTGCGTGGGAGTTAGGGAGGCGAAAAGGTTAACGCGCTGGATCGGCAATCCAAAGGTACCGGGTTCGGTTCCCAGTCTCTTCCACCAAGTAACTCATTTAAATTTTTATTTAAGCTTTCATCTTTGTATCAATGGTTTAATATAGAAATGGTGGTGTGTACCCACATGCTTATACCATTAAGTAGACTCAATTTAAAATTAATATAATGATCCTGATAAAAACCATAAAGATAAAATGAGTTTCAAAACAACATTGTCACGCAGCATTCGTATAACATTACACGCTTGCCAAACATCAAAACCAACTTCTAACATTAATGAACTCCACTTAACAAAAGGCATTGGTACACACAAACAAGGCATCCCACACACGGACGACACATGTGTGTAATCGCAGGTATCGAGTGGGCCGCGTTCGATCGGTCTAATTAACATTTAACCGTTCTGTCGGTCGCCACTACTACGACTTACGGAGATATTCGCAACCACTCGCTAGGGGCCATCTTGCAAATGTGGTATCAGGGAACTTAGTGTAATTACCAATTTAATAAATACAATGATGAAGATGATGGTAATGATGATGATGATGTCTAACTTCATCGAATTCGATGACATCGCTTTCAAGTGGTTAGGCTCGTAGCACTCATACGTCGGTGGGTGTGAATACTGAATATGCCTCACAAAACCCAGTTGATTAGCAAATATCCAGTATCACTGCGCGCGCTGTGACTGGAGTTCACCACGGTCATTGTAGAAAGGGGATGTACGAGAATGGTGTTCCACTGTTGGCTATAGAGTGAAGGAGTTTGAAGAAACACTTCTCCAGGCGCTGGATATTAAGCGTCAAAAGCGGAAGACCTGGCATAAGCCATCTTGCGCGTAGGTGTAGACCTACAATAAATGCAATTAGGAACTAAGTGTCATCCGTACACCACGTTCGAGTCGATCCAAAGATACAAGAACAAAATTATGAACAGCTTTGAAGGTGAAGGTGAAGATAGGTGCGCTAAGTAAGGATTCTTCCAAAATCTCATCATCCTCCTAGCCTTTTGTCCCGTTTTTTGAGAATGAATTCTCAATCGGGGTCGGCTACCTAAATCCCAAGATGTGGCGTAGGCACTAGTTTTTACGAAAGCGACTGCCATCTGACCTTATTGGGCTTAGGTGGTTTCCTCACGATGTTTTCCTTCACCGAAAAGCGAGTGGTAAATATCAAATGACATTCCGTACATAAGTTCCGAAAAACTCATTGGTACAGGTCCGGGTTCGAACCCGCGACCTCCGGATTGAAAGTCGCATGCCCTAACCACTGGGCTACCACCGCTTCCAAAATCTATGGGGTGAAAAATAACAGGCATGTATGAGAAAATAAACAATCTATATGAAATAAGTATCAGTCAGTCTCATTATATATATATATATATATATCCATTTTATTGCTGTTGCTGAACTCGCGGAGAGCTTGTAAGCTAGTGAAACTTTAAAAATACTTAATACTACAGATACAGTCATTATGAGTGATCAGATGTTTTTTTTTTAGTAAAGGTTTAAACAGGTTCTTACAGAATAGGCAACATATATGTACGTGTGGCGTTGCGATGCATGCAGGCAGGCCAAATAACGGAAGGTGACAAATAATGGAAAGTGTAAAATGAAAGCACAATTTTACACAAAATATTGACTTAATCCCAAACCAAGTAATGCTTGTACTATGGATCCAAGTAATCCTTTACGCAGTCGCTAGCGAGTACTGTCACTGTAAACTCACGGACACGATATCTCGGACCAGTTCAGACCAGTGCGAGCGCGAGTGCCATCCGCTTGACGTGTCCGTGAGCAATGTCTATGTGTGCGTTTGCTCGAGCGCGCTTGTATGTAGATTGATTGATTTCTGTACCTATCTGTTTTGTGGTAAGGGTAGCTCACGCTTGACCAACTCATTTGATATCGCCACTAGTCCCTGCAGATAATTTGCACTGGCTATCCGTATAGACGACAATATACAAAATACATAGAGACAGATTAGAACCCAAGACAGCCAGCTCAGTAGGCAGCTGAATTTGCCACTGCGCGCCGTCCAAATGCGCATAATCGACCTAATTTTACTTCGGTACAAAATCAAATGATTTTGAGATAGAGGCATTTCATACTGTTTTTCAGTATCATGTAGTTCTGAACCCGTGGTAACGCGGTATTTCAATTACAGATCCCCCTACCTGAGCAACTATTGTCGGATAACCTCGTTACGCTCCTGTAACGCTACGCACTTAGCGTCGGCCAATCCGGTGACTTAACCCTAATCTGTAGCGTTTCTATTAAATGCTTTTGTTACTTTCGTATTTTCGTTTATTTCTATCAAATGGTGTCTAAAAGTATCTTTTCAATCTCGAACAAGAAAAATAATATTATGTACAATTCTGTTGCAAGCCAATATAACACTTCCAAAGTGATGTTTAATTATGGTGAAAAATCAATATATTATCAGCTAGCTACATGATATATATATCGTTAATATATATATATCAAACTTATTGAATTTTGTCTCGTTTTAGGTTTTTAGCCACGGCTTTTTATGATCCTGCACCAACTGCTAGTTTCTGTTTAGCCCTATGGTTGACTGGTAGAGAATGCCTTATGGCATTAAGTCCGCCATTCGTACTCTTACTTTTGTATTTTGTGCAATAAAGTTTAAATAAATAAATGATATGCACTATCATAGGAACCCGATACGCGGTGTGCGAAGCAACTTACGCATTTTTTCGAGTACGTAATGCTCGACGCGCGTAGCTGTACAAAAACCTAAGCGGTGGATGCTCAATCATGTACAACTAGATAAAATCAGGTACGCTACGACAACGCCAGTGAAAGTTAATAAGTGCGCCCTCATTCACTCCTAACCTAAGAAGCTAACCTCCACCTGAGTTTCGAGCTGCTTCATGAAGGTACCTTATTGCTCAGTAATATCGTAAGCCGCCAGCTACTGTGTCTTCAGAAGACTAAAGCACACAGCTTAAAGACAGTACAAAATACCAATAAGCTCTTTCACCTAGGAAGCTACCTCCGTCTGAACTGGGAGTGGCTCCACGTAAGTACCTACTTAATCGCTCAATACCTTCTTTATTGTAAGCCGCTAACTACCGAGCTCAAAGATAGAGGATTATAGAAAAGACTTGTAGTATAATACATATTTCTTTTACCAAAACCATTCGTATTTTTATTGTGTATATACAGGGTGGCTCATTTAAATCGGTCAGTATGGGAAAGTCTGAAACTATAAGACACGGGGCCGAATTTAATTGACCTTAATTTTCCTACATTAAGTCAGTGATGAATTATAGTATGTTTATATGCAATAGTTGTTTTTTTTTTGTTGCATTAGAAAGTGTGAACGTTTTGTACTGTTGCCACGCGCTCACTGTATAAGCCAGACTCGCGCTCGCAGAAGTTTTCAAAACAAATTGCTCTGAACAAGTTACCAGGAGGCATTCTAAGTGGGTAGGCTAAGAGCCCTGGATTATGTCGCCCTGGATTACCAACTTACCCGTGTTTTTGGGGCACGTGTTACACTGTAATGTCATCTTTACGTAAGAAATGTGCGGCGGATTTTGATGTTTACCGATGTTGAATGCTCCTTGGATTCAAATTCGGGGCTTATTTTACTTAAAGTGCATATTACGTCTTGAGACGTTTCATTTGGGTAAGACTGAAATAATAGTTTTGACGTCTTCACTTCAGAGCTTATGTCAGTACATTATACTTAATTTTTTGTATAGTTACTTGACTTTACAAGTATAGAAACCCACGTACCATTTTGCTCTACGTGCACTATCACAGTTAAAGTTATTGTATCGTGTTCACAAAAAGTATGCGTTGTATGAAGTATTCGTTTGAGTATAATATGTGAAGTATGGCTTCGTTTTCTTAATTACGTTTTAGCGAGCGTTTAACGGATAATTATATTTTCAATTGGTATCTACATAAGGTACGCACCACTATTCCACTTGTTTAATTATCTGTGACCACTAGGTGTGGTTTAACAAGGATCTTCGGTTTTAAAACCGAATCACCTACTCAGTAAGAAACGTATTCTACTTGTAATGTTACTTTAGTGATTTGTGATCTAATTGATGATGAAGTGTGTATTACAAGAAATTAGACGAATTCTGAATATTCTGCTTTCAAATGTAAATTATGGCATTGAAGGTTCCTTCATCAAGAATCACAGTCACGATCGCCATTGCATTCCAAATTTAAGCGGTACAAGGAGCGCTAACGTGAACAAAACGTTTAGTCTTATAGCCATGGCGCAGTGTTCAGTATAGCCGAGCGGTTCCACTAACGTTTTTATTATTGTAATTCGGATTGCGTTTCGCCAGTCACACCGCTAACGGGCGAGCTAAACGTCCGAGTCACTAGCCCGTGTAATGACCTCTTGAAGCAGATTCGATTTTTAAACGATTCCTTCCTTTTTTGTTGAACGGCTCCGTACTGGCACAGTTTTGCTAATTTTATTATATTGGGGAATGGGGAGCTACCAAATGTTAGGATAGTAACTTGCAGTCTCTGAATGCCTTTTGCATGTTTTTCCTGATACTCGTTAAACTTTTTAGTTAGTAGACTTACATTAATATCCTTTCTATATGTCGGCGGCCGATCGTAAAATCCGGCAGATCATGAAATTCCACTGGAACTGGACTGGACTGGACTGAAATGCCGCCATTTCATGATCTGCCTAAGTAACACCCACCAGTGACGTTTAGGCAGATCGTGAAATTCCTAGGCATACTCTGGGAATAGTTTGAGTACTCTGGAAGCAGTTTTGTATTACGGGTCACAAAAAAAATAACCCTAACCTAACCTATCTCTGGGAGCAGTTTAGTTTTAAGGCTCATAAAAATAATAACTATCTAGGTTAGGGTTATTTTTTTTTATGTCCCAAAAAACGAAACTGCTCCCAGAAATAGGTAGGCTAGCGTTTTTTTGCGCCAACTACGTTTTAATAATATAATAATAATAATAATATGCTTTATTTCGACCAACATGGATCATTTTGTTAGTAACAATAAAAACTTACAAAAACTAGTGTTAGTAATTATTACCTATTTATCTATTTCTAATTACATGAATCATGCAACATTTATTTATATACAGGAAATCTAGCCTGTCCGCAATCATTTTCAGAATGCTGTTGGGGCTGTTCCTCACTCTGCGCACTAGGGACGTAGATCGCTTGCGCATAGTGGTATAGAAGCAATCCACGCGCGCCTCCGCGAACATCCCCGACGCACTACAAAATCTAGGCAGCCCCATCAACACTCTGAAAGCGTTATTATATTGAACGCGCAGAGCGCTGTATCGTCTATGAGTATAATCAGCCCACAGGCTGCTTGTATAAAAAGTGGTGCAGTAGGCTCTGAAGAGAGTAATTTTTGCTTCGACAGAACAATGAGCAAACCTGCGGGCTATCATATTAGCTCTAACGGAAAGCGCCCTGCGCTCGCGCTCAATATCGGCGTCATCTTTGAGATCGGCTGTCACCATATGCCCCAAATACTTAAATTGGTCTACTATCCGAAGTGGATGACCGTTCAGCTTAACGAATGGAAACATAGGTGTCTTCTTGCCCTTGACCTTAAAAACGACGCATTCACTTTTGTTGATATTATATATCAAACCGTGACTAGCGGCATATTTCTCACATATGGATATGAGCCTGGAAAGACCACACGCTGAGGCGCTCAGTAACACCATGTCATCTGCGTAGCTGATGTTATTTACACATACTCCATCAATGTGGCATCCGATGCGGGTGTTGCTGAGCTCCTCTATGAGCGCATTTACATACAGGTTGAATAACTTTGGCGAAGTTAAACCACCCTGTCTTACACCGCATTCAAGCCCATATGGTTGGGAATATGATTCTGACCATCTCACGACGTTGACCTGGTTATGGTACCAGAACTTGAAGATACCCCTGACTTCAACGGGCATCTTTATACTTTCAAGTTTCTGCCACAATACATCATAGTGAACCAGGTCGAACGCCTTGGACAGGTCTAGAAAACAGGCATAAATAGCTGTACCGCGGTCTGTATAGTATCTAATGGTCTGCTTTAAAGCCAAGATAGCGCTTTCTGTAGATAAACCTGGTCTAAAACCAAATTGGTTGTCATGAAGTTTCATACATTTATCCAATTGAGCGTTAAGCAGACCATCAAATACCTTAGCGACTATGGTCGCGAGCGAAATAGGCCTGTAGTTGCACTTGTCACTAACATCTCCGGTTTTATTTTTCACTATTGGGACCACCACAGTCTTCATCATGTCGGCGGGTAGATAAGTGTGTGATATACAGAGAGAGTAGAACATCGCCAGTACCCTAGACAGGTGTGCCCCGGCATGTTGTAGATGTTCTACGCTGAGGCTATCATGACCAGGAGACTTTCCTCTCGAAATTGAATTTAAGGCAATTTTAACCTCCTTCGCTGTAAACTGAGTCCTCGTCTTCTGACCAGGTGCCCCAGCGTCGACCATTCTTGTTGTCCGGGATGGTCCCAATGGTGATTTGACAGCAAAATGCTCTTTAAACAGCTCCGCTACAGAACCACTCTCGCTCACCCCATTAACACTTACAGGTAGGCTCGGCTTACTCTTAAGTCTGTTCGTAGCTTTCCAAAAATTACGAAAGTCACGCTTAGAATGGTGGTCCGCAATGATATCCATTTTTATTTGCTCCTCATGTTTCTGACACCATTTTAAACGAGACTTGAAAATCTTCCGACTTTCACACATTTC
Source organism: Apotomis turbidana (assembly GCA_905147355.2). Lineage (NCBI taxonomy): Eukaryota > Metazoa > Arthropoda > Insecta > Lepidoptera > Tortricidae > Apotomis > Apotomis turbidana. The sequence goes on from LR990283.1 coordinate 603,828, forward strand.
GTCGTAAATTTTCCCCGATTTAGGTCCACCGTGCCACAACCATAACTTAAATTTACACCTAGCCTCCCCGTGAGCTTCGCTAACATACTTATTCCAGCCTATTACAGGTTTTTTCTTTTTAAGCGACTTACTTTCAAAGCTAATAGTTGCAGCGTCGCTTAAGGCATTTACGATGTCTGTATACAATTGATCGATTAATAATTCATGATTTGAGTTACTACACAATATGCCACAACAGTCACGTAATGTTTCCGGAAAATCAATTTCTTTTAATCTTTTATTACATTCAGTTGTATACAACGCTAATTGTTCCGAATTTCTTTCGCCCCATACAATTTTGTTTGGTAACTGATGTTCGTTACATTTTTGCTTACACTTAATAACATCAAAATCGCATTCTACAAATAAAGGGAAGTGATCTGACCACATGACGTCATGCTTAACGTAAACATTAATAATTGAGTTCACTGCTGATTTTGTAGCCACACAGTGGTCAAGCCACCTTTTCGAGCCATGCGCATCACTTATGAAAGTATAAGTTTCTGACTGGATGCCTAATCTGTCCACGTCCGCAATATCCACTCCTGGTCGTTACAAAAACAAGTCAGTTCGTTATAGAATTGTTCACCCGGGTGCGCGTTAAAGTCACCGAGTATGTAGACAGTTTCCGCGGTACTATTATTAACAATAGCACTTACCAGTGCGAGACAATCCGTAAAATCGGCCAAGTTATCCGCTTTGTCCGTAGGCATATAAACGCACAACACTAAAAGGCACCTTTGACCTATATTTATGTCGATACCACACACTCGCGGATTTCCACTTTGCACAACGGACACATTTTGAAAAACCGACTTATCCCAAAGCAAGCAAGTTCCACCATGTGAACGCCCTTGTAACATGCCTGCCGCTGCATCCACTGCCGATGTTCCCGTGTACCCGAAGTTACTGTCGATGCTGCCAAGGACATCAATATCCCACGGCGCCAACCAAGTTTCTTGCAAGGCAATAATATCCGCCGACTTGCACAATTGCCTTACACTGTCAATCGAGCGTTTCAAGCTTTTACAATTGAAACTTACTAATCTATATGTAGACTGTGATATGTTTTTATCCATTTAATTGTCTCGTATTTACACCGCTTGGGGACATAGTGGCCCCGTTCGTTTTCTTATGTTTGAAATGCACAAACTTGCGAAAAATTACGCCTTGAGGCCATAAAGATTCGTTTAAAAACAAATCTAATTTACTTTTAGACACAAAAAACTTGAACGCGTTATGCTGTTTATCTTTCTTGATTGAGAGTTTTTCTAGCGTAATACATTCCTGGGTCTTATTATATATATAATCTATTATGTTTTGCTCGGTTGTATCCTGATGTACTTTAGTGATAAACATTTGTACTTTCGAGTCAGCAGCTTTAAAACTCCCATCACATACGTTTGCGCAACCAGTTTTACCCAAAAAGCGATATCGTGTTTTTTGTTTCGATTTTGATTTTCGTTCGACGGTTTTCCATTCGCCTTCAGTTTTTAGAACATCTACGAATGATTTTTCTCTCGATAATGGTGTATCTTTGATGTTATTATCGTCCCTTAGCGAGCAACTAGGTACATGAGTGGCCAACAGCTGATCGCCTGCCTGACCGGTCGGGTGTTCGCGCGGCACTGACGGTGACGTCACAGCCTTATCTCTCGCCACGGAAGAAATTGATTTATCATTCTCCTTATTATAACTACTGTCCATGTTACATGGGATTGATTGGGATAATGACTTTGTATATAGCTGAGTTTCCGAATGCAAAGTAGCTTGCTTTCTAGCAAATAATTGCGCATCGATCGCAGTTCTGTCACCGCCACGGTTAATTTTAAATGACGTTTCTTGTAACGACTTATTTGATGAAACGATCGTATTTAACTGCGAATTTGGTTGTTTTTGCGTATCAGGAGAGATACTTCCATCTTCCAAGGTATTCTGGTTGCAGTTAAAAAGGCCCATTGGGCCACTATCGTTCATCCAGGCTCCCCTTTTTGGATTTACGTTGACAAAGGGTGATTGTGGCAATGACGCATACTTCAAATTGTGGATGTCCATTCGGAGTTCTTCAAGCTGCGTACACGTAGCATACGTGGCTTTGAATGTTTCAAGCTGATTTTGAACTTTGACGAGGTCCTTTAGAAGTTTTGTACAATCCAAATGATCAATTGATAAAGGTGGTAGTTTTTCTAAATTCCGTGCAACGAACACTGGCACTCTCTCGGCATCGATCGATTTTAATAATGATACAATATCTTCAAGATCCCGAGCTTCCTTCCCACACTTTTTTCGTAAGATTTGTCGTTGATCCGTCGACACTGATTCGAATAATAACGATTTCGATTTTTTAATTTCGTCACTCGAAAACGTACTAGTACAGAGGCGCACTAAGGTGTCATCGTCTATTAGAGATAATTTATTTTGAATAAACGCAAGTAACTCATCACACACAAGGTTACAATGGTTACATTTCACTATATTCGACATTATGACGACACTCCGTATCGGCAATTCAAATAACCGTTAAGGACGCACCGGCTCTCGATCGCTGCGCGCGCAAGACTAATTCAGACAAGATTTTAGGTACCCGGCGGCGGCGTGAAAAAATCTGTATATCTTAGTGAATATAATATTTGTTATATTCCGTTGGACGTCCAGGGTTTCCAGTCTTGTGTCTTGCTTGATCTTTAATAAGATGTACAACAGGATCCCAAGCTGGTGGTAATGACAAACCGTCTTCTCTATTGAAATTAGGATATTATTAGCAAAATCATAAAATGGCGGTCAACTTTTAGCCAAATCATGAAATCGCGGCGTTTCACGATATCCCTAGGAATTTCGTGATCTGGCGGATTTTACGATCGGCCGCCGACATATACACGAATAAGCACCATGGATGAAGATCTTATGACCTGAATAGTGACCAAGCAGGAATCAGGTTTTCACAGTAAAATACACATGAAGACCCGACCTTAGAATTAGGAATGAAAAATAGGACTGACACAATAAAAGAAATGTATGGAAAGCTCAACTGCTACACCAATTGCCTAACGAACTAAGCCATGCGAAAAATGAAACCAAACATTGTTCCAAAAAGAACTCCGCCAAACATTTGAAATTGTGCCGGAAACCTAAAAACGGGCTCCTTTTCTCGTTTCCGGGCCGTGGGTAACTGTGCCCCATATTAATTGCAAATGCCATGGCGAGCCTCCATACATAAGCGATCGCACTCTTAATACCTACGTGACGAGGGAACTTGTTACAGCGAATTTGTTGCCGGAGATATTAGGAAGGACGGAGAGGATTATCTTGTAGGGAAAAGTTACAAATGAAGAAGTACCTACTGTAAAGAGTGGAATAAAAAAGGAATTTGCTACGTGAACTACGACGACGTTTTTCATCATACATCATGGAAGGAAAGGTTGAAGGGAAGTGAGAAAAAGAAATTGCAATTAGTCACCTTGCAGTACCTCTCTTCTTATTAACCTTAACCTGGAGGTAAAATTAAGCTATGTGTCATTTTGTTAATGTATTTTTTTATTTAGAAGATATATTATGCGCGATGTTCTCATTAAAAAAACGTTTTTTAATCAACTTGTTTGTGCAAACCTTGAGTAAAAATACTCTCTTCAACTTAATGTTGATTTACGTTACATACATGTGTAAAAAAACTTCTGTGCTGAAATTTCATTTCTTATAATCGCTATGACATTAATTAGATTATTATGTTAAACTCAACTTTAAAATAGCGTGTTCCAAACCACAAAATTACTTGTTAACATATCAACAACCATTCGCGTTTCCACGTTTTACATACCTACTTAAGCCATAAATTAGTTTTACGGTTTCAAATTGCGGGTCTGTGCAATTAACCGTGCTGCTGAACTGATAATTTGCGCGATAACCTGACGATTGACGTTTTAAACAGGCCTATTTCCATTTATATGAATCCTTAAATATCAACCTTACAAACGAACACATAAGACCAAAGTTAAAAGTTCAATTAGAGAAGAAGTAAGCTGTTTTCAAGACGTCTCTTAACTGCAAACAGGAAATTTCTCCGGCTGAGAAAAATGAAGCAATTAACGGTGTTTAGAGATAAGGGTTTAACTGGAACGCTTTGCAGTTAATCTTTTTCTATCTTCTTACTAAGTTTTGTGCCCAGGTTAATTCTTATTAATTAATTTGAAAGCATTATTAAGCTCAACTTCAACGATAAATAAGTGGCTTAAAAAAAGAAGAATGGAATTTAATTTTTTTTGTTAGCCTGATGTAATGTCCCACTGCTGGGCAAAGGCCTCTCCTATGTATTTCCACTCCTCGGTTCCTAGCTGTTTGGAGCCAATTATTGATGAACGCGCCTAGGTCATCGCGCCATCTCCGCCTGGGCCTGCCTCGCCGTCTCGGAATTACATTTATATTCCAAATAAATAAAAACCCTGCAATCCGAGGATACTTTGATATTAGCGATAACATCAACAATCCCACCTTCTTCTATGTGACCTCGGGTACTTTTTGTAATCGTTCCTGACAATTTTCACGTGAGTGTAAACCACTTAATACAATATATTCAAATTAATATATCAGCGTTCAGCGTTGATATAATATGTAAGATATCGTAAATAATGAAAATTTTCTACGTTATGATTATGACAGGGAAATGAAATATCAAAATGGCTGAGTCATAACATTATTTTGCTAACAAAACAGCGCCGTTTACAGGAAGGAAACCGATTAATACAATTCTCCCACCTCCGCTAAATAAATGCGAAGGCGACAAAGCTTACCTTTGTTTACGTTCCAGATTTATTCCACCCAATATTTACTGATTGGTTCAACTGCCTTGCGCTTTATTACGATTATTACTCCGCCCACTGATCCGGAAATTATACAAAAAAACACAAACATCTACCGACACGTAAACACTCTGTCTATCGCTCGCGACGAGCCAACTACCTTACAAAATTGGTATACATAAATTTCAACCGTAACTGATTGGAATACGATTCGATTCGGATTGTAGATAAAGTTTAGTTGGGTCGTTTTGTATACGGCGTGCGGCATGCTTAAGGGTAGGTGCCCCGGCGTTATTTGCATAAGGTTGTTTATAAAATTCGCCTGCTCTTTGTCAGTCGACTCCGCGGCGGCGCTGCCACTTAACTAGGTATCTGTTTATTCAGTGAAATTGAAAGCAAACAGAGAGCAGGTACTATCGCCCAACGCTACGGGTACACACCTCTAGGATTATTTTCGTATGCCCTTCGCAGCGGTCGCTATTTACATCATCCACCAATAGAAACGGCAAGTGATTTTTTGACCAGTAACTCTTGTGAATTAATTTTCATTTAAATTTTCTTAACAATACGGTACAAATTAGAATGACCCAGAAATCACTGCAAACCCCTTTTTTGTGCTATAAAAATGCCGTTCGAAATTGTATGGATCGTACGCAACCGAACATCTGGTGATCACATTCCTAAAGAGACAACGTGGTATATTCCTTGAATCAGAATTTTTTACTTTTAACAGCCAACTTTTGTGAGCCTAAGCCTAAAGGTCCCGAAGCAATTGCTGATTACCTACGTAAATGAGAAAGAGCTGAAATTACTAGATAAATATCTCGTTACCTTTTAGTCGTTTTTTGTCGTAATACACATAGGCCTGCTTTTTAGGGTTCCGTACCCAAAGGGTAAAAACGGGACCCTATTACTGAGACTTCGCTGTCCGTCCGTCTGTCCGTCCGTCCGTCCGTCTGTCACCAGGCTGTATCTCAAGAACGGTGATAGCTAGACAGTTGAAATTTTCACAGATGATGTATTTCTATTGTTGCTATAACAACAAATACTAAAAACCAAATAAAATAAATATTTAAGGGGGGCTCCCATACAAAAAACTTGTTTTAGATTATATATATATGTATAGGTACGGAACCCTTCATGCGCGAGTCGGACTCGCACTTGCCCAATTTTTATTTATAAGATGATTCGAGCCGAAAGTAATTCCATAGCAAATACCTAATAAATAATAAAATTATATTGCTATAAAGACAAAGATCAACACGCAAAGAAAATTTTTACTGCGCTCATACGTGGTCCTCACCGGGACACCACACGGGACACGTATGGGCGCAATATAAATTTCACCTCACTCGCGACTCCCCTTGTCGCGCGACTTAGCGTCACCTGCCTCGCTCGCACGGTATTGGAAAAAAAGTGACAGGTAGTAAGTATTTGTCGCGCGACAAAGAATCGCGTGTCAAAGTTATGCTAACCGTGCTGCTCAAACATGGTGAATCTGCTGCGAGATAACAGTGAACAAAATGCGATTTGGTTCCCAGCGAGAGCAAGTGACTTTTAATTTTTTTCAATTTTCGTCCACGAATTGTTATTTCTCAGCCACAGCCAATCATTCGAAATTTAACAACAAAGCCGTTTAAAATACAACTAAACTAATGGAAAAGGCCGAATTCGATGGTCACCAGATGTTGTGTCTGGTCAGGTCAAACAAAAGAAAAGGTACCGTACCGACCTTTATATACTTACAAATTGTTTCCTAATTGGTTTGTCATAAAAGAAGGCGTGAATACTTAAAACTGTGTCTGCAGACGATTTTGTTGAGAAAGTGTGAACCCGTAGCGTTGGGCGATAGTACATACTTGAGTATAGTTCGTACTCACGAGTATTTACTTATGGTATTTTTACTCAGGCGGGATGGTTTTATGGAAGTGTGAAAGTATTTTCGATGTTTATGCGTTTTACACGTTTTTGAAGGCGGGTTTTTATGTGCTGTTTATTTATGGATGGGGTGAACCACTCCTGGCTTAAAATGTTTATCGCCTAAGTGCATGTTATGGGCTTTACTGTTTTTTCTTATATGCTTATATTGCTTATCTTATGTAACTTTCATAAGAAATAAGAATAAAACAGTAGACGACACAGACAGTGTTGATATGAAAAATACATCCAGAACATGAACGTATTTTTATAAAACAGCTAAATATCCATGTGTCCATATCTCCGTCGAAACGGCATGACCGACAGCAAAGTGGACAGTGGTATGTATTAATAAGGCTTCCCCGTTATTTTTTATATCCGCTATACCCGCCGCCCCTCCGTGTTGGCCACAGCAGCAGCGACCAGCGACGACTTTATAGATGGAGCTAGAGGCCACATTGCGATTTCCTGCTTCTATCTGTGGCCAGAGGAACTTGTCACTACTTGCTATTAGCCTACGCTATGCGTCAGCGTGCACCAGTGCACCAGCCTCGCCTTTCACTACATAAACCTAACAAACAACAACTAAATCTACTAATATTATAAAAATCAAAAGTTTTTGTGTGTGTGTGTGTATGTTTGTTACTTCTTCACACGGAAACGGATGAATGCATTTGTACGAAATTTGAACAAAGATAGTTTATAACCTTACCTTACCTTATTTAACCCAAACGTTTACGTTTTATCGTATCACAAGCATGGTGCGTTTAGGAAAGTGTATGCGGTTTCAAAGCGAGCGAAGCCGGGGGCTGGATCTATTCAAACATAATTGTCAGGCAGCTTTGCGAAGACTGTTATTTTATTATGTTCTGCCTATCTCGTGGCCACTCCGCGAGTGCTGGAGGCATATGGACGCATTTTATGGCCGATTCTCGCGTTCAAAGCTTTCATAAATAGTTCTTTCCTTATTATAATATAAGCTTGGCGCTTTGACACATGTTTCATGGGGCGGAGGAGCAGGTTTGCGAAGTTTGGAAGTAGGACCGTTTTGTTTATCGTAACATAACTGATTTTAATTATATAATGAGGATGTCTTTTTTATTTTCTCGTGTGAGCATACAGTCACACTTACGAGAGCAAAAATATCTGAACACGACTTAATGCTCCTGACAATAGGGTCGTGTTCAGATATTTCTGTTCTCGTAAGTTTGTAGATGTAAATTAACTCGACTGTACATGTCGATGACTGTGTTATCTCACATATTATTTTTATGTAAAATATGAAACATATGAAAGCTTGAACAGGAATAAATTGTTGTAACATTGATGCAGCCAGTCGACCGATCGAACGGAAGCGAATCTGTGATTTAATTGAATCTGAAGCGGTCGCACACTTGAAGATAATTACTTTTATGTTAAAATCTGTTGACGCTAGGCAGAGATGAGAGCCAGCGTGTTCTGGCACTTTTAATTGGAATTGAGATGATAGTGGCAACATTTTAATAACTTCAGTGTTCTAACGTATAATTAATTTTTTCTGTTAGCAATTTCAAGTACTAAATTTGACGTTTTTCCAAGGCGTCTGCGCGAAAATTCGACACTAAATTTCTACTTTAGCTATTTTATTAATTTGACATAGTCGTAATGTATTTATTTTTGGTAAGATAAATAAATGTATCTTATTTTGGAATGAGTAAAGATTCAAAATTGTGTGTTATATTGTTAAAGTACAAACTGTGATAGATGCGAGTAATATGTTCAGATTTAATATATAGAGTCGTTCGTAGTTAATATAATTAAATGCAGCTCGAACAATATAGTAGTTTATGCAACTGATACCTAATGAGAGGCCTTAAAACACGAGTGTGGTTTTATGAAACGAGCGTCAGCGAGTTGCATAATAGGATCACACGAGTGTTTTAAGGCCTAGTTATGTACAGTTGTATACACTACTTTATCTACACACATATAATAAGTACTCTAAGATGGGTTCAGAAGCCATAAGGAAATGACCGGCACCACTAGTGCTACCTGTAAAATATCTAAAAACGACATATACTCATGCAGTAAGAAATAAATCTGAACAAATACATAAACAGATTATTTATTGTAGTAATAGTTGTAATTTACATATTAAAATACTCAAACGGGTTTACTCACGTCGTAGAAGTCGAATAACGCTCGACATGTTTCGAATCGGTACCGTGAAACATGCCAACTTTGCCCGATTTTTTCGTAAAAACCCGAATTTCTCTCTTTTTTTCTATGACGGGATAAAGTTTTTTTTGTCTAACGCATCCATCGTATTCATATGCATGCGTTTATTATGAGAAACAATTTTTAAATCTACATTTAACCAACTTTTTTATTAATTTTCACCTCGGGTAAAGTTATCTAAACTTTTGCCAACATTGCCCAAATCGATTATTTTCGTAACTATAGCCCCTACAACGTTAAGATAAGGATCAGTATAAAATCTGGGGTAATAATGGCGTTCCACGTAAATATCTTGGTCTTAACTATACAAACACGTGTGCAATATGGGTGGGCAATGTTACATAGGTATTTTGTTTTACTCCATACAAGCCGAATCAAGCAGTTTGCAATTGTCAGGGTTGTCACTTTTGGTTGAGTAAACCATCTTTACCAAAACCTTATTATTGGGTACTTTTATTATGCTTAATATTGGGTACTAATAGTTAGGCGGTTATTATTTTACTCCACGTTAGAATAATCTAAATAAAAATTGTCATAATTGAATATTCTATGTTTTTGTGTTTTATGGACATGACATGACGTAACATGCACCTACTGCTAAAAGTACAACGGCTTAATAGAAATACAGTTTACCTTATCTTAAATACATAACCCTCCTTTATTTACACAGTCAGGTAAAATTACGACAAGGTGACAACCCTGACCCTATTTTTAGGCTGGGCAATGTTGGCATTCATAGGTTAGCAAGTTACTGGATAACATTGCCCATCATCATAACTCTGGTTTTAATAAGTATTTTTAGTACAAAGTACAGTAAAAATGATCTACAGTTCTTATTTTATAACAAGTAATAAAATACATTCACCTGAGGCTTCCCCATTCTGTAAAAAATACACCAGAACTTCACCTAGAATTGGCCCGCCAAATCACGCACCTTATTCGACTAGTTCAAACCAGGGATCGATACCGTTATTTTGCTCCATACAAAATAGCACAAAATAACGTTATTATATTCCGGTTTTTCGCTCATTATCACACATGTTTATATTTTAGTGGGCTAATTTCAAGGATCTATATCTATAACGAAATTCTACATAACACAAGCCTTTCACATTCGAAAAAAAACGCGAAATTAGAGCGTTTTCATGAATACCGGTATCGATCCCTGGTTCAAACACGTTACGGAATGAAGTTGCGCGCAAATGTGATTCCCAGTGATACCACAGATATAATCTATTTTCCACTAAAAATAGTAGTGTTGCCATAATCATCTTGAAATTGTCTACAGTAACGTTTCTTTTTGTAAGTAGCGTTTTGGGCAAAGTTCCCTGTGGAGGCAAAGTTGGCGTATTTCACGGTACGCGATTCATCATCAGGAGAGACGATCAGTCGCGGCGGCGGCCAATCGAACAATGCGGGCATGCGCCCTGTCCGCGCGGCTGCTCGACGCGGGTGTCACCGGCTGAGGCGCAAAACTACCCTCATCATCACGCACAATGCCAATTGTCGGGTTGCACACAACACTCACTACGTCATTCGCTAAGGTCTCGTCCACACTAACCACCGATGTAGTATTCAAAACCGTCCTCCAACTAGGGGGCACTGACCATCCACAATCTCGGTTAAAATTCGGATGACGACTAATTTCGATAGCCTCCCGTACTTTCCGCGGAATGGAAAACTTTTCTCTCGCCAGCACAGTTACCTTATCGAACCGAATATAGTGAGACGTATCTGAATTCAGTGAATGTTCCGTCACTGCCGAACCCCGGGTATCCTGATTTTTCATACTACGTATGTGTTCAGTCACTCTTGTGGAAATGTTCCGGCCAGTCTCTCCTATATAGTTCTTCCCACAGGAGCACGGAATCATATATACGCCAGGATTACTTAGGGGTTCCTTATCTTTGGGGAAACGCACCAACTGTCTGAGCTGTATATGAGGGCGGAAAATCGTCTTGATGCAATACCTACGGCGTAACAAGTATCCGATTTTATCCGTCACGCCCTTAAGATAAGGCAAGTATAAAGGCAGCCTCTCTACTGCAGTTGGGCGGGGACGAGCCGATGCGTTCGCAACCCGATTACTCTGCCTCCAGTTGTAGGCGTTGCGCTCCAAAACATGTTTCACGTGGCTTAGTTCACCATCCACAAACTCAGGATCACACAGACATAAGGCTCGATTGATCAACGTCCTAGGCACAGAAGACAAATGACTCGGGTGATGATGTGAATCCGCCCTAAGGTACCGGTCAGTATGAGTTGGTTTACGATACACCGTAGTCATCAACCGCCCACAAGGTCTACGCATCACCAAAACATCCAAAAACGGCAACCTTCCTTCACTTTCCTTCTCCACCGTGAACTTGACCTTATGATGTAATGTATTAAGGTACCCCGTAAATTCCAGTAGGCCGGTTTCCGAGATAACAGCAAATACGTCATCCACATACCGCCACCAATATCTAGGTGTGACAGGCCCGCTATTTAAAGCACGTACTTCCAACCACTCCATGAAAATATTGGCGGTGACGGGTGCTATTGGCGAACCCATGGCCACTCCATCAACTTGGAGATATTGGCATTGTGCGTGATGATGAGGATTAGTTTTGCGCCTCCGCCGGTGACACCCGCGTCGAGCAGCCGCGCGGACAGGGCGCATGCCCGCAGTGTTCGATTGGCCGCCGCCGCGACTGATCGTCTTTCCTGATGATGAATCGCGTACCGATTCGAAACATGTCGAGCGTTATTCGACTTCTACGACGTGAGTAAACCCGTTTGAGTATTTTAATATGTCTGAGACTCACGATAGTTTTCTATGTAAAATAGTTGTAATTTACATTTACATTGAAAAAATATTTTCAACTAAAATGTGAATTACAATAAACTTCACAATTCTACTTTCGTAACAGCAAAGAACCAACAAACAAATGACAACAATAATGGCGGCAATTCGAACCTCCATCAAGACGAATGTTTTTTTTTCTAAATCATATACAAACGAATGTATCCACATTCTCATGTCACTCGAGATCAAATGTCGTGCGGTTTTAATAAAAAAACATACTGAATTGACGTTTCGTATCGATAACAATTGTAGAGGACAACCGCGTCCGACGGCTATCGTCTACAATGGCACTCCGAAACTCAGGGATGAGTTATGGAGCGAAGTGGACTGTAGGCTAAGGTAATAACGGACGAAACGAAAACGCAAACTAAATCAGACGATATATATTTACACAAATTAACAAACAAACAAAACAACAAGGATCGGAATAACACTTAAATTTACACTTAATTAATTATAGTCTCTGTCTATGAATTTACACACTAACTCGCGGACCGATGGTACTACGCTACACTGTTACAAGATGGTTAATGCAAGAGAACAAGAACTGGAAGTGATCCGATACAAAAATGACCGTCCTTTTATATAATTCGACTCTAGGTTCAGGGGGACGCCCGCCCTGTGTTTATATTTTAATTTACTTTAGTTATACATTAGTCAGCTTAAAACTAACTTATTCTACGGATTGACGCTGTTTGAATACACAAAATATTAGCGTGTTTATGCTGTGGGAGCTCCCATCTGACTGTGAGGCGTGAAAATACCTAAAGATTCTTTGTCCCCGGCAAGAGGCCGTCTCGCTCGCACCGTCCGAGATATACACTCGCGCGGTCACTCTTATCGCGCTGCGCGCTGTGAGCCACGTTTAGTCTTTGATTTGTCGTGCTCTCGGACGGTTGCGGCCGGGACAATGTTCTACAAAATTACTTTATTTACTGAAATCTACAGTATTACGAAGTTTCAAATTAATCTATATTTTTCCTCAATTTTTACATCAAACGTAAACAAACATGACTCCTTTGTCTCGCGCTGCGAGTGGAAATTACCATGATGAGTCATCTTTGTTTTGCCGTGGTCTTTTACTAAGACTTGACGGGAGTTCTAACATAAAATGATTATACAGGGAAATTTAATAATTTCAGCCGCTTGTACGGGCAACGAACCTATATCTAAGTATTGAATAATATTTATTTATTTTCTCTCTTAACTACTAGGCGATTTGCAAAGCTGTCCGTAACAATCTCCCCCCGTCGAGCTGCCGCGTAGACTCGGGTTGCATGGGGAGGACAGCCAGCTTCCGTACAGGACGTCGAAACACGCCGCCCTTGGTGCGCACGTCCGCGTTCCGCACCTCGCCGTCAGGACCCGGATGTGTAGCCTCGACGATCCCTCGTGGCCAGACGTTGCGCGGCAGCGTGTGATCGGCGATGACCACGCAGTCGCCTGGCTGGATCCGTCGCTCTGCTCCCGACGGCGATGATTGTCTGGGCGCGAGTGTCGGCAGATACTCCCGTATCCACCGCGCCCAGAATTGATCGGCGAGCGCCTGGCTGGCCCGCCAAGTGCGGCGGTCGGCCTCCAGGCACGGCCCGATGATAGGTGTCGCCGTCGGTCCGCCCAACAAGAAATGGTTGGGCGTAAGCGCCTCCTCGTCCCTCGGGTCCACGGAGACGTGTGTGAGCGGCCGGGCGTTGACGGTCGCCTCGGCCTCGGTGAGCAGTGTTATCAGCACCTCTTCTTTAGGCGCCTTGGTGTGCAGCGTTGTCGTCAGTGCGGTTTTGATGGACCGCACTAGCCGCTCCCAGGCGCCTCCCTGGTTCGGCGCGCCGGGCGCGATGAAGCGCCACTCCAGGCCGCGCTGTAGTCCGTAGCTCTGGAGTGCGGGCAGCCATTCTTCGTAGGCCGCCCGTAGCTCGATGTCTGCAGCCCGGAAGCACGTAGCGTTGTCGCTCCAAATTTGTCTCGGCCAGCCGCGCCTCGCCGCCAGCCGTCGTAGCGCCATGATTGCGGAGTCCGTCGACAGCGTGTGCACTATCTCCAAGTGCACGGCGCGGGTGGTCAGGCAGGTGAATAGCGCCACCCAGCGCTTCTCGCGGCGGCGGCCGATGGTGACCCACACGGGACCGAAGTAGTCGGTCGCCGCGTAGGTGAACGGCCGATGGTGTGGCTCGACGCGGGCTGGCGGTAGGTCCCCAAGTGCTGGTACTCGGGGTTGTGTGCGGCGCAGGATGCACGTCCGGCAGGCGTTCGCGACGGCTCGTACAGTCGGCCGCAGCTTCAGCACCCAGTGTTGTTGCCGGACGTCGTTCACGACGCGCTCGTTGTTGGCGTGCGCGGCCCTCTCGTGCTCACGCTGCAGCCACAGCCGCACGAACGGGTTGCGGCCGTCGAGTATGGCCGGTGTCTTGTTGATGTAGGCGGGCGCGGCGTTGATTCGCCCGCGCATCTTCATTAGGCCGTCTGTGTCGATGAATGGGTCGAGTTTGTACAGACGGCTGCGTCGAGTGATGGGCTCGCCTCGGGATAGCGCCCGCAGCTCCTCCGGGAAGGCTTCTCGTTGCGATTGCTGAAGCCACATGTGTTCGGCTTGCCTTATGTGCTTCAGTTGTAGTCCCGTGGGCCGCTTCGATTTCAGGCGCTCCGCGAACTGAAGCAGTCGCGCCGTCGCGCCTATCAGCCGGTTGTATTGAGAAAACCGGCTGATGTCAGGCAGCGGTGATGTCCACACGCTCGTAGCTGCGACTTGATGCGGTTGGGCTTCCATTGCTTCTTCTGTGGGCGGCGTCGGCGTCTCCTGTGGCCACTCCGCTTCAGGCTGCCACAAGAATTCGGGACCGCTGTACCACCGGGCGCCTATGTCCAGGCGACGCGCGCTGTCGGCCCTCGTAGCGTCGTCGGCAGGATTTTTCTTCGTAGGCACCCATCTCCATTGCTCCGTTTCAGTGATTTCAGCGATTTCACCGAGTCGGTGCGCGACGTAGGCGCTGTAGCGGCGTGCGTCGTCGCGCACCCAGTGTAGGACGGTCCGACTGTCTGTCCATAGGACCGTCGCGTCGATGGTGACTCGGTGCTCGTGCTCGATGCTTCTTGCCAGCCTCGCCCCAATTAGCGCCGATTGTAGCTCGAGTCGTGGGATGCTCTGCTGTCGAGTCGGCGCCACTTTCGCCTTGGCCGCTACGAGGCTGACGTGTGTCCCGTTGTTTGCCTCAATTCGCCAGTAGGCGACGGCTGCGTAGGCTTGCGAGCTGGCGTCCACGAAGATGTGTAGCTCGCGTCTCGTGGCTCCCCCCGTTAGAGTGTACGGGCGGGGTAGGCGTAGCGCTGCTACGGACTCCAGTCCGCGTAGCCACGTAGCGAACTCGGCGGCTTCTTCAGGCGGCAGCGTAGAGTCCCAGTCGAGTTTGAGCTCCCACAGCCTCTGAAGTTGTATTTTCGCCGTCACGGTGTAGTGCGCCAAGAGTCCGATCGGGTCGTAGATGCTCATGACGGCGCTCAGCATTTCTCGCTTCGTCGGAGTGCGGCGTAGCTCACGCACCTCCGTCGGGACCCGAATCATTCTCGTGTTGAAGCCGAGTGTGTCTGTGTTCGGGTCCCACATCAGCCCGAGTATCTTCTGGCTCTTGTCGCCGCCTAGCTGCGCGGGCGTTGTGGCTCGGAGCTCCGTAGGTAGCGACTGTATTAGTTTAGTCGCATTGGAGCTCCATCCGCGCAGCAAGAATCCGCCCAGTCTGTGTGAGGCGGCGACTTCTAGGGATTTTTCGCAGGCCTCCTCTTCAGTTTGAAAGCTCGATACGAAGTCATCCATGTAGTGGTTTTCAGTGATCTCTCGTACAGCCAACGGGTGTATGTGCGCGTTCTCTTCGGCGTTATGATCCCGCACGCTGTGGGCCAGGAACGGACTGCTCGCCGCACCGAAGAAAATCGAAGTCAGCTGGTACACGGTCGGAGGTCGCGATCTGTCGGCGCCTCTCCATAAAAACATCTGTGACGGCCGGTCCTCTTCTCTCAGTTTGATTTGTAGGAACATCTCCGCGATGTCGGCCGTCACGGCGTAGGCTCCTTCTCTGAAGCGGTATAGTATGCCCAGTATTGAGCGCAGCTTGTCGGGTCCCTCCAATATGTAGTCATTCAAGCTGCGGCCTTGTGAGGTGGCCGCAGCGTCGAATACAAGCCGGATGCGTCCAGGCTTATTCGGGTTCGTAACCGCGAAGTGGGGCAGGAACCATGTAGTGCTGCTCGGCGCCGGCACCGTCCGCTCGGCGTATTTCTTCTCAATTAAATTTTCTATCTCCTTTGTGTAGGCTTCAGCAAACTGCGGGTCGCGGTCCATCTTCTTCTCGATGCCTTGTAACCGCTGTAGGGCCATGTTGTACGTCGGCGGCATGTTAGGGTTGTCGTCGCGCCATAGCTGCCCGACTTCATAGCGTGGGCCGTCGACTCGCCGTACAGTGTTGTTGAAGATTGCGATAGCCCGCTCGTCTCGCGGGGTAGTCTTCTTTGCAGCCGTTATCCCCAATGAGTCGATGTCGAAGTAATTCTTCAGTTGTGCATTGAGGTCGTCGTCTCGAACGGCGTAGCAATGTTGAACGGCCTCTTCTTGATTTCTCCGAATGATTTTCGGCGCCGTTCCAAACACCACCCAGCCCAATGGAGATAGGAGGGCGGCGGGTTCATTGATTCTGCCCACGCGGATCTCGTACGGCAGCATCAGATGCCAATTGTCGGCTCCGATGAGTATGCGTGGGCGGGCTTCGTCGTAGCAGGCGGCACCCATGTCAGCGAGATGCGGGAACTGCGTGACGTATCTTCTATCGGCTCGTTGTGCGCGGAGGCTCAGATCATCCACGGTACGCAGCATTATAGGGTGTGCTGGACCGCCTGTCTGGCTGCGCACGTGAGCGTGTACTCGACGGCTCTTCTGCTCGGTAGCCATCGATCCCACGCCTTGTATGTGTAGGCGTGTGGTGGCGCCGTTGGCGCCGATCTCGTTCGCGAGGCTCTCTTCAACGAGCGAGATTGTTGAGCCCTGGTCCATCAGAGCGTAGGCCAGCGTCTCGCCGCGGGGCCCGCCGATGATGATTGGGATAATCTTCAGAAGCACGGTCGAAGTGGTATGACCGAACTCCGCAGTGCTCGCCGTAACTTCATGTGTGCACGCCGTCGTCTCGGGTGCGTCCGTAGATGCGTGCGTAGCAGGTTGGCGCCGCGACGCCATTGTATGATGCGTAGCGGCTTGATGTGGCGGAGCGGTGGGCCCAGCTCTCGGCGTCGCGACGACTTGCTCAGTCGCGTATGGGGCCGGCGCGTACGGATAGGGTGCGTACGGGACGGCGTGTTGCATCGGGATATACGGCGCTGGGGCGTTCGGCGTATATGGTTGCTTCGTTGTTGGCGGGCCCGCTTCAGAGTGTAGCAGGCGGTGATGCGGGTAAGTGCACCCGGGAACACCGCAGCCGCGGGCGCGGCACTGGTCGCGGCGATGCCGGCGGTCCAGGCATTTGAAGCAGACTCTGTTGTTGCGGACCCAATCCCATCGGGCTCCGACTGTCATGTTGAGTATCTTGCGACATTCTGTAGTGCGATGAGCGCCGCCGCAGCATAGGCAGGCGTCGGCGTGCTCTGTGGTGTAGGTCTGCGCTCGATCTTTGAGAGGGCGTCGTACGGCTCCTCTTCCGGCGCCGCTGCTTGTTGCTCGATTGTCTGGGACGCGCTGCGATCCCCGTAGCTCGGCGGCGGGCGTCGGTCTTCTTGTCGGCGCTTTGGCGTGGGAAAATTCCATTTCCGCATCGCTCTCCTCCAGCAGGAATTCCGCCATGAGCATGAGTTCGCTCTCGGCGGAATGTAGGCGCTCCTTGGCGTAGGAGCACCATCGGCTGCGTAAGTGCGGGCTTAGGCGCTCCGTCACTTCTCGAATCAGCAGCGGGTTGGCGCCGTAGCTACGGCGATCGAGGTCCACCAGCGTCGAGACGATGTTCATGACCTTGATGGCGAAGTTGTTGAGATCGATGGCGCTCGGTCCCAATGGCGGCATCCTCTTCAGCTCTTCTATGGCTCGGTCGATGAGAAGGTCAGTCCGCCCGAAGTTTTTCTTCAGCACTCGTATGATGAGCTCGGGGCGGGTCGACGAGGCAAGCATGTGTTGTACGCATTGCCTCGCCTCTCCCTTCAGGCTGTGGCGCAGGCGCGCGACGTTCTCGAATGGTGAGAATTTGTAGCGCGCAGTGCTCTCGGTGTAGCCGTTGTAAAATGTGAGCCACTCGCTCGGCTCCCCAGAGAATGGCGGCAACTCGTAGACTTGACGTGGAGGTGGCCGCATCATGGTCTCGATGGTGTCCGTCAGGCGGTCGATAGCTCGTCCTCTGCTCGTCGATCGCTCCCGCTGGCTATGTGGCGTCTGTGGCTCGTGCTGTTGCCGCCCGCGTGTCTCGCGTTGCGGCGTCCGTGCTCGAGCATGCTTCGCATCGTCCGCGTCAGCATTTTGTACGCCTGTCAGCCAGTCGTCGACTCGACGTTGAGAGTCAGCTTGAGAACCGCCGGCTCGGGATTGTTCATCGATGCGCTCCATTTCGACCGCGAGCCTCTTCTCGACGAGCTCGCGTTCCAGTCGAATTTCCTCGCAGCGAAGTTGCTTGAGCCGCTCCATAGCGGCGAGCTCCGCCTCGCGGCGGAGCACGTCCGTCGCGTTCGACGCGCGTGAGTGAAGTGATGCAGGCTTGCGCGGCGCGTGGGCTTTATCGGTGAAAGTCACGTTGAAGTCGCGCCGCTGCGCGCGGGCCTCTGATTGGTCGGCCGGCGCGGAGTGCTGTGATTGGCCGGCGTGCGCGGCCGGCGCGGTGCGCTGTGATTGGTCGAAGCGCTCGGCGCTCTTCGACAGTCGCTTCTCCAGTTCGCTGCGCCACGCCGATGTGTCGGTTGGTGGCGAAGTTGGAGCTTCTTCAGCGGGGGACTCTGGTGAGTCGGTTTGGAACTGCAGTCCCGAATGGCCCGGCCGGGCCTGGGCAGCGGGCGGTGAGTGCGTGACTGCAACATTTGTCACCGCGAACCGTTGTAGGTCGACTGCAGCTTGGGTGCGCTCACGCTGCGAGCGCGCACTCTCCTCACTCTTATTCCCTCGCGTTAAAACCATCTTGTTTGACGATTGGGAAAACCGCACTTTTCCCGCTACATAAACGAACTAACTAATTCCGATCCGGCTACTCGAAGGACCAAACAATGTAGAGGACAACCGCGTCCGACGGCTATCGTCTACAATGGCACTCCGAAACTCAGGGATGAGTTATGGAGCGAAGTGGACTGTAGGCTAAGGTAATAACGGACGAAACGAAAACGCAAACTAAATCAGACGATATATATTTACACAAATTAACAAACAAACAAAACAACAAGGATCGGAATAACACTTAAATTTACACTTAATTAATTATAGTCTCTGTCTATGAATTTACACACTAACTCGCGGACCGATGGTACTACGCTACACTGTTACAAGATGGTTAATGCAAGAGAACAAGAACTGGAAGTGATCCGATACAAAAATGACCGTCCTTTTATATAATTCGACTCTAGGTTCAGGGGGACGCCCGCCCTGTGTTTATATTTTAATTTACTTTAGTTATACATTAGTCAGCTTAAAACTAACTTATTCTACGGATTGACGCTGTTTGAATACACAAAATATTAGCGTGTTTATGCTGTGGGAGCTCCCGTCTGACTGTGAGGCGTGAAAATACCTAAAGATTCTTTGTCCCCGGCAAGAGGCCGTCTCGCTCGCACCGTCCGAGATATACACTCGCGCGGTCACTCTTATCGCGCTGCGCGCTGTGAGCCACGTTTAGTCTTTGATTTGTCGTGCTCTCGGACGGTTGCGGCCGGGACAATGTTCTACAAAATTACTTTATTTACTGAAATCTACAGTATTACGAAGTTTCAAATTAATCTATATTTTTCCTCAATTTTTACATCAAACGTAAACAAACATGACTCCTTTGTCTCGCGCTGCGAGTGGAAATTACCATGATGAGTCATCTTTGTTTTGCCGTGGTCTTTTACTAAGACTTGACGGGAGTTCTAACATAAAATGATTATACAGGGAAATTTAATAATTTCAGCCGCTTGTACGGGCAACGAACCTATATCTAAGTATTGAATAATATTTATTTATTTTCTCTCTTAACTACTAGGCGATTTGCAAAGCTGTCCGTAACAACAATATTAATAACTAGAATAGAGACCAACTTGTGTTTTGACAGCTGTTCATAATTTAAACTCGTAACCTTACAAAAATCGGTACTGTAATAATAACATTACAGTACAGATTTTACCTACCGTGAAATACGCCAACTTTGCCTTCACAGGAAACTTTGCCCAAAACGCTTCTTACAATAAGAAACGTTACTGTAGACAATTTCATGATGATTATGCCAACACTACTATTTTTAGTGGAAAATAGATTATATCTGTGGTATCACTGGGAATCACATTTGCGCGCAACTTCATTCCGTAACGTGTTGGAACTAGTCGAATAAGGTGCGTGATTTGGCGGGCCAATTCTAGGTGAAGTTTTGGTGTATTTTTTACAGAATGGGGAAGCCTCAGGTGAATGTATCTTATTACTTGTTATAAAATAAGAACTGTAGATAATTTTTACTGTAGTTTGTACTAAAAATACTTATTAAAACCAGAGTTATGATGATGGGCAATGTTATCCAGTAACTGGCTAACCTATGAATGCCAACATTGCCCAGCCTAAAAATAGGGTTAGGGTTGTCACCTTGTTGTAATTTTACCTGACTTCGTAAATAAAGGAGGGTTATGTATTTAAGATAAGGTAAATTGTATTTCTATTAAGCCGTTGTACTTTTAGCAGTAGCTGCATGGCTCGTCATGTCATGTCCATAAAACACAAAAACAAGAATATTCAATTATGACAATTTTTATTTCGATTATTCTAACGAGGAGTAAAAAAATAACCGCCTTACTATTAGTACCCAATATTAAGCACACATTTTTCATTTTGATAATGGTAATGGTAAAGATGGTTTACTCAACCAAAAGTGACAACCCTGACAATTTCAAACTGCTTGATTCGGCTTGTATGGAGTAAAACAAAATACCTATTTAACATTGCCCACCCATATTGCACACGTGTTTGTATAGTTAGGACCAAGATATTTACGTGGAACGCCATTATTACCCCAGATTCTATACTGATCCTTATCTTCACGTTGTAGGGGCTATAGTTACGAAAATAATCGATTTGGGCAATGTTGGCAAAAGTTTAGATAACTTTACCCGAGGTGAAAATTGATAAAAAAGTTAGTTAAATGTAGATTTCAAAATGGTTTCTCGTAATAAACGCATGCATATGAATACGATGGATGCGTTAGACAAAAAAAACTTTATCTTAAACTTTATATTAAAAAAAGACTATCCCGTCATAGAAAAAAAGAGAGAAATTCGGGTTTTTATGAAAAAAGCGGACAAAGTTGGCATGTTTCCCGGTACTACCACAGACAAAAAAATCTCACAGTAAAATTGGTTGTAATAATGCTGGTGACCTACGATTTCTGAACGCATTTTAGAGCACTAATGATATGTGCGTAGATAAAACATTTTATATGTCTGATATACAGCCGTTATAAACCCGAAATATATTACTTCATAGGGAATATCACAATGGCTCGTCGATTAAGGGCCCTGAACAGGCCTTGATTTATCGTCCGTAACATCAAATCACTCTGATCGTATGCACCGCATTCATGCCTACGCCATATCTCATGAATTCTCCAGGAGCCCAGATGTTATCATCTCAGAAATTGTGGGATCGAGTCGCTTTGTGCGACGGCAAAGTCATCGGGGACTGCGGCTGAGGCGATTGCGGCATTGTCCGAGATGACTTGGCCGCAGGCCGACTTGATTACGGTAAGTTGGAGGTGGCTCAACTGACAAGCATTATCGTAACTTCACATCGATGGAGTTACGATGTGCACTGAAACTAAACTAACTGAAGAAGTGTTGTGTGACCGAATCAAGAATGTAGCACACTCATCCTCATAAATACTCATGTTACTGATGTAAATTTGCCAATGTTTACTTATATAATTATAGATTTATTTACCATAGGTATCATCCATGTTTCGGCTGTCGCTAAGCAAATGAGTAAGACGTTAATTTTAATATAATAATAATACTATGGATATCAAAACAGGGTTAAGTGCGATAAAATATAACTTTTAAAACGAAATATCTATTCAACACAAGTGACATCTAATTCTAAACGAAACACTCTCTCGTCCATCCGGCGGAGGCAGATCTCGTTTAGCATTTCAATGGCGGCTGTCTAGTTGGCTGACAGCGCAACGGGTCAGTGTGGTTCCAGACGAGCCTCTACAAAGCTCCATTTTCTGTAACCGTTGAGCATAGGAATGGGTCATGGTAGTTGCGTCATGATACCTTTTTCTAATGTGATAGAGCTTAAGTATATCAATGCTATTCGAAATGCATTGAGTGACGTTCAGATGTCATCAAATTAAAGCAAAGGCTAAATTATAGATATACTGCTCGCTCCTATCGTTTATATGTTTCCGTGAACTCGACGCTAGCAGAGTTGTGAATTCTTAGCATATCTGATTAGGATGTTCCATCTGTATTTATTTATATATGTGTAAATATTATATGTATTTATCTAAGTACTTATTTATTAAAACTTGCTAAGTTAGTTGACATTTCGGGGGCTCTCAAATTATGGACCAACAAGAAATATAATATATAGGTGAAATGTAGAAAATACTTTTCTATCACATTTTTATCAGATAACTAGCACCCACACACACGCACGGGTGCAATGCTGAAAAAGAATGCATGTATTATACATATAACCCTTCCTCTTGAAAACTACTCTACTAAAAAAAAACACATCAAAATCCGTTGCGTAGTTTTAAAGATCTAAGCAAACAAAGGGACAAACAGACAGACAGAAGTGACTTTGTTTTATATTATTAGTAGAGGATAAAGAATTCCTTTTCTCCTAAATCCTCCTTGTTTTTTATTTTTGCGGTGCACGTTACTTGCGCCTTTTCAGACGCGATATGCTTAAATTTTGTGGACTGTAATTTCGGTTCAGAGCTGTACCTAGACTTATGATACTTCAGCATGTAACCACTTAAACACATACAGGAATAGGCCTGCTATTGGATTAGAGAAGTACGACGTATAGCAAGCCGTTGGAAAGGAAACTCATGCACTGACCTGAAGAAACTCCTTGTGGTGTGCTACGGAGACCAGTTCGCACACGTGCCTTGAAGAATTTGGGGGCCCCCTTTGCACTATCACTCCACCAGTGACCAAGGTCCTTCTGCTTGATGCTAACACTTATTCACATACACATTTCGCGAGAAATAGTGAATTAAAACCAAGATTAAAATGGATTTAGTACAGGCGTTTGCGCAGGGTGTCCGCCATCGACCGGCGGTTTTGTCTATCTAAATTTTTCCCACAGAGAGCGCGGTGCAAGCGCATATTGCACTCTGAGTGCGACAGAGCGCACACGATACATGAGTTGTGCATGAAGAAATTGAAGAAATAGGACAGAGGGAGGGATCGCTAAGTGGTTACATTGCATCAAATTTTAATTTAATAATGAAAGAAACGGAACATAAAAATAAACGAAATCCAACAGTTAGTATCATGAGTACTTTTGGTTTTTTAAATTTAAAACAAAGTCCAAACAATAAGTCCTCTCAATTTTCCATAATTTTTTGTCTTACTTTCATTACGCCCACACAAAATGTATGGAAAAATAACTACGTAACTGTAACATGTTTTATGGGACACAATAACAGAACAGAGGCACTGAAAAGCGGTTACGGGAGCTATTCAATCTCGGATGTCTATGACGTGAGTGACGTCTTATTTTTATAAATAAGCAAACAAGCGACGACGCGGTTGGCTCAGTTTGCAAGCACCTGCCTACTGAGCAGCGGTCCCGGGTTCGAATCCCGGCCAGGGCAAATATTTGTGTGATGAACTCGAATATTTATGCTTGGGTCATGGTTGTTCCTATGTATTTAAGTATACATTTATCTATATAAGTATATATATTGTCGTCTAGTACCCATAACACAAGCCTTCTTGAGCTTAATTTGGGACTAGATCGATTTGTGTGAGGTTGTCTGATATTTATTAAAAAAAAAAAAAAAAAGCAGGCCGCTAATTAACCGCCCCGGCTTATCGCTACGGTGATACCAGCGCAATAAATAAATTATGCCCAACAAAAAGTAAGTCTTTTTCAATTATTATGATAAAGTAGCTGCGATGAAGTATAGCTTACTATTATCAAATTAAATTAGTTGGACTTGGTTTAAATATAAATATTGTGATTTGGACGTTGGCTTATTATAAGTGTACAAGGAATGAATATCTCTAATGCTGTAAATATTTTTCCTCAACGATAACATCTTTGTTAACATTAATTCTGTGGAAATAAAAATTAGACTTTAGAGAATGCCTCATGGCATTAAGTCCGCATTTTGTACGATAAGTGAAGTAAAAACCAATTTCAGGTCCAAGTTTGAAGAACACCTAAACGACGACATATGGTGCCGTGACCAGGATTATAAAGATCATCATAACTGATGATGATGATTAAAAACACACTTTTTAATAATAAAACTAGGTAGCAATTTAACTTTTAGATTTAAATTCATATTTTGTAAAGTGATGTTATATACCTTATGCACAGTAATAATATATTTCATTAATAAATGATTAAATTACCAAAAACTAATTCGGATTTCTTTGATTATATTTTTTGTTAAGGAATTATTTATATACATATTGTATAGTTTTCTAGACCTGTGCCCGCCTATCATAGGGGTGCTCGTATGTTTGCATGAGTTCTCTCTCTTGACATCAGATATCTATTTTAACTTCAAAAACATACCCCCACCCGGAAAATTCATTAATCTTAATACTACTTCACAACGTCAAGCATCCCTCAAACAATCACAACATAAAAACCCTCTTTACATTCGTCAAAGTCACTGAACGACTCTCCGCTAAACCCATAACACTTCACAGACACAAAAATACAAATACTACAAATATTGAATAGATACAGCCCGTATTTGTTCGATACGCAGCGCGGCTCCAATCACGGGTGATTCAGGCGACAATACTGCAATTTCGCTTCATAAAACCACTTGTATATATTTTTCATTTTTTTTTCACAATGGCGAATGATACGATTCGCATGAAACTGAGATGGGATTGACAAGTGCTGGTATTTCAGGTGTTTTTAAATCGTTTCAGAGTTTTATTTTTGTTTTCAATTATATCTGACCAACCAAAACGCGAACTAAGGTCGTAAATGTCTAAAATAAGAATAAAGGAATTGAAGTAATGTAGGGACTTTATTCGACGAGCGATTAAGTTGTCTAAAAATAGTAATATTGATCAATATTATTATGAACAATATTTCCGCAAAGTAACGCCTTATTCATATAATCGATTACGTTGTCTCAAATCAAACAATACCTCCGTTGTATTAGTGTCATATCGGTAGGTAAAGTAAGTACATTTTAAAGGAAATGTGGCTAAATATATCAAATCTAGACGTAATGATGTAGTCGAGAACTTTTTAGGGTTCCATAGTCAACTAGGAACCCTTATAGTTTCGCCATGTCCGTCTGTCCGTCTGTCCATCTGTCCGTCTGTCCGTCTGCGGTTTAGCTCCGTGATCATAAGTGCTAGAAAGCTGAAATTTGGTATGAGTATGTGTATGTATCACGCCGACATAACAGTAAAATAAAAAATAAAAAAATCTTTTTTTCGGGTACCTCCCTTACACCTAAAGTGGGGGTGAATTTTTCGCTCCAACACTAGCGTGTGGGCTGTCGTTTAATAGGTCTTTTAAAAGTAATAGGGGTCTTCAAAGATCATTTTTTGATAAAGTCAGCAGTTTTGTAAATATTCGCTCGGGAAATCCAAAAAATAGTGTCTCCCCCCCTCTAACTTCTCAACCACGGGTCAAAAAATTATGGCAAAATTCATGAAAATAAGGCCTTATTAGTACTTTCAACAAAAACTATATTGAATAAAATCGGTTGAGCCGTTTTTGAGTTATCGCAAAATTTCATAATTTTCCTTAAAATGACGTAAGTGCCGCGCGGTGTTTTTATACTTCGAACGTTACACATATTAGTTAAGTGCCATACTGCATTAAAACATTTCACTCAATCTGGTGCGTATAATCGATAACTTCCAGAAGGTTATAAGTAATTACAGTTACTTTGGCGTTTGCGACCTTTTTATAGAGCTTGAAATATTTCTCGTAATTTAAATTTGATTTTAATGTCTATTGTGAAGGATGGGCAACTACGGAACCCTACACTGAGCGTGGCCCGACATGCTCTTTGCCGGTTTTTTTTCGATTTTGATTCGACATTTTACCGTCAGTATCCGAGCTACAATTGAATGATAGTCGAGATAAGTCTGTCCTGCTTACACTACAGGGCATATCTACCCAATTGTCGTGACTTACGACATTCCTTATCCAAAAAGCAGTAAATTTAATCAGTCGGAAGCGTGACCGAGCTCTTTCTGGAATAAGAGCAATTAGTTGATTGCTCTGTGATAAATCTGCCTGTGCAGCATTTGGATGAATGCGTAATATACTCAATGTTTGACATACGACCATTTGGACTCAAACTACACAAATCAGCGCCTTCACTTACGTGTCGTCAGGATTTCAAGGATGGGGACGTGTTTATTACCTGTAAACAGACGAGAATAATATTAATTATACATCTTTGTCTACACCTACATTATTATATCAGTCGTCTCGGTGAAGTGCATGCTCCTGCCAAGCGTTTTTGAATGCGTACTTGTCATCCCGCTTTAGATATAAATAATGAATTATAATATTTTGTTTTATTTCATGTATTAATTTCGACACAAAATTTCACTGAAAAACTCCATCCATCATCAAATCTTCATAGAATTAGTGAGGTCTATTCTTAAAACATCTATGATATACATCAACGGTACTTTTGATCGCTGAGCTCTGGTTGTGGTAATAATATAATTGGAGGTCAGGAGCGTCCGCGACCACCACCACCGATATAGGGCCTTATCACACTTGCGATTTGCGAGCGAGTTTTCTATACAAATTAGCGTCGCGGCGAACTCGCTGCGTGTTCGCCTTCATACAAAACTCGCTCGCAAATCGCAAGTGTGATAAGGCTCATAGACTGCTAAAGACCGAAGAGTTCTACAGTACGTTTATGTGGCATTTTCTGAATTTGTTCTATGTTTACCCTATAATTTATTATAGTACGTATCACTATGGAAAAAACACAGCATGAGATAGGTACTCGTACATTAAATCAACCGGCAAAAGTAAACAACAGGCGGTCGTATCGCTCAATAACGAACTTTTCCAGACTACCTTTAGGTAGCGGAGTACGTAATAAGAAAGTTTGAATTGAGTGGGTGTAGTAAATATCTTATTCCTCTACTATTCTAACTTCAAATTTGTATCGAAACTGCGAAACCCAAGTTTCTGTGAAGGGAGTCTTCATGATTACACGTGATACTAGCGTTTACTTAATTAGGTATGGTGTAAAAAGAAGGGGCACGGAGATGTTGCGGTTACTTCATCATGTGTGCAACAAATGAAAGCGGCGAACTTACCGGTTACATAGGACAACGTCAGTTTAATGCAAAATTGTACCCATAAACATTTTCTTATTTTTTAGTTTGGCAACGTATAATATTCAATTATATTATTATTATGTCGTTTAGTAGCATTTTAGGAAACCATTGTTACTTTGTATACTGCTTATGTCTTTTATTGTTATTATTATTTTTTACATGTAAATTGTGGGTCGCAACATACGTGGTTGTTGTAGGTGCGCATATACGATTAGATATGTTATGTAATACTGGTTTGGGCTGAAAAACAGCGCTGAAGTGTCGCTAGACGACACGATCAGCATCATGCTGACGCCCTAACCGTTTGCCACATTTAGTTTCTAAGCTAACCTATGCATGGACTAGTTTATTCTTTTAATTTCTTATTGTTAGTTTTAGTAGGTACATGCCAAGTTTGTGAAAATTGTGGCAATAAATTAATTTTCTTTCTTTCTTTTCTTTCTTTATCATTCTCTTGCCCTTATATTATATATGTTTTCTTCCTCCAAATTCCTGCAAATGTGCGGTTGGCTCAGTTTGTAAGCACTTGCCTACTGAGCCGGTGCGGTCCCGGGTTTGAATCCCGGCCAGGGAAAATATTTGTGTGATGAACACGAATATTTGTGCCATGGTTGTTCTATGTATTTAAGTACACTTTTGTTACTTAAGAAGGCGTAATGATAATGATCAATCATCCCATCATAGTATGTATATTGATCTATCCTACTGCTCACAGTTGCAGTACTGCGCTTGTTTACAAACCCCTCTAGTCTGCAGCCAGCAGCTCGAGCGGCGACCGGAGGCCCTGGTGGAACGGGAATTTGCATAGAAAGTGCAAGTTTACACTCCGGCGGAACGACCAGCGGGTCCTTCGCGTGGCCCGCTTGCCGGATTGCAGTATTTGCAGTCTTCGGCGATCTCGCCGGGCAGCGACCGGATAATCGCACCGATTTGCAGGTGATTTGATCAACTCTGTGGGGAGTTGATCGAATTAACCTCTCAGGTTTTATGACCGTTCTTGTGGCATTTTTTCCTTTGGGCCGTACCCAGCGTATCATGTTTGACGACTTTGTGCAAAATATACATGGTAGGGGTACAATAAACGGTTTCAGCGCACTACGGCGCGTGATTTTGGACGTAAATTATTTCGACATTTCTTCAGACATTTTGCACTTACTACGTGATAATTTCGGTACCCAAACGTTATCTTGAAGAGATCGCTCTGTAGCAATAATGCTGCTAATGTGTACTATGTATTAATTAATATCAGTGAGAGCGTTTTGCTTTAGGAAGGAAATATATGCCATATATTAGCTAGTTGCATAACACAGCTGAGTTTATTAAGTAAAATTTGTACAATAGCCTGAATTCTTTATCAAAACGTAAAAAGATAACTGCAATAAAGTGACGAGAGAGGGAGCGGCGGTCCGCGTCAACGTTGCGGCAAACACAATCCTCGACTTTTCGCCCCAAAACTCAGCCCTTTTATTTGTCCCGGCGTCGAAAAACAAAACTCTTCCGACTTTTATTGTGACACTCGAAAAGTTCGCGGCACGCGTGGCCGCGACATGTCACCCCGTCTCGCTCGCTCGCCCCGCGCCCGACGGAGACGGCGGTAACGACTTCCGTATCGAATTGCTAGGCGAAAGCCATAAAACACTCTTATCCTGTTTCTTTTTTAAAACGATTTTTATATGAGTTTTATTTTCTTCTCTGAGTGGGAAGGTATTTTTCTGGCGCTTCTTTTGGGATGAAGTTTTTGATGTATATATTAGCTAATATCGGTTATGACATGGGCAGATTGAAAAATCACTAGCTGGCTCTGGCAGTATCAAAATGTACAGCTGCTGATTTGAGAAAGCCTTCACTGCCTTTCTGTATATGTAGTGCGAATCATTGAAGCTAGTCTACCTAATCAAAACCAAAATATAGTCCTCCCTCCCGGTCTCGGCCCTTCGAGGTAATCAAATAAACATTTTTTGAACGCGATTAAATCCATAGGTATTTGTTTTAATAAAGTAAAAATTTTACGACGCGTTTGGCGTAGTTTGTAGGGCACCTTCCTACTGAGCCGGTGGTCCCGGGTTCGAATCCTGGCCAGGGAAAATATTTGTGTTATGAACTTGAATATTTGTGCTTGGGTTATGGTTGTTGTATGTATTTCAGTATATATTTATCTATATAAGTACGTATGTCGTCGTCTAGTACCCATAACACAAGCCTTCTTGAGCTAAATTTGGGACGATTGATTTGTGTGAGGTTTAGGTGAGAACTTTAGATAATTATGTGAAAATAAAAGTTTTATCTCTGTGTGTATTTGTACTCCTCTGTATAGACTCTATACTACTCATAACTTGTAAACTGATTTGAAACTGAACTGAAAAATGGCTTGACTTGAGAGAGAAAGAGTGTTTTAGTTATAGTAATTCAAGTTGACCCTTTGAAGATCGTCTCATCAACTGTTTTCTCTTTAACTTTTATTTTCCTAAACATCTTCATAATCCCAGTCTCAACTTTTTAGCAAAAAAAAAATGTTTTCTTTGTTTCTTTGATTCCACCCAGTCCAGTATTTATTTTAATACAATTTACACGTTAACAAGTAAATTACAAATATAACATTTGTGGGACATGACGAGTGAGCTGCTACGGACTCTTCAGGAGGGTCTGTAATTGTTGCCCTTTAAACTAATTTGGAAACCCCGACTCGCCGACGTAATTAAATCGCCGTGGGTCATGGTGACCTTTAAAAAGTGGGAGATGGAGTTCACGAGTTGGGGAGTAATTTGTTCAAACTACGTAGACGTGTGGATG
Source organism: Apotomis turbidana (assembly GCA_905147355.2). Classification (NCBI taxonomy): domain Eukaryota; kingdom Metazoa; phylum Arthropoda; class Insecta; order Lepidoptera; family Tortricidae; genus Apotomis; species Apotomis turbidana. Next base: position 634,143 of record LR990283.1, read on the forward strand.
ATTTCATAGAGTATCTGTACGACGGAAGTAGCTAAAATTTGCGAACTTCTAACTCTGACTGAAAAATCTCTTCGTTGAATAAAAAGTATACCCTATACTTATAGTACTTTACTGCACACGCCGGGAAAGAAGGGCTTGCCGGGTGCATAGGTATAGAGGGCCGACCGCAGGGAGGCCGGATAATGATACGAATCGGCTAGGCATGTATAGTGTTTTTTTTAAACATATGGAATGAAATAAAAAATACACCACTCAAAAAAATAAGAATTCGGCTGTTTAGCCTGTTCATGAACACAGAAACCATGTTATTAAAAAAAAATGCCGACTTAGGCCTTTAATTTTGTATGAAATTCTCTCTCAAGTTGTTCCGCCCGAACCGTAATACTTCGAAGCATGATAAAACGCACGTTATGACGACATTTTATTGCATGTTTGAGAATAATGTATTACTTACTGCATATCCAGGAATGGATAGATATCTATTCAAGTTCAACGAACAATTTTATTCAGTTCCACCACAAGCAAGCGGCATAAAAATAGTGTTGACATTTTAAGACACGAGTATAAGCAAAAAAATCATCAAACTTCTCCGATAACGTCACGAAAAGCGTGTACTAAGGTATCTAAAAGCTTCCAGCATCTTTGACCCATAGTGTAAGCACATAGTGTTATGGCAGCTTCATCAAGAGCAGACCACCGAATTAAAATTTCAATCTAGCCCCCTAACTATCTGCAAACTAGTTGGGCAACTTGTCGCCCGACCGCCACTTGATTGCGTCCGCTAACACGATACGCCCCGCCCTGTTCCTCGTCCAATGAGCCAACTTGTCGAAAACTACAAAGATGAAGATCAACCTCTCACTTAGATGACCTAGAATTATACCTGCAGCTCCTGTATATAATGAAATGAAATTATTTACACAGTTAGATTGTGAATCTAACAGCATTGGAGACCGCTGTTGAATGGACATTCGAAAGAAATTCAGCAGTACCTAAGTAATAATTTCGTAAATCATACTTAATCAATTTAGGTAATAAAGTAACCGCTTCACATTCTTAACAGGAGCTGTAGCTATTTTATAAGTGTAGTTTGGTCGTTAAAATAGAGTACCTACTGTGCAATACGCTCTCAGGCAGGACTTTTACATTTATACTATGTACCCACTTGAATTATTTCTGTTTGGCCCTGTGGTTGACTGAAACAGACTGCCATTTCGCATTAAGTTCATCATTTTGTACTGACTTTTGTTTTGTGCAACAAAATTTAAATAAATACGTGAATATTATAAATAGTTAATACAATGGAGACGCAATCTATTAAATTGATTTATTTCTCTTAATATTTGCATCAAAAAAACTTGATTAAGTAATTTATTCAACGTCATTTAGTTTCAAATAATGTCTTATAAATAAAGTCTAGTAAATACACGGAGTCGGAGGGAATGCGACACCATCTACGGCACTCGCACTGGTTATCTTTAACTTGGTAAGCTAACTTCGTCCAATCTGAATAGAAAATATGAGGAAGACGAGACACGTAGGTACTCGTACTCCAGTAAAATTCATGTTCCCGTTTGCTTTGAACGCCTCGGAGCTGTACGATTCTGAAAGGAGACGTGACAATCTACGTAAGAGTGAAAACTCGAAAGCATTTGAATAACCGTTCAGCAGAAGCAGAATTGAGACTGAAAAATTATTCATATTGAATTTTCTTACTTTCACTTATTCACTTTTTTGCTTTGCAGTACAAGTCAATCATAACGTTATCACCTACCTACTATGGAGAAATAACCTAAATTTAAAATTAAGAATGCCCCCGACACAAGTAGCTGGTCATCATGAGACCCTGTTTTAATGTGTGATATAAAAATGCTACTAAAACTGAACATAAAAACGTAAATTTTGAATTCCTAGCTTCAATATTGGCTGACAGCCGGTCGCTTGTTCCACTAAAAGTTGAATATCTTAAAGACGAGAGTTCCGATTTTCATTAAACAAAGCTTAGAACCATTTCGAATAACCATTCTTTCGAATGAAAAAACCGCACTCAAAATGGTTTACCCGTATGGGCGCTACGATGCCACAGACAGACACACAGATAGACAGATACACAGATACACAGACACACAGATACACATCGCTGGCCCAATATTACAGGGTTCTATGTAACATTTTCAGAGTAGTTAAAATTAAACTTCATGTCATTATGACAATGTTCAAATTTGAACTCGTCAAAAGTGAAACATAGAACTCTGTAATATAGCGACATTTGGCAAACTGTGAAATTATTGTCTTAAATTGACCTGTATCTTATAATTGAGAATTCGGGGTGTTTTTTTGTATTATCCCAATTGCGTCATTTTTGCAACAACCAATCAAAAAATCAAATCAAAATCAAAAATATTTAAAAGTTTGTATTACAACAACCAATACAATATAGTTTCTCAGGTGTGCGAGTCATTTTGCGAAGATCAAAGGGGAAGACACATGTTTTATTCAATTTCAATCATTTATTCATTAACAACATGAGTTGTGTATGAAATATGAAATATCATCACGTCCAAATTTAATTATATCCTAATTATCTGAATTAATCCGTATTTTAGATGTCACAGTCGGCACAGAGAGGTCAAAGTCCGCAATCAAAGGCTTCATAACTCAGGTGCCATGTCCGATTATTGCGTGCTGGTCTAATTGTGGGCGCGGCAAAACATTGGGGTTTTATTGGCTGTCAGTGCTTAGGGGACGAAATCATACTATTGACTAAAAGGTGTCTTTGTTTAGTGTCGTACGGAGAATTAATAGTCCTAATGTGATTATTATCATAATAATTATCAATTCATCACACTGATATTATAAAGGTGAAAGTTTGTGAGTGTGTCTATGAGTTTTTATGTTTGTTACTTCTTCACGCTCAAGCGGCTGGACCAATTTTGATAAATTTTAGTTTGCAGATAGGTGACACTTTGGATTAATACATAGGTTACTTTTATCCCGAAAACATGTAGTGTCCCCGTGGGATGAGCGGGTAACACTGCGCAGCGCCGCTAGTTAGTAATAAATTAATCACATTTTCTAAGATGTTATTTTTCAAACTTATTAGGTTACACTTGAGTGTCTACCCACGCTGTGTTTTCCGGTCAAGAACCTTTGGCGGCCATCGATACTACGACCAATGCTCCACTACGACGACTTAAGTTCCCACACTTCTGCGCTATGTTGCCAACACTGGTTCCTTTTTGGAACTCCTTATTTCTGGATCAAATATACGCAAGTAAACACCGAGCATAACTTGCTCTATTGACCTTAGAGTAACTTTGAACCTTCTTATAAGGTTTATTGTAAGGGACCAAGTTTCAATGCCGTAAAGTCTGTGAACATTACTTTACTTATCTTCTTGAAATTTACGATTATTAGTCCAATTCACTTCTCCACGCACATCAATAGATACGAAGTCACTCAAATTAGGTGCTTGCACGCAGAGGTCAAAGCCCGCAATCATTGCCTCCATAACTCAGGTGACATGCTTGTTTATGGCCCGAGGGAGGGAAGGGATAGGCTGATATTATGCATATAGATTTAATCACAGTGCGTGGAAAAAATGAGGGATGTGAATATTTCCGATGTAATCACTAGCTTCGTTGTGATTAATTGGTGTACCTGGTAAGGAAAATTAAAGCGGTGGTTCTAAATGGCAAGTGAACCGTGGTGCGTAAAGTTTGATTTGGAAATGGTTCCAGGTTTTATCAGTTATCATTTGGAATTCAAATGTGTATCTGAACAGGAAGATTCATTATATAATTATTTATAACAACCTACACAATGCTTAATGTTGGTAGTAGGTATGTCTTTTTAAATTTATATCCACTTAAATAAGTGGATGTCTAAATAGACATCTACACAAATGAACTTTAGTTTTAGTAAAATAATTATAATATGTTTGAGTTATTAGCGACATCATGATTTCGGCCTCAACTCCTAAATACTTGCTCCTACCTGCCCAGTTGAGTAAACTTACACAATACTGTGCTCGGTTTTGTGCTACCTTAATCGACTTTTTCCCTGCTAACCTCCAAATATCATCAATGGTAAGTGTTTAGTTCTATAGAAAATTAGAACAAAATCGGCTATTCCCGAAAGCCTTTCCGTTAATTGTAATAAATGCTTCAAGCGTGAAGACATATTGCGAGCCAAATCACGTTGACAATTGAACTCTTGCCAGCGATACATCGCTGTTCAATCCGCAGCCAGCGATCGACCGTGGACGCGCAATCTCAACAATCTTCAATTTATCTCAATCCTTCTAGCCTTAAGCAACTGGAGAGTGAAAGGGACAAAAAAGGAAGTTTCTACACTGGGTTCTACATTTTAGTGGGTAGTCACGTAGAGTACGTGCTGGAGCGATGCTATAAAGCTCGGGCAATGGCGACACAGTCTGCTTGCAATATTAAACAGATTACTGTGGAGAGTTACTGCTATTGGATTATAATAAATATTCGAAATAAGCTTGGAGGAATAAACATTTTATGAGGTTGGGTCAGTGTACAGCTAAAGGAACGATCTAAATTTGTATTATTATGAACGGATGGAATATCAGATGACGATGGAGATGTTAAAAAAGACGTAAATATGGTCCACTGGTGTACACGTTGGGTGTGTATCGTTCCGATTTTTTAAATGTACTTAGTTCGTCCGTGATCGCTAAAGGGCAGAGTACGGTACGTGCCAGTTGAGAGGTTACTTAAATATAGGTACACGTGGAGTAGTGATAGATAGATAGATAGATAGATAGATAAAAACTTTATTTCATCACCGACACCAACAGTGACATTAAACGGAGACCTATAAGCTAGTTAAACATTTTTATAATTAACAAAGAGAAAAACAAACATTAAAGAAAATAGCACTTAAAACTAAGTACATACGTACATTTGTTTTTGTAACATCTAAAATCGAGAATGTGTGTGGTATGAAATAGGCGCTGACTCAGCATAATACTGCTAAGTACGCAGCGCTGATTTTCCTTAAAAATTCTTAAAAAACGAATGTTGGAACCGGACAAACAGTGCAGCACTGTCACAGTCTTAATCTTAATAAATGAAAAGAATAAAAATAAAATAATATTATATACAGTGTGTAGCCTGTGTAGTGTGTACCCATCATTCTTACTCAAGGTCTACAACGTATACGACGTAAAAAACGATAATTTGTAATAAACTATTGGTATGTGCTATGTAAGTACAGGTTGTATGCGTGTTTGGGTGTGTACATCTGTATATGTATGGTAATGGTTAAACTTGGATTATTATTTGGTGATACGTGTCCTGGATCACAAGGTAAAACACAGGGCCAAGAGCGAGATCTATCATTACTTATCACAGTTGAATTCTACAGCATAGTTATATGAATAAAACTAGCTCCATATGTCATGACATCAAAGGGACGCAAAATTAAAGATTTTTTAAATTAAAAAGTTAATTTTAAATTGCATTGCTGAATCCTTTTTTCAATCAATTGTTCAGCTGAATCCTCATGGCCAGGAAATATGTTTTTGTTATCCAATTTTTTTTGGGGTTAAATGTCTCTAAGGCTGCTCTAAAAGTAGTAAATAACAGCTAAGTTCGACATTCCTAGGGAGCGCTGAGACGTCGTTTCTAGGTACCAATATTACTATTGATGCGTCACACGAATCATTTCGAGCTACTTTTGAACCATTTCTAAACACCCTAGTGCTTCCATTTAATTAATTAAAACAGACGCAGTTCCTGGAAATAACTAAAACACTGACAAAACAAAATATCCCTTTAGCCACTTCCTTAATAACATTATTGTCAACAAGGCTACGCTTCCGACTGGCCTGGGGGCGCAGAACTTTGTCCATTTGCAAGTTTTAAGCAGTTTCCTCGCAGTTAAAATATTGTCCATAGCCTCTTGAGTTTCCAAATAGACTTACGGCCTTTATGCATTTTAAGCGTTATCTTGCGGATAAATTTCATTTCTCAAAAGTGAGGACGTAGCTTTCAGACCGTCGTCGCAGGATAAGATAACGGTTTTCTTTAAATAACCCTTACCTTTACATCCTCATAAAAAAGATAAATGGTGATGTTGGGTTGCCTGTTTGTTGATCTTTACATGACAGCTGCGAAACACCAGATAAATATGATTTTTTTCATTAACATAGTTGTGGCCCGGTGATTAATGAGTACATTGATACTTTCTATCTCACATCTTTCTGCATAACTACTTGGCTAGGTGTGGTAAATTTTTAAGGCCAGATTGGTTAACCATCATCAGCTGGGTAAACATGCTCGATTATAAAACCTAAAAGTTTAAAGGACAGGCGAGAAGTACCAGTAGGTAAATGTCAATTTTATTGGAGGTCTATGCCAACCCCAGGGATATGAATAAAATTATTTCATCGAAATGTCAATAATCACAATAAAACTCGTTAACATCAGTACATTGAAAGCCCTGTCCTTAATTGCAGCCATTTATCAGTTATCACCGGCTGCCACCCGACACACGCAAAAACCATACCTCCCTAAAATTGAATCGTAACTTCCCTAAAAGCTCACTGCAAAATCCAAACGAAATATTTCCATTTCATTGTTTGCCAAATTTTAGGTATGCACGGTCACGCGTCCGAATGCGCTGCGTTTAATTTTTGCAAGTTTTCGCGTTTTGTTCACGATGACCTTCGCTGTCGAGAGGGATGCCGGGGAGGTTGAGGGGAAAGGGAAGGAAATGGGACACGGGAAAATAAATGCGAGAGGTTGATAAAAAGGAATGAAGTCGCTGCCTTTTCTGGTAGAATGAACAAATATTGATACGGAAGATCGCCGTGATAACGACGTTGTCGAAATCGACAACAATGCAATCCCAAATTAAAAACAGAACATGATTTGAAAAGAAAAAAAGCTGCAATATACTTCCCATTAGCATTAAAATTTCCATTCCGGAGTCAGGAAAGTAATTGGTTTTATTTTAGAGATTCATCGTTTGTGGCTGTGTTACAAGACTTCAAGAAGTCGTCAAGCGAATAATATTATTCTGTTAGAGCCTTCTGAGAGGACTCGTGCTACCACGGTTTCGCAGAGCTCACTTTGAGCCCTACACAAACACATACACAAACATCCCTGACCTTGGCGCCCTTGGCGGCTGTCCGCTCTCCGCGCCCACATTTACATAATATAAGAGCGGCTCGCGCGGACTCGTTGCGGACAACCCTTCTAAGCCGACTTGCTTGTGACGAATGGGTTTTTGGTACGGGCGAAGTCACATTGTTTTATTCGGCTACTTAGCTGAAGAAAATAAAACAATGGCATTTTATTAAGTTGAGACATGTAGACAGCGACGTCTATGCGTGCCTGTATAGGTTCCATAGCGGCGATGCCGTAACTGACCGACGCTTTACAGTCCTTTCATCCTCACCACTTAGATAGTTGGCAGTCCACAAGTGTGAGTTTCTCTAGAAATTTCCTCCCTCGCACGACTGCATTGTGGAATGAATTATTGCTTGCGGTATTTCCGTACCGATACGACCTTCAAACCTTCAAGAAAAGAGCGTACTCCCACTTGAAAGGCCGGCAACGCACTTGTGACTCCTCTGGTGTTGCAGGTGTCTGGGTCCCGGTAATCGCTTTCCATCAGGCGATCCATTTGCTCGTTTGCCCCCTATGACATAAAAAAAGTAATAAAATCAGCCAAAAGACGTCCGCCACTCAACGTGGACTTTCAGCAAAGAGTGCCATCATCCGTCCTGCGCAGCCCGTATCTAGCGGACTCCATTGACCATTAACAGGACCACGCCGTTAATTTCGCTGCTTGGTCTTTACTTACGATACCGTCAGCCCCAGCAGCCACCTTGGCTTTGTAATCCTTCAAACTATGTCGATTACTCTCTAGAGTCTCTAGTTTTCAGGGTTCTGAAATACCCTAAGCGTAAAAACGGGACCCTATTACTAAGAGTCCACTGTCCGGCTGTCTACCACCAGGTTATATCTCATGAACCGTGATAGCAAAGTTAGACAGTTGAAATTTTCACAGATGATGTATTTCTGTTGCCGTTATAACAAAAAATAGTGAAAACAGAATAAAATAAATATTTAAGTGGGGCTCAAACAACAAACGCGATCGGTTGCCTTAACTTTGCACCTCATCCGGCGCCACAAATATCAGGTGGAAACTTAACCCGGCCAGTTAACAAGGGAAACGTGTTTGTACGGAACCCTCGGTGCACGAGTCAGACTCGCACTTGGCCAAAAAGCATGACATTCGGCAAAAGTTTAAAAACAAAACATAACTCCAAAATAGTTTTATTTTTTGATTTCCTATCCCGTTCAGTTCGTTGTAAAACGATTTTTCGACAATATTGTTACTTATCAAAAAAAATGATCGTTGTTTTGCAAAATGTTTAACACGAAATACAGATTTAGCTGCACTTTGAGTTTAGAAAATAAATGATGTCGAAGTTCGATTGGTTGTTTTTCAGCGCCTGGACTGTCATTACTTACTGTGATTGGATTTATCACTTTTATTAGTATTACTACCGCGAGCTCTAATGAAATACTTCACTTTATTAAAACCGATGGAACTTCGTTAACGTAATATGCGACGTTCGCGATACATTAATAAATTGCAGGATCGTCCCGGTTAATATCTTGAGTTTGCATTGGGGGGTTACTTGATTGGTGGGAGATAAGTATTGATTTTTGGGCTTTTGGTAAACCTGACAAATTAGAATTCTGGAACATCGCAATCTTTCATTAAATATCTTTCACCGAAAAAGCATTCATCATGGATTCGCTACTGGTTTGTTAACTCCCATATAAGATTCAAAGATATATTTTCGAAGATTTGTTACTATAAATACATGAGATAATACTAATATACTTATTTGTATCATGTATGCAGCCTATATACAGGTATGCAAATGTTTGTTTTTTGTAAAATATTTTAAGAGTGCAAAATAATTAATTATAAAAATAAGAAATGTATAATAAAATACCAATAATCTAATTCTACATTCCTCGAGAAATACTTTTACAATATAGAAGCATCCATATCCATATCGAGCAGCCAGCGATTTAATGAAACTATTTATTTTAAAATTATTGCCTTCCAGAGTTCTAATGTCATATTCGCATATATAAATGTTAATACACATGGTTACAAACATTTTTCTTGTATTTGTAATATTGTATGACAGCGCGGTTTTTGTACCAATAGATGCGTCCCTTGCAATTTTGTCTGCATTTGCGTAGTTTTTTGAAATAGTGTAAATGAGATTTTACAAAAAGGCACACTTCTCTGATATATAAAGATAATACGGTGAATAGAGACTAAAGTACTAGGGGAGACCTTAGAAACGGTCCGGTAGTTTTGAATTTTTGATATGTTGTCTGGGATAGTTAGTGAGTGTTTAATTGCAAAATGCACAATTCCCCCCCTCCGCGCCCGCCGCCATATTGAAAAAACCGGCACGTTCTTCATATTTTTGCTTAATTCTTCGTCTAGGAGCATTTGAGCTAGATAAAAGCTGAGACAATGTGGAAGAGGATAAAATTTACTATAATTTACATTTTAAATTTTGTTTCAAAAACTGATAGTTACAGAGATATGTACATTTAAAAAAACGTAAAAAATCGCAATTTCCAACTCAAAAACAAACTTCTGGATTATATCTTCGTTTATGAGCATTTTAGCTAGAACAGTGCTTGGGCAATGTTGTAGATAATTAAATTTCCTATATTTTACATTTCAAATTTTGTTTCAAGGACAGATAATTACGGAGATATGTAAAAAATAAAGTCACATTTTCCGAAAATGTATGTAAAAATGGACATGAGTTTTATAAGCAATTATATTTCCTACATGTTTTAATTTGTCCTAGACTAGTCCGTAACTGAATGACAGCGTTCTAAACCAAGAATTTTGAGAAATTTTAGGAAAATTCGACTTTTCCTGTTTTTTTAATGTGCATATCTCCGTAACTAACCGTCCTTTTATCTAGCTCAAATGCTCCTAGAAGAAGAATTAAGCAAAAATGTGAAGAAGTTCCCGGTTTTTTCAATATGGCGGCGGGCGCGGAGGGGGGGGGGGGGAATTGTGCATTTCGCAATTAAACATTCACTAACCATCCTAGACAACATGTCAAAAATTCATACCGGACCGTTTGTAAGGTCAAAATCCTTTATTCACTGAATTAAGATGACAAAGACAGAATGTGTAACGCACGCACCACAAATAATTCTGATACATGTTTTCTGTGTCTTAAATACTGTAATAAGTACATATAAAATATTGACCTATACAAAGTATTCAGGATTTACTTATAAAATTATGGTTCAAGACGCAGTAATGCAGCAGCGGACGGTTATTGGTTGTGTTTAACACGTTCACTGTCCCCAGTTTGACATGTGAACCTAATATCTCTGTAATAGAGGCTTGCCGTGACCCCAGATATGGGACACGGACAGTGACCGTGTTAAAAGGTAGGTAATGACGCGATCGATCAGATCTGCCGAAATCCACTATAAGACAATACGGCTGAAAGACTTTGCATCGAAGTACGCTAAATTTTATTATATGTAATCCTGAATCAACGTAAAAAACACATTTTGAAGTTCTCAGAAATCGGAATTCCTTTATTTCATCAATGATAAAGCATGAACCTTTTTAGAAGCAATTGATAAATCACAAAAGGAAATTCTACGAATTAATCTTTCTAAAGCACCACGGTTCACCGAAGTCGGATAAGATTAAAAACAGAGTTTTCGATGCTTCTAGGAATTATAATAGAATGATGGCGGTGACTTCTAATGAATAACGAAAAATTAATTTTACTTTTTACTTAGATTTTTTATTTAGACGTACTTTGACCGTACGTAGTAGTACGTGTCGGCTTTTTAATCTCTTATTTATGATTCAAATTTAAAATCTGTTAAAGGTAGATTGTATTATTGCTTGTATTTGTGTTCACTCGTTCACAAATATTTTTTCCTGTTGTCGAAAAAGGAGCCATTACATGTCATGGGCTATCCCCAAGAGTGATTCCACAATGTTCATTCTTTTCCCAAGATAAAAGTCATGAAATAACACTCATTAAAAATGTTTACTAATGGCAAATGTGATGTTAACGAAATGTATTTAAAACCACTTCAGTTGCGTAGTTTTTTGGAATAAAATAACGTTAAATTTATCAACCAACTTAATAGTTTGGTCGAATGGCTTACCGGAAAAAAATACCTTAGGCAGGTTGGTTTGTTAATTGCACCTCTTTCTATTGTGAAATAAAGTAAATAAATAAAATACAATTCCTATTGGAAATATTCGTAGCAATGCAGTCTTATAGATATACCACTGCATTGGCAGAGTAAGCAGAGCTAGCGAACAGAGCCATATCCGTTTACGGTTTATCGCGGAGATATCTGTTAAACAGTTTGCAACTAAACACTTACCAAGCACTTAGTGCCAAATCAGATCAAAAAGCAGGCAAAGTGATATTGCGATGTTAGAGAAGAGTTAGCTTCGGTGAAGTAAGATTTATGTTACGTGGCAATGGATTAAATAATAACAAGATTAAACAAAAAATATCTTAAACTACAGATACGATGATGTCAAGTAAATTTTATCAGTGTTTGCTTGGTAGTATATTTTGTCATTTTACGAAAATTGATACTTATTTATTGCTTTATATTACCAAGAGCAAACTCAGAGGAATACCATGGGATGGGCCTGAGCCCTAATTCCATACCATATCACTGATAACACGGAGAGATCTCCGAAGTAGCCATATAACTAGTATATCGCCACTTCGCCAATCCCTTATTCGTCGAGTTCAGTTTGCACCTCATTTGACATACGAGTTATAGATATCAGGCGCAAACTTAACCTGACCGGGTAGTAACGTTAAATGTCGCTTTACAATAAAAATTTATATAAGTACCTGAGATATACCTTAGACATCGATTATTCGGCAATCCATACTATTATTATAAATGCGAAAGTGTGTCTGTCTGTGTGTTACCTCTTCACGCTTAAACCGCTGAATCGATTTCGATGAAATTTAGCATGGAAATAGTTTAAGATCCGAGGAAGGACATAGGATAGTTTTCATCCTGGAAATTATCCCTAAAAAAATTGAAAAGTGAGTAAGTAATTCATGATGACATTGATGACCCTGTAGGAAATGTAATGATTAGACCAAAAGCACAATTGCTCTTACATTTGCTTAGGCGCTTTTAATAATCCCTTTTAATAATTAAGGAGATTAGGTGGATATCTATCGTGTTGTACGAGGTTGCTTTCATACTTCCAAGTTCCACGCGGACGTAGTCGCGGGCAAAAGCTAGTATTTCAATAAAGTACAGTCGAATTAGCGCCTGTGCCCAGTAGGAGACGGAGACAGGATTGTGATAACGATGACGGTTTACGCAAAAAAGAAAAAGTCCACTTGCCTGACGTGTTTCTAAAAATCCATACAAACACTCTGCCACTGTTCATACGTTGTCAAGCTAACGTCCCCAGTTCAACATTATTTTATGCATGCTTTTAAAATTAAATTGCCCCGAGCCGCCACTGAAAATGGAGTAGATAAAAAGCTTTTCAAATATTAACCTAGAGCAAAGAAACCCCGGATCTTAATATATGCACACGTTACAAAATATGCAAAGGGTATTACTATTAAATCCTTTACTTAGGGCAAATCCTGTGCGAAAGCCTCTCAAATTATGGGAAGTGAGTTTGGGGCAGCTCCCTAAATATACGAAACTTAAACACACAATGTATTTATATTTATACATGTAATATGAATTTAGTAAATTGTTGCTACACGGGAACTTTGCTTGGTAAAAATTAACCCTTAAAATTCATTATGGATTCGTAAGTTGAAGAATCAATAGATGTTTCTTCTTCGAAGAATCTTCTTCTTTCATTTAAATAAAATAAGAGTTGAGACTGTAATATAGTAATAGGTGGTGCGGTCATTTTATTTTGTCGTTTGAAGTCTTTCATTTGCGTATTGCATTTTATAATTAACTAGCTGCGCCGCGCAGTGTTACCCTTTTATCCCACAGGAACACTACATTTTCGGGATAAAAAGTAGCCTATGTGTTAATCCAGGGTGTCAGCCTTCCCACCAAAATCTATCAAAATTTGTCCAGCCGTTTGAGCGTGAAGAAGTAACAAACATACACATAAGCACGCTCAGAAACTTTCGCCTTTTTATTATTAGTGTGATATCCTTAGAGAGTTCATTAAGGGAAAAAATAGTGATAAACCCGTGTTAAAAATGCTGCCAGAACAAAGGACAATAGGTACTGCTAATATTACCAAGCAGATTGCGAAATCCCATCGGGCAGACATCTAGTAACCGTATTATTTAATCGACTGTCAAACCAGCGACACCATAATTTAAACGTAATGTCGACCCTCTGATTACGCGCAGTGATTACGCTAATGAAGTGCCAATCAGCCATTAACTCGCTCCCGTGATATCCGAGGAATCCCGATTAGTGCCGATTATACTCAAAGACTGCCAATAATAATCATAATTTAATTTAATATCTACATCTGCGTGTTCGATTGATTTATCCCAATTTTGTGATCAAGGGTTGTTTATTGAAATAATATTATTTGGATATCTTCAAGGCAAAAGTGAATACATACAAATAAGGATAGACAATATATCGAAAACGAAAAAGTCATATCACATCATATCGTTTATTGCGAATCATGTTTATTTAACAATGGATGGTATGGTAAATATGTAGGTACGTGAAACCCTGTTAGGGCATTGCAATTCCTTTCATACTAACACACAGTCGAGAACATCAGCGACCAAGATTATGCAAAATAGGAATAAAATTTTACTAAAATAGCCAGTAAAATAAAACGTCAAATAGATACGAAATAGTAGTTTATGCAACTGATACATAATGAGAGGCCTTAAAACACGAGTGTGGTTTTATGAAACGAGCGTCAGCGAGTTGCATAATAGGATCACACGAGTGTTTTAAGGCCTAATTATGTACAGTTGTATACACTACTTTATCTACACACATATCATAAGTAATCTAAGATGGGTTCAGGAGCCATAAGGAAATGACCGGCACCACTAGTGCTACCTGTAAAATATCTAACACATATACAACATCTAACACATATCAAATAACAAATATCTAACACATGTACCCAGTAGGTACCATGTCATGTACTAATGCTGTAAGAAATAAATCTGAACAAATACATAAACAGATTATTCAACTAAAATATGAATAACAATAAACTTTTCACAATTCTACTTTCGTAACCGCAAGAACCAACAAACAAATGACAACAATAATGGCGGCAATTCGAACCTCCGTCAAGACGAATGTTTTTTTTTTCTAAATCATATACAAACGAATGTATCCATATTCTCATGTCACTCGAGATCAAATGTCGTGCGGTTTTTATAAAAAAACATACTGAATTGACGTTTCGTATCGATAACAATATTAATATCTATGGATACTAGAATAGAGACCAACTTGTGTTTTGACAGCTGTTCCTAATTTAAACTCGTAACCTTACTAAAATCGGTACTGTAATAACATTACAGTACAGATTCTACCTACTACCACAGGCAAAAAAATCTCATAGTAAAATTGGTTGTAATAATGCTGGTCATTTCCTACGATTTCTGAATGCATTTTAGAGCACTAATGATATGTGCGTAGATAAAACTTATTATTACCGCTACACCGCAGATAAATGTGACATAATTATTAGGCCTAGTTTTGCGTAATCATAAAATGCCTGAAATTATTCTGATAATGTTTATATGTTGGCTTTTAGTTATGTGTTTAAAATTCTTTCGAATGTCCGGATGATCGGATGTCAGTTTGTCCAGATTTGCAGCTGTTCTCGCTTGGTTCTTATTTCTCAATTGGTTCTCGTGAAATTTTGTGAGCAGGTTCAATAATACACATAGATTTATTTTGTCGGGGCGATTTTTCGGAAATTTTCAAAATGGCAATAGTATTTCCGCCATTAAAAAACGATAGTGCAAACGCCCGTCCCTTCGAAACCAAAAACGTGACATCACGTCCTAAACGTCGAGGTAATTAAATAAACACTTTTTAAATGCGATAAAGTCCCGTTATTTTTTAATTAAATGTTGTGAAATCGTATAAGTTTAGAACAATATTCAGCCATTTCAAAAAATGAACGCGAAGTCTACAATTCCCAGACCCTCTAGTTTAGATTAGGTGTCCATAAATCAACCCTATCCGTCCATCTCCATTGTAAAGCCACAAAGCACAATAAATATCAATGTATGATCGGCCCGCGATCCACGCTCAAGTCTAGGTATTTGGACAACAACAACATTTCAGTTATAGAGAATTTATTGTCCGACTTCTTGAATAAACAGCTTTAAGCGCTTTGTGGAAACACAAAATATTTGTTGGAAAAATTCGCCATTGTTGTTGTACGATGAAATATTTGTTATTTTAAATAAGCTTATTGTGTTTCTAAACACTCTTGCCTGATCTCGCGGGCAATTTATGATCGAGTATTAGGTACGGATAGCATAGCCACATTTTAGGAATAACCATTTATTGTGATAATTCAATTGCTTAACTACTGGTTAACTGGTGGTGGTAATTTATTTACAACGAAACACTTGAACCACAATTATTTGTTTGATTTTGTCATTTGAATATAACTTTAGATTCCTTATGATCTAAAAACACATCTGAGCAGAAAATATGTAAATAATGTCTACTTCGAGCGGTATTTTAACCCACTTCTCCACGTTGCTACCATCCTACTCGTATATACATACAATATAGTATCTGGTCCTGAAGTATGCACTTCGGAACCTTCAAGACTAACTTTGCTTTAGTTTTAATAAAGTACCATTACCTAGGTACCTATACAGTGAAATATTTAAAATAAACCAGCAAAGAGCATGTCGGGCCACGCTCAGTGTAGGCTTCCGTAGTTGCCCACCCTTCACAATAAAACAGCGGTTTTAAGCCCGAGGTTTAAATTACGAGAAAGATTTCAAGCTGTAAAAAAAGGTCGTAAACGTCAAAGTAACTGTAAAGTTTTTTTAGTTTTTATTTTACCGTTTTGTCGGCGTGATACACATACACATACTCATACCAAATTTCAGATTTCTAGTACTAATTGATCACGGAGCTAAGCTGCGGACGGACAGACAGACAGACTGACGGACAGACGTACATGGTGAAACTATAAGGGTTCCTAGTTGACTACAGAACCCTAAAAAGAATGTACTTCACTTTATCTTGCGATTATTGCAACAATAACTTGCTACCCCTTTCTCACCATCAACTAAATGCTTGTGCAAGAGCGAGATACGAATTGCTAAATGAAGTCGGATGCTGACGTCTCGTCAGATGAACTGACACGGCTCCTATTAGAACTAAAACAAGCGTCTAGTTGTAGTTGCGAGTTTCCGAGCTTTGTGCGAACAAACGAGCATGTTCACAACTCGACGACAGCTGCAGCTTTATAATTAGAGAATGTTCCTTACTACAATACATCTACTGTTATTGCTCTATTTAACAGTACAATATAATTATATTTATTACTGACGATCGGTTTACAAACAATAGCTTTTCCTTCGACAAACGCCTCCTCCAAGGGTTTCCGCCTTTTGCTCCCAATTTCGCTGTGTCTTGCAATTCTCGCTAGTCCATTCAGTGACGGCTACTTTTTTGAGGTCATCTTCCCAACGTTTCATTCGTCTGCCTTTACTTCTCTTGCCCTGGGGTACCGCTCTGATATTATTCTAGTCCATTTCTCATTTTTGTCCCTTAGCATATGCCCCGCCCATTAAAGTGTTTCGCATACTTTCACATCCGTAAAATTTAGTTACATCTTTGATTTTGGTTAGTCTTATTTTATCTTTCCTTCTTACTCCAGCCAGTTACATTTCTCTCCATTCCATTTTGGCATACCTACGATATTTTTTTTTTAATTTTCGGAAAATTCGACTTTTCCTGTTTTTTAAATGTGCATATCTCCATAACTATCCGTCCTTGAAACAAAATTTTAAATGTAAATTATAGTAAATTTAATTCTCTACAAAATTGCCCACGCACTGTTCTAGCTAAAATGCTCCTAAACGAAGATATAATCCAGAAGTTTGTTTTTCAGTAGGAAATGCGATTTTTTACGTTTTTTTAAATGTGGATATCTCTGTAACAATCTGTCCTAGAAAAAATATATAAAATGGAAAATGTAGTAAATTTAACTCTCTATAACATTATCCAAGCTTTCTTCTAGCTAAAATGCTCCTAAAGGAAGATATGAGCAAAAATATGAAGAAAGTGCCGATTTTTTCAATATGGCGGCGGGAGCGGGGGGGGGGGAATTGTGCATTTTGCATTTTAAACACTGACTAACCATCCTAGACAACATATCAAAAATTCAAAACTACCGGACCGTTTGTAAGGTCAAAATCCTTTATTCACTGAATTATAGTCTTCGTACGTTACTCATTTTAATATTATGTATTTATGTGTACTTGTAATATGCAGCCTGTTCGTATTACGCTAGTGATATGTCTATTACCTAAATCTTATAAACAATTAAATATACATGTGCATTTGCCAGAAAGGCTTAATATTGTGATGAAAAAAGGGCGGTGATAAACCAGCATTAGAGACGCCATAAGGGTTTTTAGCTAGGCCGTAATTCTTGTTTCTATTAGTCGTCTCACTCTTGTTAGAGTGGTGTGGAGTGGTCGTAGTCTCGATGATGATGTATTTGTACACGAGTGATCTTCTTCCGCGGTCCTCTCGATTCGGGAGGCGGCCTTCGCCGGCCTAGTTGATGATAAAAATACAATTAGGCCGTAAATAGATATCAATGTAATAATAAAGCAAACCGTTCGGGCGTATCAAGTAAAAGGTATTGCAGAATAAAGGACAATAAACTAATATAAAAAAAAAAATCCTATAATTGATAATTTTAAAAACTTTGTGTAACTAAAAATAACCTAAGTATATAGAATATACATGTTTAAGCTTAGTTTCGGTACTCTTGCAAAGCATCGTATTTGCTAACCCCCTCGCCCCCTTCTCTAATAAAAGATTTCCTATTCTGTCGAATTTCCCTGCGAAAATGCGCAAACTTTCAATACGTGCTTTCGCCGAAGAAAATTTCAGATTATTATAGAAAAACGTGTGGAAATGCGATGAAGACATTTTACTTCGGTGGTAATATTCAATATATCCTTCTATATTATTCTGTTTGGAGGCAACTTCTAAGTAGATTTTACACCATCAAGAAGACAGCAACTTATTACAACAAAAACTCGCGTATTAAAATTATTCGCGTGAGGTCATGTAATGATC
This sequence comes from Apotomis turbidana, assembly GCA_905147355.2. NCBI lineage: Eukaryota > Metazoa > Arthropoda > Insecta > Lepidoptera > Tortricidae > Apotomis > Apotomis turbidana. The sequence continues at coordinate 652,517 of LR990283.1, forward strand.
TCGGAACGGCTTATGGTAACTGGGATGAATATGTGGTAATACCAAAATAATGTACCTAAAGAAATTACGTGCTACAAAGTAGAATTATGTACCTAAACAAGTTGTGGATATAGAATAGATGAAGATATTTTTGTCGAACTGGCCAAGCAAGTAGCGGGACACCAAAAAAATAACAATGCAAAAAATGCTGAAGAAGCTTATTCATATTTTCATACTGATTCAATATTTTTAGTATTAAAAGACTGAGATTACAGTGATCCACTATTACCCACATTTATCAACGACTTGTATATTGACTGTTGGTGCCTTAACAATAACATCTTATATCGCCCATCACGGTGCTTTTCAGCTATATTGCGAATTTTTAGTGGTACCAATTTATTTCACTGGCAATGATACACTTTTTTGGTAACTGACTTTGAAAGTAACAAAGGGGAAACAGGAGTAAATATTCGCAGATTTCAAGTATTTTTTGCATAATAAAGCCAAAACTACCCACAGTAATTAAAGTCAAGTTTTTTTCAATAGGATTCAACATTTATTTTGCAATGAAAAAGAAGAATTGAGCAGCATTCCGGTAAACAATGTTTTGAATTTGGTTCATGACAATTCGCTACCTACTGACGGATAGTAAATAATGCAAAAATATATGACGTATGCACATTATTATTATTGCCATGTGAAAGCTGTTTGTAGCGCTACTATCCCTGGGCAGAACACACGTAATTGGAAGACTTTAACTGCGTTCAGAAACAAAGTTGATTGAACAAACAAAGTTACAGATGAATGATAAATTTTACTCCGTGAAACAAAAAAACCCATTTCTTTTCTACCATAACACCAGCGGTATCACTCAGCGCCCACAACTACATAAAAACGCCGCTAGTAGTCGCGTCGTGTCGAGATTTACCAGACGCAGCGGCGATCAGTAAACAAGCCAGACGTGCACGTGCACGTCTCGTCACGTCACGTCACGTCACGCGGTGATTGATAGTCGCTAGGGTCGGAATGTGGAAGTTCACTACATACAGGTAAATAATAAGACATGGGTGATTAAAGTAAGTGAGTTGTATTCATTTGGCAACCAACGCCTATAATATCAATTTGTTATAAGGCAGATACACTAGTAAGTAATTAACACATTCACTGCCAGGGACGTGGCCTAGGAACACTAGTGTGGCGGTGAACGCATATATGCGTTGCTGGCAGTAATGCGTTAAGGTACTTCCAATATTGACTTATTTCCTGTAAAAAAATAAAGTTATGTTTAGTTGTAAATAAATTCAATCCATTTCAATGGTGCATACTTTTTCAAGTTGTATTTAATTTTAATTAAATACCTGTTTTAACGAAAATAAAGGACTTTTAAACTAAAGAATTCCTTAATATCCGCAATCGTAAACATTGCATTGACTATTGCCAGGGTTGCTTGAAGTGGCAGCAATATCTTTTTTTGATAATTCAAGTATACATCCACTTAAACTTTAATTCATTAAAACAGAGGTAATGTTTTCTTTGCAGCTTACTGTATAAAGCTTCACACCTATGCTGTTGAATGTTAAGTAGAAACGAACTTTATAATCTATCAACTGTATAGTCGATAAAAGCGGGACTGGGGATCGTGCGTGTAAACGCACATCCTAGGGTATGGCGAATGCGCATGAGCACTTTAAATACATATGACGCTGAGACGACGAGACGTTAAATTATGGAATCAAAGAATTTAGTATGATTGACGTAACGATATAATAGCTCAGTTGGGAGAACACACTACACCGGAAACGTACGCTCGCAGGTTCGAGTCCTGCTTACATTGCAGTGAATCACATTACATCCTTTATAATTTACCTTTGTGTCAATATTTATTAACTATAATCCAATAACTTGCGTCACAGAATCCACCGCTTAACGCGATAAAAAATGCACGTCGCTGCGGACGGACTTTATAATAAATGGCCATGTAACTTCTAATTCCATCTGCCGGCATCAGTAATAAAGCCCGCCCCAGAAACCCGAGCACATAACATATTCAATTAGTTGCACAGGCAGTAAACTGGGCGAAACACGAGGATTCTACGTCCTTCGATATGCGGCCTTACAAGGAAAGAGTAAATATTTAAACAGGGAAAGGTGTGAAAGCATAGTACCTACTGTTTGCGTCAGGACAATATCGGTAGCTTTTTTTATCCCGATGACTAGAAATTGTGTGGTCCTTAGATTGATTACTATCGTGATCAACATTGACTGAGCAAGCATGTCCTATTCAGCTTAGCAAAAAATTCATACGTTTGCCCAGATGTTTCGATGTATGGATTTCCGTTTGTCCGGATTCCGGGCTGTTCTCTGTGGGAAATTTTGTGAGCAGGACGTTTAGCTTAATTGTGACACGCGACTCTTAGTCGCACGGCATATACTGCCTGCCACTTTCTTTCAATACCGTACGTGCGAGCATGACAGGTGACGCTGAGTCGTGTTTTTGTCCGGTGAGTTGTTCGAACTTTCCCAAAATGGCAGACATAAGTCCGGCAGGTTTGAAACCGTAAAAGTTATATTTCAGCAATTTATAAAAATAATCGCAAGGTCTGCAGCTCACAGAGCCACTAGACTTAAGAGACCTTATTCCTTTTAATTTTTTTTTTTCATATTAAGACAAATATATTGTAAGTATATCTGTATCTTTTTATTTATGTATGTTTATTACCTTTGTCTTTTATGGTAGTCGTTCATTTAGTCCTTTTATTATTATGCACCACCTACTAATTTCAAACATTAATTTTCAACTACTCCGCTACCTAAAGGTTGTCTGGAAGAGATCGCTATTTAGCGATAAGACCACCTGTTGTTTACCTCTGCCTGATATTTGAATGTATCTCATGTTGTGTTGTATATTCCTTGATGTTGGAGATGTGCAATAAAGAATATTTGTATTGTATTGTATATTGATAATTTCAACCAACTTTTTGAAGTGAATAATACTTTTCCCCGAGTTCTTGGTGGACACCAGCTATCTCATGCTTTCATTGCGTGCAGGCGAAAATAAGTTGAAAAAACTTCCGCGTAAATTTTGTCAATTTCGAGTAGTTCTTGAAACAAAAATTATCAATGAAAAATTCAAACTGTAGGTTTCCAATATATACCAATAAATCCCAATAGCCCTGTTCTAAGTAGTGACATCAGTAATATTTTAAGAAACATGTTTGATCGTAGGGAAAAGTGTCCAAAACAAATAGCATTTTAAAAGGAATAAGGCCTCTTAAGTTCTTAACATGGATCCTTGCATGGATCGTTACTAAACATATACTTACCTACCTTAAAACGCTCGTCTTCACAGCCGATAGACATACTGCTAAACAAAGACCTCCATTTTCTTATTTATCTGTTAGTTAATATAACAAACACTACATATATAATTAGAATGTTTTGCTTGACACTTATAAGATCATCTGTTCATCGCATTAATGATTCCTATAAACACGATGATTTTTAATCGGTGATCAAGTACCAACTTTTCTAACACGGTAATTGATGACGGTCACGTTGAAGTCGTAATTTCGTGAAAACAAACTTTTAATTTCCTATGATAATTTTTATTTTAAACCAATTTTGTCTTAAATTTCTTGTCACCCTTCTAATCTGTATCTGTGAGCTTACAACCTCTTTAATAATTTAATGGCGATGACAGTTTATGAGTAATAACTTGTCATTGTTATTACATAAACAAAGTCGTAGAATATTTCCCGCCAAAGCGATGGCACTTGACGTAGGTATAGTACTCCAATAATTTATGTAGGGTGACCATGTATCTAGTGGTTAATAGTTTTAATTATATTGTAACTTTTAATTAATTAAACAGTGAGGTAATTGCGTAAGACCTCGCCTATTAAGTTGAATTTTAGCTGGATATTATTTTTTTTCTACTCTCGATCACCGATTAAGAATCATCGAGGATAATAATATTATTATTATGTGGCATGATTTAAAATTATTAGAGGTTCTATAAAGCTCGCGAGTCTGTTCAAAATGGCAGAAATATATATTTTTCAATTTCAACCCCCATATCTGCGCCTAATACATTTTTTTCTGCTTTGCCCTGAAGTTGACTGACAGAAAATGCCTCATGGCATTAATTCCGCCTTTTGTACAAAAAGTGTTCTTTTGTGCAATAAAGTAAAATATCTATATAATAGGTGTGCGGGCAATTTTTTTTGAGGACGTCAATTGGTGTTTTTTTTCCTACAGAGCAGTAAAAACGCTTCATACAGATGGCCTACCTACATTATGACGACATCTGTGGATTGGGTACCAGTATTTGTATGGAGAAAATAGGTAAATAATTGACAACATTTCATATTTATAACAGGTGGAAATTAATATAGAGATCGACAGGGCTTTATGTCGTGTACCTTAAAAAAAAAACTTTGAATTTATTCTTCTGTATTTAAAGAAATATAAGAAAATACATCAAATAACTGCAATCTAAGACAATACGGGCTGAATAGGGTTGTTGTCTAAACCAAAGAGCGAAAAAATATATATTTTTTTTATTTGACGTTGACAGATGACAGATGCATACCGAGTTTTATTAAGTTTTTTTTAATAAGAAAACCGACTAAAGTAACCCTTCCATTAAGTTCTGGTTTTGGTGTTGCCACATTTTAAAATGAGTATGTTTTTATAAATTAATAATAAAATAAATAATCATCTCAGAAAATAAATAAAAACAGAGATTACTTCATCTTTTTAAGCAGAATTCAGAAAAGTAATAAAATGATAGTCTTAAAAATATGAAATGTTGTCAATTTGCTATATTCAATTATTCATCGTGAAAAAGTGCGTTTAAGTTCAGAGTTGTCATACAATTATTGTTTTGTTCAATTATGAGGATTCTAAACACAATTTCAAAATTTCTTTTGGGTTAAAAAAAGAAAAGAAAATTTTCGTAAGCAGGTACCACTTTAGTCATATATTTCAAAAAATATTTTTTTGTTTTTATTTTTTTACCTTGTTTGATGAAAATCTAATTGAGCTAATTTTATTCATATAAATACACTATGTTGTATAATACAACATCAGTGCGATGAGATCCCCTGTCGTCGAACCAGCCTGCAGGCGAGAACAGCTAGAAATCAGGACATTTAGAATTCGGACATACGAAATAATGTTTGGCCAACCTGAAACAGGGGAACTACGCTCACTCGGTCTATAGAGACTTTTATTTGAATCGAGTTGTGAATTATTCTATTGCGGTATCACAGAGTGTATTATGAAATTCAAATTCGTGGAAATGTAAATGAAATTCAGATATGTGTATTAGAATACTTTTATTTATACTGATTGTAAAAGAAAACTTGAATGTTTTACGCCAGTTAACTGTAAAGGTAACGATAATAACAAGATAGTGAGGAAGATTTAAGATTTATCCTGTACCTCCAGACCCCATATCATGGCAGACAAACTGTATATGTGTTCGTGATCAACCGTAACTAGGGAACAAAGTAACCTCTAAGTTATTATCATTATAAATATATTGCTGTCTTATTTTGAAACGTTACGCGTCAATTAATGGAACCTTAACTGAAGTTAAATCTTCTTATTACAATGTTCCTTCAAATATTAATGCAAATCTTCGCGTATCCGGCCTCCGATTTTAACCCAAAAGCCAACTTCGGGAGGAAAATTTTACTTTAAATTCAGTATTTTTGAAGTCGCCCGATTTGAAAAGATTATCTGGCGTGAATAAGCCGTGTTCTGTTACTAATTAACTTTCGGTCGAGTGCACAAAGACCCGTCGAGTTGGGAGGGACCCGTGGGTATGGACATTTTCATTACGACGGCTCTATAGGGACCGCTGTAAACAAATACATTAATTAACTTGGGAAAATGTTGCCAAATGTATTAAATTTTTACAGTATTTTCTGGTCTTTATGTCGGAGCCGGGTATCACTGCAACGCAGGATGTGTCACCAGATTTGTATAGCCCGCTCCGAAAATGTCACGGTTATAACGGAGAACCTTTATTCATAGTCCTGCCTACGTACACGCATAGCCGTACTCCGAATATATTATAAAATTCAGCTATCGAATTTGCAATATCGCATCGGACCACCTATACCTTTGGTTTCACGTGGACACCACGTATCGGCAAAAGGTTTTTTAAACTAGGTGGAGGTAGGTAGGATGTGGGTGTAACTAAATCAAATTAGTTCCAAAACGTGCTCAATAATAGAATGGCAAGACGAGAAAATGCCATGGAATGTAAATGTCCTGAAACTGCAGTTTTCCGCAGGTGGAGACCTCGACAAAGTTAAAGCCATCCCGATATGTCTTCACTTTTTAGATATGTTCTGCTTCCTGTACATTTGCCCGGATCTTAAAGGCCCCTTAATCTGAGAGCATAGAGAGAACAGAATTAGTTTTGACGACGCGGTTGGCTCGTTTTGTAGACACCTGCCTACTGAGCCGGCGGTCCTGGGTTCGAATCCCGGCCGGGGCAAATATTTGTGTGATTAACTCGAATATTTGTTCCTGGGTCATGGATGATATCTATATATGTATTTATATCGTCGTCTAGTACCCATAGTACAAGCTTTGCTTAGTTTGGGGCTAAGTCGATTTGTGTATGATTGTCCCTTAATATTTATTAATTTATTCATTGAGGGAGTAAGGATATCCGTTGATCTTGCCACAGTACTGAACGGTGGCAATTCCCAAACAGCACACACGCTGTATATGCGCTTACCCAGCCCTAACACAGCTCTAATAAGCTGAATATAAGCGTTGCATAAGCTCTTATATATAATGTGTGCTACGCAGGATTACTCCACTGCGCCTACCCACCCTGTGCCCCGTTCCGTGTTCCGCTGACGCTACGCCAACGGTTGCCCTAATGAAACTATAACACACCGTGTATATTTCACAAGCCAGTCACGTAATAACACGTCACGCCCGCCGATCATAAACATTTCCACTAATACACTAATGTTAAATGAAACACGTATGTCGCGTATGGATTCCGCTTTAATTGCGTCGGTTTTACGACTACGAGTGGCTTTACGAGCTCGCGATTACGATTATGGTAATCCATGTGCTACTATTGGGACCCGGTAATAACTATAATTAACGTCATTATAAGGCGTACTTCATTAACTAACTCCTACCTTTTTGGATGAACATTAGAAAGGAGATTTTTGTGCGCAGGCACTTAAATGTTTGCCACTATATGTCGTAGAAATAACAAACATTCCTTTAATTAGGTCGTATATACAACATAACAACAGTTAGTGTTCTTGCTAATAAGCCATCAGTTATGAGATATATATAAACATAGGTATATTTGACGACGCAGTTGGCGCAGTTAGTGCACCTTCCTACTGAACCAGCGGTCTGGGTTCGAATCCCCGCCAGGGCAAATAATTGTATGATGAACTCGTACCTATATTTGTTCCTCGATCGTGGATGTTATCTGTATGTGTATTTATATATTACGTATATCGTCGTCTAGTACCCATAGTACAAGCTTTGCTTAGTTCGAGACTAGGTCCATTTGTGTAAGACTGTCCCTTAATATTTATTCATTATTTATTACAAAATTTTGATTAACCATATTTCATGCAATTATTTTCATGATCGTTAGAAAATAAAGTAAATCTAATCTAATGAAGAAAATCCTATGAAAACCCAATTTAGAGGTCGTTTTTTTGATTGGAAACAATCACAACATTGACTCAACTCCCCAACGGCCCGACGCGAAGTTTTTTTAATAATCCAATCCCATTGAACGACGGCAGCACCAGATAGGATATGCACACGGAACATCGCATGCCTCCGACACATTCCACCATGGCCGACATATTCCAAGTGAAAAATAATCAAAGTGTGAAGCATTTTATACGGTACCGCATAGCAATAAACACACACAAGCAACACGTACGTAAAACTAAAATGTTACATATTTGGTAAAAAGACTGCTAAGTCCGATGCAGCTGAAACCTCGAACTATTTAGTTCAATATCATCAACACTTATTTTGGGTGATAGAAAGAACAGAACCCGTACCATTTGTGAGCTGTCAGAATGCGTTTCGCGTTTTACACCTGTCTCGCTCGCTTCATATATGAACCTCTTAGTTTTCACTCAAACCTCAATCGCAATCTGAAAGCCCACCAACTGCATATTGGTTTGCGCGATGCCGAATTTCAGGCTCTCCCTTTTCTTACTCTAAATAAAGTATGATTTTCTCTGGTTGTAAATCAAAATGACAAAAGTCGCATTTAATACCCGTACCTATCTTAAACCTGTAATGAAATCTTTGTTGGCAAAGAGATTACTAAAAGTATTTATTTTAAAGATAGCTTGCTGACAAAATTACTCAAAATTTGAGTTAACTTTTACCAAATGAAACTGACTACAATATTTTAGGTAGGTATACAAATGATGCTTTAGTTTTTGTTACATTTAGCAGCAAAATTTGTGGGTATACGAAAGTATTGGACTGAGATTTCAGTACGAGATAATTATATATGATATTTTGTATGAAGATAGGTAATAACTTTTCTTTTTTCACTGGGGAAACAACGTTAGAGGAAAGCATGTAAGGCGACGGGCCTAAATGTGTTGAGCGTTTACATCATAAAACCATTTGGGCGTCACGCGACTGACGACTTGCTATTTAACTCTGTATGACATGATATGAATCTTAACACATAGGTATAAAACAAATGCGTATTTCTCACCAAAGGTGTTTTTGCAGCTATGATAATCAAAGCTGAATATCTTGGAAACTACTGGCAACATAGTTAAGATTAAGAACCATTTCGACGGAAAAGTCTTTCGTATAAAAAAACCGCTCTCAAATTGGTACATGGGTAAAATTCTTTGCAAATACTGTCATTCATTAATGTCCACCTCAAACTGCCTCATCTCAAACTAAAAATAGAACATTTATCGTTAATTTTTAGAGTAGAAAAACACGCCAAATAACAGTTCCTATTAACCCAATCATTAATAAACGAATTGATGTTCAGAATAGTTAATAAAAAAATTATTCAAAAATATACTTTTTTATCTTTATTATATTTCCCATACAAAATGAATATGTCCGCACTCTGCTTTCTCGAGAATATATTGATTTTGTTTTAAAGTACGAACGCCTTAACTTATAGTCTTAGGTTTTGTTAAGACGCAGGTATAGTTTAATATTCGATATCCTTCATCATTTTAAATTTTGCGGCTATTTTATGCATGTCCCAGATATTCTTCCATTGTGCAACCTCCAGTTGTGCGACGACATTACACGGAACTTACAACGCTATTCCAGTAGATTCTTCAATTATTTTAATGGAACACTGACTCCGAACTTGCAAGCTTGACTTCGATAGTGCTGCCATGTTGTTTTTACTGACAGTCGAGCATCGTGTTGGTGGAAGCTCCGCGTACCGTTAAAATTCTGTGACTTCTTATGTAATTTTATTGTTTTCCATCACGCTTTCTCTGCTTGCGAATGATTAACTGCAAACTATAATAGTATATTGCTGCTATACATCAAAGTTCACTAGTAATACTCGTTTATTTTATTGAGTGTGAAACATTTCTGGTTAGGTCGTGAAGTATTTTGCCTCCATTGTGCGACGAGTGACACAACATTGTGCGACGAGTGACACAACATTGTGCTACGTGTCACAACGGAAATTGGTCGAAACGAAGACAACGTTACCAATTGTGCTTATTACAAGCTTTGATTTAGTTTCACCTGTCCCGATGTTTATTTATTATTCATCTTCAAACCTTGTACACGTACATTTACAATTGTATTGTGCTACTTTTTTCCGGTGTGACACATTCCATTGTGATTTTCGTTGTCCAACGATGCAAAGAATTTGGTCCTTACCCACATCCGTTTGGGAGTTACGATACCACAGACAGACACACGGATCCACAGATTACAAATTTTGAGCACACCTCTTTCGTCGGGGGTTAAAAAAGTCATTTATACTTGACGCTGATTGTTCGGCACAAACAGTACCCTAAAAATCCTCTCATCCATTATTACACGACGTTACAGCCAAGTTTGTCCATGGATGTGTCCCCGGTGAGCCATTGCCGCACGATCGTCGTGCCCACTTAATGAGAAACGACAAATCTTATTCGACACTCTAAGAGACTTAAGGCCTTTTGGGTTATAGGGGTAGCATGCGCCGGGGCCGATTCGCTGGCAAATTAGGCGTGCACGCCGTTTCGACAACTGCTGTGACAAATTGGGCCGGAGTTGGTAATATCACTTGTTTGTTGCGACCTTCCGGGACAAGGTCATGGGTAGTCGCAGACAGAAGAAGCATTTGTACCTATGTAATAAAGGCGATGTAAACATACATTTGTCGGTCTGTGTTTAAAAAAAGAGTAGAATAATACATACGTTCACGATCTTTTCGTAACGTAAAACTTAACAGAAAAACATCTCTTATTATAAATTGGTAACAAATTGGAAGATTTTTATTTACCTACGTGAACACATCTTCTTATTTTAAAAATATTTAACCGTTAATAATAATTCATCATTGGTAATCATAGGGATATCAAATATTGCTAAATGTTACTAAAAATATCAGCGCATTAAAAAGGCGCGATCATTTATACACTGGTACATCGAAAAAATAGCAACAAAATAAGAAAAGAGGTTTTTGGGCGTGATTAAAAGTCGTCAAACCATTTCACAACAAAAATATATACTAAGCGACATTCTCACAGAAATGGGTCTAGTCCCAAACTAAGCAAACGCTTGTAGGTACTAAGTATTGGTATTTTATTTATTTATTTATTTTATTGAAACTTTATGGCACTGATCAAACTAGTACAAATGGCGAACGTAATGCCACAAGGCATTCTCTACCAGTCAACCATAAGGCTAAACAGAAAAATTGAGTTGGTGTAGGGTCTATAACGTCCGGAGAATTTTTTTATAAAAACAATTTTAGATAACAATACCTAATATAAACATACATAAATTTTAACAATTAAATAATTATAATATACTACATACATTTAAACTAATATAAATTCATGTACCCAGTGAAAACACTATACCTACCAATAATTCATCTTAAAACAGAAGTGTCAGACAGACAGATCAGAAAGATACTTGCGTAGCATGCGCTAGAAAATAGGTTTGCTTTGTGCTTGCCTGATGGGGAGTGGAAGATCATTCCAGAGTCGTATTGCCTGGATAGTAAAAGAATTTGACAAAAACCCAGTGCGATGGGGAGGAACGATGAGCGTGAGAGTACGAGAAGTGCGGAGAGTACAGCCAGGTCGAGCAGTCACAAATTGAAACCTGGTTCTGATATAATCAGGAGCAGCTGGATCGAATAAGATGGAGTAAAGCGTGCGTATTTTTACAGCTTTATAAAAGTAGAAAATGTTACGTTATCTTTCATTACAAAAATATTGATGCAATAATATTAACAGCCGTTGTATGCGTCACTAGCATTTCCCATCAGACTTTACAGCGAAGGGTTATGAAATGTCGTCGTCCGTTTGATCCTCTTTTTGCCGAATTCCGCCGCCACACACGACCGATAGCAACTGGAGCGTGAAGTTCATATCAATGAAACGTTTCAGGTCATCAGCTCATATTCATACCAGTTGTAAATATCTCATTGAAAAGAAATCACGATCAAAGCCCGGTCAGGCTTCTTAATATAAGAAAGAAAGGTATTTCTTTCGGATGAGGCAGTAAAATACAGTCTAACATTAGTCGGCTGAGAGACGTATTTATTTGACAGTAAAAGACCATCGTTTACTGCTTTGGTGACAGTTATTTCGGTACTGTATGCCAAGATGAGTATTATCTTACTAATGTAGGTAATGGTAATTTTCTTCGTTTTCCGCGACTGTCACACATTTAAATAAAACAATTTAAACGGATTAATCACGAATATTAATTATTCGGTCAGGGAGGCTCAAATAATTAATAATCGCGATATTATCCGTCCAAATTTTTTGTAACTATCTATCCTTTTAAATAAAACAATTTGGACGGATAATATCGCGATAATATTGTAACATTTTTTTTAATAATTAAAAATTTAATTTAAAAGGATATATAGGTACAAGAAAAGGTATCATGGAATTCCGCCACTTGTCCCTCATGAATTCATGATTGTACGTACCTAATGTAATAAAGTTTTAATGAAAAACTAAACGCATTTTTACAAGTTAGTGGTGAGTATAATATATAAGTAAGAATAGCGATTGCGGTAAAAGCACTCAAGTTAAATTTGATAAACGCGGGTTAGTTCACGTAAATGTATTGTAACAACTTTATTTTACCCTTGATTATTAATTTGGAAACTTAAATAACTTCGTTTACGTAAACTGTGATTAAAATTATAATTTACCCATTTCAATGGCTTAGGTTAACAAACTTACGAAGTTGCTCGAAATAATGTTTGAATCCAAATGTATGAGCGCTTGCATGACGATATTATATCGCCATACGATAAATAAATAAATGACGATGTAGACTAAAAAGATAACTGTAATTTTATTGTAAATATTTTTATAATGTACGTTTATTATCTTAAATAGTATCAAAGTATTTGCTACGCCGATGTAAATGTTCTTGAGCTACATATTTGTCTTCGTTAATCTGTAAATGGGTCTACTTTTTTCTGTTGCTTGTTGCCATGGTAATGTCCCCTGGGTCACTCTTTAAAACTACGATTTTCGGCGGCAATATAAAAAAATATCTTTGTAATTGCAGCAGTTATAAGCCCATTCTTATCTACCAATATTATAAATTACCAACACTTTTCTAAGAAGTTTAATCATCATTGTCCCCTGGGTGACGGGACAGAATAACAACAAGAAAAAGTCGATCTACCCAAATAAGTGGCTGCTTTTCCCAAATCGGGAACCTACAATAGGTTATGGTATATAGCCTAGCCGGATATATTATTTTATTTTATTAATTACACACTTGTACTTATAGTAAAAAAATAATGTTCATTTACCTCTATCAAACTGACTATTTACTTACCTATAACGCTTCGTTATAATGTAAACAAACTTAAATAAGAAAAATGCAAATGAATTGCTGAAGATTTCTAGTAACAAACAAAATAAATAACATTATGATTCCTTAAAATTAGAATTTATCGCTTAGGAATTACGCAGAACCAATCGAGTTCTCCATTTACAATAACTTGAAGAAAATTCAACTCATCAGCAAATATTCCTCAGCGTATTCCAGGCTCTAGCTGTTGGGGAAAAATGTAACGCCGAGAAATGAGATTCATCTTCATTAAGCACAAGCCGGGCCCAAACGGACTTTCGCCGAGATTCGGGGTTCCGTTGGCACGGTTAAATGTAGGGGGAACTAGTTTTTTTGCGGTTACGCTGGCATGTCAAATGAATGAAAAGTAGGTCAAGCAATTCGCCGTCTATATCCCTTCTATGAGAACATGTATTGTGCTCTCCCAACCTTCTAAGACATCATGCCGATCACGTTGCTTCGTTAATGCATTTGAAACGAGAAAAAGGAACACTGAGTTCCATATGACTGGTGCCGGGTTGTAATAGAACGAGACAAATGCTAATACATTCTGATAAGTATGTAGTTAGCATGGGAGTTACTGGATATGGTTATGATGGAAGAGAAACGGGATTAAATAAATAAAATAAAGTTAGTAAGACAAAGGATCATCCTTCAACAATTAAGTTGGTCTCAGGAATCAGGATATTATGATTAACATTGAACACGTGAAAGATTTGATTTATCTGAGGAAAACGAGAAACGGAAAGCATGAAAGTGATATTGAAATGAACGTGAATATTGGAAACATGGTTAATCAGAAAGTGTCAAAGATACCATTGACAGTGCACAGGGGAGTTACTCTCTATGAAAAAGAAAACAAATAAATAAATCAACAATGCTACCAAACCAGCACATCTGGACAGAAATGTCTGATATGTTAGTTGTTCTGATTTGTAATGCTACAGTAATTGTATGAAGTAGTGGAGGCCATTTTTTTATTGTGAATTTTTCCAAAGGTATGTCCATTTGTTTGTATTAGTATAATTAGCATGGTAACCTCCGAAAGTTTAATTCCATTTTGTTCGTGATTTTTACAATAAATTTGGTGAATATGCGTTTATTTTCCAATATTATTAATATTATAGTAAAATTCCCAATCCTGCGGAACTCTGCCCAGCATCAGTCACCTACAATGCCCTCGTTAGCCGTCACCCGTCGCCATATTGTCTCGGTGCCCTCCACAACTTTCCATATTTTTCACCCTCCACCAACTTTCCAATCGTTATCGTGATTTTATTCGTGTTTTTGCGGCTATTGTAGTTTCTGATGAGTTCTCAGCTATAACTGTTGGGTATCTTGTAATGGTAGTAAACTGTGATTGGTATCTGTTTTTGAGGTGAGAGCAGACGAGTCAAAGTCACGGCTAAGTGCCAGAAAGATGATCAAATAATAAGAAAGCCCCCGTAATCGAATAAGTTTGTGTGCGGGGCATACGTAGGTAAAAGTTACGACGTAAACGTGCGTATACGTTCTTGAATAGGTCGTGTGCCACCGTGCTCATATTTAGGGAAGCTACTATTTTTGAAGTTTCCCTCTGCGGGAGTGAAATAGGGGATGAAAATGAGATTGGCGGGCGTCGGCGTTGGCAAAACTACAATAATAATAAGTGTTTGCGTACAATTAGAGCTTCTTTAGAACAGTGCTTAGTACTTTTAAATTCTCCAAAAACTACTAATATGTCTTATTTTTTATTAAAGCAGTAACGTCTGCTAACGTAAACTAAATGCTTACAAATGAAGCGAAAATTGAAAAATTTGAAAGGTTCGAATCCTGTCCGAATCATTAAATTTTTATCGATTCTCAACAAATTTGAGACGATGGTGCCGACGATAAAGTCTAAATCTTTACGGTAGATGGCGCTACGATGCCACCCTAAGGCATGTCGAAGCAACTGGTTGAAAAATTCAATGGCTCTGACATCTGATTCGGTGGTCCAATTGGGAGGACGCCAGTGTTAGCCCGGAAAGCCGTTGGAAACGCAGGTTCGAATCCTGTCCGAATCATTAAATTTTTCAATTTTCGCTTCATTTGTAAACATTTACTAATATGTCAATTACATACCTCTTACCGTATTTATCGGGGAAATGTTCACTTCAAAATGTTGCGATGTTATCACTCACTTACCTGAAATAAATAAAATATGGTTAAAACAGAATATTTAGTCAATACTCAAAATACCATGGTGTAATAAAGGCACTAGCGTACAAGTCGGTAAGGTAGGATACGATGTCAATCTGCCGGTTTTTGTACCATAGGCTGTCGCTCCTGTTGTCTAATCACAAAGGGAATATGAAAGTAAAAACCGATATTTACGAGGGTGTAAAGTCGCATACATGCGCAAATCTGCTGTATATGCAATAGCTCCCCATGCAGCCAAATGCAGCCAGATATCCGAATATGCAGATATGAAAATGCAATTGACCGTAACAAAAAATGTAAAATGTATTTAATAGACGGCAGATTTTGCATTGGAAAATGGAAATGAAATAGTTATTAGGATACGCTGAGGATATCTGCATAAATCGATGTTTGAATTGGATGTCTTTAAAATTATAATATGATGTGACTTAAATATAAATTTAAATTTGTTTTATTCCCTGTTTTGGGGTATGCGAAAACGATAAATTTGATTGTATTTTTACATCATATTTCACAAAAATCTGCAAAATAACGTGACGTATTATAGTCAGCAGTGGTCTTTTGCGGTTTTAAACGATAATGATGATAATTGAGTTTTCTCAAACATCCACTGAAATATTGTCTTAACGTTCCTTAAAATAGGCTCGGAAGTATCGCTTTTTGGGCGCAACAACTCGAGAGGACTGTAAAGGGATTTCATACTGCTTTTCAGGCCTAGGCCTGCAAAGTAACTTTTTTTTGGTTTCAACAACAAGGTCATTCACACAGCTGGCTGTTTTGACAAAAAGCAGGTTTTGTTTTTAAAGGTTGGTTGTTAGACACTTGTGGAAAAAAAATATACAAGATGGCGACTTTTTTTTTTGCAAAATTTCAAATTGGTGCTAGGTGGGTAACTCGGTATCGGGGGGCTCTCGGGGCTCAAAAATATGAATCTGAAATCTTGTCCGAAAATTCGGTCAAATTCGGAAAATATCGAAAAAAAAAAAGATTTGTATGGAGAAAATTTCAAATTGGTCCTAGGAGGCTGAAATTCGGTATCTGGGGGTTTTTGGGGCTCCTGAGTCAGAATCTGAAATCGGATTTTTTAAATTCGGTCAAATTCGGAAAATATCGGTCAAAAAATATTAAGTGTTATTCTTTGAAGTATATTTTTATATTTCATTGTATGTTTGAGAAAAGCACTATACATGCCTCGTCGTGAAAACGGATTCCCGGCCTCGTATCACTATCCGGCCTCGCTCGCACGCTCGCTCGGCCGTATATACCTACTTGGCTGGAAATCCTTATTTTCCCGGCCTCTGATGTAATGTACTATTTCACCAAGGTACTAACTAATGTTCATAACGTGTTGTTTTTGAAATTTTGTTTATAAAGTTATAAAGTGCAATAATGTGTTTACACACATAGTATACATACTTTAATCAATTTCTCAAGGTCAAGGGTTGTATACAGACAAGTGCGGCGTGACCCATTTTCCGATTCGATGACTGACTGAGATGTTCATTCATTACGTGACAAAACACTGCCCATTCGTCCCTCCTCCAATTCCCCTTAACCGCTCATTGCTGCTTTTACCCCATCCAAAACAATAATGAATAAAATTCCAGAAGGCCAGCTCGATACCCGATTTAACTGTGTTATACTTCGATAGCACATTTAGCGGGCGCAATACCACAACGTATTTTTATACTTATGTAGTACCGTCGAAGGGCCGTTGGCCCTCCTTTCCAACCATACGATTGGTTATTAATTACAAAGACATATCTTAAAAAGAAATTCTTTATCGGCAAGCATCTTAACAACAGCCAGAGTAACTCCTCCAGCGGTTTTCTGTTTTCACCAAATACGAGTAACCATGTCGGAGAGCCCCGCCCTTACTCTGTATCGTCTGGGACGAAGTCACCGAGTGGTAACTTCGTCCCAGAACAATCAAGTTTCATTGACAAAAATCCGTTACTACATTAGTCTGGCGAATACAGTTAGCATCAGAAGTAATATTTTACAATGCAATTTGACATAATCCTATAGTAAATTGTCAGCTTCTTTTAATCCTGAGCGTACGGGTCAACGACATTGGCGCTTATATATTGATCTTCTCATCGCTACCTATAAAGACGAAATATATCCACAGATTAGCAAAAAGCAGGTCTGCTGTCTTATCTCTTTTGCGACTCGGGCGCCAGAGTTGGCCTGCTTAGCATGCAGCGCGCGCCTCGGCCCAGTGCCGTAATAAAGATGTACGGCGGACCGAGTGCCGACACTCACTGCGACACTTACCCGCGGCTTTAATGTCCCAGCATTGATTAATTTGAACCAGATTTAGATCTACGCGTGATAGTGATCTTATGAGGATGTGAAGTAGTGAAGGCATTTCTCTAGATCTTAATACAAAGATGTACGACGAGCCGAGTGCCGACACTCACTGCGACGCTTACCCGCGGCTTCAATGTCCCAGTGATTCATTTGGACCAGATTGTGATCTTATGACGATATAAGGAAATTTGACTAGGTCTTCAAACAAGGATGTGGGGCAGATCGATTGGTCACTCACTGCGACACTTACCCGCGGCTTTAATATCCCAGCTTTGTTTGATAGGTTATCTCATGAGGACGGGAAACCATTAAACTAGATCTTCCAATAAAGATGAACGGCGCAGGCCGAATGCCGACACTCACTACGACACTTACCCGCGGCTTTATTGTCCCTGCATTGATAATTTGGACCGGGTATTGATTCTGGATCAACTCTTGATACAGAACTTATGAGCACTCTACATTATAAAAGGATTTGATACATTTGGCCTGCTTCTGAATAAAAATGAGAATTAAATTTTTTTGCCTCATAGTAAAGGTTTAAATAAATTGTAACCTTTGAGAAACTGATAAGTGCTGTAATAAATAAATATGTTGGATTTTTTTTAACTTACGCAGAATATAATAGTTTAAAAAAGTCGCCGATCGTCGAGATAAAATACTCAGGCTGCGGTTGAAACAACAACATTCTTCTATTTTAAAGTCTCAGCATTGATACATTCGGATTAAATTCATGTTCAAGGCTTGGTAGGGAGAGATTAAGATTTTTTCATGCAGATACAAAGTTATCCGTCCTCTAATTTACCCGTATATATCATTATCGACCCATATCATTAACTTGTGTATACGCAATGTTTCATAATTTATAAGTAACCTGGATAAATATAGTTAAGTACTTTATGAAAAAATTACTGACTGTTGAGTTTCTTTTCGCGTTTCTTCTCCACAGTGGTCTCCTCTTGTGAAATGCTGTAAGACTCAGACATGTAAAAGTGCCCTTGTGGCCTACTTGCAGAATAAAGTTCATTATTCCCAAAAGAGGTCTCCCTGGTATCAAGTTTAATTTTTACGTTTCTACAAAACACCTCACACAAATCCTACACGTCTTTCGCCTAGGCAAATTACGTAAACTACGCAATGAGCGTTAAGATCCCCTGTGATTTGCATCCATCTGCCGTGAAATTCGGAGCGAAGTAGACTCATAGGTACGTGACTAGAGCTCCTCCTAGATTCTAATTCACAAAGGCCGTTGAGCTCTTGAGGCGTCTGAAGTAGTCAACGTAGACTCATGTCAAGACTGTTTGACTTTCCGTTGGGACACCTTTTTTACCTTAGAAATAAAACACAGCTAGCTGTCATCAACGATTTCATTTTACCAGCAGTACCCATGATGTATGCTCTGTCTGTTCCTGTCTCTCAGGGCTCCTATTATGGTCCATTACTGTTCATACTTTTAATTAACGATCTCTTGTCTATCGTACGATTGCTTGTTATACGCGAATGATACCGAGATTTAAAATGATGCCCCTAAGTGCTAGCGAGAGCTACTCTATAAATAAATAAATTAATATCGGACAACCTCACACAAATCGCTCTAGACCCAAATGAAGCTCAAGAAGGCTTGTGTTATGGGTACTAGACGACGATATACGTATATTGATAAATATATACTTAAATACATAGAACAACCAAGACCCAAGCACAAATATTCGAGGTCATCACACAAATACTTGCCCTGGCCGGGATTCGAACCCGGGACCGCCGGTTCAGTAGGTGTCTACAAACCGAGCCAAACGCGTCGTCTATACTTGGTATAAAAATGTTATTTTGTGTCTTTGCGAAAAACACCTGCTGAAAATGCTATCCATTTTGTGTTTGGTTATATAAACAACGCAATGAGTTGCCATTTGCATTCATCTGAGTCGTAATTGGCAGCGACGTAGACTCGTATGTGCGTGACTGGCGCTAGCTTTAGAGCTGGTCCTAAATTCTAATTCAAAGGCCTTGGCGCCCTTGAGGCGTCCGAAGTAGTAGACTAATCGTTTTAGGACTGTTTGTGACTTTAACAAGACTTGTTTTTTAGGGTTCCGTACCCAAATGGTAAACACGGGACCCTATTACTGAGACCACTGTCCGTCCGTCCGTCTGTCACCAGGCTGTATCTCAAGAACGGTGATAGCTAGACAGTTGAAATTTTCACAGATGATGTATTTCTATTGCCGCTATGACAAAAAATACTAAAAATACAATAAAATAAATAGTTAAGGGGGGCTCCCATACAACAAACTTGTTTTATGGTACGGAACCCTTCATGCCCGAGTCGGACTCGCACTTGCCCAATTTTTTTTTTTAACTAGAAGGTGCCCGCCACTTCGTCCACGTGTTTTTTCTTTACCATAGGCGGGTGAAATGTATCCTATAAGAACCTTTGGATGTACAGCTATACCAGATATGTATCAAAATTGGTTAAGTCGTCTTGTCGTTCAAACGTGATGAGAGGACAAACTGACTGACGCCGTTGTTGTCACATGCTGTTAAAGAAAAAAAAAATGAGAATCCCTCTCCATTGGCAATTGATTTTCCATACAATTTCATAATACCTACTAAATATATAATGATACCTACTACATTATCCGTCTCTTTTTGACATGTGACTATAAACACATCAGCGCGAGAGTAAAAAAATGCTTTAACATTTGATTATCGTATCTCGAACGCCTCTGTCTATTAATTTTGAGTTACTGTGGATATTCATAATGATCTGAATTAAGTAATATTCTCAAAATGTTTGAATTAATGGGTCTTGAAGGTTTTTATTAAACGAGAAAAATGCCCCGAGAATTTGACTATAATACTTTCCGTACGAGCAAAGTTTAGAAAATCATTTTTTACTTTAATCGTCATTCCCCACTATGAATTTTTATTTTTGTTGTAACCTTTTCCATTCAATTAAAACTAAGCTATTAAAAAAAAACTTGATTGCGATTGTCATAGCGGATGCCTCGTGATTGGTTAAATTTTTTGACAAGTAATTTCAACCAATGAGTGAACTGTAGCGTGCATTTTTTTTTAAATCAAATATTCTGATGTTCTCTTTTTGAAATTATTAGAGTTGAGTAGAGAGATGTCTTATGAATATTAAAATTCTGTAGCGGGTACCATAGAGTATAGAATTTTAATACAGGATTAAAAAGTGCTTTATTGTGATTTTGTCTGTGAAATTGTAATTCACAGATAAAAAGTACGCGAGTATAAGAAGTCATATTTCATGAATAAAGATTGCGTATGTATATTTAAGTAGCAATTACATGAATACATTAGCTTATGACCATAATACTCATTAGCAATTTTTATGTAAATGTAAAGAAACCTTCATTAACTTGATACGACTCAAGCACGTGAATTTTCAATGCATTATTTATCTTGCTATAATATTATACATGCTTGTTTTTTTCATTATATTAATTTAATACCAAACAGTTTTTTTATTATTAACCTTAATAAAAATCCATACAGCGGACATAATTTAGGCAACAAAAACCATCAACAAGATTACAAACTAATTACGAAATGTGTCAAAAAAGTTGCCAGAGTCATTACTCTGAATCCCAGGTTAGTCATCCCCATGTCTCTCCCCGTCATTAGCGTGCCGAAATTTAATTACAAGCATTAAACATATTTGAGGACTGATTATACGAAACGGCTTCTTCCTATACGGAAATCACACAAAAATAAAGCCCTTTTAAAAATAAACTCGAAATTTGGGAGGAAATTCCGCCTTTTCGTTTTCCCGTATTTATTAATGGATATAAAGCCAAGAAAATGTTGTGAATAATTATTTTGTACAATTAACGAGAGAGTCACATTACGTATTCCGTCATTCGTTTAAAATAAGATGTAAGTAACAAACCCTGATTACAGTATTATATTACTTAAATGTATTAGGTAATTAGTTGTTTGCTCTCGTAATTTTTCGAAAACAATACATAGGTACACAATATTTACCAAGGAGTAGAGTTTTCGGTAATAGGTTTTTCTCTTTGTTTTTGTATTTGTAAATAAGCTTAATAGATATGAAAACAATTGCAGAAAACAGATATTGAGATTTGCTCCTGTGTGTATTGCATATTTACTTAAATGTCAATTGTGTTGCTTGTGTGGATGATATAGTTAAGTACAATAAATAGTTTTGTATTAATGGTTGAATAAATAGTTTCTCAACGTATTGGAACGATTTAATTTTTGTAAATATTGGTCAATATTTTAAATTTATAATTGTATTGAATAGAATAAGAATAGAATATTTTTTATTTTACCAAAAGAAACTTGATGTTGATTCTATTCTATTCTATTGATAATAATATAAGACCAATACATGATTTGATTTGATATCAAGTTTAATACAACACGTTTTGTACTTATAACTAATGTTAGTGTAAGGATAGATGTGAAATAAGTAAAATAAATCTCTTGTTATAGAAAAAAGTATCACAAATATAAAAAAAGATAGAAAAAAAAATAGTACCTTTCTCAAGCAAAAGTACTTCATATCTTTTTGCAAACACCACGTCGTTTGAGATATCACACAGCAACATAAAGACGGTATTTAAATATTAACGCATGAAATAAATATAATGATAAGTATATGAAGTTAGACGTAAAGTGAAAATAAGAGATAGAAAGTTCGATCTCTGTAACCAGAACACTGTAACCAAGCGTTGTGAAACCACCCTTACATCCCAGTCTATTCACATTCAAATCTCCACGCATTAAGCCGGGAGACAGCCGAGCGCGAGGAACAAATGTCCCTGGCCGAGTCAAAAGAAACGAGAGCGACGCCGGTGGTACATTGTGAATTGTGTGCAGTCGTGACTGCATATCTGTCATACGCGACTATTTCTCGCGCGAGATAATTACCCGTCTCTTTCTATGCAGTAATGTGAGAGAGTGACGGGTAGCGCTATGTCGTTCGAGACGGGCAGCAGCACCTCTAGCACGACTGTCATACGCGACTCTTTCTCGCGCGAGATATTTATCTTTCTCTTTCTGTGCAATACTGTGAGAAAGTAACAGGTGACACGACGCCGCGCGACAAGAGTCGCGAAGATTAGTTGTGCTAGACGGGCTGGGCTAGCGTATCTTCCTGTGACTTTGCTTGTCGCGCGAGTCAGCATCTCCTGTCTTGTTCGCACCGTATTTCAATGAAAGTGATAGGTAGTATTTGTTGCACGTCATAGAGTCGCGTGTCAAAGTTATGCTAGACGCACCGCTGTGCCACGGCAGTGACGCGCAGATTACTGCAGCCTGCCTACTGTGTCACTTTAGCGCTGAAGCAGTAGTCATCGACACTAATGTTATCCTCAAAAGTTGCATTCCTTTTCTGTTCGGTTGTTTGTAACCTGATCAGCCTAGCGTGTTTTAATCATAGGACAAAAAGGACGACTAACCTGTTCCTGCCGAACGGATACATCCGTTATCAGTCTGACATGTCAGTAATCATCATCAGAACCAAAATCCCTAGATACCTATTTGACATCATTATGTAAAACAAGGAGGTACCCGCAATTTCGTCCGCGTATTATTTCTTTACCGTGGACGGATAAAAAGTATCTTTGTAAACGTTATCTTTGGATGTCCAGCTATTACTGTACCAAAATTGGTTAAAATTTGTCCAGCCGTTCCGGCGTGATGCGAGGACAAAGGAAATTATGAAAACAGATAGCGCCAGGTTGGCACAGCGCCGCGCGCCTAAACAAAACAAATTGTCAGGGTATACGTCAATGATACATCAGATTCACTTCAAGACTGTTTATTAAAGACCTCATTACATATAGGGTAGGTGCACATATATCAGACTACCCGACATCTCTCCTCTTAACAAAAAATAAAACATTCTTGCGACAGTAATCATTATTACAAACATGCATACTTCACTAAGTGATGTAAAACACTTGTAGATCATGATAAACAATTATTACATAGTAAACTTGTTTTAAAAATGTATACACACCTGATAACAATTATATATTATAAACAAGTTTGCACAGACAACTTAAAATCATTAATTATAAACATGCATTTTTAAATAGGCTCTTAAACATATCTATGATACTGCATAGATTGTAAAGAAACTGTAATAAATACTTACATCTATTTTTATTTTATCAATATATACATGCCAATGACAACAATAACAATTACGAAACAGGCAAATTAAACTTTGTCATTGAAGACACCGTCTACTCTTCATTTTGAAACGATTATGAACCTTATCACAAAGTAATAAATCCTATGGGATTAGGTGTACTTATTCAATGAGATTACATATGTGATATTTACATTTATAGGAATAAGATTCGACATATTATGGTATACATTTAGAATTAGATGCATAAAGGTATACTTTTAAAAATATAATAACATTGTACAAATTTTATTTTATGTTTTAAATATTTCATGTAAATAAATTATAATCAATCATTACCTTGACAATAACTTCTAGCCTTTAATACCTCAGTATTATTTTACATCAGGAATAAACAACCTTAATTGATATAGATATGTACTGGATCCAGGGTTTATTTATTCCGCCAGCATCTTAACTTCAGTCTGTCCAATTGCCCCATCTATCAGGAGGTATCACTGTCCTGCCGGAACTAGTTATATAACGGTCAGTTTGATTGGTAAAATTTAGTGAATCAGGGGGCAGAGTTAATGAGGTGTGAGGTGTGACGGTCATGCATCACGCTATTAAGATTTTTCCTGAAACCATGACCCCCTCTCCATAGAAAAAATATTTTCAATACAAGTCTAGAATTATATAATTGTAAAGATAAGTAAAAAAACCGGCCAAGTGCGAGTCGGACTCGCGCACCGAGGGTTCCGTACAAACACTTTCCATCCCTAAGTGGTTAAGTTAAGTTTGCACCTGGTATGTATAGCGCCCCATATAAATTAGGTACAAAGTTAGGTATTAAAAAAAAAAAATGGTTTTCGTAATTATTCCTTTATCTATGCTATAAGACGTTGCTTCGTACCAAATTTCAAGATTCTGAGTTCACGGGAAGCACCCTGTAGGTTTTGATTCCCTTGCAAGTGTCGAAAATTTGCGGCATAAACGGCTGTATCTTTTGATTGCGTTGGCTTAGAAGTTTGATTTTTTCACAGCTTCAAGGGACAGTAGACCTGAGTAATTGATATAAATTTCAGCTTCATACCTCCACGCGTTCCTGAGAAAAAGGGTCTTGACAGACGGACGGACGGACAGACGGACAACAAAGTGATCCTATAAGGGTTCCGTTTTTTCCTTTTGAGGTACGGAACCCTAATAAAATAAAAATCAGCAATAAAATTAGATACAAGATATAAATGAATCTTTGAAGCTTGTTTATCATTCGAAAGGGTTTCTAGCGCAACAACTCAGCATAGCGATATCATTTAGGTACAGGAGTACCAAAAATAAAAAAGTTACAGGAAATAAATATTTTTCTATTTAAATTAATTAGTTCACTACGTGTTACTACAACTGTATTTTAACACAACAGCAAACTGTCGGAGCACCGCTCGCACTGGTCGAAAATGGAAATAACGAGGTATTTTTGTTGGTGTTCATTTTGTCGTCAACACTATAAATAAAATAAAAAATAAAAATCATTTATTTCAGACCAATTTACGATCCATATTTTGTTTTGTTAGACAATTTAAAAACCTTATCATTAAGTTAGTGTCTTATTCTAAAATACTCCTAAAGCAAAAATAAACAGCAGAAAATTTAAGTAGGTACATCGTGGTTGTGAGAACGTAAAATAGCGAAATGTGCGCTTTACTTGCTCCTGCCTATAGCCACTTCGACCCAGTATTTCATGAGTGGGCAGTCGAGGCGTTCTGCTAATATCCCTAGCATGCTGTTGCTGCTGCCGCGCACCCGAGCTATCAACGAAGCAATTCTTTTCCGCCTGATGGCATAAAAGTCGTCTGTACGCGCATCGGCGAACATGCCTGATGCACTGCAGTGCCTCGGCAGCCTCAGCAGCATCCTAAGGATATTATTGTATTGGACACGCAAAGTGTTGTATGCCCTTTTTGTAAACTTCACCCACAGGCTGCACGTGTAGAACGATTGACAGTATGCTTTAAAAAGTGTCAGCTTAACTTGTTCATTACATCGTGCAAACCTGCGGGCGAGCATGTTACCGCGCACCGCCATCGCTCTTCTCTCCCTCTCCAGGTCAGGGTCGTCACTCAGGTCTTCTGTGACAATGTGTCCTAGATACTTAAACCTGTCTACCACTTTTAGGAGAACTCCGCACAGCATGACCTCAGGTATAGTAGTCGGGTTGTATTTTTTCGCCTTGAAGACGACCAACTCACTTTTCGTTGCATTGTACCTGAGACCATGCCGCTCAGAGTAACCCTTACAAATGTCAATTAGCCGCCTTATTGAGTCAACCGAGGGCCCCAGCAGTACCATGTCGTCCGCGTAACTTATGTTATTAAAACAGACACCGCCTATATGACATCCTACCCGGGTACTGCTGAGCTCCTCGATCAACTCGTTAACATATAAGTTAAACAGAGTGGGTGACGTCAGCCCCCCCTGCCTAACCCCACATTGAAGCCTATACTCTTCCGACTCTACCCCAGCCCATCTCACTCGATTTACCTGATTGTTGTACCAAAACTTTAAGAGCGCTACATACTCCCTAGGCAAGCTTGTCTTAGATAGTTTGTCCCACAAAACGTCATATACAACCAGGTCAAACGCTTTTGACAAGTCCAAAAAACACCCATAGACGGGTGTGTTTCACTATATGACGTCAGCAACTATTACGATAATTTCAGATATGTTACACACCGATTTTAAGAAATTTAAATAGTTATTGGACTTTGTGCATTCCTTCTTAAGCTATGACTATTGGGCTCATGACTACGAAATGATTTTTTGGGCTACCTAGACCCTCTTCCTGATACAATGTCGTCTGAATCAGTCCTAGTCCTGAATTGTCGGTTAGCCAGAGATTACAAAATAGTTACAGTTACTCTACAATAAATTTACAAAGTTAATCAATTAATTATGATTTTTAGGGCTTATCCTTCTTCCGTAAAGTAGTTTTAGAAAACATAAACCTATGAAATGAAAATATGAAAAAAAAAAACACATTATGAAATCAATGTTATTTCCCTGTTTCCAGGATATTTCCTTTCAGGCTACTGTTTTTCAACTTTTTTTTCTCAACGAACCCCTGAAAGCCTTGATACATTTATTCCATCCTAACGTTCGACTTCGCGTGTCCATTTTCTAAAATCCTGAAATTCCGTCCTGCGCTTAGAGAAATACCCCAGACAAACTTAACCGCGGAAAAATGTCGTAAACACGAACTCGTTTATCTCAAATGAAATATTCAGTATTAAATGTAAAATAAACAAGTTGCGCGATAATTTGCTTTGCTCCAGTTACCGGCGTTATCAAAATGGCGCCTTGCCGCCATGTTTTTATTTCATCCCGGGTTAAGGCCTAGCGTTTTATACTTATGTATAATAGGTAAATAACCGAGAAGTGACGGGTTTTAAAGGAACACACGTTAAACACGAAGCAAATTAGATTCACATTTAGCCATACGAGGGATATATATCCGAGTATATGTTTTGATATAGGTACTTACATACCTATCGCCGTCATATCGCGATATCAATTTTTCTTTTTCAAACTGTCTTAATCGAGAAAATGTCAATTAGCTTCAGAGGAAGATATAATATGTTTTCCAGTAAAGTGGACAAAAAGGAATACTTTAAAGTGTTACGTACGTATTCAATAATACACGGGCATTTTGACTCAACTAGCATCGTGTTAAAATAAAAATAAAAACATTTAGATTTTTTAAACCACGCATAATTTTTCCAAGGCGTCAAAATAAAAGATAGAAAATAAATTCATCATACTAGTAAAAGTAATGAACTAAGTGATTGATTAGTTTTGGTCAATTGTTTTGGACCTCAGCTTAATTTTTATTGTATTTATCTCATCGTCAAATTCAAGATCCTTCGTTCATCAACAAATTAGGATTTATCCAAAATATTCAGAGTATCTTTCATTATTCAAAGTAAGTAACAATCACTCGCCTGGAAAGGATTATGCCAAATGAAATGAATATTTCGTATACTTGTAGGAAAATTAAAGCCCACACACATAATTGGGGTGTAGTTCTCTACAACCAAAAATAACCAATTCACAAGATGATTCTTTAGATACCTTGTTTAAATATTATACAAAACGGCAGTCTATCGTTTAATATTGTGCAAGTACCGGACGAGTGAATGAATGCTTTTAGTCTTTATGACACCTGCTGCAGTGTTGCCAGGTCACATTCACTGACCAATCTCTTCATTCTGACCGTAATATTATTTTAACATTTGTATTTGCTTAATGTAAATAAGTACTTAAATTTTTCATCTACTTTTTATTTATTTATAAGATTTGACACGGTTGCTGCAGGAAGATTTATGTACCTACTAATATTTCTTCCTTGCACATCTAAGTTTATGAATGAATTATATTGAAAACGTATTAAATGAATTGTTAATTTAAAGTGTACATTTTGACATAATAATGTATTTGCTTTTGACGCGGGTAAAGCAATATATATTTTTTTTTTATTAAAAAGGTTAAAGTAATTTTAATTATCATAATTTTTCATGTAATTTATCACCTAGTTTACTTTTGACGAAGCATTACCGCGGAAATATTACAAATGTTTGGAAATCTTGTGTACCTACCTATTATAATTTTGTGTTAATGTTATTACTATTGTACCAATTAATGTAAGTAATAGCTATGTATTCAATGACGACGCAAAAGTGGTTCCAGTGAATCCCAATTGATTAAACAATTCTTTATCTTATCTTATCTTATCTATACATACCTCTACCTACTGGCATCTTATACAAATGAATGTTTTTAAAGATAAATTAGTTAGGATGTTTTGTAATCAGTTTTAGAGTTCGAGTAAGAAGCAGTTCGACGCCATATTTCTTTGCGAAAACCAGAGTCTCCAGGACACTGAGAAACTACATTTTTGTAAATCAATATTTTGAACTGGCTGACTGGGACAATGGATTCTTAAGAGTGCACCCATTGACGTGGACCAAAGATCTAATGAACAACCTTTGCAGGCTGATGCTTATTACTAAACATCAATTGAATAAACTCAATCTGTCTACTGATGTTAAATTGATGGATGTACCTATTGAACGTGTTTATGAAGCACGTAACCTTGGTCTCATAATGGATTGTGATCTTAGATTTGAGAAACATGTCTTGAGAGCGCTGCTAAAAGTTGTTTCTATAAGCTTAAAGTTCTATAGATTTTTTTTGTTTCTATAATAAATTTTCATTAATTAATTCATTCAGATCCGTACGCTGACGGAACTTAGCCTGTGGCTAACCAAAACTGGCTTCACTTTCAAGCGCTAACTAGACTTCTAGGCGTATTTATTCTAAGGGCTGATGACGATGTTAGTTCTAGAACGGTAATGAATAATTGAATCATTTGTTTTTAAGCATATTGTTACTGTCCTAGCCTCACCCTGTCAAGTGATTTCGGCGATATAAATATATTTTCATATTATTAAAAGTAATATTATCATTTGCTATTCGATTTGCACTAAGCGATATTGACAAGACAAGTTACAATTTTAAAGTGTGGTTATATTTCAATCAGGTATTATTGGAAATGTTTAATTTAATCCCAGATTTAAATGCTTGGCATTGTTTACATAACACCATCCTTTTAACACAAGCGCTCGGCAAAACGTAATCACTTTCAGACATCCTGGGTTTATGAGGTCTCGAGTTTCGCGAAACAGTAATTAAATTGGGTATTCCACATCAATAAGTAACGGTTTATATTACAAAGTGAGAGATGGTTTAAAATCTATTCCTACTACAAGTAGTAGGTATTACTGGATGTTAAGTCGCATGGAAAGAAATTGAGAGATAAAAATAATTATAATAACAGAAAAAAGTGGTTAGTATGTACTTACAGGTAATTTCGGCACAAATAGCTAAACATACAATGGTTCTAAATGTCTTATTATCAAAACCTATAACCGTCAAAATCTTACGTTGAAAAAAATACATGACAGGACACAAATACCTAAATTGTATAAGAAAAGAAATGAACAATGAATATGGTCAAAATCCCATAATATTTATTAGGTTCAGAAATCGCTTTGTGTAATCGAATAAGACGAGTAAGTAGGTACTTTTAAATAAAACTCATGATAAGCGGGCCTATGATGGTTGTTTTTATCACGCTATAAATAAGTGAAAAAGCATCCTTCACGTTGTGATGAAATGCGAGCGTGACAATTACTTAATCTGGATTCGTAAAATGCGAGCAAAATTCATTGAAGTGCTCACTCGTCACTGCACCTCGAGCATAACTGTGCCACGGGTCTCTGTCGCGCGACATATACTACCTGTCACTTTCCTTTCAATACCGTGCGAGCAAGACAGGTGACTCTGTGGCGCGACAAGCGACGTCACGGCAAGATATGCTAGCCCTGCTCGTTGTCATACGTCATTAACTACAATAAATAAATAAATATTAAGGGACAATCTTACACAAATCGATCTAGTCCCAAACTAAGCAAAGCTTGTACTAAGGGTACTAGACGACGATACATAATATATAATACATCCCTACTACTCGTAATATGAATTTGAATTTGAATTATACACGCGAAAGTTTGTAAATATGGATGGATGTTTGTTACTCTTTCACCTAAAAATAAAAACTAATGAATAGATTTAATGAAACTTTACAATAATGTAGCTTATACATCAAAATAACACATAGGCTACAATTTATAAAGATATTGTGCGTTCCCGTGGGATAAGCGGGTAACACCGCGCGGGGTAGCTAGTAATATATATAAATGCGTAAATAGAAAAATATTCGAATTCATCACACAAATATTTGCGTCCGGGATTCGAACCCAAGACCGCCGGCTCAGTAAGCGGATGCACTAGAAACTGCGCCAACCGCGTCGTCCATCGATTTTGTTCGCATTTTTAACCGACTTCAAAAAAGGAGGAGGTTCTCAATTCGAACATTTTTTTTTTTTTGTATTATGTATGTTACTCGATATCTCCGAGAACCGTGAACCGATTTTCAATCTTTTTTTTTATTCGAAAGGGTATAACTCCGAGTTGGTCCCGTTGGCACTAAGTCGGGATCTGATGATGGAATCTTGGAGAAATCGAGGGAACTCTTCAAATGTTATAGTGACATGTACGGCGCTTTCGGTAATTTATTGATAAAGTCAAGAATTTACATTCAGTAAATAGGATTTGGTGTAAGGAAACTGATGATGCACGCACATACGAATCACTGAAAAGCAAAAAAAAAAAATTTTTTAACAAAAAAAAGAAGCGACTTCAGTAAAACTAAAAAGCCAACAATAACCTGTTCAAGTACAGATTACATTTGACTCACCCTTCCAAGTCGGTGCTAAACCTCGCGTAAACTATAATATATAAATATAAGAACGGAGTGGTTTGGGATCGACTTCGAAGGGTGAGTCAAATGTAATCTGTACTTGAACGGGTTATTGTTGGCTTTTTAGTTTTACTGAAGTCGGTTCTTTTTTTTGTTAAATTTTTTTTTACGATGCCTGTTCATGACTATACCAGAACATCTAAGTTTGTCGAATAGAGACGGCGTCATCAATTCGTGTACTCGACGCACATTAAGCGGGCAATGAGCGGTGTCGTTGCACCACACACACGGATTGTACCCTGGCGGCCTAATTTACAGGTCCAGTGCATGTGATCTATGTTTCGGCAACACCTAAGGGCCGGCACAGACTTTCGGAATTTCCATTCGGTTTTCGTACGGAATTACGTCAGAAAGTGTCACTGTCTCTGGCTGTCGTATGGCGATGTCTCACTTGCTGACGTTATCTCGTACGGAAACCGAACGAAAATTCCGAACGTCAGTGGCAGCCCTAACTGTATCAGCGCCTGTCTCTATTACACGCGAAACAGTAGTAACTCTTTTCAGTGTTAGAAATAGGATAGTCACTATGACTAAACTTTTGGTCACTACGTCCATACATTTTGCGGTGTTCTCGCAAGACTTAGATGTGGGTTACCTATTATGAATATACTTATAGAAACATGTCACTAACTATTATACCCTCTTACACATTAACGCCCATCCCGAGCAATGTAGTAAAGCCTAGTTAAGCTGCGTAAAGTTATAGTTTCCTTCGAAAGCTAAGTAAATAAAATCAAATCCATTTATTTAAGGCATCAAAGGCCAAAACATATTTACTTGACAATATATCATACATATTATTAATATAATAAAATACTATACACAAACCCATGTCGAAAATCTGAGAGTATTGTGACCACTATAAAATTGCTTCTACTCATAGAATTATTTTTCGTCGAAAGTTTCATATCGCCAAAAATTCAAGTCGTAGATAGTACACTATTTGAGACTACAGTAAACTATTTGATATAAAATAAACCTAAACCAAACTAACCTTACCTTATCAATAGGATGATATTTGCATGAATTATGAAAATTGTATGACAGAGGAATAAAAATTCCGCGAAATGATTTTCCGGCGAAAATAACATTCGACGTAATAAGTTTCTAGGAGATAAAGGACTCCCAAAATATCGACTTTTGAGGAGACATAAACGTGCCAAGTAATAGTATATTGTGTCATAAGGGTAGTAAGTAGGGGATTACTAACGAAGGTCTATTAGAAGCCCGACGCCGAAGGCGGAGGGCTTTTAATGTCCTGAGTTTGTAATCCCCTTACTACCCGCCTTACACACAATATTTTTCATCACATTTTGGAGTAAATAACAAATAAATAAGCCAACAATAAACATTAAACGATAACGATTGACAACCAAGTTTTTTCCATATATATTTTTTTTAATTTACTATAAGCACTGGCAAAACGGCCATCAGCTTAAAACGGAAAACAAATATACACAGAATCTAACTATCTATTATATTAAACAAATAGCAATTAATAATATTATGCAGCAATAATTAACAGCGTAATATTTATAAAACTTAAATATGAACAGTAAGTTTGTTACAAAACTAAATAGTTCCTAACCAATAATTTTATAACTTTTTTCCTTTTTTTTGTGTCGCCTACCACAGATAATGCTAAGAACTGCGTTTCGTTTAGAAACTTGACAGGCTACTGCCAGATTGTAACGATAATTCAAAATTTAATTTAATAGAATTATTGCAAAATACACATAAATAATTGTAAAACATAAATATTAATGCAGTTACATATACCGTATTAATTCAATACACAATAAAATTTGCTGGTAGGCAAGTTTTGTTGATACAACAAAAAACCTTGGCTGGATTGAAACCTCCTTAGTCTGAAGTAATCTGCGAGTGCGTACTATATTTTTAAAACTAAAACCATAACTCCCGAGGGAGTTATGTCAATTTATAACTCCCGCGGGAACTATATCGGCCTTAGTCCTTCAGTACACCCGCATGTAATACCATATTTTACGAGCAAATGTGATGAAAAATATTTATTGTCATTGCTAGTAATGCTCATAACAATATAAACCATTAGTAACGAGTCCCGAACAGATTAGTGAAAGTGGGACTGTGCTGTTTGCAGTTAATATTCATACGGTCCTGAATTATTTACAGAGCCCCCGGCCGCTAACTTTACGAATTTCACTGGAAAGGGATCAGCCTCAACTATTCCTCTAGTTAAACATTATTCAAAACTTTAGTTTACAAATAGGCGCACGGACACTTCAAACAGAGAAGGTAAATCATCACCATCTATTAATTCCATTCCTGTGGCGGGGAGACATTCCAGTAGATACCATCCACATTAAAACCGACTCACAAGGCCTAACTGAATTCCAGCCCAAGTAATGTCCATCCATGCACATGATTTGGTAACCACTTATCTACTGAGAGCACACAGCCCACACAGGCCCTAACTAGGAGAACCAAAAAAATTTTTAACAAAAAAAAGAACCGACTTCAGTAAAACTAAAAATCCAAAAATAACCCGTTCAAGTACAGATTACATTTTTAGTCGGTTATTTTTTTTTGTCAAAAATTTTTGTTTCGCTTTTTAGTGATTCATATAAAACACTTATGGCGGGGTGATCAGGGAGGTCTTGAAGGCATGCATCTCGTTTTAATTATCTCCTAACTCCTAACCGTTAAGGAGTTGTACCTTCCATCATCAGTTCAGCATTGGAAGATGATGACTACCATATGCAAATACTTAAATAGTTTTAGAAAATATATGAAAAATATTATGACTGCCTATAAAATTTCAGGAATTCCTTCGATTCCTCATGGATTTCGTCATCCGATCTTCACCAAAATTTTATGGGACCAACCTTGAGATGTCTATTCATGAACCTAAAAAGAATTTTCCAAATCGACGCATAAATGACGGAGTTATGAGGTAACCCTCCTTTTTTTGAAGTCGGTTAAAAATTTCAATCATTGTAATAAGATTCCAGAGCGACTCTTTTGAATTCACCGTTCACCTATCTATGCGTAAATCTTCCAAATTCTAATTGATTATCCTAAAGAATTCCTTTCACTTATTAGTTTGTTGTACTAGTTTTGGAAAATCTCAACGACCGCTTTAACCATTTCCGATTCGTCGCGTCTTGCCAAATCCTTCCCGTCTTCGCTTAATTAGGTTACTGTTACTTCCTCCTCCACTCGGTTGACATGATCGTTTTATTCCACTTACCGCGACAGACCGACGGGTCCGATTCTAAATACTCCGGAATTTGTTTCCATTAGACAATTTGCGTCGACCGTGTCGCTAACTCGATTGGCCACGACCGCGGTTTGCGTCCACCATCGCCGAAATAGTTCGTTAGTGATTATTTACTTTACAAATTGGCTGGCTGCAATTTGAATAACGCTTCGGAACAATTTGTGTAACTGAAATGTGTCTAAAATTAATTTAACAGGACGGTTCATAAAATAGAAGCGTCGTAAATTGGCGTCCCCAAACTCTCCAAGGGCTTCACCAAATTCATTGACAGGGTGTGTCTTGCAAGAACCAGAATACACTGCTTCGATACAAGATGGACTAACTGAAGACAAAAGAAAAGCGCGATCGATTTTTGTAGAAGTATTTGTAGAAGTTCTATACACAGCGGTGAACATTTCCGAGTTGAAACGATGACAACGAATTAGATATTGTTGTTCATTCTACATCAATTATTTAAAATGCACAAACAACATATGATTAGGATACAACAAATGCACAAACAACATTTGATTAAATACTAAACTAGACACTGAATTCAAAAAATCGCATTCGCTCGGAAGCTTTCTTCGACCCGTCAGACTCAAATTAATAATTAAGTTGAAAAACTCACACTGAATGCACCATAACAAGACGCTCTGAGCTAAATTCGCTTGTGCCTTGCAAATTGTGTTTATTCGCTCGCTCGAGCGTCACGACCGCCGCCGCCCAACGTCGGGAAGCTGGGCTTGTTAGACTGTACTGTCATTGTGAATAGCCTAACGAAGCATTATTAAGCCTCAAGAAAACTTGGGAGGTGACATTATTTATCTGCAAGCTCTTCAATATAAAGACAGCGTTGTCCACAATCTGCAAACAACGCTTACTGGGCTAATTTGGCCATATAATGAGAAGGGGAGATGAAAGTTTGGAAAGGCTAATCGTTATATACGATTAACTGAGCACCTTAAAGACCTGAGGAGAGATTGTTTGTGATGATGAGGGTAGATTCACGCCTCCGCCGGTGACGCCCGCGTCGAGCAGGGCGATTGTGCGAGTATGCGTGGCCATGGTATAATAATATATTCCGATGCGTGGCAGTGATCGGTTGGCCGCCGCCGCTGCTGATCGGCTCTGCTGATGATGAATCGCGTACCGATTCGAACCATGTCGAGTGATATTCAAATTCTATGACGTAAACTCGTTTTATTGTTTAACATATCAATATCTATTGGTTTCGACTCATAATCGTTATTTCTAATTCAACAGGCGCGCCTAGGCATGTTCAATCAATCTCTCGCTACATTCTGCAGAATTCAAGCAGATCGAACATAAAGTAACAAATCCCGAGTCAATACTTGTCTTTTGTACTTGAATATTACATCCCACAGATACAGATAAACCGTAGATACCCACGATATCTAGATACAGGGCAAACCCAGGCCATACCCCAAGGGACGCCGACTTGGCTCTTTGTTCCTTTATAAACACAAACTTGTTAATATTAAACAGTACCGGAGCTCTATCCAGACACATCTGACAGTCGAGTTTCAAGATTTTTAATCTAGAAAATAAAGTTTTCCCCAACTTTTTTGTCTTGACGGGTTCCCGAAGCTGATGGCGGATTTAATTATTAGTTTTGGAACGCCACCCACGCAGAAATAAATGGTCTTATTTCGGATCTGTATTTAGGATAATGGTTATTTCACATTCGACGTCTGAGTTCAAATATCCGAGTACATATTAAAAATACAATGTTTCGTTAATTTTAGTGCATCTAAACATAATTATATTTACTTTATGTCCTAAACACAAATGCATATTAGGTACTTTACGAGTACGAGTATAATACTTTAGTAAAGTAAAGAGCCCAAAATAATAAAATCCCTTAAGAATCATAAAATTGCACAGCCTAAATTTATTTTGCTCTGCCCTAAGTTGGACTGGTAGAGAATATCTCATGCCATTAAGTCCGCCTTTTAAAAGTTTTTTTTTGTGGACTAAAGATTAAAAAAGAAAAAAAAATGCTGATTTAAGATACTAATTAGTAAGTTCAATGTGACATATTTTAATGTCACATTAAACTTGGATGAGTTTATTTCTTTGTCGCTTGATCTGCGAATTAACAAGGACTTCTTATTTATTGATTGTGACTTATTCTAATAAATAATATTTTTAATTGATCAATACAGGTTTTAAAAATAGTCTATTGTGTACTTAATTAAGTATCGGAATGTTTGTATAAGATGTTGTTGAGACAGCTATTGTTAAGATGATACTTATTATGAGAAACCTTAGGTATTCATTCAATGTACTGTGGCCCTTATAACAATGCATAGGGTTAATTTACGGAATTCCACGTTAATGTTCATAATTGCATTATTAACAGCTGAATGAAGATAGATGCGTGACACTACAAACCAGTAACAATTATCAACTGTCCTGTGCTTACTTAAGTAATAATATTTATATTTTCCATACTGTAGATTTGCATTGAGAGCGTTAGATAATTAAAAGTCATGTGTAAGTTGGTTTTCCTGCCAAGCAAAAAGCTGAAAAATTCTGTCGTTCATATTGTGTTAGATCGAAATGCCATACAAAAACACAATCGTAAACTTTTGAAAAAACAGTTGAGAATACTGACAAAATTAATAACAGACGGGGGACTGTGGGCAAACCACCAGGTGTACAGTGTACACGCGGGTCTGCAACACAAACAAAAGGCGACAAAACGAACTGCCGTACCGGCAAACACGTGTAGCCGACCGTACCGGGTCAGCCGGATCTGGGATCAGAATGGCGATAAACTTTTCAGTTATCTGCTTACATAGAGCTGCCTTGTTTCTGTGACGATGACGATTCGGCCTTTTATGGGTTACCATAAATCAATGTCTTACCTTCAACTTAATTTCTTTCGGCTTTCTTCTCAACAGCGACCGCTGTTCCTCTTGGAAAAAGCCGGTGGATTCACAATATGACTTTTAAAAGTGCCCTTGTGGCTGTGGATTTCATTTCATTTCAACAGCTTGCTTAAGTAGGTATTCGCAAACGATTTACTGAGCATGGCCAGATCAGAGCTCCTCTTAGTTAAATAATTACCGAGGCCAATAATAGACCTGATTTAAAATAGGCGTGTAAACAATTTTATTTGGGGATGTCAATAGATTCTGTTTTTAATGGGATCAAATGTCTATACTAATTATAAAAACGGTATAAACTCACGTAAAAAATTGTCAGGAACGGCCCGACATGTTTCGAACTCATTTGGAGCTCTTCATCAGGGGTAGCTATCCGTGCTGTTACGCGACTCGCGACCCACTGAAATCAAATGTCTGTATGGGACTAACTACACTTAGACTAAAAGTCAAATATGACCGTCAAAGTTCAACATTCCTGCGGAGCGCCAAAAACGCTCCATACAAATGGCCACCTACCTGTGACGTCATTTGTCTTTGAAGGCACACATTTAAAAAAAGATGTTTTTTATTGGATTTTAATTTTTTTTTAAATGCCTAATTGAGCTAGTTTTATTCATGCATATAACTACAGTATGCCGTATAATATATGTATAGTTCTCATGCCATTAAACTATTTAGGCTTCAAAAGCGATGTATCAGAATACTGGTGAACATTCAGGAAACAGAAAGTTGTAAAGAGCATTTCAGCCGGCATAAGATTCTTACGCTACCTTCCATTTACATCTTAGAAGTAGGTACTTTCGTAAAGAAAAACTACAACCTTTTCCCACAGTACTCTCGTGCACCTACTTTGCGCCCCCATAATGCATAAGCCCGGCCGCTCTCAAAGTTAAAAATGTTCGACTCAGGTCCTTTTGCTATGTGTGTGAAAATTTATAACAAATTACCACAAGTCATTAGAGAAGAAAGCAACTTATTACGTTTTAAAAGTTTATTAAAAAAATATTTAATTCAAAAATGTTTTTATTCAGTAAATGATTATTTAACTGCATGTAATGAATAGATATGTATGACAGTATATGACATAAGTTTAATGAATATGTATAATGAAATGATACAGAATGGTCATAAAGATATTGTAAACTAGCTTTAGGTTATTTAGTTTTAAGATATTGCTGTGCCCTTGCAGGGTTCATGACCGCTACTGTAAACCTTCTATAACATCTACTTGTACCATGAATGCAATAAAGTACTTTGACTTTGACTTTGACTTTGACTTAATTCAACATCAGTCTAAACCCATATTCCACTTTATACTGAAATATTTATATTTGCTATTAAACAGAATGATGTTGACCAGCAGACACCATTTCATATTCACTTTTATTATCTCTGATTCCGTTCCAGATTATGGGCATACATCGACTCAATCATATACTCGGAAAGCATCGGAAAACAGTAGCAACAAAACCGAATAAACAATACAGAATGAAAGCGTCATAACGTCCATTCGCAACACATACAGAACACACAATAACGGTCGCGAAGTACTCGGCCAATAACAAACGACAAACGCCGCGCGGTAAAAATAATACAAAATGTGGGCCCCGATGCTTTGCTGGCGGGATCAGGCCAGCGGAGGGAGGTATTGTTTATCGGAAGAAAACCTTCGGACGCGATACGGAGTGTATTGTGTACGTATTTTATCTGGGAAATAAAAGAATTATGGTTATATTGGAGCGTCTGGAACTTTCGACGAGTACTTTTAGCCCTTCTGAATTGTTTGGACCTTGATATGTGAACGCGAGCTTTTTATTGCTATGTCAAAACTATTATTTGGTGGGACTGTACGATTATTATTATAACTATATTGTTGGCTAATCAGTTCCGATCGTGTTTTATCTTTACTTCACTTACTTATACGTTCTGATACTAACTTACTCGGATATAAAAATTCTTTCCTCTGAAGCTTTCCTTCAAGGAATACGAATATAGTTCGGATCTCTTCAAGTCAAGAGTTAATATTATGGTATACTTTCCATCGATACTACACAATATATGAGATCAAAGTCATAATATAATTTCTTATTTAATACAATAAAAATAATAAGAAAGAAGTAAAAGTAATCAAATAAATAAACGAAATTATAATAACTAATTGTTTATCTGTTAGGATTAGGCTCGACAAATAAACTCTGGTTTTCAGTTGCTTCTACTATAATTCGCCATCCAGCAATTGTCAGCATTGGAATACCTGTCTTTGCATATTTTGACTAGGATCCGCACAAGATAAGACGGGAACCAAAGCAAGCCATCTGTCCTGCTTTATAATTTATGCCACATTTTAACTACAAACACGAATATATCAGATGAATGGAAATAAATGAATATACAATTATACATGAAATTTAAAAAAAAAAAACGTACATTTATATATTATTGTTTGTTGTTCGCTCTGTGTCAAAATTTTGCAGCGATACCCAAATGTATTGTACGCACCCGCTCATCACTCATGGCTTAATCTCGCGAGTTATTTTTATTATTTCCAAGAGCGATGGTTATGAGAGCATGAACCGGGGAAGCGGTAACGAGCGGGAGCGATAAGCGTATGCCGGGCCGGGGCTCAGGGGCCCAGGGGCCAGAGGGGCTAGAGGGGCACAGGGGCCGAAAGAGGCCGCGGCCGGGGACGGGGGCCACGCATTGTCGTGCCAGCGTTTTGCAGCTCGCAATTAAAGTAAAAAAGCAGTAACCACATATACGTTTTATACTTTGATACCACCTTTTTCCTTGGCTTCAGTGACGTTTCATTGGATGCATCTTTAATGAACGTGTGCTTGGATGCGGTTTTATGCGTCATTATAGAAAGCTTAGGTTTTGACGATGGTTTTAATTGGGTTCCGTGGTCTATATGAAGACTGTGTTATCTCAAAAAGTATTCGTGTTGGATTTAAAATGCCTTTTGTTGGTGTTTGTGACGTCACACAACTAACCGTGTATGATCATCCAAACTAAACGTGCATGAATACAAAATTCAGCCCAATCGATTGAAGATATCTACATCAAAATTTTGTTGCAAGATTCCACTCGGACAAACATACATTGAAAGTTAAATAACCTAATTTAAATAAAATAATAAAATACCCCTGACCCAACCAAATAAAGCTAAGAATCATCTATACAGACAAGGATTGCGATTAAAAAACCGCATGCAAATCGGGGCATTATTTTGGGAGCTAAGATGCCATAGACAGACACATATATACATGTCAAACTTATAACACACCTCTTTTTTGTCGGGGGTTTATACAAGCTTGTTGTGTTAATAAAAGATCGCGCGGTCGTTCAGCAACAAGATGGACCGATCAAGTAAAGGACTCATCGAACTCTAAATTCTACTCGGTTGTAAGAGACGCGCTGGACAGAACCCGGTGGAGGCAGATCATCCGCGTCAGATACAACCCTGAAGCTGACCACGATCTTTAGACATCAGGGACTGACTCCAGAGAGAGAATACAAGCTTGTAAAAAGGTGCGTTCCTTTACGGTAACTATTTTCCATATTTCCCTTCTCTTCACCAATTTTTTTTTTAATGGAGTACAACGTTATAGTTTTGGATTACCATCATTCTATCTAAAATCACAATGTAAGACCCCCCTGACCTCAGCTGGAAGGACGATGTTATTCAAATAAATTTTGCAACATACACGTAATAAAATGCATATTTAATATTATTATGAATATAAAATTAGTAACGTAAGAAGTTAAATAAAACCATGTAGAAGTAATAAATCTAAAACCGCTAGTGTACAAACTCGGCAACTGCGTCCCCGCTCCATAAGTGTTTGATACACAGCGCAACAAGAGCTATCAATAACGTCTGAAACTTGGCCAATCGCTTCACACCGTGACAAATGGGACCACATATCGCCTTTATTTATTTTTAGACAGGCTTAATTTCAATTCACATCTCTTTTCAGCTATTTTTCAATAAATATGTTCCAGAAACAACTTATAAAATAAGTCTTCGAAAGAATTGACGTTTTATAATAATTTACGCAATTATTTTGCTACTTCAAAGGTCTTATACATTTTCAATAAATGAAATAGTTTTACCAAACTCCAATCGCCCTATGGGAACCTCCACCAGGGGAATCAACAATCTGAAAAGAGCTGTGGGAAGCGGATAGATGCGCAAAGCGGAGGACCAGGGATGGTGGCGCGAATTAGGAGATACCCAATACCCATGTCTAATAGTGGACAACTTAAGAGCTGATAATCATGATGGAACTCCACCGATATCACCGATCAGTTACTTGTGTACTTTGACAAGTAGTTACTGTTATTGAAAAAGTTGACATGTAGTAGTTCTCTATCAAACTCACATTCAGAAATGTACATTTAAACTGAAGTGCGATGCTCAAGACCGTTCGAGAAGGCGACGTACTGGGGGGATAAAGAATTATAGAATTTTAAAGTTTCGGTATTTATGTAAAAGAAAAGCCACATTAATTATGTCTAGTATGTGTTTATTCTCATCTGGGGATAAGTGAACTTCATATATGTTTACATATGTATGTATGAAGGGTATTAAGCCCGTCAAGTGTGTTAAGATATTCGCATAATAATATGTAAAGATGTAATGCTGGAGTATATCAATCCAGTAAAGTGCACAAAGCCACACTCGTTTCACTCCCTACATAAACTCGGAGGAAAATGTTTGCCCAAGTCCCTCGCATTTGGTTCTCAGTAAAAAATAATAATAGCGAAAAGCATAATATAAGCACAAGGCCATGAAAGCTAGTACGTACACATAGGGGTTTTACGAGGGACGACCGCGGGAATTTCCCGTTTTTATTCCCGCCCTTTACTTTATACCGTTCTGGGAATTTATGTGGCTGACGTATTATTACGTCATTTTTTATGTGGGCATGTGCGGCGCGTAATTACGGCAGTTTACGTGCGAACGTGGCGCTAGTGGCTGCCAAGTTTTAATAAACACGCGACGCGCGATCACCTGAGCCACAGACTGTGGAGTAACAGTACAGCAGGGTCTCTAGGAGTGCTCAAATTTGAACGTTCATCAATTCCTTACATGCGTGTCAATATAGGGTTGACGCTACTGCTCAGGTAGTACACTGCGATTTGGTTAGCGTATAATATTGTAGTGTTATTACTTATTATAAATAAAACAATATCGAAAAGTTTAAATTGTTATATTTAGAGTAGAGTTGATAATATTATGCGGTATTTTTTAGTGAATTCAAAAGTGGTGGACACATGTTTCGTACTTTTTGAATACTATTGTGCATTTTAAGTAAGTACGATTCGTAAAATCTTGATCTTGAGTAACGCATTTTTCATTAATTACAAAATATTACATATATTAATATAACACTTTCATTTCCTGAAATATAAATAAAACTGTCATGTCAAATAATTGGACTCATTTGTCCAATGAATCAGTACGTTAAACTCCGTTTAAATAGTCATCGAATGATTTATTCACTCCATTACGCGAATACGTTCATTAATCGAGTGTCAATTAGTGCGCCGTACAGGAGCTGTTGAGAGCTACTCGCACACTCACTTAGCTGTCAAGTGAGACAGTGA
Source organism: Apotomis turbidana (assembly GCA_905147355.2). Taxonomy (NCBI): domain Eukaryota; kingdom Metazoa; phylum Arthropoda; class Insecta; order Lepidoptera; family Tortricidae; genus Apotomis; species Apotomis turbidana. The sequence continues at coordinate 695,383 of LR990283.1, forward strand.
TGTGATTTAAGTTACGGATATCTAACAGCTGTCGTAGATCAACAGGGTAATATATGCTTAATTTAAGTAGATGTATAAAATAAATAACACAATATATAAAACACTCCAGACACAAGTTGCTGGTCATCATGAAACCCTCATTCAATGATGATATAGAAAATGCTACTAAAACTGAACATAACTACAAAATTTGGAATTCTTAGCTTCAATATTGGCTGATATCTTGTCACCTGTTTCAATCAAAGCTGAATATCTTGGAAACTACTGGTCATATTTCCATCAAATTTAGATAAGAACCATCTAGACGAACAAGCGCTTCTATTTTAAAAACCGCACTCAAATGGGTCCATCCGTTTACGTGCTATGATGCCACAGACAGACACACAGATACGCAGATACACGGATACATAGACACACGCTCACTGAGAACCAAAACGTCACTAAACGAAAAACACGCTTTTTGGGTACAGAGGTTTGAAATTTTTAAAAACTACAAACGTTTATAACTGCTATATTTTGTAATATAATCAATGTTTTTTTTTATTATTTTTGTTAGCTATGTGACCTGGCTTGTCACTTGTTGCAAAAAACCCTATTTTTTTAAATTAATTACTTAGATATTGAAGTTTACAAAAAACATTAATGTCACTTTTCCAGTTATTTTCGCTTAATGACGCTATTCCAGTTTGTTTACTTTGATGGCATTAGAGGAAAAAAGACACTTTATCAGTAAATTATGAAATATCTCTGAAATAATCAGAAATTTAAATCAGTAAATGAAAATTAAACGACCTTATTAAAGTACATCAATGTTTATTTAACGTTTTTACTTGTTCAATCACAATTTTTGCCCAATAATTGTAAGAAATACAATAAAAGTCCCACCTTAAAAAAATAACCAAATTTCAATAGTTTCCATGTTTGTAAGTGATCCTATATAGGGTCAGTTCAATGAAATATTATATTAAGGTAATACCGTAATAACGAAACTATATAGGTAAAACATAAAAATTAATTTCAGTCTCAAACACAGAAACAAAATATTACAAATCTTTTTTCTTTCTAAAAATCTGTCACTACAAAGCGGTATATAGTAGCAATGTCTTCTTAACTTAATAATAATGACTCAGTATTCATGAAAACATTCAAAAAACAATCAACGAGATAATAAACATTTATTATAGCCTTAATGACTATAACTTTAGTTTAACTTTTCCTTATTTTATAATTAAATCAGTCACCATAATCAGGTTTAAAATCACTCAAGTTGCATATTTGGTCAGCAAACATTTTTTAAGTTATACTAAACATCCCCCAGCTCCAGCAAGACTATGTTCAAAATTCTATTTCGAAATTTCAAAATCATTCTCATTGGTTGCTTGAAATTAGCCCACATTTTGCACTTTTAATTATTAAATATTGTCTTTTTGTTCCTAAACTTACCTATGTGCTTCGCTGCTGTCCACTTTGGAACCATTTTAACATCTTTTGTCACAAATAGATAGTTTGATCAAAATGAATTTAGAATCCGTCCTCAATTCTCAGCTAAGAGAGCAGTCCTGGTCCCAAGGATCTCTTCCCATTCGGTACGGTGGCCTAGGGATCCGCAAAATTTCTAGTGTCACTTTACCAGCTTTTTTGTCGTCAGTTCATAGCTCGTCTAATCTCATAGGTAAAATCGTCACCGGGCGTCACCCACAAACTATGAGATTGCGAGCTTAGAAGACGCAAAAAAGGCTTGGTCAATTGCTTGCCCCGGCCAAAATTGTCCGGAAAATTCAAAATCTCAACGGAGCTGGGACGAATTCATGTGTAAATTTACCGTAGATTCCATCCTAAGCCAGTGCCTTACGGAAGACCGAGCCAGAATTTTGGCAGTAGGCACCAAAGAGGCCGGTTACTGGCTCCTTAGCGCTCCCTTCCGTGAGTACTGGATTTTTTTCTAGAACCCAATACCGTCCAACTTACAGTTTGTCTCCGTCTCGGGGTCCCGGTCTGCGCCCCACACCGATGCCCCTGCGGCAAAGATGTTGACAGGCTGGGTCACCACGGACTCTCCTGCCAGAGCAGTGCAGGCCGCTTCTCAAGACATGCTGCTCTGAACAGCATCATCCGCCGGTCTCTTGCATCATTCAATGTGCCGGCCTTTTTAGAGCCCACCGGCATCTCAAGAGACGATGGCAAGAGTCCGGACGTAATGTCTTTGATTCCATGGAGTAAGGGACGGGTCTTATCTTAAGATAAGATAAGGTAAGGGACGGGTGCTAGTGTGGGATGCAACCTGTGTAGACACACTGGCCCCGTCACATCTCCACCGATCCTCAATTAGGGCTGGAGCAGCGGCAGAAGCGGCCGAAGGCATAAAACGGAATAAGTATAGTGGTCTTGGCGCTGAGTACAATTTCATACCTTTTGGTATCGAGACCCTGGGTCCGTGGGGCACCAGCGCATTAAGAGGCCTTATTCCTTTCAAAATGCTGATTGTTTTAGACGTTTTCCTCTATAATCAAACATGTTTCTTAACATATTATTGATGTTACTACCTAGAACAGGGCTATTGAGATTTATTGGTATATATTTGAAACCTATAGTTTGAATTTTTCATTGGTAATTTTTGTTTAAAAAACTACTCGAAATTGACAAAATTCACACGGAAAATTCGTTTTTTTTAACTTGTTTTCGAATGCAATGAAAGCATGAAATAGCTATTTTACTACCTAGAACTCGGGAAAAGGTATTATTCACTTCAAAAAGTTGGTTGAAATAATCAATATAATTGTCATAATATGAAAAAAAATTTTTTTAAAAGGAATAAGGTCTACCTCTTCAAAGATATCTCGAAGCGGCTTATTGATGTAACTGGTGACCGAAGAGCTGTCGGTTTCCTCGCTCAAAGAATCAGTTTGGCGAATCAACGAGGAAATGCCGCCAGCATCTTTATTGGCACTACCGCAAGGGCCATTTTTAGATTTAGTTTAACTTTATTATGTTCGAGTTTAGTTTAATTTTTATTAGGTTGAGTTTTATTGTAGTAAGTATTTTAATTATTATGCCCTGTAAAAAGTTATGAATTAATTAATGTTATAAGTAGGTAAGTAACATCGTACAATATCCAAATAAATCTAAAATATTTCAATACAAAACTTCATGACAATCGAAATCATAACACTAATCGTTTAAAATATTGATGCCCTAATGTTTGAAAACTGACAAGAAAAGTGAAGTTACATAAAATGTGTCACTTTGAGAGTGAAATTACAACTGCAATTTTATGTTACTGTTGAGGAAAAGCGCCACTAAATAAAAAACGACACATTGACTTCAACCAATTTTATACAAAATGTATAAATACTAATGTCACTACGCATAAAACGCCATCTTTTACTTCACTTATAATGCTAGAAAAATGACACTATGCAAACAAGGACGTTTTACTAAAAATAAACCGTTAAAGTAGTTAAAAGAAAAGTGTCATTTCAAGTAAAAGGACACTATGACTCAATTTTTAAACTGTGATATTGCACCAAATATTAAGCAATACCGTCATTAAGAATAAAGTGTCACTTTTCACCTTACAAAATGTTAACAAATGTTTAATGCAAAGTGTCACTAAAGCAAAAAATACACTATGGCTTGAAATTAAATCTTAATATTCCTGCTACATGAAAAGTCAAAACTGGCATGTTTCGGATAGATACGTTTTTCCAGTAAAAAAATTTAGTACATGCCGCATAATTTAATGTCAAACCGTCCTTAAACAAAAAATGACGATGTTCTGCACAGAATAATTGGCACTAATGCGAAAGTGACAGTGTTCCAGTGACGCTCGCGTTCATCCCCGCTATTTGCCATAGTGACATTAGCGCCATCTCGCGCTTAATAATTGCGCTAGAGCGATAGGAGTTTTTACATTCTATTCTTTAGCATCAGATTGGCTAGATGGCATTGACAGCTCAAAAACTCAATTTTTCGGATAGTGACGTTTTGGTTCTCAGTGAGCGACATGTTAAACTTGTAACACCCTTCTTTTTTCATCAGGGGTTAAATGACTTAAACGAGAATAATTTTATATATAAAAAAAAATTAACTAGAAGTAGAATTCGTTTGCAAAAACATATTTTTTTCCTTACCTTATTCGGGTAAAAACAAATTACTTGAATGTATTTTTTTACATCTAGACCCCTGTACCAAAATTGGTTTGAAATGTGTTAAGCCGCTTTTGCGGCATGAGACTGCCAAAAAGGTTAATAGGGACATTTTTATAAATAAATGAAGCTGTCGCCATTGCTCAACAGCTCATACAAAGCGTGCACTATACACAGCCATTTTATTTTCCTCAAATGAAAACCCTTTCCCATAGGAAATAAAACGTGTTTAACCGCGTTTTCTCCATCAATATTTTACTAACGTTATTCCTAAAGTACCTCTCCAGTCAAAGTGTAAATAAGTAAGTTAAGAGCATTCCATTGCATAAATTAACACTAAACACGGCCGGGCCGTGTAAATTCCTTCGCCAAGTATCTTTCATCCGTGATTATGCGTCTGTTCCAAAACAACCCCCTTTCGGGAAGTTTTCGCAAGGCACCCGAACCCGAGCCTTTGAGCCCGGCCGCTTCGCGTCCGAACTTGCAGAATGTAATTATATAAAAACGGACCTATTCATGTTTACGAGAAGTTTCGCCGGCTTTTTAAAAGTGTAGTGAATGAAACAAATTTGTAAAGTTGATGCGGAAGCTTAAATAAAAGGGCTGGGTCAGCACGTGTGTGTTCTGTGGCTTACCTGGCCCAGAAGAAAGTAATTTTGGTTTATGATACAGGTAGTAAGGCAAACGAGCAGACCGATCTCCTGATGGTAAGCGATTACCGTCGCTCATGAACACCTGCAACACCAGAGAAGTAACAAGTGCGTTGTCGACCTTTCAGATGAGAACGCGCTCTTTTCTTGAAGGTCCTATCGGTATAGTAGGTTCTACCTTATGCATATATACATATTATCACGCCTTTTTCCCAACAGGGTAGGCAGAGACCACATCTTTCCACCTGCTACGGTCCTGACATAATTCTTTCGGTTTATCAACATTAATTAATCCCCTCATGCATGCTCGTCGCTTTAAAGTACTCTTGACTTGCCCTTTTTTTCAGAACGTCTCCAATCTGATCACGAAACATTCGTTCACATTCGCCTTGTAGATCTGTTTCGTGAATCTTCTTTCATGCATCCTTTCTACATGCCCAAACCAACTAAGCAACCCTTTCTCAATTTTAGTGACTACATCGTCGTCCACACCACTCTCTCTCTCTCTCTCTCTCTCTCTCTCTCTCTCTCTCTCTCTCTCTCTCTCTCTCTCTCTCTCTCTCTTGTCGCTCCATCATGGTCATCACTGGATTGCTTACACTTGGTGTGAATGATTTGTCTCCATCGAGTCCTGTCCATTGCTTCCCTTACAACTGAGCAAAACCACACACCACAGCGTTCCCTTATTACACTATTTCTTATCCTGTCGCACAGCTTTACACCAATCATGCTTCTCAATGCTCTCATTTCTACTGCATTTGTTCTACTTTCGTGCTTCTTTTGCCACACCCAACTCTCACTTCCATACATGAGTGCTAGAACCAATACACCTCTATGCACAGCCAGACGCGCTCTCTTAGAGATTTTCTGGTTGCCCATAAAGGCTTGCAATGCACCATTTATTGCGTAGCAGTAGCAACTCTTCCGTCAATATCAATTTCACACTTTCCACCTTATGGTCTCTGCAAAAGCCCTTTAAACACTGCCCAGATAGCAAATAGGCTGTTTAAGAGCGTATGCTGTAATCATAACTCTAATGTAAACTGTATACGCGCTTATGCAGTCTGTGTGCCATTTAGGAGTGTTGTTTATTAGTGTAAAATACAACGCAATTGATCTTGGGTCCTAGAGACACAAGCGAGTGACGTACTGCTAGTTGCCACGACTGCGCGCCGATTTTGAATCAACAAACACGGAAGGTGGAGGTAAATCAACCTAGTCCCAAATTAAGTTGTAGTAGACCTGCGTCACAGGTACTAAACGAAGATATGCATACCTAAGTGAATTGAAAAAATCCATGACCCAGAAACAAATATTTATATTACTTGACAAATTGTTGGGAGTTGAACCTGAGACCGCCGGCTTCGCAGGCAGCACTACAACGAACTAAGATATAAATAAATAAATAATAAGTAAATATTAAGGGACAATCTTACACAAATCGACCTAGTCCCAAACTAAGCAAAGCTTGTACTATGGGTACTAGACGACGATATACATAATATATATATACATATACATATAGATAACATCCATGACCCAAGAACAAATATTTTGCACAAATATTTGCCCCGGCCGGGATTCGAACCCGGGACCGCCGACTCAGTAGGCAGGTGTCTACAAACCGAGCCAAGCGCGTCGTCGATAAGATAAACGCGTCATCCAACCACAATACTCAGCCGCAGGACTCCATTAACTCGATTTAAACATCAAACCGCACATGTAAGAAGTAGCAGGCATTTCTCCATTTTGGGGCACACAATTTTTCTCATGACACAAAATAATTCCAGGATTTGAACCCGAGAGCATCAGCTCCATAGGCAGTCTGACAACTATCACCGCTAAACGTGACCAATTATGAATATCTGTTAACGGAGATACTTACCCACAGAGCTCCATTAACTAGCTTTAAACGTAAAACCGCACATGTAAGAAAGAGCAGGTTTTTGTCCATTACGGGGCACGCAATTATTCGGCCGCAAAAACAGGGGGAGGGGCGGATGGGATGATTTATCTCGCGGAGTAAAATTAGGCCGGGTAAAAAAGGGATTCAGACGTTTCGGATTCTTATATTAATGGTGCAAGTTCGCATCATCGTCCCATCAACTTGAATTTCATGATAATTGAAACTATCTTTGAATTTGAATAACGACTCGTTAGCGGTTCTCTCACGAAGTATAGATTATTTGTGTTTAAAAATATTGCGTTTTAGAAAAAATAGCTTCGTCCAATCCAACGTAAGGTTCACATAAGAATACTTACTTAAATGTCAAAATACGAAAAGCTCACGTAAGCAATGATAATTACTGACAGTTTAAATATTGCTATCGTACAAAGGACCCTGATAGACTACCTAATGCCAATAGGTAGTCTTTTGTACTACGTCATATAAGGTTTCTTTTGTGCAAAGAAAATAATAATTTCCGGCTATAATTTACTTAACTCTTAATTACACGATGAATAGCCAGATATACATCTTTTTAGACCAACTTTTTGTGTTTATTATTGAAACAGAATTTATAAGACTATTAATGGCACTGAGGTTTGAACCTGGGTTTCTTTTTTATTTTGCGACATTTAAGGTTTAGTGTTCTCCTAAAGAAAGCCTTAAACTCCATCGTAAACTGCCGCCAAACTTCATTCACTCCCGCTCTCAGCCAGTATGTGCGTCTTATTATTCATCAAAAGAACCTAACTTGTTACGCCGACAGAAAGTTTGCATATTGATAAACGTGTGGTGAATACAAATAGATACAACCCTACAAATATTGTTGGTATTCCAATATTGCAAACCCCAACCCGTAGATTTATCCGAAACTGTTATTTTCTCAGAATTTCTGCTTAGTTTTCATATCAGACAATATTGGAGCTGTAGGCTGGAAGACGGCATCGGTTTACGCTTAGCTTAGCACAAAATAGTGCTCCTAATTTTTATTGTTGTATTCTGTTTTACCGATTTAGAAAAGACTTATGTGTTATTCTTATTGAAAAGCTCCGTGACTTGTGAACTGACTGAAGCGAATTTGTTTAACTATTGTGTAAAGAACGTAAATAAAGTAGCTTACTACGATTTGTTATGAGTTATGAGTACTATACACGATGTACTTTTTATTATGGGCCCTACTTACTTTCCCTTAAAAATGACAATTAAGTATATTGTTGTCAGGACGATTAAAAAAATCTTCCTTACTTTAGTCGGTCGACAGTCTGGTCTTTTATATAGAGAATACAAACTCTTTTTCTTTCAGTTCCAGGTCTTTGGCTGGTCGTTGATTATTCCGTCAGTTATAATTTCTCTGTTTAGCTAATAGATATTATACTCGAACTGATGGCATATTTTTTGGTATTGAAATCATTTATTCTATGGAGAGGGGTTATGATTTTAGGAAAAATCTTAGCGTCATGCAGGATCGTCATTTTTTATGTGGGGGCAAACGCGCAAACGGATCACCAGATGAAAAGCGATTACCGGCGCCCGTAGACCTGCAATGCAACACCAGAGGAGTCACAATGGTTATAGGATACTTTTTATCCGTCTACGGTAGAGAAAAAAAATACGCAGTGGAAGTTGCAAGCACCTCGTAGAATTTTCTATTTGTGAATACTGGTAAATAATTATAGAGGAGAAATTATCGTTCGTATTCTGCCCTGCAGGATATACTCGTATAGGTGAGTTCGAAATCTTCAGTAAGAAACTTCAGTAACTACCTACTGTACTGGTCTTGTTAAGTTTTGATTTAATACAAAGTTGTTGATAACAAATAACTGAGTTTTACACGTATAACTTTTGCAATATTTGTATATTCTGTCACGCGATGTCGTCTATATGGGTTTATGTATGATGTGTTTGAACTGTCTGAACAACAGCGATGTATTATTTATGTCTTTAAACACAAAAACCTTTGCCCAGCTTATATAAATTTCATTCGTCTTAAACAATATATAGATTTAATTATTGTATTAGGCTTTTTACACTCACGTGAAATTATCAGGAACGGCCGGACATGTTTCGAACTCGTATGGAGCTCTTCATTCAGGGCCGTTCCTGGCAATTCCACGTGAGTGTAAAGCGCTTAAGAGACTTTATTCCTTTTAAAATGCTGATGCTTCAAGACATTTTTCTCTATGATCGAACTTGTTTCTTAACATATTATTAATGTTACTACCTAGAACAGGGCTATTGAGATTTATTGTTATTATTTATTTATTTATTATCGTCTAGTACCCATAGTACAAGCTTTGCTTAGTTTGGGACTAGGTCGATTTGTGTATGATTGTCCCTTAATATTTATTTATTTATTATTTATTTATTTATTTATGGACTGGGACCATGCCGCAGGTACCGAACTTTTCATTGTTAATTTTTGTTTCTAAAACTACTCAAAATTGTCAAAATGTACACGTAAAATTAGGTTTTTCCATTTATTTTCGACTGCACGCAATGAAAGCATGATATAGCTATGCTACTCGTACTACCTAGAACTTGGAGAAAAGTATTATTCACTATAAAAAGTTGGTTGAAAAATATTATCAGTATATTTGTCATAATATCAGTATATTTATAAATAATGACACAAAGGTAAATTAAGAAAGAAAAATTGAATGCGATCTACTACAATCGAAGCGGGGTTTGAACCCGCGACCTCTGCGTTTCCGGCGCATTGCTCTCCCAACTGAGCTATCCGACCGCTACGTCAATCACACCAAATCTTTCATCCCTTAATTCTTTACGCCACTGGAGCGCCCTCTGCGTCATATATGTTTTTGAAATGCTTATGCGCATTAGCCATACCCTAGGATGTGCGTTTTACACACACGATCCCCAATCCCCATTGCTAATCACATCCTAGGGTATGGCTAATGCGCATAAGCATTTCAAAAACATATATGACGCAGAGGGCGCTCCAGTGGCGTAAAGAATTAAGGGATGAAAGATTTGGTGTGATTGACGTAGCGGTCGGATAGCTCAGTTGGGAGAGCAATGCGCCGGAAACGCAGAGGTCGCGGGTTCAAACCCCGCTTCGATTGTAGTAGATCGCATTCAATTTTTCTTTCTTAATTTACCTTTGTGTCATTATTTATAAAAATAAAATGTGGTATTACCACATAAAAAGAATTTAGAATCGATAAAAAAGATTCTATACAAATATCAGTATATTTGTCATGATAAAATAATTAAATATGTCTCACTCTTTAATAAGATTATATATAAATTTTACAAGTAGAGACATAATTTTTAGATAAACTACCAAAGTCACTGTTAATTTGTATCGATATGTCAATTTACAATATTTATATTCAGTTTGGCATCCCAAAGTATTTGTTAACCTTAATTAGACGAGGTTATTAAACTAACTAACTTAGCTTACCTAAGATAAGTCTTTAAAGTCACCTTGTATATTTTCTTCAAGTTTAAACTGTTTTCAATTTGAATATTCCCCGCTAGGTTTCACAAACTAGTTTCTTTATTTACTTTAGCTATAGTAGAGCGGTAACGTTAGCTGCTGAAATAAACTTCTTATGCAAATTTAAGGGTTGAAGTTATGTTTTTTGTCGACCCCTTTTCGAGCGTCATACTTCTTTAGTTGGCAACTTCTAACTAAAAATGAAGGTATTAAAATGCAAGTTCTACATAATGGTTAATTTTAGTTCTCTAGATGAGTAAACTAAAGAAACAATGAAACAAAGATCAAAGAAATATTAAATCTGGAAAAGACCGGGAGTCAAACACGGTACCTCCGGATTATGGGTCTCGTGTCAACTGCTCCACCACGCCAGGTTACGCATTAAATCTTACACTAACACAAGCCTACTCGGTTGTCCGATATTTACTATTTTAATTTCTTAGGTTAAGTTTTTTTACAATAAATTTATATAAAAAGTAAAATACAATAAATTAATTACAAAATATAAATACATTATATAAAAAACCTAACCTAGGGTGCCGCCGGCAGCGGGGCGGGGCCCAGGCTACCGGTGGCTAGAGCTGCAGAGAGGAATCTCCTGACGATGCGCGCCGTGTCCAGGAGCACCGCCTTCTATATCTGGCCGTATTTTTTTTGTGCTACAATTTTTGTACAGTTTATCTGAAACTAAGATCAAATGATGTCAATTTGCTCCAGTCACAAACTGTACAAGTATACGGTCCTGTAAAATTAAGATCGTTTTTCACTTGCGCCAGGTTGCCATAATTTGATCTTAGGATCCGGATAAAGTAGGTATATCAGTGGTTTACTTGATATAAAATGTGGTGATTCCACATAAAAAAAAATACATATTTCTTGCGTTGTATTTCCCCTGTATATTTTGTGAGTGCAATAAAGAGCACTAGTATTTTATTGTTGTATTGTATTGTTTCAGCTCATATAAATCTCAAGCACTAAGAAGCTTGTACTGAGGTATTCAGTACACCGAAGAGCTTTTTTTTCCACATTCAGATAAAGTAAGTCAGTCATACTGGTAAAACAAAATTGTTGATACATCAATAATATTTTCAAATTACTTAGACGGAACATTGATTCTCAAATAGGCTAGGAATTACAAAATAATTAAATTACTTACCAAAAACGTATTTAAGAGGATCAACCAATGTTGCGCCAAGGTACTCTTACATTCATTCAACGTTAAATATACATTAATAATATATTATCCTTAAAGGTAAAGTTTATTTGAGCAAATAGATTCAAATCTTCAAAGAGGTACGATTATGGTAATGTCTACATATTTAATGCCGTTGTAACGCTATTGGGTGAGATTTAACTGGTATTTAAACCAGGTATCTACCAGTAGTGTGGTATCTAACTTAATCAAGGAGTAAGCCGAGAAAAGGGTGGCTTCCTTTATATTAAGTATTTATAATATGATAATTGATAAAGTACTCCCTATCGTAATTATGATATTCAAATTACAAAATTGTCTGTGTCTCAGGTGTTAAGTAAGTAACTATTTATTTGAAGGGTATTTTTAACCTTAATTTTCGTTCGTTACGTATATATCTAACTAAACTAAAGAATAAGATAATATGTAGCTTTCCAATGACTTTTGAATTGGTTCAATACTGTATTTATAATTATGTATGTTATTTTAATGTATCTCATGTTGTGTTGTGTATAATATTCCTTGATGTTTGAGGTGTGTGTGCAATAAAGAGTATTTGAATTGTATGTATATATTAATAGTTTATGTGTGTAATACTTTTTCATTAGTGTAGGTACCTACTTATAGTTTTATTATTTTTAATACCCTTTTGTACATGGTGTTAGTTTGTCTATATTTTTCTCGTACTCACTCAATTGATCAAAGGTTAACTGGAAGAGATCCCTTATAGGGATAAGTTCGCCTTTGTACCTATATTATTTGTAATAGATGTATTTTGAACTGTTATTGTGTACAACTAAGTGTTTACTTACTTACTTATTAAGTTATTATTACTTACCTCATAATCAGTCATAATCATGAGCCGTCATTTGTATACTGCGCGATGAGTTTGAACCTCGTGAGATTAGGTATCGTTAGATACGTTCATCTGTATTTCGTTTATCTGTAATGTGATGTTAATTAATCGCGATTTGTGTCTCCTATATTTTTTTATCATAAGCGGTTTTGAGCTCTATCTGGCCAGTCCTTTGACAAGGAATTCAAGACATCCCGCCATCATCTGCGACGTCTACCGCATCTCTGTTTATACATATCGTTTTTAGGGTTCCGTAGTCAACTAGGAACCCTTATAGTTTCGCCATGTCCGTCTGTCCGTCTGTCCGTCTGTCCGTCTGTCCGTCTGTCCGTCCGCGGCTTAGCTCCGTGATCATTAGCACTAGAAAGCTGAAATTTGGTAAGAGTATGTGTATGTATCACGCCGACAAAACGGTAAAATAAAAACTAAAAAAATATGTTTTTTTCGGGTACCTCTCGTACACCTAAGGTGGGGGTGATTTTTTTTTTTATTCCAACCCTAGTGTGTGGGGTGTCGTTAAATAGGTCTGTTAAAAATTATAGGGGTCTCTTGACATTACTTTTTGATAAAGTCAGTTGTTTTGTAAATATTCGCTAAGAAAATAAAAAAAATTGTGTCCCCCCCCTCTAACTTTGCAACCACGGGTCAAAAAAATATGGAAAAATTCGTGGAAATGAGGCCTTATAAGTACTTTCAATGAAAACTATACTGAACAAAATCGGTCCATCCGTTTTTGAGTTATCGCAAAATTTCATAATTTTCTTTAAAAGGACGTAAGTTGACTTCCAGAAGGTAATAAGTAATTACAGTTACTTTGGCGTTTACGACCTTTTCCCGTCTTTCCGTCTTTGACCGTCTCTTGTGAAGGATGAGCAAATACGGAACCCTACACTGAGCGTGGCCCGACATGCTCTTGGCCGGTTTTTTATATTTCTTGTAAAAATTCAAATCAAATCATGTTACTGTTCCACGAATCGTTGAATGACCGGTGACCACTGCTTTGACGCTGAATCGCATAAAAACTAAATGTTTACAAATGAAAGCGAACATTTAGTTTACGTTAGCAGACGTTACTGCTTTAATAAAAATACGCATAAAAACTTATTTCCCCCAAATATACGCGTGGTCTTAACTTTGAAATCGTTCCCGACTACTGATAAAACAAAGCCATGATAGAACAAAGGTGATGTAAAATTTTACACTCAATTTTTTAATCCAGAGCGCATTATGTGGTCAAACGGACTCGGTCAAATATCAATCATGATTCATGGTGTGTTTGCGCAAGTCGGTAGTTGGAGTGAGTTCTGCCCTTTTATTTAATCGAGTGAAATGGGTTGAATTTATTTCATTTCTGTTTCAATTGGATTGTTCAATTCGTACCCGGCATTGGGACAGAATTTAATTTATTTTGCCATATAAAACGCGACGTGGTGGCATTACGACCGAATTGAGTTCCATTGAAAAGTGTGAGAAATTCCTTTATTAGATCTAGTTAGATGTTATCTTATAGGCTTAGTTTCCTTTACAGTCCTAAACGAATTTGTCATTCTTCCTTTACCCGGTGTTATGTCAAGACAGTTAAGTTTCGAACATTATGTATTTGTAACTAAATGTTTTTATGACTCGAACTCTGCAGACCCTCCAAGTATCCAAGTACTTGGGCCGTCTAATTTATCAATCACTTTGTTGACGCTTCAAGTTCTTAAGGACAACGCCATCTATTGCAAGTAAAACGACTTCCCGTAACGGTAACTTCTAATTTCGCTTTTAAATTAGATTAACTTTGTAATTGTGTTGCCAGAGCTTCAAATTGACGTTGACATTTAACGAAAAGTCCTGTTAGGGCGCTCGTTAAAAGTTTTCTGATGTGAACGACGGACTGATTACGATAAGTGCCGTCGCTGGGCCGTGCGGCATGCAGATCGGCCGGACACATCCGCCGGCCATGATTTTTCAAACAGACCTGACAAGCACTTGACAGTAATATTACTTCATCGTACCCTCCTCTTCACCGAAAAGGGTTTCGTGGTATCCGTCATTTTATATAATTCTTATTTTGTGAACAACTTCCCTTTCAGAGAAGATTGTTTTATTTCAAAAAATCTTAACAGTAAACAGTTACAGAAAAATAATGCTTTCGACGAATTAATACTATATCGACAAAATTAATTATTGGATGAAATGTCTGTTGATACATCGAGGATACACCCTTGATGCTACCTAGTTTAGATTAAGCAACTGTAGATAAGGCCTTATACCTATACTTAATATACTTATATCTAATCTACGAGTACTTCGTGGTGCGGTAAGATGTGAATATTAACGTATTCACACAGAGGTCGCTAAGGTGTATGTTGGCGCAACATAACAGTCATCGTACTACCGGTTCAGCAGTGACGTCACACATACGTCATATGGCCGCCGCCCTGCAGACTGCACCGCACAACCGTGGCGGCAACACCATTTTATTTCATTACTATTGTAATTGTCCTTATATATAATTAAAACGAAGATTTGTACTATCCTGGTGTTCCTTCATTGACGATCCTGGGATTCCTGGTCTGGAGAGCTTACCTGAGGAGTACACCGAACAGTGTAAAAACCTTTCAAAATAAACAATTCAAAGATCGACACACAAAGCATAAGGAAAAATTCGTCAGGTCCACGTTGAGCGAGGGTAGCGAAGTGGCTAACGCGCTGGACCGGGTAATCCAGAGGTACCGGGTTCGATTCTCGGTCTCTTCCACCAGGTAGCTCCTTTTTCAATTTTTCTTTAAGCTTTGATCTTTGTATTCATGGTTTCTATAAAATACTGTAAGTATTTTATTTAATTAGGTGGGACTCATTTTGTTAATGCAAGATTAGTGTTACTTAGTTTAAAGAAAAAGTATAAAAAGTATATCACTAAACGTTAAGAAACTAATGATCTAATTAAACTTAACTTAAACTATTGGGACCTAAACTATATGTACATATACAGGGTGATTCCGGGGTCATGCAGCAGGAGTGAACGGGGTACTGGGGAGGGTCACACTGAGCAACTTTCACTATGGGGACAACCACGAAATCTCGGAAACAAAAATACTATCAATTAACTATTAATTGATACTTAACAATCAATTAAGTATCAATTAACTAGGTCACTACCGTTGGGTAGGGTGCCCATAAGGCTGACCTGTTGCTGTTGCTGAGGCTGTTACCTCGCTGGATGGCAATGCCAATGTGTTGGGCAAGGAACGAGCCAGCCCTTCGATCACCGGAGGACCGGATAAGTAAATAACTCCGCTTTTTGAAAAGCTTAGTTGCTTCCGGTCCCCACGGCCCTAGGGTCTCCACGGCAAATGCCGCAAATACAAACCACCGAGAGCTGCGTACTCGCGGCGCTTGGCTGGCTCTGCCGCAGCAGCCGCTCCACCTGCCCTCAACGACGTCGTGCGCTCATGGGACGGCGCTAGGGTATCCACAGATGCAGCGTCCCATATTAATGGCCGTCCCTGTTGCCAGGGCACAAGGGCCATTCCGTCGGGCCTGTCGCCATCCTGTAAGATTGTCCCTTAACATTTACAATTTATTTAGATTAGCGATTGATAAGAAATAGTTACTCTACTCGATTTATTTCGTTAAGAAAACGTACTGAACGTTAGTTTAAAAAAATATACCGCCTTGTAAACACGGTCTCGCAAAAATATCGCTCGAATGCGCAAAACAGTTTTTAACAGTTGAGTTTTCATGTCATAAAGCCACTTTTTATTGTGAGGTTTTTTTATTAGTTCGCCTGATTTACGAGCAACAAGGCTTTCAAAGAAACGCCCGCCGAGACCGGCTCGGCGAATTTCCGGAAATTACGGCGTCTTAAATTATTTCTTTTCAAACACGTTCATTTCGACAAATAATGGCAGTTTGGCTATTGTGCTACGATACTTAATTATTATGTTTTGCAGGTAATATTGTCAGGTTTATTTATTTTAACTTTATTACACTAAAGCCAGTCAAATCAAATGGCCAAACAGAGAGATGCTTCAAGTGGGTGCAGACTTGCAGCGTAGACAATTCAACGTTCTGAGAGCGCCTATGATACAAGTAAATGTATATTATTGGATATAACATACGTACCATAAATACAATAATACATATACTTACATACTATATACTACAAGAAGACGAACGTTTAACGAGATTGTATTACCTTTTAGAAATGTCCACACTGGACACGCGTTACCGTACGACGATGATTTATGATGGTATATTTCTTGATAATTGTGATAATTCAAGCGAAGGATACAACTTTATTTTACCATAAGGACGTATTGATAGCTTATCGGAGTTATCGGTATAAGGATAAAAAATAATTTCGTCTTTATAGTGAAAAAAATTTTTAACAAAAAAAAGAACCGACTTCAGTAAAACTAAAAAGCCGAAAATAACCCGTTCAAGTACAGATTACATTTGACTCACCCTTTGAAATCGATCCCAAACCACTCAGTTATTATATTTATATATTAAAGTTTACGTGAGGTTTGGCACCGACTTAAAGGGTGAGTCAAATGTAATCTGTACTTGAACGGGTTATTTTCGGCTTTTTAGTTTTACTGAAGTCGGTTCTTTTTTTTGTTAAAAATTTTTTTTTTCGCTTTTTAGTGATTCATATAAAATACTTATGGCGGGGTGATCAGGGAGGTCTTGAAGGCATGCATCTCGTTTGAAATATCTCCTAACTCCTAACTGTTAAGGAGTTGTACCTTCCATCATCAGTTCAGCATGAGAAGATGATGACTGCCATATGCAAATACTTAAATAGTTTTAGAAAATACATGAAAAATATTATAAGTGCCTATAAAATTTCAGGAATTCCTTCGATTCCTCATGGATTTCGTCATCCGATCTTCACCAAAATTTTATGGGACCAACCTTGAGATGTCTATTCATGAACCTAAAAAGATTTTTCCAAATCGACTCATAAATGACGGAGTTATGAAGTAACAAACATTAAAAAAAAAAAAAAAAAAAAAAAAAAAATACAACCGAACTGAGAACCCCCTCCTTTTTTTGAAGTCGGTTAAAAACAAAGGCCCTTTTGTCGGAAAGCGTCATAATTATAAAATGTAGGTGTACAGGCAATTCAAAACTATAAACTGCCACGTGGGGAGAAATTCTCACTTCCTGGCCAAACAAGACGTAAAACTTTAGACAAACTACGGGCGGTAATTTGTAAAGCCCAGATCGCATATTTACAGTAAGTAAGTAATAATTTATTTGTAAAACATAGCCACTCAATTGCTTCGAATTTTGAGTTGGGCTCTATTTGTAAAACAAAATAAGAGCGATGACAGGTAGCCGTATAGTTACCAAAAGCAATTGAGTGGTTTTGAGTGGATAGGTAATATAACAAAGGATGATACAGATGTACAAATAGTCTCACTATGTTTAGCCATTTGGTGGCATACAAATATTTATGAGGTAAGCCGTATAGTCCGAACTTATGCGGTCCAGGGTATTTACGAATTCCCTGCCCTAGCTGTGTAATGTACTATTTCATAGCTGATATTGTAAATACAAGATATTCACACTGTTTTTAACTCTGTGGTACAAATACCCACTGTGCTTTTGTTTGAGTGGTAAAATTTAGAAAATGTTATTTCAAACCTTTGACGACGCGTTTGGCGCAGTTTGTAGATACCTGCCTATTGACCCGGCGGTCCCGGGTACGAATCCCGGCCAGGGCAAATATTTGTGTGATGAACTCGAAGATTTGTGCATGGGTCATGGTTGTTCTATGTATTTAAGTATACATTTATTTTATTTATATAAGTACGTTTATCGTCGTCTAGTACCCATAACACAAGCCTTCTTAAGCTTAATTTCGGACTAGATTGATTAGTGTGAGGTTGTCCGATATTTATTTGTTAATATTTATAAAACCTGACGAATTTTCAAATTGCATTAAAAATATAAAAAAAATATCTAATGTCATTCATTTATATGACTAAGCTGTGCACTTACATTCTTTCTGGCTAAACCGGGATCCTCTTATTTTATGGAAAAAACACTTAACCGAATACTTCATTTCATAAATATTTCATTTCATAGACAACGTTTTCCTCGCAAGTCATAACTTTTTCAGAAATTTTACAAACCTTATAGAAAAAAATATGGTTTCAGAAAATAATGCTTTCACTGAAATGAAAATTCCCCGAGACGTTTGTCTAAATCAAGGGTTTACCAGCTAAACCTCCCTTCGACTTCGCACAAAACATCTTGCACCCTCATCAAGACGCACCTACCCCAGTGCAGCAACCCGGTTTGCTCTGCACTCGACGCAGGCTCATTTCCTGCAAGCGCATCTTGCGGCAACATGGCGGCCGTTTGTTGTTGCATCTCGAGTCCCACTGAACTACGATGGATTCAATTGCTTAACCTTGTTTATTTATTTATTTAAACTTTATTGCACAAAATACAAAAGTAAAAGTACTTGTAATAAATAAATATCAGACAACCTCACACAAATCAACCTACTCCCAAATTAAGCTCAAGAAGGCTTGTGTTATGGGTACTAGGCGACGATATACATACTTATATATATAAATAAATACTTAAATACATAGAACGTCCATGACCCAGGCACAAATATTCGTGTTCATCACACAAATAATTGCCCTTGCCGGGATTCGAACCCGGGACCGTCGGCTCAGTAGGCAGTTGCTTAACCACTGCGCCAACCGCGTCGTCTAGCTAATGCTACAAGGCTTTCACAATAGTCAACCATTATTAAAACTAAACAAAAACATTTGTATGGTTCAGCGTCTTTTATTTAATCTGTTACATGAAACAAGTAATTAATACATTAAGTACCTAGTATACACAAATATGAAACTATTTATTTTAATCTGGGCGTAACTTTGCCGGAGCGTTAAGTTATCTTTAATTTTGTATCTTTCATCAATAGCTCGGTCTTGTTTCTCATTTTATAGAAAACGGCAATTTTAGGAAATTTTATTATTTGTAAGTTTATACAGGGTGGAACAGATCGAGGGACTTTTAAGCAAGCTGGGAATTGATCAGACTGAGTACTTAATTTTTTACCAAGGAACTATATTAATATTTCTATCCATTTTAAGGGTTCCGTACCCAAAAGGTAAAAACAGGACCCTATTACTGAGACTTCGCTGTCCGTCCGTCCGTCCGTATGTCACCAGGCTGTATCTCAAGAACGGTGATAGCTAGACAGTTGAAATTTTAACAGATGATGGATTTCTATTGCCGCTATAACAAAAAATACTAAAAGTAAAGTAAAATAAATATTTAAGGGGAGCTCCCATACAACAAACTTGTTATAGATCATGGTACGGAACCCTTCACGCGCGAGTCGGACTCGCACGCCCAATTTTTCGAGATACAGTTTGTTAAACATTAGTGTAAAAATCTGCACCTATCAACCCTAGCATCTTTTGAATATCGCTGTTAAAGACAGGTGTCAATTTAAAATGTAAATAAAACCTTTGAATTAGTAGTTGGCACTGATATTAAAATATTTTATTGTGATCACTTTTTTACTTTTAAATCCAGCTTTACAATTATAACAGGTCAATTGTAGATCACTCAGATGACACTAACTATCCTGTCAGCCCAGTCTTTAGAAATGTTCCACCGTGTATAAATCACCGTTACATACACTAAGCTTGTACTATAAGATTCCTATCGGTTGGTTATTTCTTAGAGCCTTATCAGTATAAATAGACTAGCGATTTGCAGGCCAATGTCATGATAAGGCTCTTATTGAGGTGAATAATGCGAGTTATAATGGAATAAATTAATCTAATCTGTCTAATTTATATATACCTATATCCCTTCGAGACCATGAACGTAATATCGCGTTCGCAACGTCAAGGTAATTAAATAAACACTTTAAACGCGCTTAAGTTCGGTTTTTGTCATAATAATGCGTAAAAATCGTGTTAGTTTAAATCTATATATAATTATATTTGATGGCATGCCATGGTTTGATGCCATGGGGCACTATCTAAATACCAGTTAATCTTAGGGCTAATCAAATTGTAGGCGGCTTAACTAACTTACAGTAAACGGCGATAAAGTTTGCACATCGATCTTTGGAAAGAGGCAATCGGCTAATTTCGACTTCGTATAGCGATATCCGTGTCGCACACACCATGACGTTTGTTTTGTCAGTCGTGGTTCAAATGCGAGAGAGTGCAGTCGCATATCCAAGTCAATATATATATATATAGAGTTGCTAAAACTTACACAAAATTAAATTTGTGATATGGCATCTATAGGGAAAAAAGGTAAGGTAAGTAATGGTACTTTGCCAGTCACGCGAAATTATCTACAATGTTTATAAATATTTTGTAACTGAAGCCGACCAATTTAAAAAACATGAGAATTAGTAAGAAATTACACTTTTTGTCGATCTTTAAACCCACATTTAAGTATCCTTGTTGTACAACATCAGTTGCTAATGCTCAGTCAACCCCTTTTAGGAATGTGGGCCTGAATATACAGGGTGTAACCGACAGCGTACCGAAAACGAAAACTGTAGTTTTAGACCATAATCACGAACTGAAAACGAGTGTTCATTTTCTCGGAAAACTCAAGGATAAGATTTTCCAAAATAAATTATAAAACTCGGCGTGCAATGTATTGCGTCCAATTGTCTCGGGTGCAGACGCGCGGGGAGGGGAGCACGCGGCAAGCGGCGCTCCCCACTCCACTCACGCGTCAGCGCAAAACATACCGTTACGCCAATGCGCATCGAATGACATGAATGAATACAACCACAAAAACAACGCAACCACAGATCACAACTAGTGTACTACCTAACACCAATAACAACTGACCGATAAATTAAAACAGTCTAACAAGATTATTTTCATTCAAGCAAGTAAAGCAAATAAAATGTGCGGGTAGGTAAACATTCATGCGGGTAGGTAATTAAAACAGTGCGAGCGCACTGGCCTGGCGGATCAATGACCGGCCAGTACCGTTATCTTTCCCACTCCATGCGCTCTGTTTTGTACCGTAAAGCTTACATAATACTGTTTGTGATACATTGCGTGTTTTGCGGAAAATGCTATTTTCATGCGATTTTTCATGAAAAATTGTTACCGGTAGAGTTCTATTAACGGAAAAATAAAGAAAGAATGAAAACTCGCGAGGAAAATTTGTGAATTTTCTCAAAGAAATTTCCACGATTTTCCAGCCCAGAATAATGGTCTGAAGCCATGGTTTCAGTTTTCGGTACACCGTCGGTTACACCCTGTATATTATTTTTCCCCAACAAGAACATTACAGCAAAGGGACGTTTTGAGAAAGGGTCGTTTTAAAAAAGGGACAATTTGACATAGGGACGTTTTGAGAAAGGGACAATTTTTCTCGGAGGGACGTTTTGCGAACGGGACATTGTCCGCCTAAATGCAATAACTATATGTAATTACATCGAGTTTTACAGCTCTATATATTCCACGTGAAATCAAAACAAAACAACAATAAAGTACTTAGTTCTTAATTCAAATTCTGATGAACGATTAATGTAATAATTGATGTACATGGAAATTAACATTCGTTTGTATTCGGAAATGCGATGATTGCCGATGTGCACTCTTTATCGCCGTTTACTGTACACATAGGTGCATAACTAACAGCACATAATTATAATAGATATTTTTGTATGTTAAATAGTAGCACAAAAAACGAAACTAATCCACACAAACAGTAATCCTGTTTCCTTTATCTTTTCGGCTTGTATCATGTTCAAACAAGATTAGGACTTTAAAAAATGTTGTATACCTCTCTGTATTTTGTGTCTGAAAAGCGTACCTTTTGTGAGGAGATTACAAGCTGTAAGTTCGTAGTTTGTAATACCCTAATTTATTTTCTACGCGCCACCTTTTAGTAGAAAGTTTTTTGTTTCTCGAGTTCGCAATTTTCTGATTTAATGATTTCACAGTAATATTGTAGAGATCTTTATAATTATGTTCGTGTATACGTGTGCGTGGGGTCTATATCGGATGGCATACAATTATTAGTCCTATCGTCGTGTCGCATAACGTCTTTTGTCCTAATAACGTTTGGCATACACTTTGTTCCGCATATTTTTGATTGTCCGAAATTGTTGCTCCTATTATCGTTTGTCCTAAATATTATTTGTCCTATCGTTTGATGTGGCTAAGATTCAACTATCGAATGATTGATGTGCATAATTGTAATGTTCCTAATATTTAATGTGCTAAAAATCTTTTGACTACATTTCATTATACCTAAATCTCGAAGATTTTTAAGCAAGCATTCTGACGCTCCGCTATCCATGGTCATAAAACAAACCTAACCTAACCTACAGTTTTCGGTCTTTAACCTAACCTACTAGCTGCTAAATTTTAATATGCCTCCATGCAGCAAGCAAACATTCTGACGCTCCACTCGCTTCGCTCGCTCCGCTATCCATGGTCATAAAACAAACCTAACCTAACCTACAGTTTTCGGTCTCGCTTCGCTCGTCGTCGTACCTAAGCTTACCAAAATCTGACCTGCCTACGTAACGAATCTGACTTCACGCCTACCATAGTTTAGTTTAGGTGCTGTAATTTTAGGTTCACTAATATGTTGCATAAAATTAATACTCATAAATTCATTTTGTATAACAACCTTCGACAGAAACATATATCATTTCTCCGAATTTTATTTTGCATATTATTTTTTTTCATATTGTGATTTCACATATTTTTTATATCAGAACATTCATATGGCAGAATATGAATAAGCATAATATTTACATGTCCGAATAGTTATTTCGAAGAAATTTATATCTCATAATATTTAGATTGCATAAAAATTAAAATTCAAAAGTAGTTCGATTCTATTATGGTCGCAGTTCTAACCTAACCTAACCCATTAAGTTCGGTTCTAACCTAACCTACTTTACTGGCAGCAGTTCGGTTCTGTTGTGGTCGCAGTTCTAACCTAACCTAACCCATTTAACTGGTATCAGTTTAGTTAATAATCGCCTAATCAAACCTAAACTAAATTCCTAGCACCCGTCTGTTCCGTAAACTAATTATATCTTTATGCCATAATAAATTCGGCGATATTAATGTTATGCCATATAAAATTATATGACATAAAAGTCGGTGATACTAGTGTTCTGCCATTTAAAATTATGCTAAATTAATAGTATGCTAACTGACAATTATGATACATATATAATTATGCTAAAGAATCATTCGGCTAAAAATATTTCGGTGATAGCTGCTATGCAAAATGTATTTCGGAGAATCGATATTATGCAAGATAAAGGGAACCCGTAATTTTAGCCAATTTAATAATAGGCAAAATAATTCTTAGGGCAATTCATGTTAGGAATATTATGCTTTAGGTAGTTAGATTTTAGAGTTATCAATATTAGGATAAACTTGCTTTAGGACTTTAAATGAGTATGCGCAAAAATTATTAGGACAAACGAGTAGTATCCCCTTCAACAGTATGCCAAACATTCTCGGCCAAACATTTTTAGGACAAAAAACGTTATGCGATACGACAGGCACCCGTGTGCGTGTTCTCCTTTATCTGAGTACTAGTGTTTATTTTTATTATTATTTATTTATATATTTATTGAAATGTCAGGTACACCGTCTCACAAAACTGTTTTCACGGTTTGACTGTGGGATCCGTGAGTATAGTATTACTATTTACGCGAACATTGACATTTGAATCGAAAGTTGTATAAAGGCAGTGTACCTACTCAAATGTTTATAGCAGTACAACTTACTAATAATAATAATATATACTTGTCGAAAGGGCCTCTACACGTTGGCTTCAGCTCCGTGCAAGCCTCCCAAAGGTCCGGGACACCGTTGTCCCGTAAATAGGTGTGATATATACTTGATAATATACATAATTACAATAAGTTTATGGGTACACAGAAAATCAAGTGGGCAGAGAGTCCACGACCTTACTTCAAGTACGGTCAAGGTCTTACACAAGGTCTATGTTTCACATAGGAGCATACAATTTGGATTTTTATATTCAGATCTGAGGACCTATAACGCTGCGAGCATTTAATTAGGTATACACAACGATATACACCTGAAAATAACCACTTTATTTCAGTCTAAAACCGTAACTCACGTCACGTCAGCTCAAATTACTCTGACATACTACAAACAAAAGTGAATAACTTGAATAGTTTGAGCAATAAGGTTCGAATTGTGCCTAAAGCAGAATTAAAGTAAGGTCCAAAGTTAGCTAACAGTAATTAGTGTCAAGAGAACCTATTGCGGTTAGTAAATCACTCGGTGAATACGAAAAGCTGAGTCGAAGCAGTTATCAAATTAATCAGCGTTAACAAGGCGTAATTACCGGCGGAGCTGATTAGTGGTGGGCAGCGCATAAACCGTGCGTTCACCCCCCGTGACAACGTGGTTGAACGGCCAGGGAAGAGTTGGAATGGTTAGCCATGCCCGACTAAAACTAGAAGGTCACTGGTTCTTTTTAACAGTCCTAACACACTGGATAAACACAACCTTAACAAGCTCAGGGCAAATTTATCCACATTGTTATTTCGTCACCTTTTTAATTCGTAGTCATTGCCATATGTTCATCAACATGCCCATATTGTCACTTTCCTAACTCGCCGACCAAGTTGGGACATTGAGTATATTGAAGCTATAATAGCGATGATCATCAAAATTGTCACCACGGCACTATGGTAAAAGAAACGCCCCTTAATAAAACCAAAATCACATTGGTGACTTATTGGCGCAAGGCAAAGACCGGCAATTTTACTGCAAAGCCTCTTAACCGCTTTCAATATAGACAAAGTTTATACAAATATCGTAAAATGTAGGTAAAGTTACAGCTACCTAAAAACGCAATTTCATTTCAAGCCTAACGGTGCGTACTCACGATTGCATCCTTCGTGATTCGCGACAGTTCCAACTTCTCCTATAAAGAAGTAACTATAAACGAGGCCGAAACGCTGCTAAACAAAAAAGAATATAAATCCTGGTGAAACTCGAAGGTTATAAGCTCTTTTCAATCGATGCGGCATATAGCTATAAAGAAAGTCGTATGTCTTTTAAAAATACATCAACATAAACCGTTCTAGCAACGCGACAAAAGGAACGAAAACCAAAAGTCATTCGTCATTTGTACTTCCATGGACATAGGACCTTATCGGTGTGAAAAAATAAAATAAAGACGCTTGTGTATTACATTTCGCGTGGACATAGGCTGTTTAGGGCGATAAGGGAAAAATACGGTGATTTACGATTTTCCGCGTTCCAACGGTAGCGGAACTAAATAAAAATTGCGCGCAATTATGTTTCGACAAAAGACATTCTGAACTGGTTTATCAAACTGTTGGTACATTTGTCCTTCTCTGGTACGTTTTCTCGTTAATGCAATTCTGCATGGGATGTTTATTGTACATAATTTGGATTTTCGAAAAAAAAATTCTCTAATAAGAAATACTCGATAACCCATGCCCATGATTGAATCCTCTCCTGATTGAAATCAGAGAGTCACCTTATGACGTCGAGTTATATAAGTAATAGATTCTAATGTTCTCATAGCAACAACACAATACGGGTATCGTGTTGTTCCGCCTCTGTAAAAACAGTATAGTCCTCTTCCCTGTGGACATATCCTGTAAATGGGAGGCTGTGTAAGCAGAGAATTACCCGCTCCGTAGCGCGTAAGCATAACTCCGCATTAACCCCGCCCTTGGAAGCCTTAACATAACATAAAGCCGTGTGCACACATCACGGGGCAACCGCGAATGACCATACGTGTTTGAAATGTTGTCTACTGGTGTGTTTATTGTGAGTATTCACCGCATATTTGCTTGGAATCATAGGCACTAATCGTGATACGGTATTGTTTAGTATTTCCTGCATTCAGCTTATTTTAATCAGGATATCTGCCATCTTTGTCAGAAGTTCAAAGGTGTTTATTTTCAAGCCAAAATATGGAGTGGGGTCTCAGTTCGTTGGGTTTTTTTTCTTTTATGTCTTTTACCCGATTTCTTGAAAACGGCTGGACCTACTTATTTGGAAAATTCTGTTTTTGATTAAAGTATTCTTTCTTTTTGGTCCAGTTTTTATATAATATGACATAGGGACTTTCGTTTCATTACGGCAGTTATTTTTTGTTAACATGATTATTACAATTAATCTTATTGATTTGCAATTCCGTTCGGTTTCTTAGATTAATGATTACATTAGAACACGAGTGTGTTGTATCTTTTTCGCATGGTTTTTATTTTCTGCCCTTTGATAAACTTGTAGTGCTAACCAATCAAATGTTACGCTTAGAGATAGCTTAATTTCCCATCCTATGTCAGGAAAAAATAACCCTTAAAAATACCTTTAGTAAAACATGCACATAACGGAACGTATATTCACTGAACCTACTTCAACTTCTGCAGAGCTACCCTGACCTGACAGCGTAGTATTTCACCTCGTCAAAATTCCCAAACTACAAACAAAGTTGCCTGCAAAAATGTCACCCGAAATGTTGGCCAATAGTTTGGCACCGAACTCAAACTGCAGAGCTTGCCACATTCCTCTACGTCACTCCAACGACCCTGTCCTCAAACGCATACTCTAAAACTACTGGAGCAGCGTTCAAATCCGCTCGTGCTGACACACCACACCATGAAACAACGCTAACGTAGTCGACTTTCCACTTTAATATGTAAGCACGACGGTTGACTTTTGAATAAATTTACTTGGCAGTTTGATACAGGTCATCAGGTTTCAGGCACGTGGTTTTAACTCGGCGCTCGAGTGCTCAGGTCAGTGTTTTGCATGGGAAACTGTCTCCTGGTGGAGCCGGCGGTGTTTGGGACGTTTTGAAATGTAGTGCGGGATAAGGATTGTCAAAGTTTTAGCGGCGCACGGATTTTGTTAAATGCGTTCTAAAAGTGCTTAATAAATGTACGGGTCGTTCGCTTGTTCTGTAGTTTATGAGCTGTTAGGATGTGTCAGCCATGTTGTCAAACTATTATGTAGGTTCAAATATTAATTTAATCCTTGTTGTTGTAGTTTCTCCTACTAGATGTTTGCAATAACACATAAAATGACACACGGGTTCAGATGACTCTTATGCAGACCACTTTGCCTTTTACATTGACTGTAACTCTAGATTCCGGGTGTTTTAATGGCTTTTATTTAACTTGCAATATATGTATCTACTTACTTATTTAGGTACGTAACTATGTTTGTTCGTGTGGAATCTTGCAACTGAATTTTGAAGCAGATATCTTCAACTGATTGAGCTGAATTTTTTCTTACGTAGATACTTAACTTTGATGACTATACAATATTATGGTGGCTGTGCCAGATCAGACGATACAACGGAGCCACGCTGTTACGTCGCATAAATCAAACTAGATTTAAGTTATTTTTTGTAATTTAATTTTTTACTTCACAGTGCCTTGATTTAATTACTGTAATGCTGTGTTACTAATTTAAATAAATACATAAATGGTACCATGGGGCTGGTCTGACGATGGACCCGGAAGGTGGCCCTAGAACCCCTGTAATAGATAAAGCAATCGTTCTTCTTTCGTCTTTAGAATCGTCGCAGTGAGCAATTGAAGCATGATCAAAGAAAATTCCAGTTAACTAGAAAAGCTTGTCAAAAAATGAATTTTTTGACAGAAACTTATGACAATGTGTGAAAATTTGGTTCAAAATTAAGTTTATGGCCATTAAAAAGGTCTCCGTGGTTGAATACTCAAAGTAATCTCATTTTATGCAACAACAAAAATAAATGCAAATTTATTAAAAACACATAAAATTAATACCTAACAGTTAATAAAAACTAGTCTAAAAAGAACAAGGTTCAAATTAAATTATAAAAAATACTTTTATATTTGTTATACAAAGTGGCATAAATGTAAGATAAACTATTAGCCGCAGCTTCTTGAAACTCAATATCGGATTTACGGAAGCCGCCGCCATCTTAAAAGGGTAAATTTTCTTCAAAGCGGTTTGATATTTTCTAAAAAGATTTCTCGTTTTACTCCCGGAAAATAATGTTTATGGAGAAATAAAAAGTTGTTGGTCAGAATTGGGATGTAATGGACAGGAAAAACTTATCGTACAAAAACCGGACTTAGTGCAGTAGATAAATTGATATTAAAGGTAGCCCAAGGTTTTATTTCGCCCGGTTGTTTACGCCGATATTTCAATCGTACTGTACCTACAATGAAAACTTAGACCCTGGATACATTTTCGCCTAAGATGCAATTTAAATTAGGCTATAAGCAGAATATCCAAAGCCTTCCACGTTAACACTTAACACGTTCACTGTCCCATTTTGGCATGTGAACCTTATGTCTCTGTAATAGAGGCTTGACGTGACCCCATATATGGGCCACCGGCAGTGAACGTGTTAATTTAAAAAATCGTAAAAGCAAATTAATCGGTCTAGTTTTGGTCTTACTTTTATAGGAGGAAATTAGGGATTTCGAAACGTTAACTTTGCCTCTATTTCATAGAAATTTTTCGTCCGAGCTGCGGTTACTCCGAGACTTCTATAGCATATAGGTGATCGATTACAGCACGGCAGCAATAAGTATATATTTGAACAGGCATAATAACATTTAACACCTTTCTTAAAAAATTACATATTTAATAGAAATCTCATATTGTATCTGAATATAGATATTTTATTGTACTATTATTATATATGTATATCTGTCGGAGACGTGACCATTCCCTAAGTATTCGACTCGTTTACTAATTCAAAGTCGCTGAGCGAGCCATGCTCGGTGAGTTATGCGGAAAATGTCTTTTAGGGATTTTAGGGATCAAATCCGAAACGAAGTAATTTGACAGAGAACCAAAAGTTACATAGCGCAGCGAATCAACAAGCTGAGTTGTCAGTTAGGCTGGCCATGTCTGTTGTAGAGTCGACGACCACTGCATGGGGCAAACGAGTTCTAGAGTGGAGAATCGATCGTAGTGTCCGCGCCCTGGGACTAGGTGAACTGACAGTGGGTAGTGATTGGAGGCCGAGAGTTGAAAGTGTACCTCCGCGGCGTGCCTTCGTCCAGCACAACATTGTTCGATTCTCTCGCCTTTATTCACATATTTTTCTTGACATTTTTGCGATCAAACTTACACGCTACCGTGTAGCTTATACCAACACGTAAATTCCTCACGTTTCCACGAAACAATACTTAATACTTAACACTAAACTATTATACCGATTTTCCAATTTACACCGCATGGCAGAGTAAATAAAAAGGTGTCGACACGCCTGCATGCGATGCGCCTGTTGCGTGGCGTGCGCTTGCATGCAGCCTGAGATAACGGTTATTCGTAACGGAACCAGGCATGAATTGTGGGAATGATTTGTCGGGGTTATTTGGAATTAATCGTTTGTCTGATTAATCTTTTTACGGAAAGGGGTTAATGGTAAGTTTGAATTGATAACGATATACTGTTAGGTAGCAGTTTTGTAGGGTTGTTACTATCACGACTAAAGTTATCTGTAGAAGTTAATAGCCCCCCAACAAATCCGGGTACGTATTACAATGCCGAAGTTCAAAATACCGAATTTCATAAGACCTATGGACAGAAGGCCGAAAATTAAAATGTCGAATGTTTATTTGACCGAAAGTTTAATCCCGAAAGAACGTGTGACCGAAAGGATGAAATCCGGAATATTATAATCCCGAAGACTGTAATTCCGAAGACTGTAATCCCGAAGATTATAATCCCGAAGATTATGATCCTGTGCCTGAAGATTGTAATCCAGATTAATCAGTAATCCTGATTGTAATCTCGAGAATTAGTTTTCTGTAGTGTTACATATTCTAATGTTTATGTGATACAAATAATTATTAACCTAAATTACGTAACTAACTTGCCTACTAACTATACTTAGGTACTGTGGCTTGCTTGATGCCCGCGCTTTCTTACGGCGGCCGGGGGCTGCCCTCCCTCCGCTTCTCCGGGCTTTTATATACACTCTAGGGGTAGGGCAGACAAGACCACGTGGAATCGGGGTTGACAGCTTCGGTTCCAGACAAGTTCGGTTGGCAGTCCATGACAGAATATTTTATCATAATATCGAATATTTTGTGTCATAATTTCCCATTTACCAGACTCTTTTCTCTTTCCTTTTCTTAATCGACTAGCCACAGAACCGAAGCTGTCAACCCCGATTCCACGTGGTCTTGTCTGCCCTACAGCTAGAGTGTATATAAAAGCCCGGAGAAGCGGAGGCGGCGAGCGTAGGTGCCGCACTTCCTTACGCTAGGGCGGAGGGGCTGAACATCCCGCAGCGCCGGAGCAGATCGGTTCCACGGAAAAGTCAGATTAGTTTAGTGTCGTGACACTTTTAAAGGGCTCATTGACTTTCGGGATTATAAAATTTCGAGATTTAAAACTTTCGGGATTATGAAATTTCGAGATTTTGAACTATCGATCTTTTGAAAATAGGTATTTCGAGCTTCGGTATATCGAATATCAGCTTTTTGAACTTTCAGTATTTTGATTTTCGGTATTGTAATACGTACCCAACAAATCCCTATAACGATATATTTAGTGTCAGATCCGTTTACTCCACACAGGCATAATCGTTCTAGAATTTACTTAAAATTTCAGGCACTTATTATCAGGATGTTTTGTCGTCTCATAGATTTTGGCATGACCCGAATATCATTCGCATGCAACTTAAAGAACAAACCAACTTAGAAAAACCAGTAAGATCTTACTTTTCAACTAGACTTCAGTTCCATATGTTAAGGTTCACTTTAAAGCATCCCGAAGTGATTTGCCTAAAAGTTTTGCGTTTAAAATGCATAACGTATTGTGCAATTTATTCTGTTCCAAATTGCCGCATTATTCCGGTTGATTCGTGTTTCACAAAAGTTATGAGCATGGAGAAAATGTTGCATGGAAGGCTTTTATCTGCATGAAAAACTTCAACTATTTTAAAAACCACAAGATTTTCTGGGATTCTGTAATTAATGCTCTAAGACATTGATTTACTGACTTTTTATTATCATTTTTATAATTTTGAATAAACGATATATATGTGTGTGAATAAGCTTCACAAATTTGTAACAAGTCGGGTGAACGGCCCGACTTGTTACTTTGAAGTCTAACCACAGCAGACAACTCCTTGCCCGCTCTTTTCATTAACAATTGTACAATTAATGTCCTGTGTTGTCTGTGCCGTCTATAACACACATGTTTTTTGTTTTAGGTTCCCTACGTGATATATCCTCCCACAAAAACCAAATTTTTTACCGATCATTCTACTCATATGGGATATATCTTAACGTTGACATTGACGAAATACCTCTGTCCAAAACAGCTAGAAGTGAAAGCCATTAAAAAAAAACAGTGGATAGTCCATTGCCTGGTGTAGCTGACATACATAATCAATTCTTTGGCGTTCCGTACCCCAATCAGCAGAAACGGAATCTCCTTATAGGATTATAGGATTTCATTGTTGCCCGTTATCACTGTCCGTATGTTAACCTTCTTTTTCTCAAGAATGCGTAAAGCTGATACCTACCTTTAAATTTACTGAAATTAATATCAAATACGTACGTAAACCAAGAATTTTGACAAATTTCTTGAAAATTCCAATTTTCCAGTTTTTTAAATGTGCATATCTCCGTAATTAACCGTCCTTGAAACAAAATTTGAAATTTAAACTATAGTAAATTTAATTCTCTACAACATTGCTCAAGCTCTATTCTAGCTAAAGTGCTCCTAAACGAAGATATAATCCAGAATTTTGTTTTTAAGTGAGAAATTGCGATTTTTACGTTTTTTTAAATGTGCATATCTCCTTAACTATCTGTCCTAGAAACAAAATATAAAATGGAAAATATAGTAAATTTTACTTTATATAATAATGTCTCAGCTTTTTTCTAGCTAAGATGCTCTTAAAGGAAGATATGAGCAAAAATATGAAGACGTGCCGGTTTTATATATGGGGGCGCGCGCGGAGGGGGAGAATTGTGCATTTTGCATTTTAAACACTGACTAACCATCCTAGACAACATATCAAAAATTCAAAAATACCCGACCGTTTGTAAGGTCACCCATAGTTCTTTAGTCTCTATTCACCGAACTATAGGCTAAGGTCAAATCGATACCACATAAAAAGGAAACATAATTCCTTCACAACTACGGACGAGGGGTGTTTCTGTTCACACGAAAAAGGTACAAGTACACCACATACCGTTCCACGCTTGCAAGTTTGAATCTTTGGTCGTTGACGTAAGGAGTGGGTAGTTTAGTGTTGGGTGCGCGAAATAATGCAAATCATGGGGAAGTCTATTTAACCTGCACCCGTCAACAAAGCGGCGGCGCGTGCGAACATGTCGGGTAACAACCGTGACGTACAGGGCTGCCAACATGCCAATAAAACAAACTTTTTTTTATTGATAGTTGTTAGGTTGACGATAAGATTCAGAACGGGCGACCGCTTACTGAAAACACTCCTAACACGGTGAAGTCGGGCTCGTGAGGTATTCATATAGATGTCCTCACCGTTTGCGGTAATCTCAACGCAACTCATATAATGTATGCCTGTTCATTAAAATGTATATAGTTCATAAACGCCAGTTACACGTCCGAGAGTTATATTCATACAATTAATTCATATAAGGTTTATGAAAACACGCAAAATCCACATAATATGTTCAACTTTAGTATCGCCAGCCCTCCCGGCTGTTTGTTTAGGCGCATGCAAATGCGGCGATTACCGCACGTGTGGACCCGGCCTTACCGGGCACGTGTGGACCTTGCCTTACCGGGCACGTGTGGACCTTGCCTTACTCACGCTGGAATGCGGCTTACCTGGGAACAAAATAGACACTTATTAGACATTTATACTATAGTAGCACACCATAGTCACAGCCCCGAGCGTAAGTTATGCAACAAAACATCTCGACCCTGTTAAAGTTTCCATTATGAATGACATTGTCACAACATTGGAGATGTTATTGCAATAAAAGGAGACTTATACTAGAGCCTCTATCCTCATGTGATAGGAAACGTTCGCTAATGAGAAATTATAAAAGAAAACTGTCTGTAGATATATTAAAAAACACTGTTTGATAAAGTTTCGGCCTAATTTAATAATTGGCCTAGAATTATTTAGTAGAGTAGTAAGCATTTTTCTTTGCAACCTTAAACTATTTGAATTTTTTATAAAACTAACCTAACCTCACCAAAGGATGATATTTGCAAGAATTATGAAAAATGTATGACAAAAAAAGAATTAAAATTCTACGAATTACATTCAACGAAATAAGTTTCTAGGAAACAAATAGCTCTCCTTGGAGATACATAATACGAGTATGTAGCGATGTAAAACGATGGGTCTACGAATTTAAGTGCTACGATGCTACGACGCTACGGTGTATTGTAGCGCTCAAACATGGCCGTCGGACATACAATAATAATAGAATAGTATATTCACGGGTTTTAAACTACAATACACCTATTTTGGGATTAAGGCTAACGATGCCCAGGAGGTACCATACCTAGTACAAATTATTATTTACTACATTAGTAATAGTATCAACTAGTTTTGGCCTTCATTGTAAATATTAGTTTTACGTTATTAGGTGCTCCATGATTTGGTACGTCACTTTCACGATATCTATTAATCTATTAATTTATAAAGCTTTACTTTATTAACAAAAAATACAAATACAAATAATTTATTACCAAAAACTCATTACAATTGGACATTTTACAAATATTTCACTTACATACTGGAATTTACACATTCTCTGTTAAATTGGAAAAGAGACATTGTCAAAATATTTTTGAACCGGTATATAAATATTTTTTGTGGCTATGTTTATATTTTAATTCAATGAAACTAAACATTTTACTTGATTCGAGAAGCTTTTAAGCCATGAAATACTTTATCAAGAATTAAGTTGGAAAAACTAATATATCGCATATAATATCAAAGCTTTTGCCTTTGTCAAAATACTTTTGATCGCTACTGTAAATAAAACTTATTAAGTTTTACGTTTTTCAGCACCATAATGAAAGAAAGAAAGAAAGAAAGAAATACATTTATTCGTGACGAGACACAAAACATAATTACATAAAAGGTGTGACAGAAATTAGAGGAAAATAAAATAAAACAATAAGCAATTATTTTTTTATGGCTGTGCCACGAAAAGGTCCCACCTCAGCAAGATGCTAGCTCGAGAGCCAGCGCTGATCTTCCGGTGGGACCATAGGTGGCGCCACGGAGAGCTGCACGCACGAGCGATAATCGCGTTTAGGATGCGTGAACCTGAACGCACCCAAGCGCTGTCAGTGTCACGTCAAATGTCAATTAATATTAATAACCTAAACTAAATCAAAAATGCGATGTTTGCGTCGTGAGCACAGCTCTAAAGAAAAACAAAAAATAATACCTAACATTATATAAACGAACAAGAAAAATTATAAAATACCAGAAAGACAACTCAATAACA
Source organism: Apotomis turbidana (assembly GCA_905147355.2). Lineage (NCBI taxonomy): Eukaryota > Metazoa > Arthropoda > Insecta > Lepidoptera > Tortricidae > Apotomis > Apotomis turbidana. The sequence continues at coordinate 730,120 of LR990283.1, forward strand.
AAATACAATTAAACAATGTTGCCAAAAGTACTAACTGATAACTACTGAATTAAGTGAACTCAACTACTTACTACGAGTATTAACACTATTAAAAAAGGGAATATGGATAAAACAAAACAAAAATGACGCCAACACACAAATGGGACATAAAACTAAGGTACTTATGATATTCAAATATAATTTTTACGCATAAAAAATAGCAAATAAGGTAGATACTAACATTAAAAACAGCTCGTATCTAGTCTCAAGGTTCCTTGTTTTAGTTGATGATCAAAAATAAATTTCGTAAGTTTAAGTTTAAAATTAGTGTAATTTTGCAGGTTCCTTATTGGTGGAGGTATGTTATTCCAACATTTGGTGGCGACATATCGGAAACTACCTTTGAAAGCAGCTGAGGCGTGTTGCGGAGTCATCAGCTGCAAGCTACACTGGCGGTTTCCACGAGTTCTGTGGCTGGAGAACCATGACAACTTCTCATACAGATATGATGGCGCTTTGTGCTGTATTACTCCAAAGAGCAAACATGCCAAGTGGAGTTTACGACGGTGTTGCATTTTAAGAATATTGTGATCATTCAGAAATGGTGTGACATGGGCCCTCAATGGGATATTAAAACAGTAACGAGAGCAGGCATTTTGGACACGCTGGGTGAGCCTCTTTGTTTTCGCAAGAAGACGTGGACCAATCACTGTATCCATATAGTTCAATTTAGATAAAACAAGTGATTCAACAAGTTGAACACGTAACCTTTCACTTATAAAAGGCCTAATTTTGTATAATATTTTAAGTTTATAGAAGCAACTTCTAACAGTGCTTGCCACATGCTTCTCGTATCTTAGATCACAGTCCATTATGAGACCTAGGTTTCGTGCTTCATATACCCGCTCTATAGGTTCATCCATCATTTTTATTTCATAGGATGGACTGAGACTGTTCAGCATATGGTTAGTACCGAAAATAAGATACTTGGTTTTGGCAGGATTTAGCAGCAAACTGTTGTTGGTAGCCCAAGTGGATATTTTAGACAGATCATAGATTAGCTTATGTACAGCATATTCAATTTCAGATGGTTTGCAAGAGATATAGATTTGGATATCATCAGCATAAATATGGTATTTGCAGTGTGTAATGTGTGATCTAATGTCCGCTGAGTACAAAATAAAAAGGATTGGACCGAGGATCGATCCCTGCGGCACCCCTCTAGTGACTTCCATCTTCTCTGAGACCCGGGTGGAGCCATCATTCAGGCTCAGCTTGACATACTGGTAACGATTTCTAAGGTAGCTGGCAAACCAATTTAATGCAGCATTGTCGAAACCATAGTAGCTTAGCTTAGATAATAATAAGTCAGTATTAATACAGTCAAATGCCCTAGAAAAATCAAGCAGTACAAGCAATGTACACATTCCTTTATCCTGAGAACACAAAATGTTGTCAGTAACATCGAGCAAAGCAGTTGTGGTACTTCGTCCCTTTCTAAAACCCGACTGGACATCAGGTAAAATATTGTTATTCTCAAGGTATTGAGTTAATTGTAGGCATACTGCTTTCTCAAGTATCTTAGACAAACATGGCAATATACTTATGGGTCTAAGATCCTTTAGCTCAGTTGGATTTGTGTTTTTAGGAAGTGGTCGCACTATAGCCAGTTTCCAAAGATCAGGAAATGTGGAGGTTGTAATGGAGGTGTTTATTAAATCCATTATAATGTCTAATGTTTGTGGGAAAGTCATAATTAACATATCTAAACTAATACTGTCGCCACCTTCTGCATTTGATTTTAGACCTCTAATAATTTTTAACATTTTATCTATGCCAATTGGCTCAATATGAAATACAGAATTGCCAAACCTATGAAATTCAAAATATGTTAATTGAGAAATGGTAACTTGCAAATTTATGGGTAGGCTTAAGAAGTGCTTATTGATAACATTGGGATCATTAAAACTGGTGGGCAATTCTGTATTATTATCAGGCAAAAGGGTAGATTTCAGATTTTTCCATAAAAGTTTAGGGTTGTTAACTTTATTATTAATGTTAAATTTGAAGTAGGCAGATTTTCACTGTATATGGCTTTATTTACCATAGATTTTAAGTCTTTGTAATAAAGTTTTTTAGTATCAGACCCGATTTTGTGGTAATCCGCGGCGGCTTTGTCGCGCAACCTCATCATTTGTTTAACTGTATCCGTTATCCAAGGATAGGATGGGCCTCGGACTATAGTTTTTTGTGTTGGGGCATGCAAGTCGAAAAAAATGTCAAATTGACTTGTATGGGTGAAACCGCGCTCGTGAATTTGGACGCTTTTTGTGTGTTGAACTGTGTATTGTGTCGTAAAAACTAGTGAAACGTGTGTGAAACGAGTTAAAGTGGCTGAGACAGTGTTATTCGCGTGATAAACTCAGTGGTTTAAACAAGAAACCGAAATAATTGTACTCATTTGTCAACATCGAGACTGGAAAATAAATACCTACCCTCACATTTTTTCTCATCGAGTGTTGCCAGTACGAGAAAATAAAAACTGCCAAACACAATGAACCCTGCAAATAATGTTGCTAGTCCGTCTGCAAGTGGTACTAGTTCGCATGCTAATAGTACTGGGGTGCAGGGAAAGTGTGCTAAATGCAAGAAATCTCCAACTGAAAAAAAACCGTCGGTGAATTGTGATTCTTGCAAAAGGTTATTTTGTAGTGATTGTCACGGCCTGTCGCCGACCGAAATTAGAGTGCTTGAGCTGAAGACTGTCGCCCGCATTATGACCTTCTTGTGTATCGATTGTAGGTCTGTTATGACGCAGTTACCAATGATTATGAAAAAACTAGATACCCTTACTGATGAAGTTAATAAACTGCGTATGAGACAGAGCATGCTTGCAACTGAATCAGCAGTACAGGAGATAACAGAGAGGGCGAACAGAGCCAATAATATTATTATCTATGATATCCCAGAATCCACCAGCGAGGAAGCAATTGAAAGAAAAAATCACGACCTGGAAAAGAGTACAAATATAATAACAAGTGTATCAAGAAAAGTGACTTGCGCTGGTATAAAAGCTTTTCGCCTTGGTGCTAAGACAAACAATGCTGGTTCGCCACGCCCACTGAAAGTTATTCTGCATAGCAAAAGTGATGCGTTAGAAGTACTTAGTAACAGAAAAAAACTGTCTAAACCTATGTCAGTCAAAGCTGATCTTACACCGCTGCAGAGAGAATACCTCCAGCATCTCAGAGATGAGCTCAACAAACGTATGAACGATGGTGAAAAAGATATAACTATAAAATATGTTCGGGGACAACCAATGATTGTGGAGGTTAAGCCTGAAAAAAACTAATTAACTCTAGTAGTAACAACTGCAGGCGTGTTGTCATAACTCAAAACGACATGGACGCTGAAAAACCTTTATCAACATTTCTTACCATAACCATTTTATACACAAATATTCAATCTGTTACTTCTAAACTGGACCTTCTCATTTCAAGAGTAAAATCGTTAAACCCTACTCTCATTGTTATTACGGAAACTTGGCTTAAACCGAATATACCTGATTCGATGATAAAAATACCTGGATATGACATATACAGAGATGACCGGATAGAAAAACGAAGTGGAGGAGTGGCCATATATGTCGCCAATAGCACAGATTTTGTGATAACAAATTTGAACACTACTTATAACAAGAAACATTCGTCTTCTGAATGCCTCTTTCTGGATGTGGAAATTGGTGCCTGTAAATTCTTACTGTGTGGTGTATACAGAGGCCACGACTCAAAGTTAGAACAAGACAAATTATTACTCACACAACTTAGCCTTGCTTCTGAATCAAACGTCGTAGTTATTATGGGAGATTTTAATTATGGTGGAATCAAATGGCCGCTCGAGGAAACCGGATATGCATCGCCGAGAGAAGAAAATTTCATGCAGTGGTACAAGGATAGTAATTTCCAACAACTGGTTGACAAGCACACTAGATTTCGGCAAGGAAATAAACCATCCTTCTTGGACCTTATCCTTACAAATGATGAGTTACTGATAGCAAATGTAGACCATCAAGCCCCAGTTGGTAAAAGTGATCATACTTGCCTGTTATCCACTATTCAGCTTCAATTAAGTAAACCTAATTCTACATCTCAGACTAGATATAACTATAGAAAAGCTGATTATGATAAAATTAATGAGCATTTAGAGCATACTCTGCACCAGAATTTACACGAAGTGGACTGTGCTGAATATCAATTTAATACATTTCTCTCAACAGTTAAGGATGCTGTAGCTCTTTATGTACCTCACGTAAAATTGAAACAGGGAGCCTCAGACAAGCCGTGGATCAACAATGAAATTCGACACCTTATCAAACAAAATGTAACTCTCTGGGACAAATACGTACTAACAGGCCTAGACAAATTCTACGAACAGTATCGAAAAGTAAATAATACACTGACAAATCGCCGCAGAGCTTCTCGGATTTCATATGAAACGGAACTACTTCAAGCTGGACCGAAAAGGTTTTATTCATACATTCGTCAACAAGTCACTTCAAAGGTCAGTGTTCCTTCGGTTCTTCGCAACAAACAGGGGCATACGGTAACTCGTGCTGCGGAAATCGCTGAAGCATTTGCTGATCAGTTTGCAGAGGTATTTCAAATAGAGCCGCAGGGTCAGCTGCCGTTTTTAAAGCCGTCTCTAAGGATTGATGACTGCATCACGGATTTAACTTTTTCAAAAGATACGATCCAACAAGTACTTAAGGAAATGAAACCGGACTCTTCTCCTGGACCGGATGACATACCTGTTATACTGCTACAAAAGTGTAACTCAGTGACAGGTTTCCTGTCATCAATAATGCAAAAATCGTATGACACAGCAGTCCTGCCCGAGTCTTGGAAAACTGCCACTGTAACTCCGATATTCAAAAAGGGAGATAAACTTGAACCATCTAACTACCGACCAATAAGTCTTACCAGTGTAGTATGCAAAGCCATGGAGAAAGTAGTGGTTAAACATATAAGGAATTTTCTCGGCCTACACAATGTAATAAGCGATAAGCAACATGGCTTTTGTCCACATCGTTCAACTGTCTCCAACTTGCTGTCCTGTCTTTCGTCCTGGATTAAAAGTTTCAACGAGAGAGAACCCACGGATGTCATATACCTTGATTATGAGAAAGCCTTCGATAAAGTCCCCACAGCAAGGCTTTTACACAAATTAGAACATGTAGGAATCCGAGGAAAGACATTGAAATGGATAGACGCATTTCTACGACATAGAAACTTTCGAGTGAGAGTCGGAGAAGCAATGTCAAGGACACGAAATGTATACAGCGGAGTACCTCAAGGATCAGTTCTCGGACCAGTGCTTTACATAATATACACATTCGATTTGCCGCATTGCCTAGAGTGTCATGTTAGTATTTTTGCAGACGATACAAAAATATTTGCTAACCCATTAGTAGATTACAATCGACTTCAAGAAGACTTAGACAGAATATCAAACTGGTCTAAAGAATGGCTGTTAAAACTAAATGCTGCAAAATGTACTGTGCTACACATAGGGAAACGCAACCCTCGCTTAACCTACTACATGGAAAATACCCCACTTGAGGCCGTCAAAGTGCAAACAGATCTTGGTATTAAAATCTCAGAAGATCTTAAGTGGGAAGAGCACATAATCACAATCACTAAGAAAGCGAAAAGCCTGATTTACCTCACCAGGAAAGCCTTTGGGGCCTTGACACCAGAAATGATGTTGAAGATACACAAGACCTATATCAGACCCTTATTGGAATACGCTTGCCAAGCCTGGAGTCCTTACTTTGTTAAAGACATTGAGATGCTGGAGAAAGTTCAGCGTAGTTTCACCAAAGTACCACGCGAATTAAAAAATAAATCATATGAAGATAGACTGCAGGCGCTGAAGCTAACAACCTTGAAGAGCCGCAGGGAACGTGGAGACCTGATCGAGACGTACAAGATTCTGACTGGGCATTATGACCTCAAGGACTTTTGCGAAATATTTGTACGCAACAACAATACCCGACTGAGAGGTCACCACCTAAAGCTAGTTGCCTGCAGGTCGCACAACAACCCTCATAAACACTTTCTGAGCAATAGAGTTGTGAGTGCTTGGAACAAACTCCCCGAGGATGTAATTTCAGCACCTAACGTCAATAATTTTAAGAATAAATTAGACAAGCATACCACTGAGCAACGATCTCAAGACACAGATCGCTGGATATAGGCACTATCAGTTGTTAAACTGCCTGCCTCATTATAAATAATAATAATAATAATAATAATAATAAATAGACTATGTGCTGGGTAAACGCTTCAACCTCATCGTTAACGCTCGAAAAAGCCGTGAGCAGGTCCCACCGTACACTCTGCAAGTCAAAGTTTCAATGTTTTTAAGGGGTCTGTGGGTTATAGTGTAAGGTTTTGGTTTATCCTTTCTTATATTGTACTCGCATAAAACAAGACAGTGACCGTAAAGAGTGCCCACCTGTGCAATAAGTGTATTTTTAGCTTGCATGTCAGTGCAAACTACGTCAAGCAATGTTTTACTATTGGTCGTGAAGTGTGTAGGCTCTGATACTAATTGTCTTAACTTGAAGGTAAACAAAAATTGGTTAAATTTTGCTACTTTTGTACTAGTTGGCTGTAACATGTCAATGTTGAAATCACCCAGCAAAATCAGGTGATCGTATAATGGTATCGAACTAATCGAGCCAGAAATGGCGTCAAAAAATAGGTCAATATCCATCCAAGGTGGCCTGTACGCTACTCCTATCACTAGTTTTTTCCCATTGAGGATTATATTGATCCACATCTGTTCTACCGACCCATGCTGAGGATCTACGGGGTGAGGCCAAGTGTGAGCATTTAAATACCGTTAATGAGCTCAGACACAATTCTAAAAATTTACAGGCTTTCTTAAAGCGTAAAAAGGTCAAGGTTTTTGAGGGGCCTAGTTAAAATGCTGACCTTAATCCTATTAAGCATCTACGAGAAGAGTTGGATCGTCGAGTGAGGTGCAGAAATTACTCCAAGGGGCTTTTTTTCAAGCACTTCAGTCAGAAAGGACAAACATACCTTACGTACGTATATAAAGAAGTTAGTGGACTATATGACGGCTCCTTGTACAGCTGTTAGGAAGGGCACAGGAAATGCAACTAAATATTCATGAAACGTCTTATTGAACCCTGTTGCAAGTTCAGCAAAATTATTTTATGTAAGTGTCAAAATACTTTTGACCTACCTGAAGCGTGTTGAAGTTTTCATTCTAAGTTCATTGTTAAGTTTTAGTTATCTAAGTGGAAACTTAACAAGAAAAGGACCATAAGATGTTATCGTAACGTAATTATGAAATATATATTCAATTCATCAACATCTTGAAAAAAAAAAATGATTTGTCAAAATACTTTTGATCGCTACTGTATTTTAATTTCGAAAACAAAACTAGCTCACTTAAATTAGATTTGAGGAATTATCATAGTCATTCCGCCTCCGCCGCACAAATGAAATCTACTTGTAATTATGAAAATAAAAAAAGTTTATATGACACTTTATACTGCGCAATGCCTCCCTTACCAAGCAATATTATCCTCGGATTCCTATTACGGAAGCAACTGAAATCAAAAACACCCAAAGCATTTCAACCGGGAAGATGGTTTTAATTTAACGCACACTATAAGGGACTAGTGATTCAAAAGTTCAAACCACGGGATATATCTTCGAATCTGTGCACGGATGTTGTGAGTATTGTGTGTCGGACCGGTGACGATAATTAGTAATCAAATGGGTGATAGTCCAACATTTATCTCCCTACCCATCCATTTTATTAAAGACAATTTCGTCGGGTAGTGCTACATTTGGCCGACAGCTTCATCAACAACTCGCTGATTCACCAGTACATCTGAGACCATGGCGTGTACAACCCCGCCGAAACGTTAAATTATGAAGGTTAACAAGGAATATGGCAATAGACCCGTTATAATTTTTGTTCAGAAATTTTTATCACGAAATATTGGAACTGTCCCGCACTGTTAAATCCCCACCGCCGTCAGTAATCAAATTATTACTTATTCCATTAATTACCTCTGTAATTTTATTACCAGGCGCTGCAACCGCATCCGCCGGAACGCGAGCAGTTTGATTAAAAACCCGCTGAGTTACGAGCCATTAACGTAAGGCGACCGCCTCTCAGCGAGCGAGGAAATAGATAGTCCACGCTCTTATTGACAGTTTTAGCAGCGTTTTAAATGATGTTCAAACTGTCAATAATGTTGGATATACATTTTACACTTGGATACACTTTTTTTGTTTATTATAAACATAAATAATTGTGAGTATCCAAGGTTATTGTCAAAGAGTATGTAATCACTACGTTTTAAGAGACGGGAGTGCCATACAAAAAGCGTGAACTCGCATTAGTATGAAACGGGGGCGAAACATACTGCCAATATGAAGCCGCAAACAATATCAGTGTCAGTGTCAACTCATGACATAATGCCAACATCAAGAACAAAATAGGGATGTCACATGTTACACAAATTATCGAATTATCGATATCGGTATTTAAAAAAAATGGTTCAGGCGGGGTTCGCATTCGCACCCGCGTCTCCAACGGCTTTCCGGTAATTTAAATCATTAAATATTTCGCTTCAATGTAAACATTTGGTTTACTTAAGGTTACTGACTTCATAAAAAAAAACAATAGTGTGCAAATAATTTTATTTCGTTCAAACTTTGCTTGGCTTGCTGATAAACATAGACGAAAAAAGCCGTTTCATCACTCCAGTCTGTGCTCCAGGTTGGAAGTTCTGCAACACAAATAATACAGGGTAAACAGAAAATTACAGAGTAAAAATGAATCTGTTTGTCCAGATGAAACCGTACCATTCATAGTCCATTGAAGATTTTTCGTAAAATATTTCTGTGACCATAATCTAACTCAAACTGGCATAAAAAGTAGTGATAATAATGTCTTATCCTCTCATCTGAGACGGCTTTAACAGCTGTATTCAAGTGCACACTTTTGTATAAGTACACATACCAATAGGCTTTTGCTTGAAGAAAGATATTCCGTGTTTACCCAGGTATTTTTCACTTCAAATGAAAATTATCGATAAAACTTACATACAGCACTATTGTTTACATACGTATAAGGGTATGTATTATTTTACCCGAAATACCAAGTTTTCAATGAAACTTACGATTAACATGGTTATAACACGCAGTAATTAAGTATATTTTTTACTTACCGATCTTCGAACGGTGGAAATCTTGCCATGAATAGTCTTTTTTGACCGTCCATTCGACACGTTTTCATTCTGCATATTTCGCACTTTTTCCTTTTCAATCCACTCATTTTTGCAATTGTGATTGTCTTGTGTACCTTCTAGACGACCACTACACCCAAAGAATGCAAATTATTAGATTACTAGCTTTTGCCCGCGACTTCGTACGCGTAGAACTCGTTAATTGATATACAATAAAAAAAAACAATTAGACTTTCAACCCTTGAAGGTATTCAATACTCGAATGGAATCTAGTTAGTAGTTTAGTTCTGGGCTATCGGGTGAAAGCCATGGACAAAATGCAAAACATCCTTTTTTTAATATTTTTGTAGTTGCAAGGCTAACTAAGTCCCATTCGATTCAATAAGTTATCCGAGGCTAAGTCCTATTCGATTCCATAAGCTATGCTCAGAAACGGCTCGAGATGGTGACGGTCCATAATCAACTGACGAAGAAGGTATGGTTCTATTCACCAAAGAATTTTGTCACATTATGAAATTGGGACAAAATAATTATTAGGTAGCTACTATTATTTTTCTAACTTGGTTTTTACAACTTAGTTTATTGAAGTATAGTTCAATAAATTATCCTACCTAAATGATTTATTTAGGTCAGTAAAAACGTAATTTTTTTGATTTGGAGACATGAGCAAGCTACATATACTGTTCATGAGAAAAACATTTCGTGCCCGTGTCTATAAAAATGCTCGGTCAGTGATAGAGCCAAAAAATTGCACTTTTTCTATTTCCTCTTATAAGTATCATAATAAGGCTATCCTTCTCCATCAAAGCGTGTCAAGCCCTTGACTTAAGCACGTCGATTATGTAGCATAATAATTGATTGACAATTCGGGTCTTGTCGAGTATCCGAGTCTAAGATCCGAAAAATACAAAAACTTTAGGCACTAATACTGTACTCGGCGATAAATATTGCACATCGGTCTTTAGCCCTTAATTTGACAAAAGATGACGAAGGTCGCTGGTTCAAGCCTCGTTATGGTAAAATAGAGCAAAATATTTTGGTTCGAAAATAATATATGGAAAAAGATGGTCAAAGAATTTGTTCACCCTGCCATACACGCCAAATTATGGGTTAGAAAGAGGCAATTCAGCAATTGGCTGTTTATTTACGACGATTTCCGAACACTGGCGACCTTCCATCAATCATTGTTTAAAATTAAGATGAATGAAATGAGAATGAACGTAAATACTTTCTCGTTTATAATATTATTAGGATTATTTATATATGTTAAGTATCGTATCTTTGCATACTGAGTTATTTACTACTTTATTTATACTCAGTTACCAAGCGGAGGTACATAATCAAAGCTCGTAGGCACTATTTTCAGATGATGTGCGTATCGGAACGTGATACCTACCTGAAGGGCTACTCCGTTCGAAATTTTACTTTCGTATAGTGCTATTCCATTCACTCAAATATACCTTGACAGGAGATCGAGAGGGATGGCACTATTCGACAGTCAAATTTTGAACATCGGAGTAGCCCTTCTGCAATCCCTGGTTTGACATGTCTTGCCAGATGGGTGTGTGACGTTTGTCAAATCAAATGTGATTGATTAAAATTTGTAAAATTTTATGTATTTGATTCTTGAAATTACGCGATTAATCGAATTTTGCGGATACATGTTCCCATATCAGAATTTATTGTTTTTTTACAAAGAATAGTTTGGTATGCGTTTGGTGAAGGTATATCGTAGGTAGATTAGTTTACGTCAAAACGATGACATGTAGGGAGTTGTTGCAACTACAATGATTTGCTCTCCATACAAAGTTTAATCCCGTTTTTCACGGGAACACTACATTTATTCGGGATGAAAAGTATCCTATGTCCTTCCCCGGGACTGAAACTATCTATATACCAAATTTCATCTAAATCGGTTCAGCGGTTTAAGCGTGAAGAGGTAACAGACAGACAGACAGACAGACAGACAGACAGACACACTTTCACATTTATAATATTAGTATGGAAGTATGGATTTGTGAAATTTGAATTATTTGAAAAGATCGCAGAACCTTGACAGAAGCCGACTACACAACAAAATAGAAACGTCATCTAACATGGCATGGCGGACAAAAATGGCGGCTGAAGTACAACCCGCCTAAATTCGATTGTCGCCAATTATCTAATGCTTTGTAGGTTTCAACGTTCTTTCAAACTTAGATAGGTAAAAAATTCACCCCCGTTTCATACAGCCGTTGTCGATCGTTTTTTACCTTGAGAGTTGCGCGAGGCTGGTTATTGTGTGTAACAATACTTAAGTATGACAGTACAAATTAATGACCTAAATAATTTGGGTGTTTTGTTGTTTTTTTTTTTTAAGTAATAATCGCTGCGTTCAATCGATGAGATGGCGCTTTAAGCATAACTGTTGACCTAGGTTCAGTTTCAGCGGTCTAAAATAAAGCAGGCACTAAAAAATCTAAGGCGCTTATTAGACAATTACTGCTGACGCGCGGTAAGACGGCGGCGCCTTACGGATATGCCGCGACTTCGTCGGCAACCGGCGCGGGGAGCAGTTGAGCAAGAGATTCGATCGCGTTGGCCACGCGAGTGAGCGAAACACAAATACTTCTCACCCCTGCTGCTGCCGCGCAAAGTCATGGCTGGGGCGTTAGACTCAGTCGTTCACTTATTCTATGTTACGGTGGTCTATGATAAAGCCTTAATCTTTCTTATTCAACGACTGTGCTCCGTCTTACGTAAGGTAGGATGGAGCCTTAGTCACAGTCGTTGACCTAGCCTATGTTACGGCGGTCTATGATGTAGCACGCTCTATAAAATCTATAAGGCACTTGTAGCTGATCGCTGCTAATGTGCGTTAAGATGTTGCCTTAGGCACACTCATTGACCTAGCCTATGTTACGGCGGTCTATGATGTAGCACGCTCTATTAAATCTATAAGGCACTTGTAGCTAATCGCTGCTAATGTGCGTTAAGACGTCGCCTTAGGCACAGTCGTTGACCTAGCCTAAGTTACTGCGGTCTATGATAAAGCACGCACTATAAAATCTAAGCTTGGCTGTTAATTGCGCTTTTGGAACTGCAGCCTTTGTACGGCGACAATGAACTCCAGCAGAAATAAGCTGCAGTAAAACCTCCTAATTACGCTAAGAATAATACAAATGTATTCAAGTTACCACGTATCTGCTACCTTAGGCTACTTACTTATATACTCCTAAGTTGATTTAGTACGGGGGAGTAAGAGCTATGAACCTAAATAGAAGAGGGGTGCTTCTTAACTCAAAGATAACTATTGCTTAAAAAGAGGCACCAACTCTAATTCTGTAAAATAGTTTTAAGCTACTATTTTTTCTTTTTTTATAAAAGTGACATGGAAGCAGGCTATCCAATCCAGGTTGTCCAAGAGCGGAGTGAAGACCTACATCCTTGTGGAGAGTAGGATGACTGGATAAGAATGAATGAATGGATGAAAGAATGAATTAATGAATGAATGACTGGTATTTATTCACCAAAATATACGGTACATGTAAGGTCTTACAGTAGTAACATGGTTCCATAATATATTCTACCGTTAGGCATCTGAAACTTGATTAGGTAACTAAAAATAGAGAATTATTGCATGCTATAATCCTTACAATTATAGTTTTATATTTGATACATTATCATTACTACGATTAAAATTACAGAACAATCTTCACATTTAAAGCACACTTTTTATTAATCACATTGTAACTTTTCTTTAAAAAAGTCGTCTAATGTATAATAAGCTTTTTTAATGAGCTCTTCTTTAAGTTTTCTTTTAGATGTGTAAACCTCTAAGTCTTTGAGCTCCTCTGGTAAGGAATTATATATTTCTGTGGCCATACCCAATATACTATTTCGGAGCAATGTCGTTTTGCCTGGAACGATGTTAATTTTGTGCTTGTAGCGCAAGCTTTCAGTTTCTTACTTTCGGTGGAAATAAATTTGGATTTGATTTCACAAAAGCGGCCGTCGTAAAAGAAGAAGAATAAGACATACCCGTTTATAGTCAATTAGTTAATTTAAAAATAAATATAAACAATTGTAAATTCTGAAGGAAGGCGAGGAAAGGGCGAGGGGGGGGGGGATTGTCATGTCCAATAAAATATACGAGTTGGGATGATGCACAAATACCCAATTAGTATGGAAATATTATGGAATTGTAATACCAATGTCTTCTCAAAGCGTTTTTCTATGTTAACCCCGCGCGACATCTTAAATCGATATTAATTAGTTATAACGTAACTAGTATACAATTTAAATAAGAGTATAATTTGAATTTACCGCAATTACAAAATAATAAATAAATAATTATTGGACAACCTCACACAAATCAATCTAGTCCCACAGTAAGCTCTAGTAGGCTTGTGTTATGGACACTAGACGACGTTAAACATAATTATTTACATACTTAAATACAAATAACATTCATGACCCAGGCACAAATATTCGAGTTCATCACAAAAATATTTGCCCTTGCCGGGATTCAAACCCAGGACCGTCGACTTAGTAGGCAGTTGCTAAACCACTGCGCCAACCGCGTCGTTAAAAATAAAATGAACTTGCATTTCGAATAACAAGCGTCATGAATAATTCTTTTCTCGTCCAATATTTTGCCAATCCAGTTAATTGGCAATTATTTACAAAGCCTAGTCTAGCATTACAGCTAGCCTTATTTTTTCAACAACCTCAGTATTTCTTAGAAACACAGCTCGCTTTACAACGCTGTATCCAAAAATAATAGACCTAGGTCACATTGTAGCACTAAATAGCCCAGCGTAATATTATAGTTAACACGTCAAGCGCTCATTAGTGCCATCAATCTTCCAGATGCTATCGGGTTACAACTAATTCCTGAAGATAAATCATATTTCTTGACCTTAATTTTGTAGAATGGGTTAATCGCAGCGAACACTCGTGTTTTTGCCTGTAGTGTGATCACACTTATATTATAAAGGCAAAAACGGCTGGAGCAATTTTGATAAAATTTTGTATGGAGGTAGCTGACACCCTGGATTAACACATACACACTGTAATATTATGAAGCCAAAAGTTTGTGAGTGTGTTTGTATGTTTGTTACTTCTTCACGCTCAAACAGCTGGACCAATTTTGATAAAATTTGATATGGAGGTAGCTTATCGGCTACCTAGCAGGGTACCGCCTTACCACATAGGCTACTTTTCATCCCGAAAAAAAATTAGTACTCCCTTGTAATGGGCGGGTAACGCCGCAGGGCGCAGCTAGTAAATTAATAAATGTCAAAAGAAACAGTAAATACTCTTTTAAGTAAAACAATTTAAACGCATTAGCTAATTTTAGTGCTCGAGTTTTTTGAGTTGTTTTTTTTTCTCTTAAAATAAGGGTCCGTCTATTGTCACAACATCGTAATGTCGTAAAATTTTCGGCATTCCTTGATCACTGATCAGCGCAACAAGCCACAACAACGTAACTAAACATAAACTTTTTTAAATTCACGGCAAACTTCGCAGTTAAATGCAGATTGCATTGAGCGAAATAACCAGCATCCCACATTGTGCACGACATTTATTGGGTCGCCATGTCGATTTTTATGGGATCTGTTGTGAATTCCGATTCGACAATTTGCAAATGTTGTAAACTGCAATGCGTGGATTGCACTGGCATTGCGGTTTAGTGTAGGACGGAATAGCTAAACAGGTTCATTTCTTGAAAAGGATGATCATCTATACAGTCCTAGATTTGTATTGAAAATCAATACAGTGTCATGATTTCAGGGAAGATCTTGATAGGGTGTTCCCGCGTCATATTGCGGATTTTAGTGGTACTTATTTATTTTCCTGGCAACGACAATTTTTGGTAACTGATGTTGAATATTTGTGATTGTTAGGTACTGATGTAAACAAAGAGGAAACAGGAATAAATTCCGCAAATTTCAATTAATTTTTGTATAATTAACCCAAAACTATCCACAGTGATGAAAGTCAAGTTTTTTTTTCAATAGGATTCAGTAGGTATTTACTCCGTAAGGATAACGAAGTATTGAGCAGCATTCCAGTAAACAATGTTTTGAATTTGGTTGATGAGAAATCCTTGACAAATAGCTACTGACGTTAATAATGCAAATATATGACGTATGCACATTATTGCCATATAATTATGTAAAACCTGTTTGTTAGTAGCTTGGACCGGGCCGACACTTTGTTAGGCTGTAATGAACTTAAAAAATGTATTATTATTATTAGCAATTGGGCCTTTTGTGTGTCGCATCGACCATAATTGATCTATTGTGGCAGCCCTGTCTTAAAGCTCACTGCTGAGACCCGTTGAGTCCAGGAATTCCCAGATTCTTTGGGCAGTGAGATATTGCATCTCCTCTGGGGGCACAAGGTGTTGCCCTAAGTGGATACTTCTTTTGTGCATAAGTGGTCCACAGGAGCAGAGGATATGCATAGCTGTCTCCTCTGACTCTTGGCAGAACCTGCACGTTGCGTCCTGTTCCATACCCATTAGGAACAAGTGTTTTTTCAGCTTGCAGTGACCGGTCAGAGTTCTAGTCACCGCACAGACTTTTGACCTTTTGAGCTGTAGTAACTCTTTAGATAACTTTTGAACAAAGCCTTTTATAAGGGCTTTCGAGTGATTTTGTCCTTTCACAGCCACCCACATCTCGATCGCCATTTTGTCTTGGACAGAGTGCAGAGCCTGTAGATGCACTGCTCGGCCTCTTTCCGCACCTGTAGGTGCAGAGGTGTTAGGTCGAGCAGTGCGTCCAGGGCCGCGCCCGGCGTCGAAGACAGGGCTCCTGTTGCAATAATGCAGGCAGTGCGTTGTAGGCCGCTTAGTTTTAGGATCGCTGTCTTTTGGTTGGCCTTATTGCACCAGACAGCGGAGGCACAAGTTATTATAGGCCTCACGACTGCTGTGGAAAGCCACATAGCAATGTTGGGTCTTACGCCCCATCTTGCTCCTGCCATTCGACAGCATGTCCACAGTGCCATTTTCGCTTTTTGGATTATATTGTTCAAATGCGTGTTCCAAGTTAGCCTTTGGTCAAAGGTGACCCCTAGATACCTGGCCTCGTTTGAAAGTGGTATAGTTTGTCCGTTTAGCTTTAAAGTATTGAGATTGTCGAGTTTCCTTTTATTTGTGAAGGGCACTACTCGTATAATGGTTTTGTTTGCATTGATAGACAATTCGTTTTCTCTGCACCATATACAGATAGTGTTGAGAGCTCCTTGCATGATGTTCGAGATTGTGTTAAGGCAAGGTCCTTTGATTATGACTACGATATCGTCGGCATATCCTTGTACGTCATAATCGTTGGCCGCCATTCGAACAAGGAGTTGGTCAACCGCTAGAGTCCACAGAAGTGGTGATAACACCCCTAAAAAATGTAACAGATACTATCTGGTTATTACATTATATTAAGACAAAAAAAGAATTTTCCTATATCGATTAATATAGAGAATATTTTTTCCTCACATGTTGAAAGATCCATGTCGAATATATAGACACCCGTTTATATTCGTTGTCTGATTTAACTATTGCAATGCAATATAAAAATATAATAAATATTATGCAAAGTAAGTAAGTAACTTCACTATAACACGAAAGACGAACAAACACAACAAAACATCCCATTTATATGTTGCGTCACGTCAGCGATATCGCAATCTAGGTTGCGTTTAAAAATAACGTTAGCTGCATACGTGTAGCACAAAAAGGGCTTAAGCGACTGGGAAAATAAGGCGTGTAGTGACGTTTTAAGAAGCTCCATATGACATGGGGTTATTGGGGTTATATACGGTGGTGCAAAAGGGCGTAAGCGGCTGGAGAAGTAATGGGTCTTGTGTCGTTCTAAGGAGTCCCATATGACATAAGGTCGGTGGCGTGACTTGCAGCCGTGCCCGTCATAGCATAACCAAGCGATGCCGTATCGCGCTGTTGCGATTTTTCATTCAATTAACTGGGATTTACGACGCTGCGTTCAACTGTTAAGTTTAAAACATGGTTCAAACATGCTACGTTGTGGTCAGGTCAGCTTTATACACGGTGGAGAAAATAACGATTATAACTTCTTTTAAATTATTAAACTTTTATTAAAGTTACTGTTAAAACTTTCAGAAATCTAAATTTAATGATATTTTTTTGAATCATTGCAATTAGTGATTGTTTGGAATCGATTTAAAATAAAACGCTTTGCGTTTCCATATAGTTGGGCGTTATGATTGGAAAAGTTTGTAGCTCACTCTTATGTAAATAAACAAGAAATAGAAAGATTCAAGGAAGAAGACCAAGCGGAACTAGTTCCATGCGCTAGACGGATCAGATTCAAGCAAGACACAACGATCACCAAGTTTCCCGACGCCATGTGGTCTGCAGTAGATCGAAACAAGTGGAGAGTGGTCGTCAGAAGAGTGATAAATAGAAGTCACGACACTCAACAATGAGGAATACGACACAAGGTAAAAAAATATAACATATCATTTAAGATTTATTTCTTTTTGTTATTCTAGGTTTTATTGATAAAACTACTACGGCTAATATTATTCTCTATCATCCTTTAATACCTTAAAGGAAGCTTGTAACAACATTTACTTTTACTACGATTCACGGATTTTATTGATGTAAGCTTATACGATTTTCACACATTATTATAACAAAATATTATTTTAAGTGTAGTGTACCCACATAAAAAAAATAGACATTACATGTTTCATAAATTTATATGTGTTGTGTCTGTCGTGTGGCAACCCGAGTGAGCACAACTGCGACACGCGACTCTTTCTCGTGCGAGAAATATTACCTGTCTCTATCTTCACAGTACTGTGAGAGCGTGACGGGCGATGCTATGTCGCGTGACAAGAGTCGCGAAGCCAAGTTGTTATAGACGGGCAAGTGCGAAATACTCGCGCGACAAGTAGACATCGATGCCCGCCTTCTTCAGTCCCTTCAAGAGTATTAACGTAAAACGTAACGTCACGTTCGAAACATCGAGGTAATTACAGTATGACCAAATGAGTAGAAATTAAAAAGTGGCAATACTGTAGTGCCGTCCCCGTTTTCTTAGATTGATCAGAAAGGGACGACACTACAGTATTGCCACTTTTTAATTTCTACTCTATTTGGTCAGACTGTAAATAAACACTGTTTGGACGCAATTAAGTCCCGTTTTGTATTAATAATTCATGGATTTATCTTTTTCTTTATACCGTATATTTTTTAATGTTTACTTTTATTAAAACTTCCGAGTAACTACCCTCGTTCTTTAACTTTTGATATTTGAATACAAGGATCAACTTTGATGCTCCTACGTCAATATTTGCAAGTTGAAATATTCTTCGTAACTATTTCAAAAACGGAATTTAATAAATCCCGACACGTTTTTAGCAACTTGTATCCCAAGTTATAAGCCAAGATTTTTCCGTAAAAACAGCCTACGCCCTGCAAGTTTAAATCTTGACTTTGCCAGCTCAAATCTGTAATACTTTGAAGTTCCCTGATTCTGCAACTTTAGCAGTTCATTGAACTTGGGTACCTCTAGTGGGCAAAAATGTGTGTAGATTATGCGCCCAATGTGAGTTTAGACATTCTAAATGTTTTAATAATAAAATAAGGCTCGTGCAAGTTCACGACATGAGTGAGTGAATTGGAAACTATGTATTTTAAATTTGTAAAACATGTATGTAATGTTTCATTATTTTGAATGTGGATACACCACAACTTTTTATATTGAACGCAAAGAAATTTTTTATTGCGAAGGTGTAAATCCACTCAAATAAACAATGCTTAGATCGACACACAAAGCATGGGGAAAAATTCGAAAGGTGGCGTTAGGGTTGTGGGTAGGTTACCTCGCTGGACCGGTACGACCGAATCCGGAGGCACCGGGTCTGATTCCTGGTCTCTTTCACCAGGCTTTTCTTTGTGCGTTGATCTTTGTAACTATGTATTGATTTTTGTGTATCTTAAGTATAATTAATTTACTAAACTTACTGTCCTAGATAGATTAAGAACAGGATATATACCTTACTTTAAATTATCTGTGTAATGAGTACCTAATAACCTGACGCGCATGGCTGGTATTTATCATGCATTAACTAATACTAACTAAAATATAACTGTATTTGCGTTTGGATATAACTGAATAATCATAAAATCTTCTATTTAATCTCCTGCTTTCTCGAACTGTTGTATAACAGTTAACAATGACAAACTAAAACAAAATGAAATATAGGTAAGGTTGAATGATGACGTTATCGTACTTTTATTTTCCTAAACATAACAGTTTTGATCCATTAACCCGGAGACATATGATTGTAGCTGTACTGACAACTGCAGGCAAACAAAGCACGTGAATCCAACCTACATGCTAGCTTCTTAACCTGCAAGTGACAGGCACGCTACGAAGCAAATGTATCCACAATACGCGACTTCCTTGAACGTGGCATCGTTTGGCATGCTAGTTTGATGCCATATTTTGTTAGTAGTCTTGGAAAAATAATATTAGTAGCTCCGTGAGTCCGTCTGTTTTAAAATGACTGAAATATATTATTACATTTTCAATTCCGATATCTCCAATATTTTAAAACATTTCGAAAGACTCATACTGGAAAATGGATTATATTTGTACTTAGTCCGAGATAGAATTACTATGTAGTACAATACCCTTACTATGAGTTTACAGTGAACGTACTCGCTTGCGTTTGCGTAAACGATTTGTATGGATAATGAATACACACGAACTGGACAAAACATTAGGAATAAAATAAAATCGTAGGTGTGTATGCCAAGAAAAGGTCACATCTCAGCATAAATGCTGGCTAAGGAACCAGCGCTGGTCTTCCGGTGTAACCTATTATAGGTGACGCCACGGGGAACCGCACACACACGGCTGCACTCTACGACTGAACGCAGCTTAAGCGCATACAGTGCCAAGACAACAATGATATAATTATAGTTCTAAAAAGTAAGCGCTAGGGGCGCTGAACTATTCTCCATACAATTCGCTTACTGTGTCACTATAGCGAGTACAGCCACGTTAACTCATGGTAAGGGAATCGGTTTAACTCGTTCGTTATTTTAAAGCCTAAAAAACAAATATAAAACACAGCGCCTGGCAACATTAGTGAGAGATGTCATTAAGATCAGAGTTAAATAAATAGGTATGATAAAAAAGGGAAGGGAGGGAGAGGAGCTCTACCTCGGACTTACTACTTCATATAATCAGGATATAACTTCACTTCAGTTAAGTTCGTTTAATTCTGTAATTCATACATAATTGTCGAACCTGCTCAGTGCTCACAAAAGTTCAAAAGATTCGATAATATACAAAAATCTAGACAACTGTAGAACATTCCGACAAACGGACATACAAACGCATTTTTCATCAAAGCTCCGCTCGCTCGCTACGCTCTTTCGGGCAAAATACCGGCCAATTACATAAAATGGGATGGTCTCTTTGGGTACGAACTCCTAAAAAACAACATGTTTGGCCATTTTGACTGCTTTTAACTATAGGATGCCGAGTATAATCTGCAACATCTAAAGTGATAAATATCGTGAATAGTATTCTTTCCCTCTTTCTAACAAAATAAGTAAAAAGGACGCAAATAATATCGAACACTTTTGTTACAATTTTTATTTACATCAGAATCACCAAGAATATTCTACTTACTGAAAATGAAATGTTTACTGAATACGGCTAACTTTGCAACAATTGAACGGTACTAGATTTGCAGAATTACCAGTGATTGTGTATTTGTAGTATTTCCAAGAATAGTATTTATTTGTACAATGCGATTCAAAGAAACTTCAATGCTGGTGACGGCGCCTGGTATCGTTAAATGGTCTCGCTTTCTCATTCTCGTACGTTGCTTACTAGCTTGCTCCAAAATTGAACTTTATCTTATTAATGTTAGTTTGCTTTCGCAAAAGATTGTTTTGCTGAGATACGAGATTGCGAACAGTAAATACAATTCTAGCGTTGTCGGTGTTAGTATAGTGAATAATAATTTATCGTGTTTTTGCTTCGGGTTGAAAAGACTTGAAAGGAACACTGTTAATGGACGGACTCACTCCAACAACTATAATTGGCAATTGCGATGCGTATTTGTTTTTAGATTTTTTCTTTACGATAGGGTACCTAACTCCTTTGTCTATTTGTTTAACAATTTCAGTGCCCTCGTAACACGCCAGTGCATTTATAATTTCAAAACCTTTTTACATCTTGAAAGTTTCGCGAATGCTAGTTGAATGTCAACTTATTTAAATCTTCAGACTCAAAAGGTGAATCAAAAAAGAATGGTAATTTGTTTTTCAGAAAATAGCAGTAATTTGCTACATAACTTTACTTCTAAAATTAATACGAAGGTAGCTGACATCACTGGAAAATAGTTAAATTCGTTCTTCGGTTTCAGAATATAATTTAGTTAGGTATCTTTGCTGAACTATACATAACGTATTTTTTTAAAGCCGTAACGTCGTCTGTTAGCGTAAACCAAATGTTTACTATGAAGCGAAAAGTTTGAAAATGTAATGATTCAGGCAGCCATTGAATTTTTCAACCAGTTGCTTCTTGCATGCCTTAAGGTGGCCTCGTAGCGCCATCTACCGTAAAGATTCAGGCTTAATCAATCGAATCGACGAATCATCGTCCCAAATTATGTTGAGAATCGACAGCAACGAGGTGCAACAAACAATTTTTTATTAAAGCAGTCAACAAATCAATGACTCTCGCATCAGTTCAGCGGTCCAATTAAGTAGGACTCCAGTATTGACCCGGAAAGCCGTTAGAAACGCAGGTTCGAATCCCGCTTAAACCACGTTTTTTTTTCGCTTAATTGTAAATATTCATAATCATACCATAGCACGATTTAGAAAAGCTACATGACCTCAGTTATGAAAATTTTATAAAAATGCTTCGACAACTAACACAACATTTTCGGCTGCACTCAATGGTCTCTGTTCGTATGGAAAATTCATTTAAATCCAAATATGGCTGGATTTAAATCTGCGATTTCGTTAGGTTTATTTCCGCCAGCGATTTTAATCAAATATGTATATGAAAGGCGTGGTATCAATGTGGTTTTATTCACGTTCGGTTTTTGCAACTTCTTTTCTTCCACGTATTTTTTTTGTACCGTAGCCACTCAATTGCTTTTGGTAACTACAGCTACCTGTCAACGCTCTTATTTAATTATACCTATAGGTATACTTTATTATATGTATAGAAATAGAGTTCAACTCGAATTTCGAAGCAAGTGAGGTAGCCGGGAAAAAGTACTCTAAACCAATATTGATTGTCCAGCTACCTAGATCGCTGGTCAGATTTTAATCATTGTACATAGGTATGTACAATGATTAAAATCTGACCAGCGATTTCGGCGTAATGAGAGGACAAATATTTTTTTACCAACTGACGCTGCTGTCGGCCAGGCTGGCGTCGTCGTGCGCTCGCGCAAATCCTGCATTGCACTAAGATTTTTCCTAAAATAATGACTCCTCTCCGTAGAAATCTATTTTTCAATACTTTATTGCACACCAATAAAGGTTTACAGAGGGGATCAAAACGAATACAATTCTTGAATAACGGTAGGCTACAGGCAATCTTATAGCTAAAAAGCGATCTCTTCCTGACAACCTTTTTTTTAAGGCTTGGTACCACGCGTTCTCAAGAAAAGGGGGTTGACAGACGGACAGAAAGACGGGCAAAGTAATCCTATAAGGGTTTCGTTTTTCACGATTGAAGTACGGAACCCTAAACACGTAATTTCTATTGAAAGTAGTTTACCTGGCCAAAAATACTGAACTGGAAATTGTAAAAAAAAAACATCATATTAATATTGCCTTTTACATTCGTTGAGCAAACTAATAAAGTGTATTGCGTGCCAAAAACAAAATAAACTGACTAGCTGCATTTTGGACTACATCGTAATAAAATTCACTGAAATAGAGCATGAATTTTTCATCCAGTGATTTAGGGTTGCTAGGAAAAAGAGCAACAGACTATTTTTTTACCTGGATATTAGCGCGTAAAAGTCATATTTTGCTGCTTGTACTAGCAGTTTATAAATTGAAGCATATTTTTTTCAAACCGCAAGTCATAATAATAGTAGTCAATAATAACGTGTACTCCTCTTGCTGTAATCAAGATATACGGTAAATCGCCAATTACTGGCCACCGTTCAATAACTGGCCACCTCATACTAAAAATTAACTCTGTCTACCTAAAAACTGAACTCATTTTAGTATAACGTGGCCATTTATTGAAGGTTGGCCAGTAATTAACACCTTATACTAAAATTAATTATGTTTGTTGGTGAACAGAGTTCATTTTTAGTATGAGGTGGCCAGTAATTGGCGATTTACCCTACCAACGAAGTTAAGCAATATTAAAAGACATTTGGAGACAACCAAACATGTCGTAAACGTAGAAAAAAGGGCAAAGTGAATTTAATATGAACCTTACAAATTTATTGTATTCACTACATACCCCCCCAACTGTATTATTCAAATTCAAATTTAAATTATTATTTATTTCGGATCAATGATCCATAGATTGTTAGTAAAAAAAAACAAAAAATAAATAAAGGTTAGTAACAGTCATACATACATTGAACATAAAAATAATTATTAAAAATCACAGAAAATACAGAAATAGGTATTCTACATGCACCTTTTGTCAACATCTGTCGCTGCCCCATGTAGGCTATTCCAGTGCTTGAACAATGGTGCATCTAACATACCAGCCAACGTTCTCAGGACACTAATTGTCACTACCACTCAGTCTCCGCATAAGCGACGCCGATCTGTTGCGTACGTGGTTGCGTATAATTGCGTAGAAGTCGTCCGTGTGCGCCTGCGCAAATATTCCGGAGGCGCTACACTACAGTGTCGTGGCAATCCCCTTAATATCCTGAAAAAGTTTTTCTACTGTATCCGTAGCGCATTGTACGCTCGCTGAGTATAGTTGGCCCACAGACTGCAGGTATAAAATGATTGGCAGAATGCCTTAAAAAGCGTCTTCTTTACGTCTGCGTTATACCTAGCAAACCTGCGAGCCAGCATATTTCCGGGAACGGCCATCGCTCTGCGCTCCCTCTCTATGTCGAGGTATATTAATTCCATGGATTTATTTACGATTATTTTGTTACTTCATTAACACTACTTTGTTACTACATGTCACACGGAAGTTTAAATACAAATATTATCATCTTGTGTGAAAGATTACGTAATTTTTACGTCATCCGCACTTTTTGTCCGACCCCCGGTACAGTCGCCATCAGATAATATCGTTGCATATAAGGCGTTCATAAATATCTGAACATGTACCGTAAGGCCCATTCAATAAGAGTCGTGTTCAGATATTTATGAACGCCTTATATGCTGAGATATATTTCTGATGGCGACTGTACCTACTGTGATACGCTTGAAGGAGCATGTGCTTTAAGTATGCAACTGACAGAACTATTGTAAATTATTGTTATACGTACGCTTTAAGTGCCACGACGTTGTTTCTACTTACGGCGCGTTTGACGACGCGTTCGGCTCGGTTTGTAGACACCTGCATACTGAGCCGGCGGTCCCGGGTTCGAATCCCGGCCAGGGCAAATATTTGTGTGATGAACTCGAATATTTGTGCTTGGGTCATGGTTGTTCTATGTATTTAAGTATATATTTATCTATATAAGTATGTATATCGTCGTCTAGTACCCACAAGCCTTCTTGAGCTTAATTTTGTACTAGATCGATTTGTGTGAGGATGTCCGATATTTATTGTTATTATTATTAATGTATGTCGCTCCCGCTCACGGGACAATAGTGTCTCGGACCTTTGGGAGGCGTGCGCGGAGCCGAAGCCAACGCGTAGAGGCCCTTTCGACAATTTAATGGCTAGTACACATCGGTGACCTCCGACGGTGTGTCGCATGAGCAGCATGTCGGTCTGCATTATTATTTATTACTTACGAGTATGTAAACTGCAGATACTAATTCCATGTGTATGATACTACTCAAATATGTACATAAAACTAAACAGCAATAAATTATATTAAACCATTGATAAATGGACCAAAGCACAAAGAAACATTTAAATGCGTAACCTGGCGGAAGCGACCGGGACTCGAACCCGGTACCTCTGGATTACCGGACCAGCGTGTTAAACTTTCCACCACCATAACGCCAGATAACCTTTCGTATTCTTCTTTTTGCTGTTTATGTCGATCTTTACATTATTTATTTGAAAGGCAATAAATATATATATAGGTACACAACAAAAGATCACAGGTAAAACAAAATAAAAAAGGGAAAGAACACGCAGTAAACTATGAACCGGTCAGTAAGCACCCTGTCGAACATTCTAAACTTCCCCTTAAAGGGCCGACGGCTGATACATTATGTAAATGCGAACCCAATGACATTCACACCAAGCTTGGGCAACGACGTGTTTCTCATAGATAACATTCTCGAACATTCCGGCGGGTCAGGGGGGCCTGAATATCAGGGTAATGGGGTAACGTCGGAATATGGGGTAATGCGCGGGCAATTTCGGGAGGCCGAAGATAATTCGCTGCGGCCTGGAAGTCGAGGTTAATGGTGAAGATGCTCGTTTGACTTGTACACGTTTCGGTAATTGCCCGTTTGCCTTTGACCCTTTTTCGAGTTCTGAAGAAATTGATTGCGTGTGTTCCGGTTGTTTGGTTTAAACAATTTCCTTTGTTTGTTGCTCCAGGGGAGCTGCAGATGATTCTATAAATGGACATATATATATAGTGCAAAAAAGATCGCTACCGAAAAAACTCGGTAATTCAGTTCTCGTTTACGCGTATATTACTGGTAAAGAAATGTGTAAATTCATAGCTCAAGTTAGCTATCAAATAGCTACTAAGAGATAATGAATTTCAAAGCATGCTTAGAATAAATACGCATAGCAACCTAGTCGGCGCTCGAAAGTGATAAGTCAGTTCTGGTTAGCCACGGGCTAAGTTTCTTCCGTGTGCGCATCTGTCACAACGGTAATGTCACAAGCGGCACTTCTCTAGATGATTGAGTCGTAGACTTGCAAACATAAAACAAAAAGCTTCATCTTTTACAAATCTGTTGAATGACGACTCGTTCTAGGCGTATTTATTCTAAGAAAGCGTGTAGAATATCGCCTTGCTGGCGTGTGAAATTTCAGTCAAAGCTATCTGCATGAAGCACTTCAGAGAGCATAAAATCAAGTGAAAGAAATTCTGTAAGAAACCTTCCTGTCACTTTAAATAAAACATTCTCAGGAAGATATTATGATGTAGGTATGAAAAAGTGTTGACTTGCGTCACTTTATGACAGGTAGAAATAATTGAGCGGTACAGTAAACATGTGTTACATTTTATTACTATAGCTATAATGGTAAAACAATACATAGAAACAATTAAAACTAAGAACTCAATATATATAAATATATATTATATATTTTTAAACCTAACTAATCTTAACTATAAATAAAGATCGGTGCTGACCGGGAGGGTGCCCAAGAGGCTGGCCGCATTACCACGCTGAATAGCCAGGGCTATTCTTTGGCATAGGTATGAACCAGCCCTCTGGTCACCCGTAGCATCGAATTGTCTCTTTGCTGGTGCGTGGAAAATTGTATGGGCAATTATTTTTATTACTTAATTATTTACCTTTTGCTACAGATGTAAAGTATAACTTTATTTAGGGGTCTGGACATCACCGAAAGTAAAGGCTTATTTTATTAAAATCTAATGGACTTGGAGATAATGTAGGTACATGCTTTTTCAATCATCGTTCTTGTTGTATTTTTTTTTATTTAAAGCTGGTGAGTTCTTTTGGGTCCAAGGCTTTACTACGTGTCTTTTCCGTTGCGCTGGTATTCCAGACATCAAGCCTCTGCGGCTTTATCTTTACTATTATAAGATTATAACATTGACATAGGAAGTCTCCATCTGGTAGCATCGCTCAAGACGAATCTTATGAAGTTATGGCTTTTCAATGGATTATAAAATAGAAATGTCTGTAAATCATAGACAATAAGAAAAAGAAATAGGCTGTTTGCAGGTCACTTAATCGTTTTTTGTTTGTATATTTGTACATATGTACCATTGTGGGTTCATCACGCCTAAACTAATATGTTGGGTAGCTGTGCATACCCAAATGGTTGCAGAATACTTTTTACCCGACTATGGATAAGCAAAACGTCATAACAATATTTTTTTGCACGAGGACGAAGTTCGTGAGCACCCTTTACTCTAGTAATTGGATACAGATTGAATTTTATGCTTTGACTAGCTGCGCCGTGCGGTGTTACTCGCTCATCCCACGGGAACACTACATTTTTTCAGAATAAAAAGTAGCCTATGTGTTAATCCAGGGTGTTGAGTACCTTCTTAAAAAAAATATTAAAATTGGTCCAGCCGTTTGAACGTGAAGAAACAACAAAACACACTTATAAACTTTCGCCTTTGTAATATTTGTGTGATAAATTGTGCCCTTGATACTGATTTCAAAGCTTTTTAACAAAGTATACAATAAAATACCCCTACAACTCTTACACCTTAATCAGGAACCAAGTAAACAAAGCACACAATTACAGGGCCCATTTTTCGCGCTTAATAATTTTCCGGGTCCCAACTTTTAATTGGTTCGCGTATCAAATTTATTCAATAACACACGGAACGAGGGATTAAGGTTTAATTCGATCCCGGGACAGCCGGCGGGATTGGAGGGCGGGAAAAATACAAACGAAGCCCACAAAAGCGACGGGATGGAGGGCCTGCTTATCTTCTTTGTCCAATTGTCGACGCCAACTTGGAGGACTGGGAAATGAACATTTCTAATACTTAGTTTCTGAATGGACATAGCAGTTGGTTTGGAGCAGACGCTTGAATCGCAGGATAAGATGCATTTCAACCATCACCTTAATTTCATTCATTTATGTATAAGTGCCTTAAAGCATAGTACTCACAATTTAAAGGATTAGAAAGAAATCAAAACAATTATAAATATGTAGTTTAATATTTGTTCCAATATTTCGAGTCTTCTTTGAACTTGTTTGAGTGTGTTTGGCCTTAATGTGGACGTGTAGAGAATGCCTTATTGCATTAAGTCCGTAATTTTAACTTTTTAAAAGTTTAAATAAATAAATAAAACCTTCAAACTGTTGTCGCCAACTGTGGCGAGATATGCTGATCCACTACCATCTGTAACTAACATCTTTATTGTTTACCATGTCTTATATTTTTTTAATTTAATTTCACTTCATATGACGACGCGGTTGGCTCAGTTTGTAGACACCTGCCTACTGAGCCAGCGGTCCCGGGTTCGAATCCCGGCCAGGGCAAATATTTGTGTGATGTAGTCGAATATTTGTGCTTGGGTCATGGTTGTTCTATGTATTTAAGTATATATTTATCTATATAAGTATGTATATCGTCGTTTAGTTCCCATGGTTTGAGTTGGTGCCGTGTTTACTGTTTACCCACCTACCAAATATCAATGTTTATTTATTTAAAATTGAATTAAAAATATGGAGGAATCGCAACATATAGGAACATAGCCACAAAAATCCGGCTCGTTCGGGCACTTGTATTCCCCATATTCCTGTACGCTGCTGAAACATGAACCCTGCGGGAAGTCGAGAAGAAAAAGATAGACGATGTGGTGCAGGAGGAGAATGCTCGGAGTATCATGGACTGAATTCCGTACCAACGAGTCTATACTTCGACAACTCGGCATCGAGCAGCGTTTATCATCTTTAGTGCAGTCCCGTATTCTTTTGAGCGACTTGTGGTCCAGGGAAAGGTTGAGGGTTCTAGGCCATGGACAGATCAAATAAAAGCTGCAATAAATGTCTCATCGTCACTACACGAATGCAAGAGGAAGGTAGCTATCAGAGAAGAATGGCGGCGTGTTGTGAAGCTTGCCACCAACATCTGAAATGATGACCACGACCACTCTGCCAAGAGTGGATCCAACTAAGAAGAAGAAGAAGATTTATTTAATTTTATTTCAACAACTTATGTAAGTTAGCATGTGATTTCGGCAGAAATTAATTACGGGGTGTTTGTTGCTTTATAATACCGAGCAAACCGAGCGATTAAAATGATTTTTAAATATTTCTGAACATTATTAACAATAATAACTATAAAATAGGTCAACTTAGCGTTAAGGAAATAGTGTATGTATCTCTGAGCGGAGCTCAATATGCAAAGGGTTCAAACCATGGCATAATACTTGCCTGACAAAAAAATTACTCTTTCTGTCTCTGCTGACTAAGTTGCCGACACATTTTATTTGTAAATTGATATACGTAATCGTTTTAGTTAATCTTCCGATGTAATCAAAGATATACAGTATATAATATCAGTTACCTCCTTAAAATATTTTTAACTATCCTACTGAGTGTACAAAAATCGTGCAGTTTATTGACAGTAGATCTGCTGAGCTCTCTGCAGCTGACAGATTTAGGGCTCAAACGGCAACTTTTATTAAGGTTTTGTTTGTGGGTAATGAAAGTAGTTCAGGTGCCGGTAGTTTTATTGGCGTCGAATTGCTGCGCTAATCAGAATTCGGGGCCTCAGCGTAATTGGGTTTATATTATGCTAGTTGTAAACTGTCGTCACGGAATAGATGAGCCTGTGATCAACAATACAATCCAGTGTAAGTTTATCCAAAATGAATTATATATGATATGATATGATGTGATGTGATGGGATGTGATGTGATGTGACATGATTTGATGTGATGTGATGTGATGTGATGTGATGTGATGTGAGGTGATGTGATGTAATGTGATGTGATGTGATGTGATATGATATGATATGATATGATATGATAATGATACGATTCCATACGATGCTATACGATACGATACGGTATGATATGATATGATAATAATTTGGAACCCAACGAGTTATTTGGTACTTAGCAAAAAAAAGCTCTTAAGGCTGTTATTTTTACTATTGCAATATATGGAACATTTATAATATTTCCAGGTATAAGATATTTTATTCAAACTATGTATGTGTTAATTGAGTTTCTTAAACAGTTCTTGTTACTTTTTTTTCGGCACGCGGACTACCGATGATATCACGGTACTAATACTATCAACAGTATTCTGTCTTAAACTAGACATAGATTATCAGGGTTCTGTACCAAAGAGTGCTAAGCCTCCGCTCCGTCTGCCATAGGCCTATATCTTTCCAACCGAAATAGTTAGAGACTTAATACCGAATCAAAGAGCCCAAAGGTTTTACAATATTTCGATATGGTAGATGCGCTTCTTGCTGACACACTTCTTCCGACTGACCTTAATTGATTCGTCATCATCATCCTGGCGTTAAGTCCCGGCCAGCCTAGGGTCTGCCTTCCGTATTTTTGCCTTCCACTTTGCCCGGCCGTTTGCATCCTCAATAGTAAGATCATTGGCACTAATGTCTTCTTTTACGACACCAAGCTAACGCTTCCGGCCTTCCGCGAGATCTTACTCCAGGAACTAATAGGTCAAGACATTTGTTCCCAACATACTCTTTTGGTCTACGAGCGACATGGCCCAGCTAACGAAGGCGACTCTCCTGCATTTTGTCCGCTGTTTCACGAACACCGAGACTGCCGCGAATGTACTCATTACAGATACGAATCATAACTCCACACATCAATCACTGAAAAAAAATAGCTCAACTAGTTTAACTACTTGAGAAATAGGCAAATTCTGCTTAGTAGGAACCAAAATATGTTAATTTTCGACAACTTATTTTGGTTACTAGTAGCCCTCAGTTTGCCAGTCCTCCTATTTATCTAACTAGCAGCTAACATTTGGGCTACTGTTAACAAATTTTTTTTTCAGTGCACCTCAGCGTCTTCATCTCTTGCGTGCTCTTGCGTGTATCGTTTAATTGAATATCTTTACAAATAATTGCCCCATTTGGCCATAATACCGGCACTTATCTATGACAATTAAATTAAAACGCTCCAGCTGCCCGTCCTAAGGGTTCGAGTAAATGTTCCGAGCAAACGCGACGTCGACGACGACATTCGTCAAAGTCGCGCGCGGACTGCCGATGATGTCACGGTACTGATACTATCAACAGTATTCTGTCTTAGAGCAGCGTAGATTATCAGGGTTCCGTACCAAAAGAGTGCTTAGCCTCCGCTCTGTCTGTCATAGGGCTATATCTTTCCATAATAGTTAGACTTGAAACCGCTATAACGACAAAATACTAAATATATAAAAAGTTAAAAATAAAAGGGGGTTTGTGATTAAACCTGTTTTTTTAGGGTTATCTAAGATTTTTCCGACGATTGAATGGTATTAGGTAGAAACTTGTAATAGAGGATTTATTACTATGACCATTATAAAAACAAATACTTACTTTAAAAATAACTGTCAAGGATAAAATAAAACCAACAACTCAAAACGCCGTAAAAAAACAAACAAAATAACTGCTTATGGTCGCATACAGACCGATTGCACGTTAGTTAACAAAATACAAAAAAAAAAAGATAAAATAACTCGAGTCCCAGTTGCACTTCGCCAGTATTTATTTATAAACTAAGCTAGAATGAATCGGCTATTGCTGAACCAGGCTCCATCGTCGACTCTGTATAGTTGCTGGCAAAAATGGCGGATCTGCGCATGTGCATTTGTATGTAAATCTGCTACTGCGCAGTCAAGGTTCTTCTCTAGATGTTTGCCGGCCACTGTAGTAATTTAACTTTAACTTTTCTGTAAATGGCTGTCTTATACTCACTAGTATCGGGGTGGTATTTATTTGAAATTTCGTCTGATGTCATTGTCATTTTATACAATCCTACAATGGAGATTCGTTTTGACAGAGAGAATAAAGACACACATAAAAAACAATAATCAGAAAAGTATAAAATACTGTCAACGATACTTTGACTACAACATTGAACGATGAGGGCTGTTAATAAATATGACAGGCCATTTCTTATCAAAGCTTATTTAATATATATTTCGGGTGCTTTTGTACCTTTAGAAAGCATTTCAATGAAAATGACAACTTACCTATTAATGGATTGAACGGACGTCCAACCAATGAAGTAACAAGTCACTGCACGCCGTTTATTTACGAAAACGTTTAAATAATAGGGCATTTTTTTTTTTACTTAAACGCAACTTTGTCCATGGAGAAAATAATCATAACTCTCCTTTCCTTATGTAGTCAGCTAAGAAGTATCCTATCACCCATTCGTGGCCTCCACACCGCGGCAAAACTGTTCGCTAATTTCCTAAAGTTGGTAGAAACGACACACGCTCGTTTCCCAAACAAGCCGAGACTAAACCCGAAGCTTACTCTAAGATTGTCCGCCAAAAGAGTTCATATCAGAAGTATAAAGTTCATGTCCGATGCACATACATTCCCAAGCACAGGAAACTCAATTGAAAGTTGCGACTCGGTCCGGTCGACCGGACGGCGTAGGGCGACCAGGTACAACCAAAGTGGCAAACTAAGAAGTTCGATCGGCAGGTAGAGTGACTTAGTAAGTAACTATAGTGCTCACTCAGACAAGTTCTGGTTAAAAAAACGTAGTGCTCAGAATAAGGCTCAGAATTACTCAGCGTCATGTTATAAGAACTTAGTGCTTACTACTGTACGTTATTTAATCATTTGAATTAGAAAATGAGAAACTATCGGCTTTGTGTCAAGTTTTATAAAGACAGTTTTGTTGTTGGTAATTCCCTTACAGGAAAATTACATGAATAAGCCATTTTCCTAGAAGGCACTGAAATGTTGCCAAGATTTCCAATGATTATTTATGCTCAATTGTCACTTTAAATTCCAAACATTCCAAAAGTGTGTCACGCAAAATAACGTTTCACCGTATCTTTACCGTCATACAACACAATAGCAACAAAACGTAGATTGATACAGCAGGAATGTGCCGGTCTCCAGGGTGCAATACCATCAATAGATGCGGTAAAATATTGCGTCTTTGTGCTCTGAGCCATCCCGATATTATTGAGGGAGAGACAATTCATTGTCGTGTACTAGTAGACATACCTATACTTGCAGGAAGTCTCACGAAGTATTCCTAGATTGATACCTACTCAAAGATTGTATTTTAAGGTTTCAGATCTCAATAATAATTGATACTTAAGTTTTCGTTTATCTGCACTGTCCGTTTGTCTACCAAAATCATTTTTTAAAGTGCCACACCTAAATATAGCCAATGAAACTCTAACATCAAGGTTCACTGTTATTACGTTGGTATCATCTTAGGTGGTCCCATTAGCTTTTCTTTGTCGAGATTTTAATTCGTCTCATTTTACTTTCGTCACACCTGTTTAATTCGTAAATTTAAAGTATTTTTCTTAAGTTTTAATTTTTTTCTTATCATTATTATATGCCGTGGGACGTACGTAGTGTTGATGGGACATTTTACAAGACTGTTAACTCAACCGGTGTTTCGATCTGACTATTCATATAATGTAGACGAATTCAAAAGGAAGCTTTATATAGAGACAAGTGAAAAAAAAACAATAGTAAAGGCTGATGTAATAATAATTATAGATAACCTTAAGCTAGACTTAAAACGAGTTCTACTCACAGTAGTGCGTAAGAGCGAGAGTACGGCTTAGCAAATCCGTCATAAACTCGAACTCATTTAATTAGTGAAACAGATCATACGTCATTAAATATTCACATCACTAGCACTCGTATAATGGGCTCATGTGGTACTATAATAATTTAATTTCGTTTATTCATTCAAAATAAAAAGAAAAATGATATGTGAATATTTTCATATTAATAATACAATTAATAATAAGACAACTAATATTTTTTATTCATTATTCATAGTGAGTTGTTGTAAAATCTAGATATTTTATTTTTTAATTTATTATGTATAATTTATAATACAATAGTTAATGTTAAGTCTGCTGATATACTAAATAATTGCAATTATTAATAAAATCTAAGTAAATACAGAATTAAGTGTTCCTAATAACTTCCTTAACAAAATTGTATATTAGAGTACTTATAAAACTATTTAATTAACATTATCAAGAAAATCACTAGTGGAATAATAATACATCTCCAACAACAGTGACTTCCATTTTATTTTAAACATGTTTATATTATATACAATATTAATAATAATAACCGTGTTTTTTTCTTTTTTCTCAATTCTATTTGCTATTTTTGTTTAAAATACCTTATGAGTAATAATAATACTCGAAATAAATGTTTTTTTTTATTATATATTAATTATTATTATTTATATAGCACTGCAATCAGAACCAAAGTCACGTTTTGTTCTTAATTAAATTTTCTATGGTCCTTTACTTACTTCGATATACAATGAGACGACCAATTTCTCACTACACTCGTAACCACAAAACGTGAGGCAATGCCTCATTTTCGAGTCGCTCATTTCCATTTCTCCGCAACAGGTCGAGCCATTTCGTTCAATATTTCGTTTTACAAACTTATATTGACATTGTACAGAGACAACGATTGCGACGTGGAATTTAAAAATAAATTTATAAACAAATGTCTTTTGTTTCTTTGTTCTTTACAATGACCGAAGATTTAAAGTAAAGATACATAACAATTTGATTAACACGCAGAATTTCAGACCTTTGATAAGTATCTATTATGTATATAGAATTGTGTATTGTCTGTCTTGTCTCTAAGATTAAATTATGTAAGATTAATAGATTAAACTAGCACAAGTGAATAATTCTACAACGTGAATTAAAAAAATATTATTATGGTCGTTTGCAACTTGTTTAAAATTATATAATTTGATCTTAGTGTTTCGGATAGACTAAACCTGCCCTACATTTTTCACCTCCTTTTGGGGTGATATTCTACCAATCCTTTCGCACAAGTAAAATGAGAAAAATATCTTTAAATATTAGGAACAAATATTTCGTTTTAACAATTTTATAATTGAAATAGATTAAGTCTTTATCCATTTCATCTATTCTCCAAAAGGTTAGTGTAACTCGAGCCCAATTGAACAACCAATAAACCAGTTAAATGTTGAACAAATACTTGGCCCAATTAAAGCCCGGTTTCACGAAACTTCCTCACCTGTAAGCCGACCCGCTCCTTTTGTTATACAGTACTCCTAGTTATGCTTGCCCTGGTTTCACTAAAAATATACATATTTTACGGGGATATTAAAACGAACTATCCTAAGAGAAATAACCGTTAATTTGTCACTTTTATACTACCTTAATTATTTAATATTGACGTAGCTTTTAATTTTCATGAAAACGAGATAAAAAGAAAAAAGTGAGTATTTTGGTCCTGTAACAATTTAGTTAAGCTAGGAAAATATATTCGAAACAATCAAGACCTCAATAAATGACACTCCACTTAAAGAAAATCCCTAATTCAGCATCATTAAGGATTTCAGACCCGTGCGTTCGCTTCCGTGGTAAAGTGCATAATAAATCACAGAGAATCGTTGCAGCGCGTCCACTATACCGGCTAAGTCGGGCGCCGGCAGCATTACAGATAGGGGTGCACTTACTGCGTGATGGGTGGTCTGTTGCATTAACTATTCAATCACTTAATGACCAGTGTTAGGAGCAGAGTGCCTGATGAAATGTTTAGGATTTCAGCTAGCCAATTACATCACTTCATACTCCAATCGGTTTTCAAAGGATTTTCAAAAGGGCCCAACCGTTAAACGTTCACTTTTAGTATTCTTACACCTGTCTTTTCATCGTGTTAGCTGGTTTTTCAAATGCATTATCATTATCAGTAATGTTCTTACACTGGCACAGACAGTCTCCACGCTTTTCTGCGCAATGATAGAAAGATTTCCGTACTTTAGATTTTGTTGATCGTTTATTTCCAGGGTTTGCGTTTTGTAGTGCATCGAAGTTGACTTTTCCAGAACCGCAGGGCTTGGAAATATATTTTTCTTTGTTCAATGGTATTTTTTGCCTTGCAAGGTCATAGTGGGGCTTAGTGGGCAATGCTTTGAGTGGTGGTCCGTTTTGGTATGAAAAAACGGCATTAAGACCAGGGTTAGAAAACTTTTCATTTGTAGACACAGTTTGATACGGAGGTGGAATCATCCCCGAGTTAGACACAGTTTGGTACGGAGGTGGAATCATCCCCGAGTTTCTTCTGTGTGTTTTTTGATTGAGCGTGGACGACGGGTTGACATCTGACAATGCGTTCGGCGAATACTCATTGTCCCATTCGCTGCTGCGTATAAATCCGATGCTAGGGTAATTGCTCAATCGCTGGACCGTGTTTACCTGAACATTTTGCTCCGGATAGTTTTTAAATAATGGTGCGACTTGCTCGTTCAACAGATTACCGTGAGGATAACGTACGTTACCTGAAATATAACCAGCAGTGTATCGAGGACCAGCCGGCATTGGGTTAGCGTTATTTGTATCTATCTTTCTTTGTTCTTCCCAAGCGGCGTCCCTGTGGGACCTCGAGACTAATGCAGCCAAACCATGTATTCGATGATTTTTGTCCGTCCAAATTTGTGTTTTGACTGTTTTCCTACCCTCCACACATATCGTCAAAAATACTAGAAGTAACCTAGTAGTAATATTTATGAATATCTTGTTCATTTTACGAGTGGCCCGTTATCTACTGAAGGTAAAGATTAATTGAATTGCTCAGAGTAACTGCACACGCACAGTCTCCATTTGTTGACACTTAAAGTTATGCACAACAATGACTTCTCTCGTATTGATAAAGGGTGGTTCAATTTTTTTTTTTTATTTGAACGAATTTACTCCCTTTCCCATTTTCACCAAGTCAGGATCTGATGATACCATCATCCCAGATAAATCGACGGCAACCATCAAAATATGTTACAGTCACTGGAAATGTTTTGTGTATTTTCAAAAGTTCAATAATTGTCTCATGATACTGACCTAATGATGGATAGAACTGTCCGATCTCCCCTCTATGGTTAATCTTTAATTTCAATTGCTAATAAAATAAAATAAAAAACGCCTTCAAAAATAAACTGAAAAACTAAAAATAATCCGTTCTTTTACGAATTATATATTGAATCACCTTGTGAAGTTATTCATCACTTAGATCATCCATCTGCTCTTAAATACATCACATTCCTGCGTCACGCGGGGATATGCTTAAATTACATGCCTCATACGGAACCAGGTCCATACAAGTAAATGATAAGCGTCGTACGGAACCAGTTCCGAAACTCCGGTTCTATAGACGTCCGAAGGGGAACCATCCTGTATTACAAGCATGATTGAATGTCATTTGTTTTGTGCAGATTGTTGGTAAACTAATGTGAAGTCATTCAATCCATTGTGGGAATCATTGGCAAATAATGTGGCATTGGCATTATAATTGCCTACAATGATATCACAACAAATCAGATCTGAATCAATATTAGTATGACTTTTATAATTGTGTTGCTATTAAGCCGTCTACAATATGAAATAAATCATTCTTTAAATATACATATACGCAATTAAATTCCGTTTCGTTATAAACCAATTCGTGTATCTGGGACTAGTAAAAACTCCGACAAGTTCTTAAAAGTATTTGGATGGTTCATGTGGCGTGGTTATCGTGAAATAATGCAAATACATCATACATCAGTCCGCGACCAAGTAGAGGACTAGAGGTTTAGGATTCATAAAATGGTGGTGAAAGTTTCATGTGTAGGATGGGTTATGCCATCCAAAAATCTTACAAGTACCCCGCTTATTACTTCCCACGTAGAAAAATGGTAACGTTATTTAAGTCCGAGACCTTAATCAAACTGAAGACCGTAACTTCTTCAATACGATGATGTAGTATGATGATGAATAAAAAAAATTGGGCAAGTGCGAGCCCGACTCGCGCATGAAGGGTTCCGTACCTATACATATATATAATCTATAACAAGTTTGCTGTATGGGAGCCCCCCTTAAATATTTATTTTATTTTATTTTAAGTATTTGTTGTTATAGCGGGAATAGAAGTACATCATCTGTGAAAATTTCAACTGTCTAGCTATCACCGTTGTTGAGATACAGCCTGGTGACAGACGGACGGACGGACGGCGAAGTCTCAGTAATAGGGTACCGTTTTTACCCTTTGGGTACGGAACCCTAAAAATACATTTAAACATTGAGAAATATTGCGTTTTACAGAGTATCTTCGCCTGAAGTTCAGTTAGTTGAAAACTAATCTATTAATAAAACTGTGAGAACAATTTGCCCTATCTTTCAATGTAATTATTAATGGTAAGCAACAATGTATTATTTTATATAGACTATTATTAGTGAAAATTATAGTGGCAAACAGTATTAAGATTTTTATGTTAGGTTATTATCATTAAAAACTTATTTACATTATAATTTGAATTGATGAACATGCGTTGGTATTTACACAATTATTATGATTGAATCAATTATTATGGATTTTAAATATAATTTATAATTTACATAAAGAAACACAATATTTATGAATACTATTTACGATTTAATATACATTTAAATTGATTCACAATAAATTATTGATTACCTACATAACTACATACTTATTTTTGCTGCCCTTTAAATTCCAACACAAGTCATCCTCCATATTTTGATCGTTCATTCCGTAACGCCACCAAAATTCTCATAAACAACCAACTTGTGGCAAAAATGCAGAACCAAATCCTAATAAATTGTCTTAAAATCTTAACCTTTAGACGGCATTTATCTTTGTAAAACAGATTTCTTTAACACGTTTAAAGCGCAATTAGCTTCGCAGTTAATTAATAATGGATCTCAAACACTTAGCGGCAATTTTTGCAGTCTCGGCCGCCATTACTGTCTGCTACGGCGAGTCCAATATTCACGGCTAAAAGGTTAATCTTAGTGAAAAATGTTTCAACACCGTTGAAAAGGTTTTATAATACACAATGCATTTTATAATAGATATCGGGTAAATTGAAGTTCTTTGGAGGTTTTTTTAAGGTAATAAAATGTGTCTAATATAGTTTTTATTCAATTAATACAATACAACATAAACGACTATATACAATGTCAATAACAGTGTAACTCTAAGCGTATATATTTTACCTTTTGTTTTATTATATGTCTCGAAGTCCATCATACCGGGTGTGGCCGGGTGTAATAGGAGCATAAATTAAAACATAGATTCTACTCTTCAAACTGAACAACATTTAATCAGCAACTTAAAAAAAAGTCACTTTTCAGAATTTTATCATTTCCAAACAAATTAAATAGTATTTTCAATGTACGTCGTCCAACATTGACATTCCCTGAGCATTGACATAGCTGTCACTCTACTAATATCGGACATTTCGCAATACATTGCTTCTTTGTCTGAACATTATTCTACAAAATATCATTTACTTAATACACGTTATTTTCAGTTAGCAGATTTAAATGTGAAAATACTTTTAATATTTAATATATATACATATATCTAGCTGTGCCCGCGGTTCCGCACGCGTGGAAATCAGTCTGTGTCAGTTTCGCTTTATGATAGTTTCTTGATACTCGGCAGACATGACTTTCCTTGCTCTCCAAATCTATTGGGATCTTGAAAGTTGTGGGAGCCGTTTTGCCACCACGCAGCAACGTAGCAGCGATTATTCAATTATATATGTTGATATCCGTATCCCTCTTCTAAACTTTGAATTAATTTGGTAAAATCCTTCCTCAGTGGCTTACTCATGTAGCGCCATCTGTTAGTGTCGTGTATGTATGCATAGGTAACTTATATCTACATTATATGTGGTTGCGCCCACCGAATAAAACTAATTCGTTGACAGCTACCCGGGCGTATTACTTGTGTGCTTGCCCGCTCCCGTATTTATCAATTACAATTAGTTTATCGGGGTACTTGATAGCCGTAGTACATGTTTGAAAAAGTTTGCAAATCATTCCTTAGTAGCGCCACAAGATTCAGGCGCCAACTTAACTCAATCGAGTGTAGTGGCTACTCCTCCTTTTATTGGTAAAATTTTTATAGCCTATAATATGGCCGCGGATTTTCTCGACAGATTAATGAAGTGTTCATCAAAATACGTTCAGCCGTTTTCACGTGATGCACGGTCTAATAAACAGACAAACAGATAAACAGACAAAAAATCTAAAAACTATTGGAACGTGTTCTGAAATTATTCTCAGTATCCAATAGCCAACTTTTTTTGGAATATCTGCCATGTACAGACTTTCGACCCTCTTTCAGCTTTATTATTATGTAGGTATAGATAGACTATTAAAACTATCGTGAGACATCTTTAAACATTATAAAAAGACGGTTTAAAGTCACGTGAAATTGTCAGGAACGGCCTGATATATTACTATCTGCGGATAGCTGAGGAAAAAAAGACGAAGCACATTAGGTATAGTTAATTAAATTGAATACTCTCGAAGTCTTTTAACTCGTCAAAATGATAGCAATATTGAAACGATTGTAGCTTATGATAATGAATATGTATATATTATGTATGTATGTAAATTGCACGTAAAAATAATATAGACAAAAACACAAAAACAATATACGTGTAACAAGGGCGAACTTATCCCTTTTTTATTATATAAGGGATTTCTTCCAGTTTAACTTTGAGCAAATGAGAGAGAACTAAATATGATACTGAATATTTAAAACTCTGAGAACAACTAAGCTGTATATAATTGAGTAGTTCTATGAGAAATAGGTCTCAATCAATAGCCACTTGCAGAAACATAGGCTCCCACGAGCCACTCGTGGCTTAAGTTGAGGACTCACCAGATGCTAGACTAAATCAAATAACTTCAGTATTATACTGAACAATAAATTGCCAGTGAATCCTACTGACATTACAGTAACCCTAACTAAAAAAAGCGGTGGTAGCCTAGTGGTTAGGGCATTCGACTTTCAATCCGGAGGTCGCGGGTTCGAACCCAGTCCGTACCAATGAGTTTTTCGGAACTTATGTACGGAATGTCATTTGATATTTATCACTCGCTTTTCGGTGAAGGAAAACATCGTGAAGAAACCACCTAAGCCCAATAAGGCCTTCCCCTCTGGGTTGGAAGGTCAGATGGCAGTCGCTTTCGTAAAACTAGTGCCTACGCCACATCTTGGGATTTAGGTAGCCGACCCCGATTGAGAATTCATTCTCAAAAATGGGACAAAGGCTAGGAGGATGATTACAGTAACCCTAACTGCAATAAAAGGTAGGCTTACTGAAATCTAATTAGGCTCATTGAATCCGATTGTCATTTCAGTCACCCTAACTGAACAGTTAGGCTTACTGAAATCCAGTTTGGCTCAGTGAATCCCACTGACGTTTCAGTAATCCTAACTGCAATAATAGTGAGGCTTACTGAAATCTCAGCAGGATTCACTGGCAATTTAATTTTTTCAGTTTACCTGCCTTTTGTGTAACCTATGATCTCGTTTTAGTTTCGTTTAAGCATATCACGAGTCGTGATTCACGACTTATACGTGTAGCTTAAATTTTGTTTTAATCGTATTTGGATCGAGAACGTCATAATGAGGATCACGCATTATGTTTTGCATCTACTCTATCATTAGTTTATTATTTTTATCAATGTTGCTACCCAAAGGT
Source organism: Apotomis turbidana (assembly GCA_905147355.2). Taxonomy (NCBI): domain Eukaryota; kingdom Metazoa; phylum Arthropoda; class Insecta; order Lepidoptera; family Tortricidae; genus Apotomis; species Apotomis turbidana. The sequence continues at coordinate 771,939 of LR990283.1, forward strand.
TGTCTGGAAGAGATCGCTCTTTAGCGATAAGAATGTCAGTTTTGTCTACCGTTAAATATGTTTCTATTGTTAACCGACTTCAAAAAAGGAGGGGGTTCTCAGTTCGGTTGTTTGTTTTTTTTTTTTTTTTTTTTAATGTTTGTTACCTCATAACTCCGTCATTTATGAGTCGATTTGGAAAATTCTTTTTAGGTTCATGAATAGACATCTCAAGGTTGGTCCCATAAAATTTTGGTGAAGATCGGATGACGAGATTCATGAGGAATCGAAGGAATTCCTGAAATTTTATAGGCACTCATAATATTTTTAATGTTTTTTCTAAAACTATTTAAGTATTTGCATATGGTAGTCATCATCTTCTTATGCTGAACTGATGATGGAAGGTACAACTCCTTAACAGTTAGGAGTTAGGAGATATTTCAAACGAGATGCATGCCTTCAAGACCTCCCTGATCACCCCGCCATAAGTATTTTATATGAATCACTAAAAAGCGAAAAAAAAAAATTTTTAACAAAAAAAAGAACCGACTTCAGTAAAACTAAAAAGCCGAAAATAACCCGTTCAAGTACAGATTACATTTGACTCACCCTTTGAAGTCGGTGCCAAACCTCACGTAAACTTTAATATATAAATATAATAACTGAGTGGTTTGGGATCGATTTCAAAGGGTGAGTCAAATGTAATCTGTACTTGAACGGGTTATTTTCGGCTTTTTAGTTTTACTGAAGTCGGTTCTTTTTTTTGTTAAAAATTTTTAGACTTTTCAAATCAAAAATAGGCACAAAGATGCGGATACGTCCGAGTTTTTTTTTATGCCATAGGGAGCAAACAAGGAGACGGATCGCCTGATTAAAAGCGATTACCGTCGCCCATGGACACTTGCAACAACAGAGGAGTTACACTTGTAACTCCTACCGAGCACGCACTTGCGTTGCCGGCCTTTCAGGTGGGAGTACGCTCTTTTCTTGAAGGTTTGAAGGTCGTATCGATCCGGAAATACCGCAAGCGACAATTCATTCCACAATGCAGTTTAGCGAGGCAGGAAATTTCTAGAAAAACGCACAGTTGTGGACTACCAATTATCTAAGTGATGAGGATTAACAAATTGTCGCGTAAAGCGGTAGCGGAAATATGCATCAAGGATCCGAACCGAACAAGTCCTCGGAGCACTCCCCGTTACATATTAAGTGATAAAAGATGCAGAGGGAGGCTACATCTCTACGCAACGCCAAGGAGTCAAGCCGATTTGAAATTCGCTGGCAGCCGACGATACGAGTCACTCTCCGTATAATGCGGTCTAGAGGCAGAAGCTGTTACTTGGGATGTGAGTGGATAAAACGCTCAGCCGACAACACAAAAGTAGATACAATTAAAAACAATATTAACCTTGTTGACCACGGGTCTAATACATTTTTTTCTGCTTGGAACTTTGAATCTTTATGATACTGCCAATATTATCCCCATGTAAATGAAATTTTCACAGTTGTATACTCAGCTTAACTGTCGGGGCAGGCACGTCCGTCAGCATTCCTAAGTTATTCCCATTCGTTCATTTTGTTCGTTCATTCGTTCCGGTCGGAATGGATCGGTCAAGTGCGGTCGAGGAGTCATTATCACATTCAGCTGAGCTGTTGTTCATATTGAAAGAGAATAGCTTCTTTATACATAAACTAATATAAAACATGATCACTCGTATATATACGTCAAATGGTTTTGCACAGTTGAAGAGTGATATATGCTGCTTTTTGATCTACAGTCCGACACGAAAGAGTAGAAATAAAAAAAAAGTGAAGTGTAGGTGTCGTCCCGTTTTCTTAGATTGATTAGAAAGGGACGACGCTACAGTATTGCCACTTTTTTGTTTCTACACCTTCTTGTCGGACTACAAAAAACAGCAATAAAATACCAAATCTGATCTCATTACTCCTGTGGCGCGGAGATATTAGTGGGTTATACACACAAAATCCGACTACTGGTAGTGAGGGCTAAACAGCCCTGATAGAGTTCAAGTTATGTCTAAAAAAAAACAAGCCTGATAGTTTATATTGTAGATAGCAAGAGTTTCACAAGTAGGCGAGTCTGCGTGAAAAACTTGGCCAAATATTCATCTGTACAATTCTAATCCCACAGTTATAATTACAGTAATAGCTGTGGTAATAGTACGTATTTAGAAGTCGGTCTATTCAGTTGATGTAATGCTCTTATTGGCTCGAGCTATGGTTTTGTATAAAAATAATCCTATTATTTTTTAGACTTAACAAAGTTTCAGGGCCTTATAGGCAAGGAAATTATAGGCACTACACAGGGAAAAGTTATCAGTAGCCGAAATTTTAGCTGCTAGTTTCATAAATCAGAGGACTGACAAACTGAGTGCTACTAGTAACATTAAAAGTAGTAAAATTAGCATAATTTTGATTCCTGCTAAAAAGCAAAATAGTTTTTCAGTGTAGAACATTTTACTAATAGTTGTTAACACAATCACCATAAATCCGGTAAATCTACATAATACGAGTATGTGCATAATATTATGTTGTATGGGATGGAATGGATATATTATATGCATGTACTCGAATGTTCTCATTTCTAAACTTGCATTATTTTTTGATTACCTATCTGATACACATTTTTTCGTTTCCCATCAGTAACGTTTCGCCAAGTATTAATTTCTCCGAAAGCCATTTTTTTCCAACTGTTAATTTTTCAGAAGAATTATAAAACTTAAAACGATGTTTATTAAATTCTGAAAATTTTACGAGTTTAAGGAAAAAACTACTTTCGGACACATTAAAATTTGGCAAAACGTTACATGATGGGGAAAAATGTTACGGTGTTGAGATAGGATACCTTTTATATAAATAGGCAATAAATAAAATGGCTTCTCCACGCTCCCATGATCGGTCCTACTCAGCACAGCTAACCCTGTTCTAATCAACAAAATTAACTTTTTACCCGCCCCGTCAAATCACAAAAAAGTATTAACAGTAAAAACCGAAAACTTTTTACGAGCGCTTAGATTGTTTTATTGGCGCACACGAAGGCAAATGTAATCAAGCCAAATGAAATTGGCCGAGTCGCTGATTAAAATGGGAATAAGATCGGGTAGAGAGACTGTAGCTGCTCGTATTGCAAGTATTGTGAAATAAATTTCAGAAGAACGTCCTAAAATTTGTTAATCCGGCTCTGAACATGGTAGCATTCTTTACAGATAAAGAATGCTACCATGCTGCGCTACCCGCATACTCGTAATGGGGTGCTACAGATACGATTTATCCATATATTTATGACGTAATATAATATATTATACAAATATCATAGGGCCGCTAGGAGATCATTATTGCCGGCGGAGATACAAGTGCGTTGACGGTCTTTCAGAAGGGAGTACACTCTTGCTTTAGTGTACCTATTTATTTCCATAACTCTGTGGTCTGAAGATCGTGATTATTGAAAATCTTATTATAAGTAAGGACGACTTGTTTCATTCTGCTTCTGTTGGTTGCCATTCGCACCACGTCCCAAAGCTCGGTGCTGTTTTTCCTTTAACAGGTCTGTTCACCTGGTCGGAGATCTACCATGTGATCTTCTTCATAGTACCAGTTTCTTCAGGTTGTTATCTCCGCGTCTCGCAAAGTGATCGGAGTATGACTAATACGCATGGCGGTAGCAAACAGTGGATAGACGGCTTATTTCCATGACACGATCTCAGAACGTGGACGACGTCACAAATGTCGCAATGTTCCACGTTGTTACGACGTGTTTTTTGCATAGTGTACGTTTCTACTTTATAGCGATGCAACGTTACGTGCTCTTAAACGTACCTAACATAAAAGAAGCGAGAAAACCCTAAGTATGAATACGATTCTACACAAACGTTTCTATAGTCCAAGCAACGCTGAAATTAAACCCACTAGTTGTGGCAGTTGGTTTACCAGCCAACGACAACTGCACAGCTTCGCATTAAGTTTTCCACGAAAAATCATTACGTTTCTCTCCTGAGCACAACCATTTTCCATAAACACAACGTGAGCTGGCGTCTACGAAAACATAAAAATGACCACCGGAAAGCCTTGTTAGTAAAACGTCTTATGTGCCGTTGTAAATTATAAGCTGTTACGTCTGTTTTTGAACATATTAACCCTCCGTTCGACTTGGTTTGTGGTTTTATCATCATTGCTTTTTACTGAACGTTTCAAACTGTTGGTTTCCCGTAATGCAATAAAAATAAGTTCTACGCAAAATGTGTATGCTGCATTATATTATAGTCTTAGGACCAAAACACAATTTAAGACCAAAACACAAGTCGTGACATTGCGAAGAAGTGTAACGTCACATTATCGCGAGTGAAAATCTACGGGGTCTGCCGCAAGAACTCGATAATTCTTACAGTACACAACATTATATTTTTGTTGTACCGATGCAACTACTGTGCGTGTGGTACAAAGATAAAGTCGTTTTTTAGGAACCATTTCAAATATACAATACGGAGATTAATCAATCGTATTTTCTTAAGCGAGATGTTTCTTATTTGGTATTCAACTTACAGTTAAGTCCATAACAAGACGATAACAATAAAAGAACTATACAATACCATTGGAAGATCACTCAAAACAAAAGTCGAATACATGCCCTGATCAGTTTTGTGTCGAAATACTTGCATATCCGTTAAGGTGGCAAATTGTTCATTCTGTTTGATCTTTGTATCCTATCTATGTATAAATCCACTAAAATTAAAATACATGAAGACCATAGAGGCTTAGACCGTATTCTTCAAAGTTCAAAAGACGCTTATTTCCACTTACTTAAATTGATCAATTCCAGGGTTACGAAGCAAAGTTTGTTCAACGGAAAAACTAATATTTTCTTCACAACAAACACCCAGTTAAAACGTAATACAATTTTATCCCAAATAATAATCGTGCAGTTCGAAAAATCCGAACCAAATCATAACTATACAGCGAAAGTGCCTCTCGAAATGTGCTGAAGTTTTCTAGAAAGGGATCAGGTTAGGACGTGTTTACCCCGCGCCATTACAGTTGGCACAGCAATGTGTGCCTTTATTATTAGCGCACTTACTGTAAACCTTGGGCTTAGGACCGTAACGAATAATTGTTACAGTTCACAAGGCTAAAGTAAGCTTGAAATATTATTGTGGGTTAAAAAAGTCCTCTCAAAAGCATACACGAGAAAGGGGGTCAAGTTATGCCATCATGCATTATGGAAGTAACTAGGTAGCCTTATTAGTTAGGCGGTATTTACACTGTCCACGCGCTACGTCACAAAGTAAGTCGTCACTGTGAAACTTAATCGATTTACCTGTAATATATATTTCGTATGAATCACAAATTAATTCTATCTAAAATGTCTGGAACACGTCTCAGGTGCGTCCGTTTAATTGTAGTTTTTTTGTTTTTATCTCGGCAGGCTATATTGACATTATACGTTTTACTGTTTTTGCTAATTTGGAATATGATTTTAATGAAGAGTAAATATTTGAAAATAAAATTAAGAAAGGATTTACGTTGTTTTATTAACCTATGTTGATCAAGTTTGTAAAGTTTAAATTTTTTAAATTACGAGTAAGAGTATTCTCTAAAAAATCTAAAATTATTTTTAGGCAGCAGTCAGTTTCTGCTTGAACAACTGCTCAACTCGAGCATTTAATTTGAATTTATAACTTTGGAAGTTACTAAACAATTTCAATAGGTAGTTAGTTAAAAAATCTCATAATGTTTTATGCTTAATCTAATGTACATTATTAGGAATTTTACTTTAGTCATGGGGTGCTGCGAAATTTCATTTATTTACCATACAGCGCCTGCAATTTTGTCCACGCAAAAAAAATTACATAACCTTCTGTATTAGTGTGCGCGCAGTCGGGTAAAAATTATTCTAGCCATCCGCCAAAATACCTACCCAACAAGAATAATTGGAATTGCCGAATTCGTACTCCAGGGCCATCAAGAATAATAATAATAATAATAATAATAAATTTATTCAAAAAACATATTACAGCTGTGATGACTACGGACTAAACAGACTTATAACTAGACGATAATACTACGCGCCTGAACTAGGATAATCCTGTGTTTCAGGCTGAGAAAAGGACAAACAATGACAACTTATTCATATGCAAAAATTTAAACACTATTGAATGGTTATGTTAATAAATTAAGTAAATATATACTATGGGTTCCTACGGGAACAACATTTATGCGTCCCTAAAGTAAAAAGTATATAAACTATAATTAAAAATAATAAATCACTCACTTTAATACAATTAGTAACTTCTCTGTATCGTCATAAGACAGGTTTTGCAGGGCGACCTTAAGTGTTTTCTTACAGATCACGTAAGTAAGCGGGAAAAAATCTAACTTCGCATTAAGTCGGTTATATAGCAGTGGGCCTAGGAATTGAAAAAATCTTGAAGAGAATGCATGTCTGCAATGGATAGTTGGGCAAACAAAGTCTTTACGTCGCTTATTAGTATAGTCAGGGTTGTAAGGGAGTCTGGAATGTTGTTTTAGGACTGTGTTCAAGATATATAGTTGACGAACTGTCAGAATTTCACATGATTTGTATAAGAGGTTAGTAGGAAAACGAAAAGGACGGAAAGTGGAGACCTTGAGAATTGCTCTTTGTGCTCTTTCTAAATTCAGCAGAGTTGTTTTGGCAGTGCCACCCCAGGTAGTAATGCAGTAACTTAGCAGAGATTGACATAGCGCAAAGTACACTTTTTTGATTAATTGTGAGTCCGCGATAGAACGTAGTTTTTTGAAAATAAATATTAATTTACGGACTCTGCTGCATAAAGCTTCAATATGATATCTAAAGGAAAGAGACTCGTCGATTAGAATTCCTAGGTACTTTAATTTATTAGTTATAGCTATAGATGGACATAGACATTGATCGTCAGAGGGATCCTTACAGTTGTGCGCATACAGGGAATGGTCAGACACAGACGCGGTTAATTTCCGCATGGAAAATCTTATGTAATGTGTTTTTTCTGAATTCAATGTTAGTAAATGATGCTGAAGCCATTTGTTGACCTCGTTAAAACCACGTTGCGCGTGATCATAAACTTCTTCTGAAGATTTTCCAGAAAAAAGAAGGGCAGTGTCGTCAGCGTATGAAATAATTTTACCATTTTTTATTGTCAAATTACAGAGGTCATTTATATAAATCAGAAATAGGGTAGGACCGATTATACTCCCCTGGGGGATCCCAAAAGGGGTATTTTCACGATCAGAACTCACAAAATTGTCTATTTTTGTGCACTGTGAGCGTCCTTGCAGATAATGTGCAAATAGTTTAAGCTGTGTGCCTCTAATGCCTAATGCTTCGAGCTTGTGCAGAAGGATGGAAGTGGAAACCGTGTCAAAAGCTTTAGCAAGGTCCAGGAAGATTCCTATGGTCTGGTTACCCTTATCAAGTTCCTGAACTAAGTGATCAGTCAATTCATGAACAGCGTCGGCAGTTGACAGCTTTGGTCGAAAACCGAACTGACCTTCTGATAATAAGGATTGACTCTCTAAGTATTTTACTAGTCTGTTATTTATAATTTTTTCTAATATTTTGGATGTTGATGGTAATATCGAAATGGGCCTGTAATTGGATACTCGATCTTTATTTCCGGATTTGAAAACGGGAACTACGACGGCTTTTTTGAGGCATTTAGGGAAGATTCCATCAGAAAGACATTTTTGAAAAATAAATGTGAGAGGGGGAACAAATATGTGTCTAAATTGTTTAAGTATTTTGTTTGATATGCCATCCCAGCCAATTGCAGAATCGTTTTTTAGGCCCATAATAATCCGTTCAACCTCTTCCTCATCAGTATTTAGCAACACAAAAGATTTAGTTGTATTTTTGTTGGATAAGTAGTTACTGGGCGAAGGTAGTAGCGGCAAGTTGCTCTGGATATTTTCCGCTAGATTTTTTCCTATGTTTACGAAAAATTTATTGGCATGGTTAGCTGATGATAAAGGTGATGTATGTAGTCGTGACAAACTTGAACAAGATTCCCGCTGTTTGGTAGTGTACGTAACTTTTTTGATGCACTTCCAGATTTGTTTACTATTTGAACCGGCCCTCTCTAGTTCTTTTTTTTCGTAGTCAGCCTTAACTTTTTTTAGTAAATTGTTGCAGAAATTGCGATATCTTTTGTATGATGTTTGCAATATTAAATTGTCCGGGTTTGATTTAGCCTTTAAATGCAGTTTATCCCTGTGTCTCATACAGCGAATAAGACCCGGAGTAATCCACGGTTTAATATTATAATGTTTATTACTTACACGCACGTTTTCAGTGTTATGCAAAATTGCTTGGTGGACTGTTTGAATGAAGTATGTCATACTTGCGTCTGCGTCGGCAGAATTATAAACGAGGCCAAAATCGATGTTGCTTAAATCACGTTCAAGTTTGTTTATATTTAATTTAGAGATTATTTGCGTACGAGTGGTGTCAGGAGGTTTTCGAAATAAGGTCAGTAGGGCTGCTTTGTGATCTGTTAATGAGGAGTTAGTAACTATAGCTATAGCGGGGAGATTTGATTTCAGCATGACATGGTCTAAACAGGAGCCGCTCTGGTGAGTAGGAAGCGTGTGCGCGGGGAGCAAGCCATGGAAAGCGCATTGGTTTAAGTATCGCTGAGCTGCTGGATCCGAAGCAACAGAATAATTGAAACAGGTCGTTTAGAGTCTTTCGACAAACAGACACACCGACAGTAAAGATTTATTGATAACGCAACAGATATCATTCGATAATAAAATTCCCAACAATTTATTAATTGTAAAACGCTAATTACAGCTGCCTGTTTACTGGAGCGGAGCTGTGTAAATTGGACCAATCATATTCCTAAGATTTTTTTGATCCATGAATTTGATTGATGAACTCATCTTTTGGGCTTCAGATTGGTACATTTCCACCGCTTCGCTTCAATGAACATGCCTAACAGTTACAGAAATAAATGCCCAGCGCTATTCGGTTGCTTCGACCTAACTCCGAACTAGCCAGCCAGGGCAATTCTCCCAAAAAATCACCAGTTTTTGTCACAGTCCCCTGCTCGGTGCGATTAATTAAATGAAAAAATAGACGAAATAAGACGTTAAGGGCAAGATTAATAGCGGCTAACGGGATTATTAATCGCGGGACATTTGGTGTATCGCCGGACGCCGCTTTCCTCCTAAGGCTTTGTTTGTTCTTGTTTTTATTTGATGAAAACTGTGTGTGTAATTGTGTTAACGATATGGTTAGTATGTGTTTGTATTCTCTGTTGTTTTCAAGTCATTTGTTTTATTAATTATCCTAGTTTTTTTAGTATATTGTGATCTTAGTACTAAATTAGGAGTTCCATTAGGTAAATCAGCGTTATGACTTGCCGTGATATTGTACGGAGTGTATTATGCTTAACAACGTACTATTTTGTTTTTATTTTTATTATTTTATAACCGCTATTTTCCGGGTCATCACTGCAAGAAAAAACTAGTTTTTATCACTTATAATAGTACATTACTGCAGACGCCGGGAAATAAGGGCTTGCCGGCTGAGTAGGTATAGACGGATAGTGATACGAAGCCAGCAAGCCCTTTTCACGGCTAAGGCATGTATAGGGCTTTTCTCAAACATATTCAATGAAATAAAAAATTGACCACTCAAAAAAACATAATTCAGCTCGTTCATGAACACAGACGCCATGTTTAAAAAAAAAAACTTCCCGGCCTATGCCTTCAATTTTGTACGAAATTCTTTTACAGTTCTCTCGAATTCTTCCGCGAGAAACGTGACACTTCGAAGCCTGTTTTAACGCACGTTATGACGATATTTCATGGCGTGTTTGAGAAAATCAGTTTACTAAGTAAATCACCATCATATCAACGCAATTTTTCCGAATCACCTGTAAACTTTCCGTACACAAAGACAGTAATATAATATTATAACCTAGTAGAGAAAGCTTCATTAAGCGTAGCCCCCTCATATTGATAACATTACAGGGACCTCTATCTCTTTGAATATAAATGAATATCAGACAACCTCACACAAATTGATCTAGTCCCAAATTGAGCTCAAGAAGGCTTGTGTTATGGGTACTAGACGACGATATACGTACTTATATAGTTAAATACATAGAAATCCCATGACCCAAGCACAAATATTTGAGTTCATCACACAAATATTTTCCGTGGCCGGGATTCGAACCCGGGACCGCCGGCTCAGTAGGCCGGGGCACTACAACCTGCGCCAACCGCGTCGTCATAACGCGAAAAACGTCCCTTTGATTTGTTACTTCTGGATATTTTGTCCTAGATGCCTTTACCAAATTCTTGAACTAAATGCGATTTATGCAGCACGAATGCTATAGTTTTTGCATTAATAAATAAAGTGCATGCACTCTGGCTGTCGAATTGGAGTGAATCCAAATTCGGGATTTATCATAATCTCATCGGATTATGTTGGCTTTGTGTAGCATTACATTAAATATGGTTATCTTTGTCTGTACCTTTTCGATCTGAGACACAATTAACAGTATTCTTAAAATATACCAGCATTTAGTGTTATCGTAAATATATGTATATTGTAAATTAAGTTAAAATTCACATTTTGACGGCATTTAATCTCTCATTATTCTGAATTAAAGGCTTAGTATAAAATGTTAAGCCAAGACTTATCTTTCAAACACCTGAAGCTTTTAGTCTAGTTAAGCAATTTATTTTATATTACACTGAGCCATTTAATTTTTTAAATCCCAATATTCATAAACCTAGAACCATCTGTAAACTGAAACTTACAAGCGGTTTTAATATTAAACCTCTGCTAGAGAGCTTCAATTCAATATGCACTCAAAATTACGTCATTAAATAAATAAATAAATATATGGGGACAATCATACACAAATCGACCTAGTCCCAAACAAAGCAAAGCTTGTACTATGGGTACTAGACGACGATATACATAATATATAAATACATACAAAGATAACATCCATGACCCAAGAACAAATATTTGCACAAATATTTGCCCCGGCCGGGATTCGAACCCGGGACTTCCGACTCAGTAGGCTGCAGGAGTCTACAAATCAAGCCAAACGCGTCGTCAACTACTCATATTAAAACTCATATAAATACTCATATTAATTTGTATTGACATTTGTTTTGTGCAATAAAGTTTAAATAAATAAATAAAGGTCACCAATAGCGTTACGTGGCATAAGGTTAGGTTTATTTTATTTTGTAAATGATTTAGAAAAATTAATGACCTTAAATTTTAAATACTATGTTGGCAAAATTAAGCAGTATGAAAATAATGCAATTTAGGAAACTTCATTAGCCTTTTTGTCAGTAAACTGAAATATTTCGGAAAATAGATTAAAAAGAAAACACTGTTTTTAATGGAGAAGATAATTTATTAATAAGTGTATGTGCAGATATCTTATTAACGTACACGAAACGTTAACATACACACTTTCGCATTTATGAGATGGGCAAGGAAGCCAGTCAGTGAACGTTATGGTAATGGTGAGCCGAGGGTAAAAAATGAGCGCCAAGCAAATTGGGTGAAATGTCAAGTCAGTTTTAGCCGTAAAATGCACCGCTAAATTACCCGTGTGAAGAGTAAAGAATGAATTATGTAACTTGATCGAACCATATTTTACCCAACTGTGTCAGAAGGGGAGTAACGTTTTTTAAATGCATGCTTGTATGTCCATTTCTTTGTGTATCTTAACCTTTAGATTCTTATGCACTTTATCATCAAGTTGTTAATTTAAGTGCTTAAGACTATTTTTATGTAATTTTCTGTACATATATCAGCTAGAGTTGATCAAGGAAAGCATTGTGCTAAATCCTGACGCCAGTAGTTACTACAGGGCATTCAATGTGTCATATCAGATTTGTCAGGTTAGTTGTAAATAAAATATTATACGTTGGCCCATTTTTGAGAATCTAAATAGTCAGTAGAGAGTCACAGATCACCTACTTATTATTTAAAAAAATAGAACAGAGCTTTAGTTGAATTTTCTGTGGTAATCACAATCACGCTGAACAACACCGCCCCAGGTCGAAACAGCATAATATTATAAAAATGTCAACGTTACTTAAGTTTTTTTTTCCACTAACCGCTAATAGGGTCGTGTCGAACCGTCACGTCACGGTAAGTAGGTAAATTTTCAAGTTGATCGTTTCGGGCGAGATTGCGTGGGTTCGGCCGAAGATGGATTCAGATTAAGATTAGAAGTTTCGCGGTGATAGTACAGTCGGAATTAAAAGTAGATGACAATTATAGTAAGTCCTTATGGAATTTTACATAAGCCAGATCTAAGGTAAGAACAGTTTTTGGAAGACCATTTTATGTTTTCGAGTCCTAGTTTTTTTTTTTTAAATAGCCATGCATTTAATCACAATGGCACTTGATGTTAAGTAACAATGAACTGTCTACAAACTGCAGCTTATTGCTTACCATGACTTTTCCAAAAATATTTTTCGAAGTTGACAATTTGACAGTTCGCAATATTATGAAGGCTGAAGGGATCTTTGCCTTCGAAATTCAACAAAAAAGACTAGTCGATGATTGACACCTGTCAATGTCAAAATTTCAATTGACAAGACGTGCCTGCCGTCGACAATTTTTTTATTGCGTTTTGGAGGCAAAGTGCTACTTTTTATGCCAATACCGTACAAGTGCTGAAATGACGCATGTAGAGGAGAGTGACAGTGACAGCGATATGCAATAGAGTTAGAGCGAGTGGCAGAAGCGCAGAGCGACTCATGGACTTACTGCTATAGGTAATAGGTGCATAATATATTAAGACTACTTGTGGTCATATTTTTATGATGCCTGTAATGATAGATTTAAGTTATCGAATATAAAACTGCTTCTTACAACGTGGGACCCTTCAAACGAAGCGTGAAGTATCTCTCGGGCCAGAATGGCAGTGTCAACTGACATGGCACCGTTGGTTTCTTGTCATTGCGAATTCGGCTCCCATTTTCGCTTACCATCATGGGATGTAGAGCCAGTATGTTGTGCCAATATAAAAATATTATATTTATAGCAAGTGAGTAACTTGAATTGAAATGCGGTGTAATTGAGATTTAAGATAAATATTGGACAACCTCACACAAATCTATCTAGTCCCACAGTAACCTCTAAAAGGTTTTTGTTATGAGCCCCTTATTGTGTACACATTTTCGGGCAAATGCTTTTATAAAGAATCAAAAAATATAGGTATAATTTGTAGCTCAAAGACCTTTATATTCAATTTACTAAACAACTACTAAATAGAATACTCGGGAGTATATTATATTTTATATAGTTATGTTTATCAATATAATTCAAGAGTTGTCATGAGATTAGATCTGTATCTAATTTATCTGTCTAACGTAGGCGTTAGTAGGTATACATGTAAGAAAATGGATAAAAATAAATTAAAAATTAAATCGTTTCAATATTGCGAAAAAGTTACTATTAGCCGTATTTGCGTCTGTTCGAATCGACAATCTTAGTTCTGATCATCTCTTGTTGGGATAAGTTCGCCTTATAGTTGTCGTTTGGGGAATCAAAGTCCCGGAGTGACGACTACGTATAGGAAAGCGCAGCGTGGGACGTGTCCCGACTAAGTAGACGAATGACCTCGTGAGGTTAGCGGGGAGTCGATGGATGCTGCACAGGATCGCACCTTGTGGCGAGCTATAGGGGAGGCCTATGTTCAGCAGTGGACATCTGTGGCTGACAGCTAGATGATTAGCTAATTAATAGAACCCGTAGATCGAGAAAGGTAAGAACATATTGCTTTAGGTACTTCAAATCTTCCTCCTTTTCTTTTATGATTTCTCCATCCACCTCGAACCCCACTAACTCACGGAATCTAGTTTCTTACAAAAGGAACAGAAATGCAAGTCTAGGATGAAATGAAATAGATTTACTTACTGGAAAAAGGAAATGAGAGAAAATGCTGTCGGGAAAACGGGAAACAAGCAGAAAAATTGTGACGTCATCGTTTTTTTATCGAAATGAATGCGTGGCTTGCGATTTTAAATGCGGGCAGGAATAAAAAATGTTGACTGTGATTATAGTTTAACTTACATGTAATATGTTGGTTTCAGTGGCTGACTTTGATTGAAATGGATTTATAACTCTACGAGCTTGTATCGAGCTTTTTAGCGCGACTGATTATCGAACGCAAGAGAGCGATTGAGAGAAGTTAGCAAGGATTTTATTTATATTGTATTATTGTAATAGATTTATAGATTAGTATTACTCTAGATTAAGAATCGATGTAGCGCAATAGATAATTCTGTAATGTTAATCAAATAATGATTCTAAATAAATAAATAAATGAATAAATAATCCGCGACTTCGCTCGCACAGAAGGATGGAATGTTCCCATAAAAAATCCTTTTTATATAAATAAATAAATAAATTAAGGACAATCTTACAAAAATCGACCTAGTCCTAAATTGATATCATTCATCATCCCTATAATTTAAATTTAAATTTATATGATATCTAAATAATAATATTTTTTTAAAACCATCGCCCTCAATTTGAAAATTATAAACTGAGAAAAAATTAAAACTATCATTACGGCTGCAGTTTTCAATTAAGCCCGGCACGTAAACAAGCGAAGCACGCTTAACTTACACTTAATGGTTGTTTAGTCGGTGCAACTGGGCATGCAAGCTACGGTTTCACGACATTATTATTATTTTATTACAACTACAACAATTTTTATACGCATTATATGCAAATGTGAATTTATTGACTTTATTTATTCTTTTGATCACGCACGTAGCGCAGTAGGGTGTTGCTATTTTAAGCAGATCGAGAACGGGGGTGTTTGATAGACAATGTCACAATAAAACGAGATTTTTTTCGGAAGATCTATTTTTGAGACAAGGTCTTACTGTATTTTTTGCACAAACATCAATTGACAAAATCAAATTTGCAAGTTACCCACTTCCCATTGATGATTGAGCCATATTGATTGAGCAATATTGTACTTATATTGCATTATCATTTCAATTTAATTTCGGCTCTATCATTAATGGGAAGTGGGCTACATTTAACTTGCAAGATTGCGATACATAAAAACGTCAAAATCTTGGCGAGTCTAAAAGTACCAGTAGTATAGTGACAAGAATGAACAGCGTTACAAAATCAGGTAGATCGTTTAACTCCGAAAATGAATGAAGTAGTTACATTTACGTGTAACCTGCCTCGGTTTTGACAGCTATATGGGCGATTCTACGGGCCGAGCTATTTTGCTTGACTTCGGTGGTCAATTTTATTTTTCATATTTTTGATTCGAGACTTTAATGTATGAAAACGGCCTAATTTAAAAAAAAAAATTGGTAGCAAAGGCCCTCTTCTGAACTTAGTGGTTCATAAGATATTTAAGATTTTACAATCACCGAAATCAAAGGCTCAATACTTAATAGTTTTCGATGTGTAGCTCGCTGAAATGACGACCCTTAGGAATATTTGTAGTGTCAGGCTGTTGAGGCATAATACCCTGATGCACCAGTTCAACGAGATGGGTAAACCATGTGCTAAAATGCCAATGAGATGCCGGTGAAAGCAGCCTAACGAACAGCAACCCACCGAAATTAGTAAACAAGAGAATCATAGTCAAAACTATGCTGCATTAACAAAATCACGATTATAAGCATTGAGGAACCGATTAAGGGGCATGGCAATATAGAAATAATGTAAAACCAGTTGGTTTTATCGTAAAAATTGATAGCAGTGGCAATTTTTATTGACTTCAGTGGTCAAAAATTACACCGAATCCATGGAAATCAATTCCACCGATTTCAAAATTTAATGTTTTTTATCGATTTAAGGAATACTAAAAGTAATATAGACACGAACAAATTATTATGGACTTACATTCTCCCGGAGATAGTTTATTCACTTATAAAATTGCAGACACACAATCACTGAACAACACAAATTGTTCCACCGAATTCAACAAAACACGTAACCAAATCCACCGAATGACGAACGAACCCACACGAACTCTACCTACAAGCCATTGAGCCGACGTCTACTCTCAGCGGCGATGAGAACGCAACTGAAGCTAGTTGCTTGCGAGCTACGGGTTTCCTAGTATACTTCTTTAAGGCAGTGCTGACGTGTTTGAAAGTTTCCACCGAAATCACTAGTTACCCTCGGACGCTCCGAAAAATTGTTTTTATTTAAAATGTTTAGCAGATAAATTATATCTATAGGAACAAAATGATTAATAAACTAATGCTGAATACGGGAACACATTTGAAATCATAGTATCCAGACCCAATATCCAGTTATGATTTTTTGTTTCAACAAATCTGGTAAGCGGACGCTCCCAGTGAACGTCAATTTTTGTAATAACTTTTTTTTATTGTCATGTTAATGAATTATCATGAAATGTTTACATAGCTCGCCAGACGAAACAAACCGTTAGGTACTAGCTTGATTTTATTCAGAAATATTCGATGGTAAATTTAACCATTTTCAAGCCCGGACACTTAAAAATGCCACTCCTGAGAAATGCCCATATCTCCCTATTGCTCCATGTCAGTAATATGCCAAGCATATTACCCGCTCCAAATTCTCTAAAGGTTAGATGTCACAGAACTAACCATGACAACGTCCCGCTGGCTATATGGCATGGTTTTGCAAAGTGGGCGACTCGAAATGGTCTCTTGACACTTGTGACTTAAATCAATATGACACGCTACGGAGTTATGGCTGATATCATTTGAAATTGTACGAACCGTACGTACAACTGTTCCATTTGGGTATCTATTCTCAACTGAGGCATATATACTTAGTATATATTATAGTATACTGAAAGTGCAGGAACAAGGAAGCCTTTTTGTAGTAAATTAATCTTCTTAATTGCATGTATCGGGTTCGTTGCTGTCAAAAGCAAAGGTGGATAACTTGACTTTCAGTTCATGTTTCAAGACTGGGCATCCAGTATAAGCTAACTAGTTTTCATCATCTAAAAACCATGATTACCTATTAATAATCTACAGTGAACAAGAATTTGTAGTTTGCACTTACACCTATGGTTCACAAGCTAAATACAGTCCTTTATCATAACAAACTGGTACTTAATGGTGTTTAATGAGGTTTATTTATAATATATTTAGTTAACGTGATGATTCGTCCAAGGTCTCGAAAGGACTCCCGAGAAAAATGTGTTTGTCCCGAGTAAATAAATACATTTTAAACTATATCGAAAATCGTGTAAGTTTAAATCAAATACAGTCTTGACCCGATCTTATACGAACATTCTAATGATGATTAACTGACGCAAACGTTGAACTGAGACTTTCTCATACCTATTTGCAAACTCATGTTTCATTAACCGGGGGGCTCGATATTTCTATAGAAGCAGAGCCGTGGGCGACGTACCTACACGTACTCCTAATCTAAATATCAGTTTAACCGTGTTTACACACGAAAAAGCACCGTTGACCGCTCGGCTCGCGGTTTCCGCCAGCCTTTTGATGTGGCCCATCTGTTCTCAAGTCTATTTTAATCACTGGTTTGTCTAAATTTACGTAATCTGTGGTAGGTCAAACAGTTCTTGGAACATTCTTCGGAATTAAGCGTAGAGATGAACGATTCATGCAGAAATTGAAAGCAATCTGAACTTACTGTCGGTAGTCAACTAAGATACAATACAATACAATACAACAATTCTTTATTGCACACCAACAAGAAAAATATTACAATCGAAACCTTAAATTATAAATGGTAGACAATAGGCGGTCTTATCGCTAAAGAGCGATCTCTTCCAGACAACCTTTGGGTAGAGGATTAAGCAAAAATAAACAATAAAAGAGTAGGTGGTGAGATAAAAAATAAAAATTCAGCAACATAAATAACATATAAAAGACACAAACTTAAATAAATAAATTTAAAGATAAACATACATATATACATAAATATATTATATAATATTCATACATAATATAGGCACATACACAGGAAACAGGAAAAATAATAGATACAACACAGCTGATACCAGACTTAGCAGGGAAAAAAAAAAAAAAAAAAAAAAACCAATAGCACACAATAAGCTACGGGAGCGACAAATAATGATCTTTTAATTTAACTTTAAAAATAGAAAGTGACTTAGCCTTCCTCAGATCTAACGGAAGGGAATTCCACAATAGAATGGCTTTAACTGTAAAGGAATTCGTATAAAATTTTGACTTTGCTGCCGGAACAGTGAGTAAAAAATTTTGAGCGGATCTAGCTGATAATAGGTAGCTAAAACGTTCTTTAAGGTAGCGGGGAGTTGCGGGGTTAAAGAGAATACTATAGAGAAGGGAAAGAATATGAAAGTTACGACGAAGGCGGATAGGCAGCCACTTGAGTTGTGAACGGAAACTAGAGACATGGTCATACTTGCGTAGCCCAAATATGAACCTAATGCAGACATTTTGAATACGCTCAAGTTTGTTAAGTTGCTCCTCAGAAAGGTCAACATAAGAAACATCGGCGTAATCCAAAATAGAGAGGAGCAAACTCTGAGCAAGCGCAATTTTAGTAGCAATGGGAAGAAAATTACGAAGTCTCCGCAGTGAACCCATGGAGGCAAACACCTTCCTACTAACCTGGCTGAGCTGAGGCACCCAAGAAAGAGTGCGATCCATGATAATACCTAAGTTTTTAACTTGCAAAGAGAAAGGAATCACAACACCATCGAACTGAATAGGTGGCAAGTTAGCAAAGTCAACTTTGGCGATCATCTTAGAGCTGCCAATGATGAAGATGGCTGTTTATTTCATTTATTTCCGTATGTAATAATTTTCAAATCCTCACTCGACTCTCTTTCACAAATTATATAAAAGTATATAGTGATACAGTTATGGCAAACGAAATTCGGACAAGTGAAGGTAGGAAGACTTGTTTAATTTATTTTTTATTATTAATTGTTACAGTGGTTACCACTCCAACACGCATTTTTTGAGAATTTCAAGTTTTACGGTTTAAAGTTATGGATAAACAGATGTTCAGCTGAACGGACAGCGAAGTCTTAGTAATCGGATCCCGTGGACGCTTTTTAATATCCTAGAAAATGATATCTCGCTGGGAAAATATTTAACAAGCAAAAAATTAATGAGCATTATATTGCCAAACGGCTAATATTCTCCAACTTTACGAGCGTTATCCCGTTAAGCAAAGCTTTGTACTCCAAATATTAACTAGCCAAGATCCGCAGATTCCAGAACTCCGACAAAATCATAATTAAAGCCGGAGCAAAAACGGAGATGGGAAGTTTTGGTATCGATTGGTAAAAAAACTATCTGGTTTAATTAAAAGTGAGGCGGCTTGCGCGTTTCCTGCGGCGTCCAGTAATTTGGGAAGTTTATGGAAAGACGTTAGACAGGTCTGAAGTTTTTTTACTTAGCTTTATTTATATTGAGATTTTCAGACAGGAAGACGTTAATGTAAGAATATAGTACCTATATATGGTAATGACACCGTATGTTACCAGAGTCAGTTTTGTCACCACACATGTTCGGTTATTTGTTTTAAGAAAGCAGATTTAATATTTTCTTTATCGTTAATCACGGTAATCAGTAATCGGAAGAAACTTTCCAACAAAAAAATGATCTTATGTAAATGATAAAATTTTGTTCTTTGTATCTGATTGATTTTAACAATGCTTTCCTAACTGGCTACTGGTAATGTTCGCGACTTCGCCTGTTTGCCCGCCCGCATTGATAACAAACACTTTCAGCGCTCTATATCAACCTTTATTGCACTAGTTTTATTAGTTGCCAAGTTTTCAAGTCAAACGGCAATGCTACGGTAAAATGCAGCGCGACCTGGCTGGGTGCGATGGCGATTGTTCAGTTCGGAATGACCCAGTAAAAACATTAGGGTTATCACTTTTTATACTGTAAACGAATTGTCAAAGCAATGTACCTTAGGTGATGTAATTCCGATCGTAATTAATAATAATAATACCTACCTACCTATTTAATACCTGATTGTAGTTACCTATGTGAGTGAATTCAACGGCAGTTAAACCTTAGTATGGTTTTGCTCGTTGCATTATTGTTAAATGTATTGTTTTTTTTTTCTGTATAATAAATAAATGAAAAAAAAAAAAAAAATGCATCCACATAGCACGGGAACGACATTGCATTGAGGCTGTACGTTACATAGGCTACTTTTACAGGAACTTACGGCTGATACTGGTCTCACGTAAATCACGATAAGTAGGCGTTTGCTTATTTCGATAGAAAAACAGATTGTTAGAAAAACCATCTACCAACATTTTCGTTCGTTTTTTAAACTAGGTATATAATCCCTAGAGGACAATGAAATTTATTGAGAACCTATATTTTCATTTGCTCTTTATATGCATTCTTGTGGACAGTTGTCAAGTAATAAGGCATTTTCCTATCAATTATAATCTATTTAATTTTAAGGCAAAATAATCAGTAGTAAGTGCTACATGATGAAAACGAAAGGGAGTGAGAGAAATTGTTTGAGATATCTTATCAAGCATCTTTTTTAAGCTTATATTGTCAGTTTTGAGGCAACCCTGATTGTGATAACAGAACGGAGGAAACTAGGGACGGAAGAGTTGAGCACGGCCCGAGGTTAACTATTAGGCACGGTAGAGTGCGGCGCACCCCGGTCAAGTTTCGCACTAAATAACAAAAAGGTAAAGATACGGTGCGCCGTTAACGCGATTCGCGATAATGGAAAGAGAAAGAAAACATTTATTATATGAGTCATAATTGTTTTTAAAGCTGGCCCGGAAAATTGGATGGGTCCTGTAATTATTTACAGTTCAAGGGAGTTTTGTGTTAATCGGATTTAGGTAATATTTATAAGAGTCAAGTAGGTCAGCAGGGTTGGACTTTTTAAAGATGTTACTTTTTACAGCTTTGTTAAAATTGTGACTTACCTACATTTCCTTAAGAGGCCTTTGTTTGTGGCAAAGCAGCCACGAATAACGAAGTCCTAATACCCTTTGGAAGGTAGTATTGTAAATATAACTAAAGAAATTCTTTTGTTATAGCAATCCTACCTAAATCTTGTGTGATTAGCCAAGTGTCACCTTCTGCAAGTTGGCGCTTTGCCAAATATAAAAATGAAAAAAAAAAAAAACACATTAACAGGTTTGAGATATGTTATTCGACTTGTTTGTAACAATCAAGACTGCGCCCACTATGCGCGCATCACGCAACTTAAGGTAACTTAAAAAAATCTGTTGTTGCGCAATCATGCTGGCAGCTAAACTTCGTATGGAATTTAGCATACGAGTAATATTGATAGACAATCCGAAACTGAAATATTGACAATCTAATACGATAGTGTAAACTTCTTCACATAAATTTTATAATATTCCGATTTTTTCATCTGGAAATGTGCCGCAGCTCGTGGGTGTGCTCCTACTGAGGCAGAAATGAGCGAAATTAACCCAATGACTGAGTTGAAATAAATAAATATTAAGGGACAATCATACACAAGTCGACCTAGTCCCAAACTAAGCAAAGCGTGTGCTATGGGTACTAGACGACGACATATTTAATATATAAATACATATATCGATAACATCAATGATCACAACATCGATTTCATCACACAAATATTTGCCCCGGCGGGGATTAGAACCCAGGACCGCTGGGTCAGTAGGCAGGTGTCTACAAACTACGCCAAACGATAACTATATAACTACATAACTATCCATAACTATATCCCAAGAGTTGCACACATTCTGTATCAAAGCTTATACACCCCTTACACAGGTGGAATAAGTCGTATAAGGGCTGTATAAGATTATGCAGCCTGTGTGCTTCGATACGATAACTATATAACTACATAACTACATAACTATCCATAACTATATCCCAAGAGTTGCACACATTCTGTATCAAAGCTTATACACCCCTTACACAGGTGGAATAAGTCGTATAAGGGCTGTATAAGATTATGCAGCCTGTGTGCTTCGATACGATAACTATATAACTACATAACTACATAACTATCCATAACTATATCTCAAGAGTTGCACACATTCTGTATCAAAGCTTATACACCCCTTACACAGGTGGAATAAGTCGTATAAGGGCTGTATAAGATTATGCAGCCTGTGTGCTTCGATACGATAACTATATAACTACATAACTACATAACTATCCATAACTATATCCCAAGAGTTGCACACATTCTGTATCAAAGCTTATACACCCCTTACACAGGTGGAATAAGTCGTATAAGGGCTGTATAAGATTATGCAGCCTGTGTGCTTCGATACGATAACTATATAACTACATAACTACATAACTATCCATAACTATATCTCAAGAGTTGCACACATTCTGTATCAAAGCTTATACACCCCTTACACAGGTGGAATAAGTCGTATAAGGGCTGTATAAGATTATGCAGCCTGTGTGCTTCCATTCTCCGCTCCGCTTCAATTTTGTGATTGGTCGATTAAGTACACCTTCGCTTTGCATCGTCTCTGTGGAAACGCAAGTAAGTCAGTTATTTTACCTCTATTTTCTACTCTATAAAAGAGTAAAATAAAAATATAAGCTTCTAACCATTGAGATCACGTAGCAATATACCTGAGCAAATATTCACTCTTCAGCGTTCTTCCATAAATTTTATTCACATCAACCCGTCAGAACTTAAGCAGGAATAAATAATAAATCACTCGATACTCAACGGGCACGTAACAAGCAAACAGCAGACTTTCACAAACACGGTACACTTTTACAAATGCACGAAATCTTTTAACAGAATCATTGTAAATATTTTATCCGTAACGAAACACATTTGTAACGCAACGGGAGTGGACCGCGGTGAAATAGCACTGCATTGTTGTTAGGTGCAAGCGATTCACGACACAATTTCGCAATATAAAAGAATCGCAATTCATTTAGGGAAAGCGGAATTAATGCATTTATTATTGATTATGCGTCTAGCATTTATTTAAGTTTATAGTTTTTGGATTCAGTTGTAGTTTTATCACAAATCTGTCCAGAATTTCTGCATGGCATTAAGGAAGATGACAATCGTCTGATATTGACTCGTTGCTGCATTAAAGATGGACAAGCTCTTTTAAACGCTGTCAAAAATTTAAATGTAGTTAACGAGCCTCCTACTTTGAGATAAAGTAAGTAAGTTTGCAGATGGCCGGCCACTTATTATGGCCGGATTGATTTTAAATTATTTGTGCAAATGTACTAATCTAACGATAATAACATAAGCTTAAATTATTATTTATGTACCTGAAAAAATATATGACAAATAATTATAACTATGCTATGGAACAGGCACACTCTATATGAACTGAGCTCCTAATTCCGTTAACTATGAATCTTTGCATTTTTGTTCTAAAAACCATGATAATGCTAATAATAAAATATTTTTTTTTTTTTTTTTAAACAATAAAAAATCTTTGCCTATTTATGTAAATAGACTGAAAGATTGATTGTCTTTATTTTCTGTGCGCGTGGAGTACTCACACTTGTGCTGTAGAAACCGGTCCACCCTTTTCAGCGTTAATGGGGATGAATTAACGCGCCGCGGTAGGGGTAAGCCTTTAAAGGGCCCTTTACAGGGTCCCCAATTACTGGGGACGTGATGTTTTTCCGGACGAGGCCCCTTTTGCGAAAAAGGCATATCTCTTGTCGGATCGCGATATCGTTACCCCCTTTTAAAAGTTTTCTCGTTGAAAGGCTGATCTGAAACTTAGACGAAAAATGACATATGTGCAGTGTAATTTGCGATGTTTGTGAGCTGTTTTCAAACTGGTATGGTATTGTTGGGATGCACATGGGTACAAAGAGGTCATTGTTGGGAACTAGCAATGTTTATTTCTTTCTGGGGCCCAAACGGAACCTAAATAAAGGTCTTTCACTTGATGGCAAGGCTCAAAACACTTATCATGAATCTTGTACGTTCTATGTAGCCATCTGATGATAACGTTCATATTGATAGACATACTAACATCGGACTAGCTAGAAATTCACCGTTATTTAGGAATTAGGATATACCGAAAAAATAAACACTTAAAGGCCAATTTAGGATAATAATTTCATTCGTTTGCCTATTAGATACGTTTCATTATTTTTCTCGCATATTAAGCATTTTGAGAACACGTCACGATTGAGTAAACTTGAAAAAAAAATGAAAAAGTATTTATTTAACTGCCCTGGGTGCCTATGATGGTTGCGTTTATCACATGATAAATAAGTGACAAAGCATCTGTCACTCACACTTGCATTTTGTCAAAACGTGACAATACAATACAATACAATACAATACAAGTAGGTACGCTTTATTGCACACCAAAAAACATTTACACAAGAAATTACAAATAAACAAATTAAAAACGGTAGACAACAGGCGGTCTTATCGCTAAAGAGCGATCTCTTCCAGACAACCTTTGGGTAGTGGAGTTTATCCTAAAAATATATATATATATTTAAAAATATATACGTGACGTACGCTTTGTCACTTGTTTATCGCGTGATAAAACTGACTTGTTTACTAGCCACTTGTTTGTTAAATGAGCATTTCCCAAAAAGTTTGTACAAAATTAAGACGTCAATTCGTAAGTATTCAAATATATTTTCCTGTTTCGTTACCAATTGTACGTTCTGTTATAAAGGAAACCTCCAAGGACTTTTTAAAAAAAGATTATTTTATTTACACACAATTCACAAAACACAATGACAATGAAGAAACTAGGGCTAGTCCAGGAGGGTTGTAAAAGTGTAACTCGGTCGGCGGTCGGAACTCAACTGGCTGTCTGGACATCTAGGATATGGAAGGTTAACTTAGTTGGAAGGGAGGTTTGCTGATGAAGATGCTGGGTCAGCCTATTGGGGTGCATTACAAGGATATAACAGTTCGTTACCAATGACGACGCGGTTGGCGCAGTGGTTAAGCAACTGCCTACTGAGCCGACGGTCCTGGGTTCGAATCCCGGCAAGGGCAAATATTTGTGTGATGAACTCGAATATTTGTGCTTGGGTCATGGATGTTATTTGTATTTATATATCTGTTTATCTTTTTTAGTATGTTTATCGTCGTCTAGTGTCCATAACACAAGCCTACTATAGAGCTTACGGTGGGACTAGATTGATTTGTGTGAGGTTGTCCGATATTTATTATTATTATTATTTATATAATTTTCTTTGTGATTTCCAATACTTTGATTTCAGATTAATTATTATTAAAAAATTATAAGCATAAGAGTACCTTAATTAACAAACAAAGCCATAACATTGATATAAAATTACTAAAAGAAATAGGAAAATTATATTAAACTTTAATTGAAGTCTTAGTGTTCCTACCAACTTTTTGAGAAATGCTCGAATATCCAATCTCACGCGGTAGCGTCAATGAGACACTAAATAAAGCACCCATACGACCGCCTGTACATTTGTGAACAGACATTATTATAATTCTATTCATCGTAAAATGATATTGAGATCTCAGTCATTGCCTTGAGATGGTCTAGACGTAGTCTTACGATGCCTTGTATTAAGTTCTTAAATATTTTCAATTTGATTATGATCATTTCAGTCAGCTCATTGCAATATCATTTATATATATTGAGTATTTTAAAAGTAATGGGGAATAGGTGAGATGTAGAATGTTTGTTTATAGGTAGGAACCAATAAAAAAAAACTTAAGATTTTTTTTAAAACCCTCCTCTTTCCTTGAAAAAAGTTACAGATTTTTCTATAGCTTAGACAATAAAAAAGATGCCCATGAAATTGGATGAGTGCATTGCAAGACAGATCGTTGTGGAGGACTTTGGGGGAGGCCTTTGTCCAGCAGTGGACATCTATCGGCTGAAATGATGATGATGACGATGACGGGCATCGCACCTGCATCCTAGGTAACCTCAACCGGGTGCTAATTTTTCGACTTGGTAGGGGTGACAGAAAATCTTTAAGTATTCTTGGCGTTCAAAGTGTTAAGGATGGTAAATTGGTCTTTACACAAAGTAGATACGGGTCATACAGTGGCGTGGCGTCCATAGAAACCGATTCCCATCGGCTTGCCACTTCAGACCGATGGAGGTATTTTTTATTGCTATGAAGAAAGGTGATCGAAATCTACCCCGGTTTGCCTTGAGTTTTGGTTGGACTTCACGCTACTGAAGTCATAACAGCTACTCTCTTCGTCTTTCCTTGCTGAAAGTTATAATACCTTAACGGTACGTAAATACTCACAAAGGCAATTCTCGATCGTGTATCATGCAGTCAGTTTCTCTTACCTGAAAAATGGAAAGTTATATATTTTTTATCATGATTTCGGAAAAAAAACCGGCCAAGTGCGAGTCGGACTCGCGCACCGAGGGTTCCGTACAAACACTTTCCATCCCTAAGTGGTTAAGTTAAGTTTGCACCTGGTATGTATAGCGCCCCATATAAATTAGGTGCAAAGTTAGGTATTAAAAAAAAAAATTATGGTTTTCGTAATTATTCCTTTATCTATGCTATAAGACGTTGCTTCGTACCAAATTTCAAGATTCTGAGTTCACGGGAAGCACCCTGTAGGTTTTGTTTCCCTTGCAAGTGTCGAAAATTTGCAAATTAGGTGCAAAGTTAGGTATTAAAAAAAAAAATATGGTTTTCGTAATTATTCCTTTATCTATGCTATAAGACGTTGCTTCGTACCAAATTTCAAGATTCTGAGTTCACGGGAAGCACCCTGTAGGTTTTGATTCCCTTGCAAGTGTCGAAAATTTGCGGCATAAACGGCTGTATCTTTTGATTGCGTTGGCTTAGAAGTTTGATTTTTTCACAGCTTCAAGGGACAGTAGACCTGAGTAATTGATATAAATTTCAGCTTCATACGTCCACGCGTTCCTGAGAAAAAGGGTCTTGACAGACGGACGGACAGACGGACAACAAAGTGATCCTATAAGGGTTCCGTTTTTTCCTTTTGAGGTACGGAACCCTAAAAATCTAGCACGATGCATGTAAATGTTTGTTCAGTAGGGGCATTAATTAAAGCGCCATCTATTTTGAATATCTTATTTCTTGGTACGCACAACACGCCAAAACAAACTTAAAATATACATATGTAAACGTTAAATTTAGCCATGGATTGAATTCTTTTTAGCTTCGTGATACTACTTAAAATTTTACTTTTCGATAAAAATAATATTTACATGTATATGTTGCAGTCAAAAGTGTGAACTGGTCAAAAGGACTTTTAACTGACAAAAACAGGCAAAATTGCTTTTGACTGAGTGTGTTGGTCAAAAGGAGTTTTGCCTGTTTTTGCCGGTTAAAAGTCCTTTTGACCAGTTCACACTTTTGGTTAGGGATATAAAAAAAAACTAAACTAACCTAACCCGGCCGAGTCGGATTAAAATAATATCGAGATAAAGGGATGAATGTGCCTGCGGTCAAAAGTACTTTTGCCTGATAGTAACAGTCAAAAGTACTATTAACCAATGATTTTCAGGCAAAACTACTTTTGACCAACACGCTCAGTCAAAAGCAGTTTTGCCTGTTTTTGTCGGTTAAAAGTCCTTTTGACCAGTTCACACTTTTGACTGCGACATATATATTTCCAAATTAAAATACAATTATTAACTAAGAACTTAAGTAACTAAAATTTACTCAAAGGCGGAGTAAATTTAAGGTAGGTTGAATTAAATTGTCCTTCTATACAATTACACTCTCACCCTCGACTTCTGTACGTCCTCCAATCTTATCAAAGTAAACTACATAACATTCTTTGAATCAGCATTTAAAAAAGACCCTTTGTTTCTCATCACCCCCATTATTTCCCGGCTGTGACCTGGACTTCAGAATACTTTAATTTCACAAACAATCCTACATTAGCGCTATGAAGATAAGCGAAACGTCTTTTGTTTTGGACCCATTGGAGTCCAGCCGAGTTTTTCGAATGGACCCGTTAGATGGGTGCGATAGGCGCCCCATTTATAACCTGTCCCACGTCGGGTAAGGCCGCGTCGGTGACAGAGGAGCGGATAAAATAGTGACAGAGATAGACAGATGTTCAAACGGATTTTCAAATCCGTTCCAACGGGTAAATCTAGTTCAGACTTTGTAATATACGTTCACACGCGTCAATCGACGGGCATTTTAATGGAAACGTACACATTGCAGCGCTGGATTACATTAAAATTCACTGACATACACGTGAACTGCTGGATTTGAATCAGGCATTTATACTAAGATCAAAATATGGGTCTCAATAAAAACTTGTTTTTACGTAAGTCGTGAAGTAAACGGCTAACATCCAATTCAGGTCGTTGCACTACTGCAGCCGGTAGTACGAGTAATCAGTAAAATTGGGAGATAACTAATCAACGCTACTTATCTAACAATACATTATGAACCCAATTTAGATTCATCTTCGCCTCTTAGAACCGCTACCATGTATCCTTCCGTTCCACACTCCTCGGCCTCCCGGCCACTACCTCGTTATTTATTTATTGGTGGTCTCATTCCTGTGCGTATAGCACATTTATGCTTCGCGACTTTTCTCGCGTGACTCAGCGTCACATGTCACTCTCTCACCGTACTGTACAGAAAGAGAGAGGTAATATATATCGCGCGAGCACAGTTATGCTAGAGGTGCAGGTGCTACGTGCCCGGCCTGCTGATACCCGCCAAACTTGTTGAGTACCCACCCGGTATCTCTCTCATTTGGTGAAACCGCTACCGCGTACGCTCTGCTACCCGCTCCTCGTCCTCCTGGGCACGGCCTCGTTCTTTAATTATAGGTGGTCTCATCCCAGGTCCTACGTGCCCGGGGCGCTGATACCCGCGATTATATAGACTTGTTGAGTCCCCGCCAGGTATCTCCCTCATTTGCATTTCGAGGCTGTTTATTTGGAAGGTTTATTGGTGGGGAGATTTATCTGTCTTAATTAAGGACTGTTTAAGAATTTGTTTGGGAGTGCTCAGGAAAGAATACATTTATTTTAAGCTAGGTATATGGAAATGCGTTGAAAGTTGTGTTATAAATAATAATTGGAACGATCTATGTAGATGCGGCTAGTTTTACCACTATCACTTTCCTGACGCAATTATTGTAGAAACTAACTTCCATAATAGATAAATATTGACAAACGCTTTAAGAACTAGCCATCCCCAAAGTTATCCTTCCATAAGTATTTTCTCGAAAAGATAAAAAAATATTTGTCGACCTACTGTAGGTACTGGCGTTTGGATAGTTATCAATGCATGTAAAATTTATATAATAAGGTGAATATCTTCCTTTTAAACGCATAACCTTCGTAGAAGATTTCCATTAAGAAACTCCGTAATATAGATTCGATTTGAAAATGGCTATAAGGATATATTTTTTTCACAGGGCTAAACGAAAGTTAAAAATTTGTATCAGGCACATTTAGATCCTTATAAAAGCTAGTACAATTTATAAATCCATTGAAAACCTATCACATTTATCTCAACTATCGTTTGCTGTTGTGTAATCTGCGGATTGCTCTATTTACCTACCCAGAAACAACAATCAAGACAAGAGGGCCTGAAGTCAGAGCTCCAATCAACTTGTGCAAGCGTGATGTCTAGGGCTGAGACGTCTCAAGTGCTATTTAATGTATTGGCATTCTGTATCAGATGGATTCAAGTACCTAAAGGATTCTCTAGATAGACGTAAATTGTTTGCATCTTGTTAGAGGATTAAATATAGGTCCAACACAAGAACATTGTGTACGTGCTTTAAGTGAAAGTTGCATGAATATTTAAATATAATGACATCGTGAGATGAGTAAAATGACTCAAAGTGTGTGCGTATTTTTTAATAAAAAAATTATCATAAAAGCAATCCGCGCCGACCGATAAATGGGATAAGGTCAAGAGAATGAAAAAAGACTATATCGATAAAATTCAGAACGACACAATTATATTCCATTCAGAATAAGCCACAGTCCTTTCCAGTTACGCCCAGTCACCCGTATCGTATGTATACAACGGCGGCGATGGCACTAGTAATCTTCGAACACACGAGGAAATCTGAACCATCCAATTGCAGCATCAAATAGCTCCAATCTCAGTTTATTAGTCGGGCCAAGCGCCTGGCCAGTGCAAGAAACGGGTAAACCGACTGGGTTAAGGGTGCTTCCAATTAGACGTGGATCAATCGGCCCCGGTGCACTCGCTAACGAGCACAACTGTGTTGATTTTGCAGGAATCTGTTACATACGGACTGGACTATACTAGTGGGTACAATACAAATTAGTTGACTCGTTTTTAGATGGGAAGAAGCCAATTATGAAAATGATAATAAGTACAAATTATATGAATTGAGAGTTAGGGGGAGGAAACAAATAAATACGAAGACAGCTACTTCACAAGAAAAGGTAGAACAAGTTGGGTTGTTTAATGTGAAAGACGATATAAAAAGGAAATAATAAGCAAGCGTTACCAACGCTCTATTGACAAGGGGCTGGAAAGAACGGACTAGGAAGTGACCAAGCACATTGATTCTACTCACGTGCGAGCACGAGCGGAGGATTGTCCTCAGAATAGCGTTCGGAAATAAAACCGTATTGAATGAGCAAATTGCTCGATATCGTAGTGCAAGAAACCCGGCCGGGTCAAGAGTGCTGCAATTAGTCGCGGATCAATCGGCCCCGGCGCACTCGCTAACGAACGGCTGCGTTCCATCTGTTGGTGTGATCTCGCTGCAGCTAGTCTGATAATAGGAACAAGACTGCACCATCTATCGCTGCATAGGGGAGCAGAATATAATTACCAGAGTTTAGAGTTGTAGCAAAAGTTTTAAGGCAGGAAACGGCAACTTATGGAAAGGCTATACTCGTACTCATGAAACAAGGTGAGTGAGTAAAGTCAAGTGAGGGACGGATGTAGGTATGATATGATGAAATATAAATAAAATTGACTAGATTAGTAAAAAAAATGTAACCATGCAACTAAGATTTTTTGTTCCATAATTTAAAGAGAAGAACGTTGCATTAAATTTTTAATTTTTTTTATTTTTTTTTCGAAGCGCGGAGTCAGTCAATTTTATACTCGAACCTTACACATCAGTATTCATTTTACACTATTTGAACCTAACTCAAATAGTGCGTACTGTGCTAATTAAACTCAAATACACGTGTTCAGCAGTTTGTAACCTAAAGACTAATTTCATGTTCCTAACTTTAGTAATTTAGGCTGTAGATCTGTCAAGGAATAGATAGTCTTATAACCTATCACAAACAGTAAACTAATTAAAGCTTTATCAGAGTTAGTTCTAAAAGTCAGAGGGCGGCAATATATGTATAGTGGGCGTTATTGTATAATATATCCCAGGCCAAGCACGTAGACCAGATATTATTAAATTGTTTTACAACCTTAAAATAATATATAACAAAACAAATTGATTTCGCGGAATGGCAAGGAAACTTCCAGTGATTTAATACCAGAGCATGACAAGTGTCATTTATTTTCCTTTTATTTTTCAAATTATCCTTTGAAATGTTACGGCACGTTTCACGAAACATCAAAAGATACCTCTTCTTCCTAAAATACCTAAAACGACGCCCAGAAACATTAAGCAATATACAGCTTATACCTGTACAAGTGTGCATACTCCACGCCGTATTCTTCGTTAACGAGCCTCGTTACGCGCATCCATTGTTTTTCAATTATTCCTGTTTTCTTTGTCATTATCGAGAGAGCTTTTGAGTGGTTTGTGTCAATTTTGCATTATTTTGCTCTGGATCTGATACTGCTAGAGTCTCCCTCGCCAATAATGATGTATGAAAAAGTCAGGGTTATTCGGCAAGTCATTGCGATATCCTTAATCAAGTAATACTTCAGCTTATTTATTTTATTTATTTATTTATTATTTAAATAAGTAACACAACATAACAGTAAAAAGCAGGGCACTGTGAACTACAAAAACACATATTAACAAGACTTATAACTAGTTAGATTTAGGCGACACAATGGCGTGGCTCCGTTGCGTCGTCTGATCTGGTGTAGATTACGGCAGATGGATACCTCGGCTTATATTCTACACCATTTAATGGACGTTCATCGATTTCTGCTATTTAGCTGTATTAAGTGACATTGACTAATTTAAAATTTAAAGAAGATTTGACCTCCCGAACATAACAGTTTCGACTTTTGCATATTTCTTCTTCATATACAGTAAGGCTGTAAGTAACCTACAATATTTCTTCGAGTTCGTCATAAGTTCGCGAAACAACTGTGTCACAACTCCTCACAAACTTATCAGGGAATTAGGCCGATATTTTGGACAACTGTGGGACAATAAGCAATATACGGCACTCGGAAGTCGCCGCCCTACATTATGGAGGAAACTTTGATAGCCACGTACAAACTGAGCCAATTTGTAAACTTTATTGAGAGATTCATTGCAATATGTTTTCGAGATGCTTTTGTCTAATTAAGAAGACAAGACATCATATTTGCGAACTTGTGCTTTCGTATTTATATATTTATTCCTTTTGCAGTTCACGTACAGAACAGTAAAAGTAACATAGGCCGGAAACTTAGATAGGTAGTGGCTAACTGATAATTATTTGCTTTATTTGCAAGATGACACAAATAAACGTATAGCACTTTAGTTTACTACAGAATTTACGCTATTCTCAGAATCAAAGAAACATAATGGCCCAATCTTTAAGAGTAACGTTTTCTTATTTCGCAATAAAAACAAACAAAATAATTTTTTTTTGACTTCTGAAAGGAATAAATTCAAATTTCTTCCAAAACTTACAATAGAAGTAGAACGAGCTGATTTCCCGAAAAAAAAAACCTCCGTCAACTTCGTTAATTACACTAAACGGCGAAACCTTTTAAAATTATCGAAAAGCAAAATTTCAAGGCGCAGAATCACGAGAAAATAACAAAGACCTTTTTTAAAAGAAGCGATTTATAGGTATCACGGGGTACAATAGACAAAGGAAACACATTATCTTGGTGTTTGGGCTTACAGGCGAGGGGAGGGGAAGAAGGGGCGGGGGAGGGGTTCTCAAAAAGCCATTGAGAGAGCTTTAAAGGTTTCGTTAAAACAGACAATAAGAACAGTGCAGTGTGAGGCACAATGAGAAGGAGTGATCGAGTCAAATGTGTAAGAATCGGTGGTGCCAGCTAAGAAAGCCTGACGATATACTACAATGATATTATCGATGCCTTCCATATTGAAAACGACAGCGAAACGAGACAACCTACAATGTCAAAATGTTTCCGTAATAACATGTTATTACGGAAGATTTGTAGGTTGTTTCCTTGTTAAGGTATTATTTTATACAATTATTTGTCATTATGCTATTTTGCGTACTTGCGTAGGGGTAGCAGGTAAACAAGCCTTTTGATCAAATGCAAATTGAAAGATGAATTTTCCCACAACATTTCCCAATATGGATCGTCGTCACAACAACATCAAAATGTGTAAACAATGAAGGTACAAATTTATGAGTATGAAACATGTAATGTCTCATTTTTTAGGGTTCCGTACCTCAAAAGGAAAAAACGGAACCCTTATAGGATCACTTTGTTGTCCGTCTGTCCGTCCGTCCGTCTGTCAAGACCCTTTTTCTCAGGAACGCGTGGAGGTATGAAGCTGAAATTTATATCAATTACTCAGGTCTACTGTCCCTTGAAGCTGTGAAAAAATCAAACTTCTAAGCCAACGCAATCAAAAGATACAGCCGTTTATGCCGCAAATTTTCGACACTTGCAAGGGAATCAAAACCTACAGGGTGCTTCCCGTGAACTCAGAATCTTGAAATTTGGTACGAAGCAACGTCTTATAGCATAGATAAAAGAATAATTACGAAAACCATATATATTTTTTTTAATACCTAACTTTGCACCTAATTTATATGGGGCGCTATACATATCAGGTGCAAACTTAACTTAACCACTTAGGGATGGAAAGTGTTTGTACGGAACCCTCGGTGCGCGAGTCCGACTCGCACTTGGCCGGTTTTTTTTTAATGTGGGTAGGTACACCACATTTGTTTTTATTTAAGCCTTAAATACAAAAATCAAAGCTTAAAGAAAAAAATAAAAAGGAGCTACCTGGGGGAAGAGACTGGGAATCGAACCTGGTACCTCTGGATTGCCGGTCCAGCGCGTTAACCATTTCGCTACCCTAGCTCCAGGAAGATCTGACGAATTTTTCCTTAAGCTTTGTGTGTCGATCTTTGCATAGTTTTTATTTGAAAGGTTTTTTTTTACCCCTTGGCGACCTCTATGTGAATACGAATATATTTACATCTTACCGCACCACTTTACAGTGGTGACCGAGAAAGCGAGAGAGGGCACTGTTAGTTTTATAAATTTATGATTATGAAACATGTAATGTCTCATTTTTTTTTAATGTGGGTAGGGTACACCACATTTTTTTATTTAAGCCTTAAATACAAAGATCAAAGCTTAAAGAAAAATTTAAAAAGGAGCTACCTGGGGGAAGAGACCGGGAATCAAACCCGGTACCTCTGGATTGTACAATGCAAAGATCGACACACAAAGCAGAAGGAAAAATTCGTCAGATCTTCCTGGAGCTAGGGTAGCGAAATGGTTAACGCGCTGGACCGGCAATCCAGAGGTACCGGGTTCGATTCCCGGTCTCTTCCCCCAGGTAGCTCCTTTTTAAATTTTGCTTTAAGCTTTGATCTTTGTATTTAAGGCTTAAATGAAGGTACATTTATTAATTAAAGGATTAGTTCCATGTACTTTACTGAGCACAGAGGGATGTCTAACAAAACATTTCTTTGCCGACATGATGTCATGGTATTCATTTAATCGGAAGAGTATCATAATAATTAAGACCTTTTTCTGTGCGACTTGAATGGCGTTGCGTTACAACATTAAAGTCGAATCATCAAACATGGCGGGCTGGCGAATCTTAAGCGGAATATTCTTCGTCAAGTTCACCTGTACTTACCATGAGGTAATGTGACCGTACTCGCTAGCGACAGCGTAAACTATTTGTATGGAAAATGGTACAGCGCCCCTAGCGGTTCCTTTGTAGAACTTCCATTCTCCATACAGATCGTTTACACAGTCGCTAGCGAGTACCGTCACTGTAAACCTTTGGACCTGTGGACCTTTTCGTGGCACAGCCATAGTAGTATAGTTTGTATTGTTTTATTTCATTTCATTTATAATTTTTGTCACTATTTGTACCTAATTATGTTCTATGGATACGTCACGAATAAATATATTTCTTTCTTTCTTTCTTAAATTTATGGTAAGGGTTCTGTGGACTCAGGTTTAGAGTGCGATCGATGTGGCAAGAAATGCCGCGCTGCTATAAGACTCCATCGCAACACCTCACGAGTGCAGACTTCTGGCCGACGGGTGTCGTGTTTCGGCAGTTTCGGAGCAATCTGCTGTATTTTACACTAGATCAGACGACGCAAGCAACGGAGCCACGCCGTTGTGTCGCCTAAATCTAACTAGTTATAAGTCTTGTTTATATGTATCTTTACAGTTTATAGTGCCTTGGTTTTACTGTAATACTGTATAACTAATTTGATTAATAAATAAATAAATAATAGCCATCAACGTCCATGCGGG
The DNA here is from genome assembly GCA_905147355.2 of Apotomis turbidana. Taxonomy (NCBI): domain Eukaryota; kingdom Metazoa; phylum Arthropoda; class Insecta; order Lepidoptera; family Tortricidae; genus Apotomis; species Apotomis turbidana. Next base: position 807,489 of record LR990283.1, read on the forward strand.
AACCCTAAACACCCAAGACGACATGACAGTTGCTGTGGCCAATGATGATGATGATGGCTTTTGTTTGATGATGGTAATGATACTCGGTAATTGTAATGTACAGTAAAGAAAACTAAAACGCGTACCTTTTTGAACCCTATTGTCACTGTGACAAGAGCAAAAAAGGTACGTTCTTTCATTTCCTTGACTGAACCTATAGGATTAATTCACTATATATGGACTTTTCACGTGGAAAAGCAGATTTAATGTCGACTAATTACGAACTTTCTTAATGCCAAATATGTATGACTAAGTAAGTCTAACTGCAATAACCATGTCAGTCTATGTAACTGCAAATTAGAAAAATGTAATCCTGCATAAAAAAATACTGGTCCATTCAAAACACAATAGATAGTAAAAATGCTTGGCTTATTATTATTCTCAGACTGAGCTACTATGTAGGTCGTTGATGCTGTTTCTTTTGTGTCTAAAAAACAAATTAGAGCGCCGAACATTTTCCTGTAGTCAGTCTTTATCGACAAAAACATGGAGGAATGTACCCTACTTTCGCCAAACAGTGGCACAAAACGCGACCCACATTGGGTTTACCTGGATGCAATTGAAATGTAATTTGAAAAATGTTTAAAGTAACAAACCGTCCTTCTTACCTAATACGAAATTAACTTCCTACCCCGTATTCATGAATATAAGCGCAAACACAGTACTAGAATAAAAATCCGTATTTTAACATGATAATATAGTGCGTCGCCAAGCACACCAATCGTCTTAATGATGTGGATGCGACATTTATACCAAGATAATTAAGGTTTGTACTCCATTAATATGTTATCATCCGCGGATACTACTTTTACTGTCGACTGTTCGGTGTCTAAGTAGATATACCAGAAGTCATGCGCATGAAGCCAATGCTCATTCTCATTAAAAATAGATTCACTATTAACCATACGATTAATTAAATAAATATATTAAGAATAGATCCGACCGCTTAGGACAATTTTCTTCATGAGTCGACACCCGAAGAACATTAGGTATCCATTAGAACGACTAGAGATTAGAACTGTCTTCCTGCAGAACTTTTCCCTCAACAATTTAATTTATTTATCTTCAAGAAGAGATTGAATAGTACTAATAAAATTAATAATAGTCCCTACTATTTATTTTCCATCGTCGTCTTTATTATCACGGATTGCTACAGGTGAGATTGGAGCCAAATGCTTGCCTATCATGCACAGAAAAATAAATTGCGTAAAAATATTAAAGATACTGACAAAACTTATACTGTGGCGCAGAAGCCGCCGAGCATAAATCAAATCCGCGGACTCCAATGGCGCCGCACAAATTATGCTACATCGCGAACATATATTATTAGAAGTTGGGGCCCGGCTAATTTATATATCGCCGTGCGGAGTTTTATTGGCGCTAATATCGTGTACGTGGGGAAAGGGGAGACGAGAGGGCTTAGCCTGGATTATAAACAAGTTACTGCGTGTTACAAGGAAAGAGTGCGTCACCCACTAGCTACCGACAACTAAGGTAAACAATTAGTACTTTATCGGGAATCTCCACGCTGAGCTATCCGGCACGTAGTCTCCACTCATCAAACTTTCTGCCCCAATGGTCACTGCTTCTGACAAATAATCCTTCCAACAAGGAGAACCGACGATTTACTAGAGTTTGCAGAAAGATAATGGTACCGCTTGAGGTATGTGGAGATCCTTGGTAAATACCTTTGTCCAGTGGTAGATGTCATTTTGTGAGATTATGTTGATAATTACGTATCTTCAAAGGAAAAGGTGGGTTCGGGTGACCAGTGACAACGACAATAATAGTACGCATTACTGCACACGCCAGGAAAATAGGGCTTGTCGGGTGAGTAGATATAGATAGATAGGATACGAAGCTGGCAAGCTCTTTTCACGGCTAAGGCATGTAAAGTACCTACTTTTCTCCAATATATGCAATGAAGTAAAAAAATACACCACTCGAAAAAAAAACAGCTGTTTAGCCTGTTCACGAACACAGATGCCATGTTTAAAAAAAAAAACTTCCCGGCCTAGGCCTTAAATTATATACGAAATTCCTTTTACTAAATCTCTTACCTTTACAGTTCTCTCGAATTGTTGCGACCATCTTCATCTTCATCTTCATCTTCATCTTCATCTTCAAGTGATCATTTTTCAAACGTTTTTTGGTCAAACGATAGGACACCGTGTGAATGACCTTGTTGTTGAAACCAAAAAAAAGTTACTTTGCAGGCCTAGGCCTGAAAAGCAGTATGAAATCCCTTTACAGTCCTCTCGAGTTGTTGCGCCCATAAAGCGATACTTCCGAGCCTATTATAAGGAACGTAAACACAATATTTCATTGCATGTTTGAGAAAAAAATATAATTAAGCTGTGTAGCCGCGAACAGACGCCATAGTTTAAAGAAAATTACTTCCTGGCCTAGGCCTTCAATTTTGTATGAAATTCCTTAACATTCCTCTCGAGTTGTTCCGCCCGAAACGTGATACTTCGAAGCCTGTTATAACGCACATTATGACGACATTTCATTGCATGTTTGAGAAAAGAGATTTTAATAAATGATTAATAACTTAAGCATAACGAGCTAAGTAATTTGTTTAGTAGCAGACTGAATTTCAGAGGCCATACATACCTACGTTGAAGTTATAGTTAGACGCTCCGGTTATAATTAAAACAAGGACGGCATTAGTAGGGAGTGAAATTAGGCTCTCGGGTTTTGCTGGATTTCATTTTAAAGGTTTTGAATTCATTTCAGCAGGTGTAGTCAAATATTCATGTGCTACTTTTGTTCCTTTGTTGAGTTATCTTGTACCTTAAAATACATATAGTTTGCCTCTAAATATAGGAATTTTATTCAGACGTACCTTATTTAATTTCATCGGAACGTGCAGTAAAATTAATATGAGATGAATGTGTTGCTGTTGAACATTATGGGGCTTATAAACGGGCCATATTTTACTGCAATTTGTGGCCGGCAACTATGGCCGTCCCTCTCTGACACCCTACGCAAGGAAAGATGCAAATAATGGCCGGCCACAACTTGCAGCGAAACATGGCCCGTTTAGAAGAACCTTTACGGCTGAAAAACTACGACACTCGGTCTGTTGTCGCAATGTTGTGCAACAACGTCGGAGTACCGTGAATTCTTCGTTGTATGACGCAGTTTTCTACGTCACGACGACGTGCAATTGTACTGTGACCCTATAGTGTAGGAAATCATGGGAATTAACTGGTTATCTGGGTCATTTTTACTGTTAGGTGCATTATACTTACTGCGTGTACAGTTATTTATAATGCAAACATATGACTGCTATGCTGCTGCTTGATTCCCCGGCTATCTACTCACGAAAGAACATCTCCACGAAGAAGTATATAAGAATAATTAGCTTTCCTCAGACACGCAATGAAAAGTCGTCATGACGTGCGTTATAACAGGCATCGAAGTATCTTCGTATCACTATCCGGTGGTATATACCTACTTGGCCGGAAATCCTAATTTTCCCGGCCTCTGATATAATGTACTATTTTAGAGTGGTGTTTTTTTTTATTTCATTGCATAAGTTTGAGAAAAGCACTATACAATATACATGCCTTAGTGAAAACGGCTTGCCGGCTTCGTAACACTATCCGTCTATACCTACCAACCCGGCAAGCCCTTATTTCCAGCGTCTGCAGTACGTTAGTACATTAGTACTGTCAATATCAATTTCGTTTAAAATGGTATCTTGTATTGGAACAATGTCGTTTTTTTTAAATTTCATATATACGTAGGTATTCAAAAATAAAACCATTCTGTTCCTGATAGGGATTATCCTTAGTGCGAGCCATTCTCCTGTAATGTCATATCAATTTTTTTGTTACATTACAGACGCTCCCTTTCAGAGAACTTGTCAGAACCGCTGGAGAATAAATAAAATGAATAAATAAATATTAAGAGATAATCTTACACAAATCTACCTAACTTAGCAAAGCTCGTGGTTTATCATCATTTGCTAAACAACTTTTTACTAATAATATTTCACTTAACAAACAACGATTTACAAAATATTCATTTCACAAACCTGTCATTCCTTAAAATGCTCATTTTACAAATAATTACTGGACAAATATACATTTAGTAACTGACACTTTATAAACATAATTGAAAGAAAGTTTCATTTAGAAAAAATTCAATCCACGAATAAATCGTTTTAAAAATCAGTTATTTTGCAAAACGTTAATTGATAAACTATTGATTCATAAAAAAACTAAGAATAACTCTCTATGTAACGAAACGCAGGGCAAAGAGGGGTCGTTTCTGGTAAGTACTTAATTTTTTTTACACCTTTTTTTGACTGTAAGTAAGTAAGTAAACGCTTTATTGTACACAAAAACAGTTCAAAAATACATCTATTACAATTAACATATAGGTACAAAGGCGAACTTATCCCTATAAGGGATCTCTTCCAGTTAACCTTTGAGCAGTTGAGTGAGTACGAGAAGAAGATAGACAAACTAACACCGTGTACAAAAAGGTATTAAAAATAATAAGACTACTAATAATTACACATATAAACTATTAATACATACATACATATATATACATATATACATATATATAATGTAATATAAATATACACATAAATATAAATACATTGTAGATCCAATTCACAAGTCATTGGAAAGCCATAACTTCTTAAGATTCGTCTTGAGCGATGCTACAGACGGAGACTTCCTAAGGGACAGTGGCAATTCGTTCCACAACTTCATAACGCTTACTGTGAAAGATTTGGCGTACGTACGCGTCTTGTTAGACGGTACAGCCAGAGTGAGAATGGCAGACGACCGCAAGCGGTGACCACTGCCATCGGCCATATATTTAAACCTTTCACTGAGGTAAGGAGGTGAAGCAGGGTTGTAGAGAACATTAAAAAGCAATGACAGGACATGCAGGTCTCTACGCTGACGTATTGGCAGCCAACCCAGCTGCGCTCTAAACGCGGACACGTGATCGTATTTGCGCAGTCCGAAAACATATTTTATGCACACATTTTGTAAGCGCTCGAGCTTGTCAAGTAGTCCCTCTTTGAGATTCGTCATAGCAATGTCACCATAATCCAGAAGACTGTTTTGGGCTTAAATTAAATTGAATCTTGTATATTACGCTAAAATAAGCATGTTTTGTTCTTTAAACTTTTTCTGTCAGATCGATATTAACCGAGATATTGGGGTTCAAAAAAAATTTTTTTTTTCAATGTTTGCCATTTTTAGACTAAATTAGATTGCGTGATGTTCCTTTTTACGCAAGCATTTTGACGCTCCGCTATACATGGTCATAAAACAAACCTAACCTAACCTACAGTTTTCGGTTGTTGAGCCATGTTACCTTAAAAACCTATATCTCGGTAAATATGAATCTGAGCCAGAAAGTTTAAATAACAAAACATGCTTATTTTAACATGTTTTATAAAATACATTAATAAAAGTAAGGTGTTATATTGACATACATTTATTTGTCGCCGAAATTTTTTTAGTCTCGGAGCCTTTTAAAATGAGTAACATTTGAACCTCAATATCTCGGACCTCGGTAAATATTAATCTTACAAAGAAAGTTTAGGGCTCCCCCACATCTAGCGTCTCTCGAACGTCGACGCCTCACCAACGCCCGCGCGGCGTCGACGCCGCGCTCCCGCAGCGCCGACGCGACGCTGCGGCGGCTCTCGAACGTCGACGTCGCAGTGACGTCCGCGCGGCGTCGGCGCCGCGTTAGCGCCGCGCCTCCTCGACGTCAGTGTCGACTGTCGAGCGTCGGAGCGTCTTGTCGGCGTCCACGCAGACTCTCACGTCACTGCGACGGACAGCACGCAAACCACCCCGTCCAGGGTTGCCAGACGTACGATAATTATCGTAAATGTACGATAATTTGGCCTCCGGTACGATGTACAATACAATGAGTACTATCATACGCAAAAGTACGATAATTTGCAGGTCATCGAAGGTTAGGGTTAAATTGTTCGATTATCAAATAAAAGTCATGGATTCCGACGAAGAAACACTGCTGTTAACGTTACTGTTGAAACGGAAATTACGTAAAAAGAAGAGAAAATATTTTCGTCGATATTGGCAAGATCCTCTATAGAGTTCTGGAATTCATGAAAGTGACTATTTTGTGTTGTATAAACGAGTGAAAAAAAATGAAAAACACTTTTTTGAGTATTTCAGAATGCCAAGAAAAACATTTGAGGAACTTCTGCTTATAATCCAAAACGATTTAAGGGTATTTCTCCAGGCGTTTCATGTTTTGTTAAGGAATGGTCTTGGCATGGCCCGACCTGTATATTTGTTGGTAAGTTTTATGATGAATAATTATGTTAATATTTTTATGTTTACAGTTACAGGCCGGTAGCATGTTATCATGACAGCTATAGCTAAACTTGTGTTGATTATACCTTTTACATACTTTTGCCAAGTTGTAATCTCGTCAATGATGTCTAAATCTCTTAGTCTTTATAGTGTTTGCATGCAACATTTTTGTCCTTTATAAAAAAGACAACGTGTTGGCATAATCGCCTATGGTCTATGCCTGTATCCGAGTTGATTAAGAAAAAGACACCTAGAGTAAGGCATAGACAACATGACGCGAGCTTTGAGAACAACCTAAAAATAGCTCACGAGGATTGTTAATTGTTTAGCACATTTTGAATAAATGATTCACAAATTACTTAATTGTAATTTTCATTCATAAAACACTGACATTGGCATCCCTGCTAATGGCGACCAAACAGTGAAAAATTTTGACGATCTGATCAGGTTGGCAGTAATTTCTGACCATTTGGACGTTTATTTCGATTCAAGGTCACTCCAGTGAGTGCGTTTTCATAGAATGTTATTAAAAAACCCTAGAATTTAACCCAACCTTCGACGACCTGCAAATTATCGTACTTTTGCGTACGATAGTATTCATTGTATCGTACATCGTACCGGAGGCCAAATTATCGTACATGTACGATAATTACCGTACGTCTGGCAACCCTGGACGCGGTGGTTTGCGTGCTGTCCGTCGCAGTGACGTGAGAGTCTGCGTGGACGCCGACAAGACGCTCCGACGCTCGACAGTCGACACTGACGTCGAGGAAGCGCGGCGCTAACGCGGCGCCGACGCCGCGCGGACGTCACTGCGACGTCGACGTTCGAGAGACGCCGCAGCGTCGCGTCGGCGCTGCGGGAGCGCGGCGTCGACGCCGCGCGGGCGTTGGTGGGGCGTCGACGTTCGGGAGACGCTTTATGTGGGGGAGCCCTTAAGGGCCTTATCACACTTGCGATTTGCGAGCGTATTTTCTATACAAATAAGCGACGCGGCGTAGACGCTGCGCGATCGCCTTCATACAAAATACGCTCGCAAATCGCAAGTGTGATAAGGCTCTAAATAACAAAACATGCGTTCACACCATTATGATTTATTCAACGAAATGTTTATCAAACAATGCAGTTTATTAACGTTGTTTTATCATTCGTTATTTTGTTAATTGACTAAAATAATAAATGAATAATTTTCTAAATAATGTTTTGTGATATGATGCTTTGTCCAATAAACAATTTGTATCATGAGTTATTTATTTTATTTTATTTATTTAAGAAGTTCAACAGCGTTCACATTAAATCACGAGCTTAATGATTATACATTATATTATATAGCCAATAACAGAACTCCCTAGATTATACAAATAAGAGTCTGAGTGAGGACACGAAACGAGCGTGCTTAAGGCACGCAAACTATTGAATATGCTATCAACAATGATTTTCTAGTGAGAAAAAAGAAGACGACTATTTCTTCTTTAATGACATATGATGAGATGTGAGCGAAGGAGAGCTACTACCAGGTTATGCGTGTATGTGTGTGTGTGTGAGAGTGTGTACGTGGGTGTGCGAGCGTGTCTGTGTATGTGGGGGTGTATGTATGCGATAATCAGGGAAGCCCTTTTATAATAGACGACTTGAATAGGATTCTTGACGATGAGAATGGATCTGTATCGTGAAATGATTTATTAAAACTGCGTAAAATTCTGGTTAGAATAGAGTTTTGACCGTAATTAGTACGATGTAGTGGGACATGAAATAGTCAAGTATTGCGGAGGCGTCGAGGAGGGGCACGGAGTCCGAGCTGCGACAGCAGTGTCGGACAATCTAAGCGACCATTCAGCACATCGTAGAGGAACATCATGTCTGACAGGGTCCTACGGGCATTGAGAGGGGTAATGTTATGATATGCGCAGCTATCTTCATATGTGTCAAACCTTTTACGTGTGCGGTAATTCAAATCCCATCGAAAACATAAATGTAAAATGAGAGCCAAGTTCAATATCGCGTGCACTTCGCCGACAAAAGAATTGAGATCTGCAAGGGCGCCAAGTTCTTTGCCCTAAAATTTTTAGATACAAGGACATGCGACATACTCAATGCATTTATTTTACTTGGGGAGTAATTCAATATTAAGATTTGACTTGGCTAGTTTTAAAATATAAACGAGCAGGTTGATGTGGTTGAAACGACAAAATTTTTAGGCATAAATATTGACCAATATTGTACTTGGAAACCGCACATTTCGGAAATCTGTGGAAAACTTCACAAATTTATATTTACCTTACGCAGACTAAGCACTACCTGTTCCAGAGAGGTCGCACTCACAGCTTATCATGGCTATGTCTCCTCCATTTTGAGCTATGGGTTGCTAGTGTGGGGCAATTCCGTGGATATGAATAAGGCTTTTCTGGCTCAAAAGAAATGTATTAGAGCGGTTTGCAATGCCCACTTTTTGGACTCATGTAGGCCGTTATTTCAAGAGACTCGTGTGTTACCTCTTCCATGTATGTATATAAGGCAGATGGCCATATTTGTTCATGAACATCCAAGCTTGTTTACTACTCATGCCGATGCTTTTCCAAGGTCTACACGACACAGAAATAGGCTGTACCTACCAAGTGCAAAATTAAAAATCCATAGCAGTAACTCATTCTGCATGGCAATAAAAATTTATAATAATGTACCAAGCGTTTTTAAAGATTGTCCGCCAACACAATTTAAAAAACAACTAACAAAATGGTTACTTAGTGAATGTTTTTATTCAATTAATGATTTTTTTAGGAAGTAAATGTAAATGAATTATGTTTATTATGTAATTGCATTAGGATTTATTCAAATAATTGTAATGTATTGTAATGTAATGAGTTGTATGTGTACTAGTAATTATCGATTATTGAAAATTTTTGCATGCCACTATACTGGCAAATTGTGTTGTTCTGTTATATGTAATTTCGATCTCAACTCTGTACCGCAATTTATGCAAATAAACGATTTGATTTGATTTGCGATCTATTTGTAAAACTATATTTTATGCACCGTCTAATTTGGGAATCGTTGATTTGTCTAACGTTGTCGTCGTTATGAAACGTTGTTTAGCAAGTGATTGGCTACCAAAGCTCGTACTATGGGTACTAGACGGCGTTATACAAATGTATGAATAGATAATATCTATATAATATATAGATAGCAAAACTATAATAATAATATAGATAGCCACCACGACCCAGGTACAAATATTCGAGTTCATCACACAAATATTTGCCCTTGCCGGGAGTCGAACCCAGGACCGCCGGCTTAGGTAGGCAGGTGCACTACAAACTGAGCCAACCGCGTCTTCAAGAAGAAGCAATGATGATGAAGACATTTCTCTGAAAAGCGAAGATGTATAGGTACTAATCAAGCAATTTTCAAATTATGGGATGATGATTGGTATGAAATAAATCACTGTCATACTGGGTAGATCTCTTATATTCACCATGCATAAGCAAATAAAATGGCTTAGAAATACTCAGATCAGAATATATCCTAAAATTCATAAAGTCAGTATATGTCGGCACTGTATCAGTCAATCTAGGTATTCAAAAATCCAGATAAGACGAGAATGATGGATGGTATAATGTATACGAGTTCTCTCCTAAATACTTTTTACTTAAGCATCTACTGAAGGTGAATAACTCAGTAACGACGGGTTCGAAATTTCCCAAAAACTTCAATTATTTAGAGATAAAGATACAACTCAATGAGTCGCTCAAGAGGCAGTTAAAGAAATTGTGGTTGACGAACGATTGATTGGGTCGCTGTTTTTGTTATAAAATTGTATTTAATTTGAGTGTATAAATTATATTATGTAATATATTATGTTGACTGTTTTTCCTTCTCCTCCTATCTCTCTTTAGTCTATACACTTTCATGTTCATACTGTATAGTTTTTCTGTTCAAATTATGCATGTGGCTTGATTTGTATCTGTCATTCACTTATTAAATTCTTAAAAGTTTGCCTTTGTACAGTGCGACACAAAAGAGTAGAAAATAAATGAGGGCGCCACTTCCTTCGCAACTGTCACATTTTTGACGTAAAGTGCTTGAATATGGTAACAATTTTGTATGAAAAATTTTAGTTCCTTTTTCATCCGTTTTCTACTCTATGTGTCGGGCCGTACATGATCTGTTTTGTTTAAAATAAATTATTTAGGTACACACCTACAATCCCTGTAGGTACTACACAAACGACGTAAAAGGAATATATTTTCCAAAAGTGCAACAACAGTAGGTGGCATTTGTGTGACGTCACGAAGCACGAAGTGACGAAACACAGGTCCTTTGTTTCATTTGTAACGGTCATCGGCAACGTGTGGGCTGTGGACCGATTCGGGCTGTTCCGCACTCGAGGCAAGTCGAACCTCGCTTCTTGGTTTTATAGAGATAGTAATTTCCATTCGACCTCTCAGTTATTATATTTTAGTCTATCAGCAAACCTGAATTGAATACGAAATGATATTTATTTTAATATTTCGGGTCACTATTTAAAATTGCATCGTTAATTAGTAGTCTTTCCTGTAGCCATATACAAAGCTTGAAGGTTTGGATACACGTAAGTTATATTTACTTATTGAGAACGCTGGAAGTAGTTAATAGATTGTACATATTAGGATTGTTTGCATGTATTAGGATCTAGCGAGAATAGGATTGAAAGTCGTTAATTTTTATTTAATTTCAACTGAAAATACAAGATTTGTTTAGCCCATACAAGGCCCCTGATGACATGTATTGTATACGTCATGGGTCTTCCCATCTAGATGGCGTTGCAGCTACACACCGGGAAAACGCTGCTATGGGCTACGCCGCCGTAGCACACGCAGGCCAGTCAGTAGAGACAGTTATAATTGCAAAAGGTGATTTAGTAGATTTAATTTTTGGCTACACTGTGTTTATGGTAATTTGCAAGGTTTGTAAAATTATTCTGCACTAAATTTTTTTTTTACAAAAACTAAACTAAACTAAACTAGGTAATATAGGTACTCCTTCATAACTTGCGACGTATCAGGTGTGTGGGTATGTTGGTGAAAAGAAGAAGGTTTTCAAATAAAGTGTTCATTGTTAAATCCAGCTATTCCGGAAAAATACCGGTATTGTACAGTACAAGTGCATGGTGAAAACGAGCATAGCCCTCCGCCATATGCGATTCCGCGCGCGTCCGCGTATAACGAGCAGGGTAAAAGCCTCAGTCCTCGCACATTCAATCTGCGACAATTTGCAGGGCGCCATTGTTTCTTACGTGTTTTCGTTTTTGTTGTTGCTGTTGTTTATGTAGACATACATTAGCTCAGTTTCATTGGTCGATAGTGCCCGCATGCGGGGTGCGGTAGATTTCCATAACGCATGCCATAGGGGCCCGCATGCGGGGAATTGTTTTTATTAGTCGATAGGGTCCGCATGCGGGGTGCGGTAGATTTCCATAACGCATGCCATTATGAGTTTCATTGGTCGTTATACCGTCTGCGGGGAGTCTCGCCTGCCGTATACCGACCGAGTTATCGACTTTTCGATTACTGAAAAGATTATAGTTGGTCAAATCTGTAGGTTCTTGGAGCAGCATAGTGTACTTTCAGACACCCAACATGACTTTCGGAAAGGCCGCAGTACTATCTCGGCGTTAATGGGGTTCTCTGATTATGTAAACAGTTGTCTTGACTCGGGTAATCAGGTAATAGCACTTTTTATAGACTGGACGAATGCGGTATTCGTGGCCCTACGAACAACTGGTTCAAAAGTTTCTTGTCAGGCAGAAAAATTAGCACAAGTATCGCGGGGGTCACGGGAAACGAGGCAAACGTGGAACTCGGGGTGCCAACTGGATCCGTCTTCGGACCCGTCGGATATGTGATGCATGTTAATAGTGTTTCAAATGTTGTAAAAAGATGTCGGGTATATATGTATGCAGATGACATGTGCATGGTCTACGCCTCGAAGGATGTACCAGAGATACAGAAGTGCATACAAGAGGATTTTGAACGCATTACTATGTGGGCGCACGATAATGGTATCCTAATAAACTTCTCGAAAACCAGATGCATACATATACACTCGCCATACTCGTATAACCAGCAGGCTAAACTTGTTGCCGGGAAAGACTTGGATATAATAGGACACACATACGACTGCCTACATATACTACATCATAAAGCACTTTTAATTTCGATTCAATTCGCAATAATCAGTAGTCTCAAATCCACCCCGACTGTCAAGTATTTCTATAATAAAGGCGATTACAATTCGATTAATAACGAGCTAACCCTGACTAACTGGGAGGAGGAATTTGCATGTCGCTCACTTGATGACTCGCTTGAGTTTTTTTATTCAACTTTTAATAAACTTAGAACGAAATATATTCCCAATAAAAAACTTACGATTGACTCATTTCCAAAGGCTATTAAAGAGAAATCAAAATACCTACGAACATTTAGAATTTATGGCAATAAATCTGACTTAATCTCATTTAATGTATTGAGGGATAGGGTTAAAAAGCTTGAACAGGAGTGTCATGACGCATATATCCGTCGCGTTGAGGATAATATTGCCAAGGACCCGAAGCAGTTCTGGTCCTACATGAAGTCTCGTACTAACTCGCACGTTATGCCAAGCTGCTTGAAGTATGGCAATGGAACGGTTAACACAGCTACCGATATATGCGATGCTTTTTCGGAATATTTCCTCTCAACATTCTCTGCACCGAGCACTAGCCGAATAACGCCGATCAACTCCACCACTTCTACTTCTACTTCGTTTTCTCACATAACTAACATCGAAATAAACCCAGAAATCATTGTCAAACTTTTATTAAAGTTAGATCCGTCCAAATCAGCTGGACCAGACGGTCTGCCAGCTAAATTTTTGATTAAGTGTGCTAAAACGATTGCTAAACCTCTAGCTTTGTTATTTAAACGCTCTTTCTCGGAATGCACAGTACCGTCGACATGGAAATCTGCCTTCATTACTCCTGTTCATAAAAAAGGTTCCAAAACCGACATTACTAACTATAGGCCAATTTCTAAACTCTGTATTGTTTCTAAAGTATTAGAAAAACTTGTCTATACTCAAGTATATGAAGCAATCAAGAGCTATATTAGTCCCAATCAACATGGTTTTTTACAACGGAAATCGACGGTCTCCAACTTGACTCTTTTTAATGATTATATTACGCGAGCGATGGCCGGGGGCGGTCAGGTAGACGTTGTTTATACGGACTACAGTAAGGCATTCGATCGAATTGATCACCATCTGCTAATTTCTAAATTATATAATATGGGGATTCAGGGCGACCTGCTTCGGTGGTTATCTTCATACATCGACAATAGGTCACAGGCAGTTGTCATTAATAATTATATGTCTGGTTGGGTAACTGTTCCGAGTGGTGTCCCTCAAGGATCGTTGCTCGGGCCGCTGCTTTTTACTATTTTTATTAATGACATAAGTGACTGCTTTGTCTTTTCTAAATTACTCTGCTTCGCTGATGATATGAAGATTTTTGCCACAGTGAAAACTTTGAAGGATTCCGATCTCATCCAAAATGACCTTTTGCGGCTTGATGCTTATTGTCAATTAAACAAACTGGATCTGAACCCGTCGAAATGTTTTAAAGTTACCTTTACAAGACAGCGTTGCCCAATACCAACTGCATATAAACTAAGGGACCAGTTACTGAAAAAGGTATCAGCTATGAAAGACCTAGGTGTCACACATGACAGTAAGCTTCTGTTTGATACCCACATGAATAACATTGTTGCTAGCGCCACCAAAGCATTAGGATTCATTATGCGTAACTCATTAAATTTTACTCGAGTAAAAACTATCAAAATTCTTTTTTGTACATATGTAAGAAGCAAACTTGAGTATGCGTCTCAAATTTGGAATCCATGTTATAATACTTATATAGACCGAATAGAACGCGTCCAGAAAAGATTCGTCAAATACCTCTGTTATAAATCAAAAACACCTTACAAGACGATGAATTATGTCGATGTGTGTAAGAAACATCATCTCATTCCGTTGCACATTCGAAGAGAAATCGCGGACATAACTTATATTTTAAAGGTTATAAACAACAATGTTGACTGCCCTGAACTGCTTGCTGAACTTTCTTTCAATACTCCATCCAGGCTTAAAAGACACTACCCTCCCCTCTCAGTTCCCTTTTCCTCGCGTAACTATAGGAAGAATAGTTTTCTGTTGCGTGCTGGTAAAAGTCTTAATAAAGTAGCAAAAGAGCTGGATATCGACATCTTCAACAGTAATATCCCGGCTGTAAGGCGTAAGTTGACGTATGATTTTTTTAAGTGAGCGTGCTTTAACCGAATCTGCTGTCTGGTGCATTGATTATATTAGTTATTTTATTTAAATTAGTTCTATTACACTTAGTTTGTAGTCACAGGTAGTTGCGATGTTGTGCATTGTGCGAGCACTTTATTTATGTATAAAATGTCACTACCGGTGGGAACCTGTAATTGGCTTTCCATTAACTATTTCTAAGAGCAATGTATTGTATGTAGCTGTTGGTTCTCCTAATAAATAATAAATAATAAATAAATAAATAAATATGAGCAAATTGCAATGTAGCTGCGCTAAATTAGAGTATGTTGAGACATTTAAATATCTAGGCCTTACGATTGACACAAAGTTTAACTGGAAACCACATGTTAGCGATGTTTGTAACCGGCTCAGGTCTGTATTAGGGAAATTTTATCTATTAAGCAAAATATTAAGTAGGGACACATTACGAGTTGTATATTATGCACTTGCCGACTCGCTTATCAGCTACGGGCTCATTGTATACGGGTGAACATTTATGACCTACATTAGAGATATAAAAACTTTACAAATAAGATTAATTAAATTCCTTGTAAGCAAAAACGTAAAAGAAACCTGTAATAAAGAGTATGATACATTATTCCCGTTATGTAAAATCTTGCCATTTGATAAAAAAATTAAATATTTGGTAGGTTTAGAACACTACTATAGTGAAGAGTACAAAGTTAATACCAATAAGAGATATGAAACTAGAAGTGTAAAACAAAAAAAATATGTTCAACCAAAAGTAAAAAACTATTATGGTGAAAGAATACCCAAATACCTAGTACCAAAAATATTTAATAAAATAGATTTGCTAAGACAAGAACCAAAATTAAGAAAAACACTGTTAAAATCAAAGCTTAGGGATTTCCTTCTCAATAACATGCTGTCAGCAGGTTGAAAGAACTCATCCTACCCTATATTACAATCGGACACCTCAACTGTGAAAGTTGTTGTCGAGAAGGAGATATCTAAGATAATTATGAGATAAGAGTCATTGCTTATTCTGTTGATATCTTACCTACGCTAAGTTGTTTTATTAAAATTGAGCGCGTCTCGCCAATAAACGTTACAGTTTGGCGAGAAATTACTTAAATTTGTATTTTATGTATGTTTTTTGTTGGTAAATAAAAAAAAAAAAAAAAAAAACTTGTGAGTTTCACTAGTTGTTATACCGCCTGAGGAATTCCCCGCATGCCGTATATCGACCGAGTTATCGACCAATGAAACTGAGCCATACACAGCGAAACCGACGATCAGCTACACCGTTTTGGGTATGGGCACACGAGAAAATAAGCAGGCCTGCACCTCTGTTCTGTGACTCGCGACTTTTGTCACGTTTGTTGTATGGGAGCCTCACGTAAATATTTATTTTACTCTGTTTTTAGTATTTGTTGTTATATCGGCAATAGAAATACATCATCGGTGAACTGTCTAGCACTCACGGTTCATGAGGTACATTCTGGTGACAGACGGACAGACAGACTCGTCTACAGGTCGCATTTTTCTACTAGTCATCGTGATTTATTCACAGTCACAGTGGATTTACGTAACAATTCAACAAGGGTGACCTATTATAACTAAACTAGTCGCCAAATAAGCACAAATCACTCCACCCGGGAAGATTGCTGGGTTGTCAATTCATTCATTGTTACTCGTAGCAGTTTGGTATTCGGCGAGTGACTAATGGCTACTGGGACACGGGAGACGATGTCTACAGGGTTTAATTGCCATTCATGGACAATGGGTATACTTATACTATTGTAAAGTTCTAGATTTGTATTGAAAATATTTTTCTATGAAGAGGGGCCATGATTTCAGGAAAAATCCTAATTGCGTGATGCAGGATAGTCATTTGTTTATTATGCCATCGCCATACCAATCTAGCGCCATCAGTTTTCATAATATCCTTTTTCCTCGCAACACGCCGAAACAGCTGGACAAATTTTAATCAATTTTGGTACAGGGATAGCTGGCCATCCAAAGATGGTTATAGGATATTTTTTACCCGTCTACGGTAAAGAAAAAATACGCAAACGAAGTTGTTGAACATGGACCGGCTGAAAGGTAGTGAAGTAGTTTGGACGGCTCCTCAAGTGGCGAGCGTCCAAGGTCGGGGCTCGGCTGTAAATCTGTCCGTGATACGGCCAATCGCGCGCTGCCATAACTCTCGCAGGCGAAAACATCTCAGTGTTACTCTCGAAGGATTATTCTTAATCTAAGATTGCTTTTGATTTCAATCGATAATATAAATGGCGAAGAAGAAGGAACGTGCTTTGTATGTATAACTACTGTTTGAAACGTTAAGGATTTGTTGTGTTGTTAAATGTATTTTTAGTTATGTGATAATGTTCAGAATAGATATTTTTTTACATTAAACTCTACAATCTATTTATATAAATTCCAAAAAAGTATAACAAGTAAGAAAATTGCAGAAATATAGAAAGGAAAATGTCACAAGCTGATCTATAATCCAAGAATGGACAATTAAAAACCATTTTGTTAAAAAAATACGAATTTGTCACTATTACCATAGAAAGCTATACTGGATCTATATTTATTTCCTTTATCTAAGATCATTACTTGTGCCACTCCGTTATAGAACATTACATACCTAGGGCGTTGAATTCGTCAATGTCCCAGATCGCAGTTGTTTGTGGCTCAAGCCGAAGGTGAGGGCATAAATATGCGATCTGGTGCTTTAGGAATTACCGCCCGTGGCTCGTCTAAAGTTTAACGTCTTGGCTTGGCCAGGAAGTAAGATCCTACATACCGCCTAAGGTGACATAAAATACATATGCAATATATTTTCTGCATAATTCATTCGTTTTACGCAGATATGCCTAGCAAAAGCCAGTATAAATTGTTACTAACTCACAAAATCAGTACCTATCGTTGTATTTCTTGAAACGGCTGCTCGCAAAATGTATCGTTTGACTGAGTTTATACTTCGCAAAAAATTGTTTGCCGTCGAACGTGAACTTTCTAGAATATCTAAGATCTTTAGCGAGCAGAGGGCCCTAATTCCGCATACGTCTCTCTGATATCTCGGAGAGATCTCTGATGTGGCGAAATACCTGGTCGCGTTAAGGTTGTGTCTCAATTATATGCGACGTCATAGATATCAGGCGTATACTTAACTTGACCGGGTAGTAACGCGAAATGTCGCTTTATGCTCTTGAATCACAGACATCACATTTCAATAACAGTTAAAGGCGATATCTTTAACTACACTCGAAGTAGCTCTCTGGTTAAGTTATTTTCCATCTGTAACTTTGTCTCGAACTTGTGAATAATACGGTAGGTACCTAGGTTTATAATTAATGAAAGACTCTTGGGGATTATGGTCATGTAGAACTTGATACTTGGAATTATTTAACCAAAGTACCTAGTCTACCTAAGTTATCGCATTCGCTTAATATAAATGAAACAAGATATACTTATATAATATTCAGTAATGCAATGGAGAATATTGCTCAATCGTTCTGAAGTAGGCAAGCCGGTGGGAACTGAATTATATGGACGCCACGCCACTGCCAGCTAGCGCATAGTATTGCTGAGCGGAGACCATTTTTGGGTACACATTTCTTATTTGTATAGATTAGATTAGATTCTTGTATTACATAATAAATTAAAACAAATTATACCAAGTTACACGATCTGTGATGTATGTGGAAAATTGGTTATATGTACGAAATATAAAGTTTTTTCTGTTATATTCAATTTTAAAATCAGTTCAATGGGCGTCGGGGATTTTCGTGGGTCGAACTATATACGACCGATCGGCGTACGTTTTGATTGGGCAGTTCAGTTTTTTACTATATAAAGTAAAGCCCTTTGAATGGCGATCCGCAAACGAGCTACGCTGCAAATCCTTTCCACGAGGATAGAGCAATCTAAAGCCAATATTTCACATGTATTTGTGGTCAATATATCAGGATTTTGTGGAACTAGCACCGTTTCTATTACGCACGTACCCTTCTAGCGATAACCGAGAGATGCTCGAACAATTTCTATTCAAATTTACGTATTACTTCAAGAAAGAGTCATCAAATAACAATGCACCTGGTGAATTATTGTATTAAGCGGTTTACACTCACGTGAAATTGTCCGCAGGGCCCGAAATGTTTCGAACTCGTATGGAGCTCTTCATCAAGGACTGCTACTCGTACACCGTCGCGGTAACTTCGTCACTGTGACGTCACATTCCTGATAATTTCACGCGAGTGTAAACCGCTTGATAAAATGATTAAATATGTCTCACGAAAGCTTTAATAAGTTTAGTGTCTGTTGGAAATTACATACCCAGGACTTTCGGTGCACCAATGGTTTGACACTAAGCCGACAGTAGGCATCAATTATTCGTGCATCGAAAACCACGGGGCATGGAAATAAGTAACGCAAACGTGAAACTGGCGAGAAACCACGTAGGATCCGTACAAGCGGCGTGCTCTCGTTTCAGAGGTTAAGATCATTTTTGGGTCCACTTAAGTTACGTTAAGTAGTTAGTTAGTTTGTTACATAAGTATACAGTTAGACTCTTCCACCTTCCATCATCTGTACACAGTTTGAGACTACCTAAAGATTTCGCATCATGATTTCTTTATGTTCCAAGGACGCGTCCCTTACCTCTTTTATTTCCAAATCATAAGTACACAAAGCGAGAGCACCCAATAAGCGAGTTGAGCCATTGTACGAGCGAATGTCGCTGCCGATAAATCTGTCATCTTTATCCGCGTTGATTTATCTGCGCCCGGCGTTGGAATTAGTTATTTCTTTTCTTATACTGAACAAAGATGGACTCCAATGTTTGGCTAAGTATTTTTTAATCCTTTCACAGATGAAAATCAAATTATTTATTTCAGGTATCAAGGGCCTTCTATGGAGATATCGTTCAGAACATATGAATATGTGTAAACCTTCTTGTTTATGTGTATTTTTTACTTCTTGTTGTCTATGATAAATGTGACGATGGAGTGAGTTGTATCGCGGTTTATTATATTAACTAAAACATCTCACTTAGATCTTCAATAAATATTGAATAAATATCTAAGTGAGATGTTTTAGTCTTGGGCATCCAGGGACCAGGGGAAGATTGTCCGGGGCAGATATTACAATCTCAATAAACTTCAAAAGTAGGCCAATTTTTTTCTTGGTGAAGGTCACTAGTTGTTTAGTTGGAACTCTGATTTGACGATGCAGTTGGTGATAGTGTAGCTGCCTGTTGTAGCCACAATCCTGGGTTTGGATCCTGGCAAGACCAAATGTTTGTATGATGAACTCGTATGTCATATGACCCACTTATACATAGAAAACATAGACTTATAGGACAGTACACTGTAAATTATACGATTTATGCATTCTAGCTTAACTTGATGTTTTGCAAAGCATTATCTTACTTTCATAATATTTCAGGTAAACACATTACCAACTTAAAAGCTGATCAAAAATGTTCACTAAATCGATTAAAGCAACATCCAATAAGACCCATAATCCTCCAGCAAGACTCCGCTTATCGCATTTAGCCAAAACTTAAGCACAAAATCCCAATGTGTTCGCACCGTAACGTTAAAAACTCGTGCCAAGTTCGGAAATTGAATTATAACGCCGGCGAAAACAAGGGAAGCGAAGCTCTTATTTTTTTAATCTAAAACCACACGAGATAACTGGATGCTCCGCATAAATCATACGGGCATGTTTATCTTGAGGCAGAACTCTTTTAAAACACGTGTGCCGAAAATGGCGGATTAAGTTCGCGTTTATTTGGCGTGGGTAATAATTGCGTGTTTCTTGAGCCACTTTCATTTTATGTGAATGAAAAATATCTTGTTTGGTGAATGTTCTCGATCGTTTATTTGCGTTTTTGGTTAATTAGAATAAATATTTTTAAGTGTATTGAAAAATACAACTGACTATGATGGCATCGCTCTCATGGGTACTTACAAACTTTTTCAAGATCCAAATTTACTTCATAGCTTGTACAAAATTTTGCCGTACTTTAAAAGGTACATTTGGGCGCTAACGGGTCAGAAACAAAACGACAATAATTAAAATTTATAGTTATTTCCTGAAATTCAGCTTCATATATATTGACACTTTCTAAAAGGCTTTGTACGAGTAATGTAATCTACTATCTATGTTGTAGCAAAGAAGCTGTAGAAAATACCCAAAACCTCAAAAATCCCACTCAAAGTGAATTCAACACTGAATAAGGCTGAATTTCCACCAGAGATGTGTAGCGAGGGATGTGTATTTGTTAATCAATGGAATAACTTCAATTACTTGTCCTCGCTCAGCGCAGCTGATTCTACTGGTTAACAAAAACACATCCCTCGCTCCACATCTCTGGTGGAAACGCAGCCTTACGTAGATGCCTAGGAAACAGAAAGTGATTGGTCCAGTAATCCGAACACCCATAAAGGCAAGGCATACCTGTACATAACATTAAAGGACCGCTCACCAGCTTTATAACACACATAAACGCCAAGAGGCTGTATCTCCCAGTCTTCGGCGATAATTCAAAGATAGTGTTGAGACCAATCGATTCAGGGAGAGCCTCCCACCACCCCGCGGGAGGCTGGACACTGTCCAACCTGCCTTACATTGACCATCTCTCGACGGCTGTCCGAATTCAATACCCAGTAAATGATACTCCATTGTAAAGTAGCAATTTCGATGGACTTGAATGTCAATCATCTATTGTGGCCCGACAAGATTTAATATTGTATAAATTGAAATCAAGTTTGATTCAGGTATGCTTTTGTTATTGTATTTTAGTCTATGAACGATTTTCGTAACTAATGAACTGTTTAAGTGAATTATGATTTTCTTACATTAAATTAATTTGCACATGAAATCAGCTGGAAAATGTATAATAATGGGTAGAGAATTAAATATCTATTTTAGGATAAGGTCACCTGAGGCTATTGCGACTATGAGTCAAATGTGACTTTTGATATCATATGATGTTGGTATGTCGGTTGATTCAGGTCATCAAGTAGATGCCATATACACTGACTTCAGTAGCGCTTTTGATAAGGTGGACCACAATATCCTCTTGCAAAAGCTGTATGACAATTTCGATATCACGGGTGAAATGTGGCGATGGTTTAGATCATGTCTGTTTGGTAGACGTCTAAGAGTAGTCAAGGATGGATATTTTTCGGACTCGTATTTTGCATCTTCGGGCGTGCCTCAAGGTTCACATCTCGGCCCATTACTATTTATAATTTTTATCAACGATCTAACTCTTTCAATCAAACATAGCAAATGTCTTTTATATGCAGACGACCTTAAATTGTACAGAGTAATCTCTTCTCCCGACGATGTGTCGCTTTTGCAAGAGGATCTAAACAGCGTTAAAACTTGGTGTTGTAAAAATAATATGACCCTCAATGCCGACAAATGCTTGTTCATCACATTTACCCGTAAAAGATTGCCTACGGCTTCTACGTACTGCCTTGGTGACGTTGCACTTCGCGAGGTTTCTTGCGTTAAGGACTTGGGGGTGCTTTTCGATTCCAAGCTAAGCTTTATAAACCACGTTGATTCCATTATAAATGAATGTAACAAAATGCTTGGATTTATAAAGCGTGTCGGCAAGAACTTCAAACGTGTTAAGACTTTTCAGTCACTCTTTAACTCCCTTGTTCGATCGCGACTCGAATATTGTAGCCAAGTTTGGAATCCACATTATCAGATTCATATTAGTCGCTTAGAAAGGGATGCAACGATCATTTACAAGATTTTTAGTGTTTAAGTCACAAAAAATGAGTAAAAATTTGTCATACGATGAGAGACTAGATGTTTTCAAAATGACTACTTTAAAGCTTAGACGCTCCTACATGGATTTGGCCTTGCTACACAAATTGATAAATGGGAAAATTATGGAACCGTATCTGCTGCAGTGTCTTCATCTCAAAGTCCCCAAAGTAAATACACGGCCTTGCCGTCGCACCACTTTTAGCCCCAGTCCCACCCGAACTAAACTTGGAAAATCACTCCCAATTTACAGAATACAATGTCTGTATAATGTTCTGTCCTTGGGAATTCCTGGTTTGACCATTTTTCATGATTCTTTACCCGTTCTTAGGCGTAAGATGCTGAAAACAGATGAATAAAAAATAAAAAATATTTATATTATATCAGTTATTTAAAATCTAGCAGAAAACTACTGAATTAATAGAAAATGTCATTGTTTTCTATTTACTCTTTCCGTCCGTTTAATTGCCCACGAATTTTTATAATCACATTTTGAATCTTGTGTTTTAGTTTAGTTTATTAATATTAATTAATGTTATAGGTTAGTGTGCCCTGAGTCAATTTGAATGCTGATGCACACCTGTCATTGGTTCATAAACAGGTTTTTGTGTCTGTGTATTTTATACTATTTACTAGGTTTTGTTTATGTACTGTTGGTGTGTCTTATAAATAAATAAAATAAAAAAAATAAAAATAAAAAAATATCATAGAAACGCAACAATTTATTTACCTACCACTGTTCTCTCTATTTTATTTATATTAATAGTTGGCACTTTAGGCAGTAAGGGTATGGGTATGGGTGATCTTTAACTGTTGTGCATTTTGACGACGCGTTTGGCTCGGTTGGTAGACACCTGCCTACTGAGTCGACGGTCCCGGGTTCGAATCCCGGCCGGGGCAAATATTTGTGCAAAATATTTGTTCTTGGGTCATGGATGTTATCTATATATGTATTTATATATTATGTATATCGTCGTCTAGTACCCATAGTACAAGCTTTGCTTAGTTTGGGACTAGGTCGATTTGTGTATGATTGTCCCTTAATATTTATTTAATATTTTATTTATGATATCATCAAAAGTCACATTTGCCTCATAGTCGCAATAGCCTCATTAGACCTTACCTACAATTTAAGTTTGTTGAAGTTGTTATTTAAGCAATAAGTACTCAAGTAAAATAAAAATACCAATTTAGCAAAGTTTTTGATAAACAATTAAGAATCGATCTGTTTTTATCTTCTTATCTTATCGTACATATATTGTGCTTTAACAACTTTGAATACTTTAATCATGGATTCATGAGATGATTTAGATTTAGATTTAGATTTATTTATTTCATAATATAAAATGACAATATAAATTACACTAAGTCAATTTACATGCACTTATACTATGATCGTCACATATATTAAAACTAACAGATAAAATATGATGACATCGATAATAATAACAGCGGAATCAATAATAAGACAGATTAAATAATTACATGTTAAAATTTTAAACAAACAGATAAAAATGTCAAAGAAGCTCACAAATGGATTGTACACTTTAACTATCAATTCCAGTTTCACGTCTGGCCGTTTGTCTAAATGTTCTCGTATACAGTTCACATTTCTCAACTGATTCTCGTGATTTTTTGTGAACAGATTTGATAGTTAGGTATATTGATTTTTATCAATTTACTTGTACAATAATTTCCAAAATGGCGGAGATACGTTAAAATTACATGTTTCAGCCATTTGGAAACAGACTCGCGAGGTTCTAACAGCTCAGCTTACTACTTATTGCACAACCGACTCTTGTTTTGAAGATGCGGTTGGAAAATCTTACGTAGATGCACACGTGAAAAATCCAACAATCTTTTACTGTGCGGGATCGAAAAATTAAATATACCACATTCTGCGGTTGGTCAGCCGCGGGCGCGCCGTCTTGGACAGCGGTAGTCATCCCTCTATTGATACTTTTGATAGTAACGCAGATATAATGCGACAGAATGGCAAATAATTCATCGCGACATCGGGTCGTAAAGCTACCGAGGGCGGCGGGAAACGAGAACAGATTGGGCGCGGTATTTTATATGATATTAATGTGGGATCGTTTATTGCTTGCTGACATGTTGAAATAAAAATACGTATGGTCATGCTTTTTCCTAATTATGAGTCTTTTTTTTATACTACGACGGTGGCAAACAAGCATGCGGCCCGCCTGATGTTAAGCAGTTACCACCGCCTATGGACGCTTGCGATGCAAGAAGCATCACACGCGCGTTGCCGGCCCTTTAAGAACCTATTTGACGACGCGTTTGGCGCAGTTTGTAGACACCTGCCTACTGAGCCGGCGGTTCCGGGTTCGAATCCCGGCCAGGACAAATATTTGTGTGATGAACTCGAATATTTGTGCTTGGGTCATGATTGTTCTATATATTTAAGTATATATTTATCTAAATATGTATGTATATCGTCGTCTAGTACCCATAACACAAGTCTTCTTGAGCTTAATTTGGGAGTATATCGATTTGTGTGAGGTTGTCTGATATTTATTTACACCCCTCTTTAAAACCGCATGCTCTAGCCCCCGGGGAAAACCTGAAGTCTGGTTAGATTTTCATAAACTTTATGCATTTTATAGGCTTCATAGCCGAAAGTATATCTAGCTCAGTGTACGGAGTCTATTTAACAACAATATAAAAACCGGCCAAGAGCATGTCGGGCCACGCTCAGTGTAGGGTTCCGTAGTTGCTCATCCTTCACAATAGACTTAAGTCACAGGAAAGATTTCAAGCTCTATAAAAAGGTCGTAAACGCCAAAGTAACTGTTATTACTTATTACCTTCTGGAAGTCAACTTACGTCCTTTTAAGAAAATTATGAAATTTTGCGATAACTCAAAAACGGCATAACCGATTTTGTTCAATATAGTTTTCATTGAAAGTACTTATAAAGCCTCATTTTCATGATTTTTTCCATAATTTTTGGACCCGTGGTTAAAAAGTTAGAGGGGGGGGGGGACGCTATTTTTTTTTATTTTCGGAGCAAATATTTTCAAAACTGCTGACTTTATCAAAAAATAATGCCCTGTTATTTTTAAAAGACCTTTTCAACGACACCCCACACACTAGTGCTGGAACGAAAAAAAAACTCACCCCCACATTAGGTGTTCGAGAGGTACCCGAAAAAAAATTTTTTTTAGTTTTTATTTTACCGTTTTGTCGGCGTGATACATACACATACTCATACCAAATTTCAGCTTTCTAGTACTAATTGCTCACCGAGCTAAGCCGCGGACGGACAGACGGACATGGCGAAACTATAAGGGTTCCTAGTTGACTACGGAACCCTAAAAAAATTACACCCATTTTCTTGTATAAGAGATGCTTGAAAAAACACGTTTTACCACTTTATTAGATCCAGTAACAAAGAGTGTACGGGCAACAATCAGAGAAATAAACATACGCGGTGAAACTGCACTGGTTTGACGACAAAACCCTTAAAACATATGGAATCGCACTATAAAACTTATGATATACAAACAATTCAAGTTATATACAATCTTTTTTAAACATTATGCTCGCCAGGTGGACTTAAATGCAAAGAAGTACATGCCTCTGAAAACTTAAGTCTTTCGAACTCTAAAAAGTCGTTTGTCTTCAATTGCTTTAAGTTCATTGTTTACCGCTCTAACGTAACTTACTTGCACCAAAACATTAACAAACAACTTCGTCGCCCAAGAGATTTAATTGACTCCAACAGATAAAAAAGTGCACTAAAAACGTTCAAAGAAAAGTCAACAAATGTTAATGATGCCCTTTCTCATAATACGTTATGCTGTTTCAGCATAATGCGACTGAACTTACTTATATTTGTTTACCGTCTGTTACATAATTCGTTTGAACGGACTTTCAAAAAGCCAAAGCATGTCTAAAAAGGAACCCGTAAAACTACAACGTCACTCGAAACTGCGACTGTAAAACTGATGACTCATTTTCTTTGATAAGTTAAGCTACAAAAGTCATCATATTTAGTAGTTTATTGCTTAAGTTTGTGTTTCATATCTAAAATACGGAATAAATTAAATGTCGTAGTAGAGTTAAAACAGTCATAAATTTCGCAAAATGGACAGTGATATTGTTTTTTAGGGTTCCTTACCTCAAAAACAAAAAAACGGAACCCTTAAAAGATCACTTTGTTGTCCGTCCGTCCGTCCGTCTCTTGGGAACGCGTGGAGGTACCGAGGGTATCGATTTGATATAAGCCTAGATGACAAAATTTTTGCATAAAAGTTGCCTCAAGATAACAACCAACCGAACATCATTATTTACAGACTAAAAGGCAAGTAAGCACTCGTGCATTATGTCAATTCAACGGACTAAGAGAACTAAAAGAATCGAATTATCCAGAAGCGTAACAAGATTATTGGCTTCAGTTCTGTTTACGGAACTAACGATACCTATCACAGAAAGTGGTTGTAATTAGTGCGCCGTCGAACGTTCTCAACTCTCGGGAAACTAGGAGCATCCGCGTACAAAGTATTGTTTTACGGCAAGTTATCTATTTCACAACATGAAACTATACTAGAAACTCATTAACGAGCTGGCTTAAGGTAAAAGAAAAAAGGAAAACTTACTTGAAATAATCTTATTTTATTAGGCACGTCATCTAAACTTCGTTCGTTGCAGTTTGATAGAAAAACAGGTTGATAGTAAAAGCAAAAACTATACATATTACAGTCTTCATTAGTAATTTTTCTTAATAGCTTTAGCCAATGTATACATAACTAGAGCTATACCGGTTTTAACTGGTAGGAAAACTATAAAAACCCAGTTTTTCAAATGGGTCAGTAAGTAGAAATCAGAAACTAGAAGAGATAGTGAAATCTGTTTTAGGAACCTTTGCGTTGATTATAGATTTAATGTAAATGGCAATGACTTTTGTTTTTTTTTTTATATTTTATAACCGGGTGTCGATTACATACAGTATGTTCACCAGTTTCGATCCCCGCTTATGTATGAGAATTGTCCGAATAATTGGAATGCCATTTTTATTCAATCTAAAATCGACGTCATGCATCAAAAGAGCAGATTTCCCATCTCTAATGGTTTTTGACTTCTCCGTCCATGCTTTGGGTTGATCACCCTGTAGAATTTACGCTGCACCCATTGTGCTGATTACGAATATGTACTTACTACCTATCTAGTAGCACCTAGCAGTAGTCCCTAGTTTGACCCAAAACTCGAGTTAGGTCGTTAGGAGGGTAATACAACACACAAACAATTTGTGAAAAGGAGGCCAAAAACTTAGTTACGGATTTCGTGTTAAGAAAGATGTTATACCTAGATCTATAAAACCACGCGATACATCAATCTACAGGTATCCGTTGAGTATAGTTTACTGCGTCCTAGGGCTTTCAAAGGCATGATGAGACTTTCAAGCAAGGCAACACCGACAAAGAACCGGTCTAAGTACCCGGCTTCAAAGGATAGCCACAAGGTTAACGAACTGTAGCCAGCCACACCACAATACTATCACAGGAGTAGATTTCACTTAAGACGTTTATAACTAAACTTTGAATATTAATCTTCCAGGAAAAATGATTTCTCTTTGTTAAGACTGGTTTCTGAGGCCTAAATCGTCGACTTGACAAGTTGTACGAGTACCTCGGGCTTTGACAGTTAGCCCCCGTTTGATCTTTTCAAGGTACAAAACATGGTCAATTTTAAAGACAATAGTCGTGATTGGTCGAAAATCTGCTAAAAACTTTGAAACTACATCAACAACATTTTTTTTAACTACATGTAATTACGTATGTAATTTACAAAGATAAATTACATACACAATGATCTGGACTTCTAAACAATGTTGGATTAATGAAAGTCCTACACAGATTAAGTTATTCATACGTTAAAAAAACATTAACTTAATGTTTGCTTGAAGTTAGTTAAAATCTACATATTATTTCTATTATCAAGCAAAACTTTCAACAAATTCTCCATCGAGGCGGCAAAGTAAACTCGGTGGCAAATTAAACGGTGTAACATAATTCTATAAATTTAGGCAGTACAAGTTATTTGCATAAAACGTCACTATCTCGTACATAAAGTGTAATCGCCGAAATGTTACCGGAGCAGCGCTTAGTCCGAAGGGCATGCCTTTGAACTCAAACATTTTGTTTTATGCGTGCATTAAAATAAAGCCCGAGAAATGTAGGATTTCACCCGAAAATAGGTATTTCTCATGCAAATGGATTAGAACGACCAAGGGAGGGGATTAAGGGGGTGTGAGGTGAATTCTGGAATCTTACTCTGGAGACCTTGTTGTCGAGATTCCAAGAATTGTTATTAGTATACAGATAAAATGTAACACCTCAGAATATGTATATTTCATGAAGCATACGAGTATGCTTCATGAAATATACATATTCTGCGCTTGAAGATCAAATTTATTGTTACGTTATCATTTTCTAGGTCCTTAATTTTTGGTATCTATTTTAACTGGCTATTTTAAACTTATCTTCAGAAGCAGTACTTACTACATAATTAAGATAAAACAAAGTATACAAAACCTCTTATCCTAATAATTGGTCGCCTACTTCCCTTAAAAAAGGTTTGAAGCGAAAATGATTTAGTTAATTAAAATAAAAGATAACTTTTCATTCCAATCTGAAACCAACTCATCAATCATTAATTATTCAGTCCTAAAATCTCATAAAAACGTTTTGTAAAAACCAAAAAATCTATCGACAGGGGTGTCATTTTGCGCTAATTGGGGGAGTTTGGCAGTTAGGCCTAATTACCCACGTCCGTGGAACTCATTAGGGAATGACTCGCCTTTTTTATTTGAAAGTACTAGGTTTCAAGCGCAGGAATATTGAGCATTACATTAAGTCCGTTGACCTTGAATTTTAGATCTGTTGTTAATACTAAATAGTAACTTCAGTTGGTACAATCAACGTTAAAAGTGATCATTCAAGTGTCGCAGGAGGGAATATTAGTGATGCTATGGCATTCAGTTTAAATCTGTGAAATGTTGAAGTGAAAGGGTATTAAACGTGACCAGCTACTTTGAGTGTCGACTGTGCCATCAGGAGAAAGCCTACGGGATCAAGCAATTGGTTGTTAATGAGATAGATTTGGTGATCCTCGGCTGGTTTCGTCGAAAATAATGGTCAATGGTGGGCAGAACTATAGGCCATTAGGCCTGTTGCTTTAGGGTTTCCAATTCATTAGCCAAGAGGTTGGTGCTGGTTCAAAACTTAGTATTACTAGTCCGTGTACGGTGTCGGTCGCGGTTGATGTGAGGAGTACCTGCCATACGCGACTTTCCAGATTAGTCACATTAAGTATTTTTTGAAGTCAGTTAGCTTATGATAGATAAGATTATACGAGTAATCTAGCTTACATTCTGGATGAATTTGTCCACATAAAAAGCCGCAAAAGCAGCGTTTACTTTTGTAATATTATACTACGAGTGAAGTCGCCCCCAAAATCGGGTCAAAACCTAATCATACAATATTCCTCAAATAATAATTGCAAATCCAGTTCAAAGTAGTCCGGCAGGCCGTCCGATTAATAGCGGTTGAATAATTCAAAATGGCAGAACATCCAACTCAGAAACGTATACTAGCTTCCTAAAACGTCTTATCGTTATTCAAATTCTGAATCACTTACGGCTTTCTGTGCAAGGGCAGAGTACAGGGTGGTTTTGGAGTACGGATGTAGTAAAGATTACTTTCGATCACCTTACACTTAAACCTCTTATACAGCAACCCTATACTATTTAGTAGTGGATACTAATCCAATTCAAATTGCTTAAATGAGTTAAAGGTAAATAAATATTTTTATCAAATGTTTTGAATTGATTGCTGGTCGCTGTGGATAAAAACAAAACCGAAGAATAAACATAGGTACCTAATAAAAAACATGGTAGAATATGTAGTCCCTATTTTGGGGAACAATTCGATTGATAGAAAAAATTGAAAAAAAAAACCGCAATTACAGACATACAATTTAGAAAATTTGTTATGTTTATGAAAAAGTCATACCTATTTTTGTCTCATATTATTTAGATACATCACGTTCGAATCGTCAAGGTGATTGATTAAACACTTTGAACGCGATTAAGCCCCGTCTTGTTATAATAAGTTATTATAACAAGACGGGGCTTAATCGCGTTCAAAATAACGTATAAAATTATCGACTTTTGAATATTAACACATTAAGCCTACTCCGATTATTAACGGATTACAAGCTTTCATTAAACTCAGCCTATCAAGTATTAAGTAAGTACTTATTTAAGTTTAGATGTTCTAGTGAATATTAAAATTGGCCCGTACCTTCAGTGACATCCTGTATACTCTGTGTAGATGGACACTGAAATTTAAATATTACGATGGATTCAAAGTGAAACTTTAGGCATTCACTTAAATCATTATGTTTGCTTCTAAATCATTAACTATTGACGAATAAGTTTCAAAGGCAATAGTAGTAAAGTGACGGTGGTTTTGAGATCTGAGGCCACTTTAGCAATAGAGGGATGAAGCCATTAGTCAGTCTTTAATCATTAATCATATAAAATTCAGTGAGGATAATATTAGAGTGTCAATACTTATAAGAAGGCGCCCGACTCCTCGTTCGCGGCATTAATATGGCCGTTCTTTTTATTGAAGCGTTGTCGGGTACAAGGTATCTAACAAAATTATAATTATAATCATCCTTAGACATTACATTACTACCTCTGTATCGTGATCAAGATCCACAAAATATTGGCACTAGTGGACTCCAAGTTTTGCAAACAGGATACCATCTCGTAAGCATAGCATAGGTACTCTAAGTTAGCTGTCGTTTTTTTTTAAATATATTTACACATTTTCAAACTCGGTTTCATGTCCCAAGGGAAGGTTTGCTTCGGAAGTTAAGCAATTCGTTTTTGGAACGATCTCCCTCTCTCCATTCGGAAAGCTCAGAGCAAATTCTCCTTCAAGCGCATGGTGCGCAAACATATCTCCAAAGAATTTCAGGATTGATTATCTATATGATTTGTTTTACAATGGTTCATATATTTATGTATGTGCGGAGCGCTAAAAACGCCCCATACACATGGCCACCTAATCTTGACGTCATTATATGGGTTACCTATCATAATCCAGAATTTTTGTTTCCCCGCTGTACCGTTTCGCCGAATAGTCATTTGCTCGAAAG
Organism: Apotomis turbidana; assembly: GCA_905147355.2. Taxonomy (NCBI): domain Eukaryota; kingdom Metazoa; phylum Arthropoda; class Insecta; order Lepidoptera; family Tortricidae; genus Apotomis; species Apotomis turbidana. The sequence goes on from LR990283.1 coordinate 839,149, forward strand.
CTATTTATTCCAAAACTATTAACATTTCAAAATAATTATAAAACAAACCTAACCCATTAGGTTGGGTTCTATAAAACGATGTTTATAAAATCCTGAAAATATTACGAGTTTCAGGAAAAATAGCTTGGGCAAATGAAAATTCGGCGAAACGATACAGCGGGGAAACAATGTTTCAAAGTGGCGGTAGGTTACCCATTATATGTTATGTGTACCAATATGTGTTTGGAGACAATAAGTAATATGCCATTTTCACTGTGAAAAGTGCGTTTAAATTCATGGTTGTCATAAAATTATTATGTAGTTAAATTATGAGGATTCTGATAAACATCTCAAGATTACTTTGGATTTAAAAAAACATAAAATTTGCGTACCTTTGAAGTAATATGTTTAAAAAAATATTTTTTTCTTAGTTTCATGACATTCTTTGAGCTAATTTTATTTACTTAACCATCAGTCCTCATCCTTATTCCACCGTAATTTGGCGGTTCAGATACCTATTTTATAGCTGTTTTCAGTTTGTTTTCTCGAGTATATCTGTTAATCAATAAACAATTTTCTGAACAAAATTAAAGGCTGTCAATTATTTCAATCAATCCGAAATCCCTCCGAACACCTATTTCTTTACAAACTGCATTAAAACTTAACTGATTATAGCGAAAACATCAAACAATTCACATTCCCTTTGACGTCACATCGCTTGGGCCCAGAAACGACAGCCCGTGCAGTGTACCAAAACGATCGTTTTTTTTTCAAATTGCTTTATTTCCTAAACGTGACTTATGTAAAAGGCATGAGAAATATTACCAGCCATGTCATACAATTGCTGAAATTCTGTTATCGGTGAATTTTAGATATTGTCAAACACACAAAACAAACAAAAAAGTCTGTAAGAAATACGCCGTGAGCACTAGTTACGGAACTAAGAGCGCTTTATATTTAATACCCTACTTAAATATAGCCTCGCATTAGGTGATAATTGTTGAATTTACATTATCCTTACCCACATTAGCATACGAATATTTATATAATATCGTATTTCATATCTCATTATTTATTTACTGATTGGCCATCACGAAACATAATATGAAACAATTGTTCATAATCGACAATAATGTTGCATGATAGCTTTCATGCGACATTATAGTTTGCAATACAATTTTACAACCCGTCAACTCCCCGCCAACATAAAAACGAGCGTTTTCATCCCCCACGAAAACTTTTCATCCCCACCACGCCTCCGCCCTTCAGCGCAAACAAAGTCGTAAAACAAAACTCGTTGCGAGTGAAATTCCGTTTCCGAGCCGCTGTAATTAACGGTTATTAACGGAACTTGATTGATTTAGAAGTCGCGATAAGAGGGAGATTAAGGTGGGATTGTTAATTTGATATCGGATTTTATCAATAACATTTGTACATATAGGTATATCAAAAACAAAACTGAATATATGTATATATGTACGTCACACACCGCGATGAGCGAAACTGGCGAAGGGAAGTTAGAGAGAGCCATATTCATTGTCGTTTACGGCACTTAATGTGATATGGTTGCATTTTGACATAAGCCTCGAAAATTAGGACATTATTATCGATCCAAATCAACAATACCTATGACAGTGTTTTTCAAACCTTTTGGTGTTACGGCTCAAAATGACCAATAAAATTATTTCGCGACCCCCTAAAACCTAGTTTGTACGATTAAACTTACAAATATACATGCTTGAAAAAATCTGCATTCCCTGTAGTCACGAGACTTTCTCGATGCTGATCCTCGCGACCCCCCTGGATATATGCCACGATCCCCATGTTTGGGGTCGCGTCCCACAGTTTGAAAAACACTGACCTATGAGGCCGGAAAATTAGGGATTGCCGGCCGAGTATTGACAAGCGTCGTCGTCGTTGAACGTAAAGTTATGTCACTCATTTATCCCACACCAATAAAACTACTATTGTTTTACTTTGTTCAAAGACAATACAATTACACTACCAATAAATCATTAACTGCCTCCCTTAGACATTATAAAGCAAACGGCCCAACTATGAATATTCATACACATTAACATAAACAAGTGCGAATAAAATATCAAGTGTTCTGTTTGAGCTCCCTCGGATTCAGCGAATGTTAGGGCTTGCGCAGACGTGCAGTTCCAATCAAACAAGTCTAGAGTGCTACACTAGCGCTATGAGCACAATAGACTAGTTCCTAATGTCAAAATAAATTGTTATCAACCATTCAACAATATACAGAACCATACTATTGCAGTAATTCAGGCATATTTCAATTTTATAGAAAAGCAGATCAAAGAAGCCTGTTTTACCTTAGAGCGTGGTGACGTTTTTCATATAGATTTCATATTATTCCCGCGTTTTGACACTAATTTTTCATAAAAAGTAGATGATTCTACAAAGGAGAGATTGTTCCTGTGACACGCAACTCTTTGTCGCGATAAAATATTGTGTGCCCTTTGTCCTTCTATCGTTTGCGAGAAAGATGAGTGTTACTATATCGAGTGATAAAGAAGACGCAGACAGATGTTTTAACTCATATGAAAAAGTGTATTTGTTGGTTTCTTTTGCTGTAATAAAGCAGCAATATACCAATTTGATTAATTTAGCTTATAGAGGACGAATATAAGCGAAATAGCTTTGGTTTTTTTTTTAAAACCAGCCTAAATATGATGTCACGTTTATCTTGTGATAAAATGAATAAATAATGATAAGAACATGTTCAATATTTCCATTGTTACCGGAACAGAATCATCATAGGCCGGTACTAATACCAAAGTTTCTAGTCTATTATCTCCGGCGATACGTGCCGCCAAATAAGTATTTATACGCGATTGCGCTCGGTCGCACGCAAAGCATCGCAACTCCATACATAGCCTTTAACAAAATGGCGCAATTTGTAATCTGCCCGGTCCACTGTTTCGAATTTTGTCGAATCAGTGCGTTTTTTACGAGAAGCCGTCAGTCACAGCCGGCGGTTAATTGTCGCGTAATTTAGCATTTAAAATCGCACGGAAAAAATACGCAGTCCAATGGAATAACGTTGTAAATGTACCAGACTTACTCGCTGCTACGCCATTTGAATATGGGCATCATTTGAAGCCTTCACATGCGTGTTTTAATGCGCCAAATACGCACGTCATACGTAACAAATGAGTGAGGCGAACGCAACATTATTTTTTAGTACCTACAGAAAAATATGGTTAAACGAGCATTCAGACAAACCGACAATAAATGTGTTCTGAGGGTCTTAGCAGTAATATACGTATATTTATATATTTCTGTATAATCTGTGGTACGAGCCTCGGCCAAAGTAAGGGCAGCCAGATATAGCTATAGATATGTATAGAATCAGGCTGGACCAAGAAATTATGGAAATACAGCAAAAGACACCTCCGAATCATAACGAGGGTGTTTACTGGTCACCTAAGGGTCAAAGGACTATTGGCCAAGTTGGGACTGTCTGACAATACAGATTGTAGAATGTGTGGCGAGGAGGCAGAGACAATGAAGCACATACTGTGTGGATGTCATGCCCTCGCCAGACTTAGAATGAAGGAATTCGGTATTGGTTACCCAGAACCGAAGGAATTCCAGGCACTACGAACTGGTTCCATCATCCAATACATGGAGGTGGTGGAACAATCCCTTGAGTAGGTGCAACAAGGGGTAACTACACAAAAGATCCGTTTGGGTCGAAGTGTATCCGTAAAGACCCCCATAATAAGGTAAGATAATAAGATAAGGGCAGCAAGGGCAAATCCAACAATGTAAGAGCTTACGAAGGCATCAGAAACATCTCCCAGATGGTGGTGTGTTGAAGGCACCTGATAGAAGTTATGATTAGAGCACCATAGTCGCATTTGTACTACGCCCATGAATGTCCCGTATTTGCCTCTTGCTGGGCATCGTCCAATAGCACTTGGCAACAACTCGAACTCCATGTTCGAAAATACGAGTAAGAAAATTTAAATTCTAATGACAATTAATTTTAGGGCCTTTTGAAAGTGGCATTTGGAAATGCAACACTGGCAAACACCGATTTAAAGACCTGAACCAATCAACCAAAAGATAACTAACAATACAACGGATACCTACTAAATTCGTAATAAAAAAAAAATTAATGCACTTTCAACCGGTTATTTTTCTAAAAAACGCAAAACTTGCTAGCTAAGACGCGAACATGAAAGCAAATTCAATAAAAGGAACCTCATTTAAAAAAGCATTTGCAAAGCAGTATCTCCACAACAATGGTTCCGCGATGCATATAATTTCCGCGCCGAACAAAACGGGCCCTGGATCCGTCTAGTTGCCGTGTGCAATGGACGCCGTATCCGCGGGCCCCCAGGAAGCGGGCGCGGGGCCCCCGCGGAAAGGGGCCGCGCAGGAAGGGGGCCCCGTGCGGAACAGAGCGGAATGCCACTGGTCCATTCCTTTTTGAACTTGCCTCCTGTAGTTGGAAGTTAGGTTTTAATGTAAGGTGCATTATTATAATTTTGTTATCCAACACGGAAAAATTGGGATCTATATTCTGATCCAGTTTTATCCGATACAACGGAACATTTTACTAAATATTATTGAGTAAAGTTGTCATGCCAAATCACAAGCTGCTTTACTTTTTTTTGGCTTTACTCAATCTTACAAATATCGTAATTATTTGTGATAGTTTTACATAGACAACTACCGTGAGTCTCAGACATATTAAAATACGAAACGGGTTTACTCACGTCGTAGAAGTCGGATATCGCTCGACATGTTTCGAAACGGTACGTGATTCATCATCAGGAGAGCCGATCAGTCGCAGTAACGGCCAACCGAGCACTCGGCTTTGCTAATTTAATAATTAATAAATTTGGCTTTAATAATTTGTGATAGTATTTAGGAAAAGGTTTCCATTCTTTGGGTTTACATAAGGACGCGTTGAAAGGTAACCTTATGAAAACCCGAACAATGGGGTCCTTTACTCAACACTGTCACATTTATAAATGTCCCTTTTCATAAGTCAAAATTATAGTAGGTAAGTGAGTTGACTTGAAGTGTGAGCGCAATGATGTTTCTTATGTTCTGATGTAGGTAATAAAAACATTTTTTTATAAATAACTTTTCATAAGACTTTTCACAATCAACGTTATTCAATTTTCTATTTATCAAATGTAATGTAATGAGCAATAAAGTTGTCTGAATTTGATGCAGTTATGTAAAAAAAAACTTAAAACAGGTTACCTAAAGGTTTTGAAATGTATTACTAGGGGGTGCGCCAAAGTTCACATAATTTTTCAACCCCGATTATTGGAACTCCGAAAATGTTTCTCATAAAAATTTTCATCATAATAGTCACTACTCATACTTAGTCACTCTTACTACCGATCATAACTCCGAACCATTTAAAATCATAATGTAATTTATCATAAATATCTCTAATACTACTTTTTGTTTTCATACATTTATTCATCATAACTGTTTTTGATCCTATTTTTCACTGTCATAATTTTTTTAAGCAGACTGGTTTTTACTCATAAACTTCACTATCATATATTTTATAAGTAGACTTATTTGTACTCATAAACTTCACTATCATATAGTTTGTACACTGACTTGTGTTGACTTATAAACTCCGACATCATTATTAAGTATTATTTTTATAAATAATGTGACTTATTTGACTTTGTCAATGCGGATAAAATTACCTACCGCGGCATCCCGATGACCCCGCCGTCCATAGGCGAAGTAAATGACCATCTCTTAAATGTTATTACAAAAAACGTACAAATAACATAAACAACGATAGATGTTTAAAACAAAGAAGAATAATTTCATGTACAAATCAATTTTAAACGAATTTTACCCTTAATTTTTGATCGTAATAAAGTAGGTTATTTTTGCTTAGGTATAGCCTGTCCGATCTCTAAGGATAAATGAAGTCACTTTGGGACAAGGTACAAACAACTGTATAGGTGTAAATTTAAGGTCGCTTTTCACTTGTGCCAGTTTGACAGAATTTGATCTTAAAATACCGGAATACCTGTTATTTTCATTTAGGATAACGAATTAACACTCAGTTTAATTCTAAAATCTCACTAACTAACGTCTAACGTTATTGCAACCTGGAACCCGTTTTGCCCAGCCACGTTTTGTACAGCCACGTTTTCCGAGTTCGTGTGTACTATAGAAAATTATGCAATGGTGTAAATTTTGCCAAGAGTCCGTTATGAAGAACTGCGCCAAAATGGAACCTGGGTCCAAAACCGAAAACTGTAGGTTAGGTCAGGTTTGTATAGTGACCACTTAAAGCGGAGCGAGCGGAGCGTCAAAATGTTTGCATGCTTGCTTGTATGTATACTCGTAAATAATCTACTATTACATCAAAATTCAATAAGCAAATGCATAGCCAGGATGGATTAATAAAGAAACAGTATTTAGTAAATAAGAGTATGCTAATGCCGTTAGGAAGAACTGCGCCAAAATGGAACATGTGTCCGAAACCGAAAACTGTAGGTTAGGTTAGGTTTGTATTGTGAACACGTGTAGCGGAGCGAGCGAAGCAAGCGGAGCGTCAAAATGCTTGCATGCTTGCTTGTATATTTAATCGTAAATAATCTACTATTACATCAAAATTCAATAAGCAAATGCATAGCCAGGATTGATAAAAAAATTGGGCATGAAGGGTTCCGTACCTATACATATATATAATCTATAACAAGTTTGTTGTATGGGAGCCCCCTTAAATATTTATTTTATTTTTAGTATTTGTTGTTATAGCGGCAATAGAAATACATCATCTGTGAAAATTTCAACTGTCTAGCTATCACCGTTGTTGAGATACAGCCTGGTGACAGACGGACGGCGAAGTCTCTGTAATAGGGTCCCGTTTTTACCCTTTGGGTACGGAACCCTAAAAAGAAACAGTATTTAGTAAGTAATCATATACTAATACATATTACATACCGTTAGGAAGAACTGCGCCAAAATGGAACATGTGTCCAAAACCGAAAACTGTAGGTTAGGTTAGGTTTGTATTGTAACCACGTATAGCGGAGCGAGCGGAGCGTCAAAATGCTTGCATGCTTTTTGAGTCATAATGGACTCGGAAAATATGGCTGTACAAAACGTGGCTTTACAAAACCCCTACTCTTGCAGCCGATTGAGTTAAGACGTAGCGTCAGTGCAAAACGATAGATACCCTCAATGATGAATTATAGCAACAATACAAATGTAATCAAAATGTTTCGAAATCAACGACTCCAGAGTTCTGTTTAATGTTATGATTTACAATGTTTATGAATTTTTATGGTTATTATTGAAATAAATATGAAAACAAGCATTATGAATAAAAACGTTATGAAGAAAAACTGTGTCGATGTTTAAATGTTATGATTGACAAGTTTATTGTAATTTATAGTTCTGAATAAAATAAATATGAAAATCAGAATTATGACTACACACATAATCTTAGTGACGACATTATGAATTACAATGTTCTGAAAACTGTATGTTATGAACTCGGTTGGTAGTAGTACAAATTTATGACGGACAAAAGTATGAAGTAAAAAATTCGGAAGAGTGATGATTCTGACTACAAATCGGTAGTAGAAGAAAAATTCGGAGGATCGATTTTATGTGAGCCAATATGGACCCATTACTAGGAGGTGCCTTACTTACTTACTACGCTGACTCAGCGACCCGAAGTGGATCTTGGCCTCCGACACCAAGCTATGCCTGCAACTTTTTATTTTTTTCTTAACCGTAGACGGGTAAAAAGTAGCCTACCGTCATACTTGGATATCCAGCTATCCCTGTACCGATATTGGTAAAAATTTGTCCAACCGTTCCGACGTGATGAAGATAAATACATTATGATGGCGCCAGACTGGCACGGCGTCGCGCGGCCCTACAAAACAGAAGACGATCCTGCAACGAGCTATTACGATTTTTCCTGAAAATCATGACGCTTTTCCATGGCAAACTGATTTTCAATACAAAAATAGAATTTTATAACAACATTTTTTCTTTGGCCCAACATCGCTGTCGTTGTGGTGACCAAGTTGACCCGCTGGGTCATCATGGACTATCCTGCGGCAGAAGCGCAGGGCGCGCCCCCCGCCATGCCAGCCTGAATGACATCATCCGTCGGGCCTTAGCCGACGCGGGAGCGCCGGCTGTTTTAGAACCGACCGGCCTCGCTCGCGATGACGGTAAGAGGCCCGACGGTATGACCCTCGTGCCATGGAAGATGGGACAGCCGCTGGTCTGGGACGCGACCTGTGCTGATACTCTGGCGCTATCCCATCTTCGTGGCACTGCTTTAAAGGCTGGCTCGGCTGCAAATTCGGCCGAACTCCTCAAGCGGCGCAAATATGCAAACATTAATAGCGGATGCATATTTGAGCCGTTTGGGGTTGAGACTCTGGGGCCCTGGGGTCAAAGCGCCCACAGGGTCTTTAAAGAGTGTAGTCGCAGGTTAGTCGAGTTGACGCGTGACCAGAGGGCTGGTTCATATCTCGCACAGCGGATCAGCATTGCCATTCAACGCGGCAATGCTGCCAGCCTTCTGGGCACGCTGCCAATAGACGGCGATTTGGGCCAATTTTTTAATCTATAGTTTATTTTTAAGTCTAGTTTTTAATTTTTATTTAAGGATTTATGTTAATTATTATTTTTATAACCTAAAGTCGATAAGAAAAATATATACTTGAATTTTATAATAGAATGGATATTTAATTGAAACTTTTAACATTTCACCTGTCATTACCTACGACAAATATCAATATCACCACATTTTATGTCACAAAACCTGACAGCAAAAGGTTTTACAGCATACAAATAAGATTAAACGTAATGTTGTTTCTCAATCGGCGTGTCAGAAATGAGCGCTATTATTCCGATTTTCCACCTCCAATCGTATTTTTGAGTATTCAATTAAAATAAAATATCGTTCCACTATTTGTTTACGTCATGGAAATGAGTTTTACAATCTGTTTACCTTTAAATTGTTTCAAATATTGGATCCGATACCGGTGTCATTAATCATCGGTTCCGAGTCAATTTTATTTATTCGACACTGACTCCAGTTTAGTATTTCAAAATATTGTACCTAACTTAACTTGTCGTTTTTCTTCATCATCTTCATAACTGTAATTACAATGTTTTGAGTTCGTCGTTTTATGTGTGAGCTTAAAAATAAATTAAGATACACAAAAAAAACCATAATCTGCAACTTCAGTTGTTAAATCTTGAAGCAAATGAAGAGAAATATCAAAAAGCTGACATAAATACTAATTACCTAAGTCATTTTCGGAGTTTTAGGATGTCTCAATTATAGTATAAACTCACGTAAAAATTGTCAGGAACGGCCCGACATGTTTCGAACTCATTTGGAGCTCTTCATCAGGGGTAGCTATCCGTGCTGTTACGCGACTCGCGACCCACTGCACTTTTAATCGCTCTTCTTGCCGCCCTCTGCGCACGCGCAGATAGCGCGGCGCGGGGAGGGCAGGGCTCTTGCGCTGTCACTACTGGACTGTCTGTCACTGCATTTTCACTATTACCCACTGATACCACGCACACTTGACTTATTGTATCAACGACATTGTCTGAACGCGAGATGTTTTTTAACGCCGGAATCACAGGTTTCCATGCCGGAGGTAGAGCCCAACCACCGTCTCGGTTGAAATTCGGGCGCCGTCCAATTTCGATAGCTTCACGTATCTTCCGTTGTACACAGCGTTTCTCACGAACCAACAACCGTGCCTTATCGAAACGTACGAAATGGGACGCACCGGCCTCGACAACATGCTCCGCAACCGCGGAGTCTCTCGTGTCCATTTTTCTGACACTGCGTATATGCTCAGACAATCTTGTAGACACATTACGTCCCGTCTCTCCTATGTACGCCTTGCCACACTCACACGGTATTTCATACACCCCAGGGGTTCCAAATGGATCCCTATCTTTAGGAGACCGTAGCAACTGCCTCATCTTAGTCAAAGGACGGAACCAGGTTGTAATGCTATATCTACGGCGTAAAATGTGTCCGATAGTATCCGTCACACCTTTGATATAAGGTAAGAAGTACGCAGGCGCTCTCTCTACAGTCTGCGGGCGTTGTGCTGTACTGGGGCTCGCTACACGCTGACACTGTCTCCACTTATAGCCATTTTTCTCCAATACCTGTCGCACATGCGCTAACTCCCCATTTACGTATTGAGGGTCACATAAACGGAGAGCCCTATTAATAAGCGCCCTCGGGACTGATGACAGGTGGGCCGGGTGGTGATGAGAATCAGCTTGTAGGTATCGGTCAGTATGCGTGGATTTACGATACACCGTATGAGTCAACCGTCCTTCCGGCAAGCGCTTCACCAACACGTCCAAAAACGGAAGTGCTCCATTCGACTCTTTCTCAAGAAGAGCGATTAAAAGTGCAGTGGGTCGCGAGTCGCGTAACCTACCCCTGATGAAGAGCTCCAAATGAGTTCGAAACATGTCGGGCCGTTCCTGACAATTTTTACGTGAGTTTATACCGTTTTTATAATTAGTAAAGATGTCTCACGATAGTTTTCATAACATTATGTCTCAATTATAATTCAGAATTTCTATATTTTAATATCATAAAAGGATAAAAAAAGCAAAACAACAATCAGAGTAATCGAATGTGTTGCACGAAATTGATTGGCATATTTTCGTTTCGCATAGCAACCATTGGCACAATCATCATTTCGCACAATTGCTTTTTGCCTAAATTTCTTGGCATACTATCATTTCGCACACGTTTCTTTGGTAGAATAGTACATTGGCATAATGTTGATTAGAACAATATAGTCCGTAAGCCCGCTCCAAGATTGCCTACGTAATATGACATCACGATAAAATGCATGGCACACGGTCGAAAAAGTTGTGCTGAGCGAGAATCAAACGATTATCGCACAGAAAATTGGCCGGATGTTTGAGAAAATCCTTCACTTCCAGTCAAAATTTTAGGGGTGTACTTGACATCATTACGTGACAGATGGCATCATGTAGCCCTTTAATGGTAGATAGTGTAAACATAAGTCTGCCAGTTCTAAAATGGCCGGAAGTGCTTGGCAGACGGGGTCAAAGATGGTCATCGGATACGTTTTCCTACGTTTTGTGGTATCTTGACGAAATTGATTATAAATGTTTTAAAGTAATAGTGTCTAAAAATAAATAAGTCTGCCAAGACATATCTGGCCGGAAGTCCTTCAAAAGTGTTTTTTTAGGGTTCCGTAGTCAAACTAGGAACCCTTATAGATTTGACATGTCCGTCGGTTCGTCTCTCTGTCCGCGGCTTAGCTCCGTGACCATTAGTACTAGAAAGCTAAAATTTGGTATGAGTATGTGTATGTATCACGATGAACAGCTAGGGGACAGTCAATTCGGATTTCGAGCTGGAGTAGGAACAAGAGAGGCTTTGTTTGCTTTACAAGTGCTGGTCCAAAAATGCAAAGATATGCAACAAGACGTTTTCCTTTGTTTCATCGATTACGAAAAAGCGTTTGATCGAGTGCTGCACGATCGTCTTATAGCAATCTTGAACGATATTGGGTTGGATGGCAAAGATGTACGTATCATTCAAAATCTGTACTGGAACCAGACAGCGACCGTCCGTGTAGATGGGGAAGAAACAGACGAAGTGGAGATCAGAAGAGGCGTTCGGCAAGGATGTGTACTCTCACCAACACTCTTCAACCTATACTCGGAGACAATCATCGCTGAAGCACTGGAAGAGCTCGACTGTGGCATCAAGATAAACGGGCGTATCGTCAACAATCTTCGATATGCAGATGACACAGTCCTGATAGCCCCCACAGAGGCTGATTTGCAACAAATCGTTAACCGTGTCAATGAATACAGTGTGAAGGCTGGTCTACGTATGAATGTTTCCAAGACGAAAATCATGGTAGTCACAAAGAAACAGGTTATAAACCCCTTGATTTCTGTAGAGGGTAAGGTACTGGAACGGGTGCGTAAATATAAATACTTGGGCACATACTTGGGTGGATGAAAACTGGGACAGTGACCTTGAAATAAAAACCCGTATTGAAATCGCCCGTAGTGCCTTTAATAACATGAAAAAAGTACTTTGCAGTCGCAGCCTCAAAATATCTTCGCGCACTCGTCTCTTGCAATGCTATATATGGCCCATAGTTCTATACGGATGGGAAGCCTGGACCCTTAAAGAGCAACTCCGAAAACGTATAGAAGCATTTGAAATGTGGGCATATAGACGCATGTTGGCCATAAGCTGGACGGACCGAGTGACCAATGTTGAAGTTCTGCGTCAAGTTGGGAGGACAAGAGAATTAATGCAGACCATCAAAAGAAGAAAGGTTGCCTATCTTGGTCATGTGCTTAGGCACTCAAGATACGAACTTCTGCAATTGATAATCATGGGCAAAGTGGCTGGAAGACGAGCTGTCGGGCGCAGGAAGAAATCATGGCTGCGAAACATCCGGGAATGGACCGGAGTTACCAGTGCAGCGGAGCTTTTTAACCTCGCCAAAGACCGAGAGAAATATGCGGAGCTGACTGCCAACCTTCACTAGTTGGAGAGGCACTATAAGAAGAAGATGTATCACGACGACAAAAAGATAAAAAAAAAACTAAAAAAAATTTTTTCGGGTGCGTACCTCGTATTGTACGCGAATGTAGAATGCGAGTGGGGGTGAATTTATTTTTCTTTCCAACACTAGTGTGTGGGGTGGTGTTGAATAGGTGTTTTGAAGATAATAGGGGTCTCCAAACATTATTTTTTGATAAAGTCAGCAGTTTTGTAAATATTCGCTCCGAAAATCTAAAAAATGGCCTCCCCTCCCCCCTCTAACTTTTTAACATTGAGTCAAAAAATATATAGAAAAATTCATGAAAATATGACCTATAAGTAATTTCAATGTAAACTATATTTAATAAAATCAGTTGAGTCGTTTTTGAGTTATCACAGAATTTCATAATTTTCTTGAAAATGACGTAAGTGCTGAGCGGTGTCCTTATATTTCGAACATATTAGTTAAGTGCCATACTGCATTAAAACATTCCGCTCAATCTCGCGCGTATAATCGATAACTTCCAGAAGGTAATAAGTAATTACAGTTACTATAGCGTTAACGACCTTTTTATAGAACTTGAAATCTTTCTCGTAATTTAAACCTCGGGATTAGGAGCTCGGGATTTAAGCCCGTCTATTGTGAAGGATGGGTCTCTATATAATGGCAGTATTTGCAAAGTAGTGCATGACCAAGTTTTAGGGGAACCAATTCCAATGAGTGCAGGAGTCAAACAGGGTTGCCTCCTGTCGCCGCTGCTCTTCATAGTCCTGCTCGACGACGTCATGCGGAAAGTAACAGAAACACCTTAGGGCATAACATGGAATAAAAGCTCACACCTGGAGGAACTCGAATACGCAGACGGCATAGTGTTGGTTTCGTCTTCACTGCCCGATCTTCAAATGAAGCTGGACTCGTTACGAGAGGAAACTCAAGTTCAGGGATTACGAATAAACGCTAGGAAGACCGTCGAAATGCGAGTTCAGTCGTGCGAAAACCGACCCATAAGACCCAATGGGACACCGCTGGAATCTGTCGCCAAGTTCACATATCTCGGCAGCACCGTGACCAACAGCGGTGGTTCCGATGACGACGTCGACGCGAGGATTAGGAAAGCTAAAGGGGCCTTTGCCCAGCTGAAACAGGTCTGGGATTCGAACGTGCTCACCCGGCGGATCAAGATTTCCCTCTTCGATTCCATAGTGAAGTCTGTTTTGCTCTTCGGCTGCGAGACTTGGAACGAGACAAAGGGTCTGACGAGCAAGTTACAAGTGTTCGTCAATAAATGCCTGAGATCCATCCTGCGCATATTCTGGCCGAATACTTTCAGCAACGAAGATCTTTGGAATCGATGCCACCAAATCCCGATTAAGCGAGAAATCGGTCAACGGAAATGGAAGTGGATAGGGCACACCTTCCGAAGACCAGAGGACAACATCGGCACGGTTGCGTTCACGTGGAGGTCGCGCGGGAGCAGACGACAGGGCCGACCGGCGCACACGTGGCAGCGCACCGTCGACGCCGAGCTGCGGGCGGCCGGGCTGAGTTGGAGTGACGCGGAGCGCGAAGCACAGGACAGGAGCGGATGGCGACGTCTCACGAAGGCCCTCTGTACCACTGGGGTACCATAGGACAGCAACAAGGATGGGCAAGTACGGGCCCTACACTGAGCGTGGCCCGACAACCTATTCAACGCCACCCCACACACTAGTGTTGGAAAGAAAAATAAATTCACCCCCACTTTAGGTGTACGATACGAGGTACCTACCCGAAAAAAAATTTTTTTGTTTTTATTTTACCGTTTTGACTCGTGATACAAACACATACTCATACCAAATTTTAATTTTCTAGTACTAATGGTCACGGAGCTAAGCCGCGGACGGAGAGACGAACCGACGGACATGGCAAATCTATAAGGGATCCTATATAGTTTCACTACGGAACCCTAAAAAATCACTTTTGAAGGACTTCCGGGCGGATATTCCTAGGCAAACTTATTTATTTTTAGAGACACTTTAAAACATTTTACATCAATTTCGTCAAGATACCACAAAACGTAGGAAAACGTATCCGATGACCATCTTTGACCCCGTCTGCTAAGCACTTCCGGCCATTTTAGGACTGGCAGACTTATGTTTACACTATCAACGATTAAAGGGCTACATGATGCCATCTGTCACGTAATGATGTCACATGACGTAAGTACACCCCTAAAATTTTGACCGGAAGTGAAGGATTTTCTCAAACTTCCGGCCAATTTTCTGTGCGATAATCGTTTGATTCTCGCTCAGCACAACTTTTTCGACCGTGTGCCATGCATTTTATCGTGATGTCATATTACGTAGGCAATCTTGGAGCGGGCTTACGGACTAATACTCCTATGGTCGAATAATTGTGACGCCGAAATGTATATGGCATAATATTCCATTTGCATGATTATTTTAATACACCGAAAAATTAAAAGTCCGAGTCAATATTAATACGAAACATCAAAATACCTACCTAATCTAAGCAAAGTTGGACCTGCGCGGCTCGCTCGCTCGCTCGTTAAGGTCGTAGTTTAACCTAACACTCCTCCTCGCTTCGCTCTTCGTCATACCTAACCTAAGCCAAGTCGGACCTGCCTTAAGGTGAAATAGGTAATGTTAGGAATCGTAAGCCAAGTCGGACCTGCGCGGCTCGCTCGCTTGTTAGGGTCGTAGTTTAACCTAACACTCCTCCTCGCTTCGCTCGTTGTCGTACCTAACCTAAGCCAAGTCGGACCTGCCTTAAGGTGAAATTTTTTAATGTTAGGAATCGTAAGCCAAGTCGGACCTGCGCGGCTCGCTTCACTCGCTCGTTAGGGTCATAGTTCAACCTAACACTCCTCCTCGCTTCGCTCGTCATCGTACCTAACCTAAGCCAAGTTGGATCTGCCTTAAGGTGAAATAGGTAATGTTAGGAATCGTAAGCCAAGTCGGACCTGCGCGGCTCGCTCGCTTCCCTCGCTCGTTAGGGTCGCAGTTCAACCTAACACTCCTCCTCGCTTCGCTCGTCATCGTACCTAACCTAAGCCAAGTTGGATCTGCCTTAAGGTGAAATAGGTAATGTTAGGAATCGTAAGCCAAGTCGGACCTGCGCGGCTCGCTCGCTTCCCTCGCTCGTTAGGGTCGCAGTTCAACCTAACACTCCTCCTCGCTTCGCTCGTCGTCGTACCTAACCTAAGCCAAGTCGGACCTGCCTTACTTACCTGCCTTGCCTTCATTTCTGTGAGGCACGCAGTTTCAACCTAACCTAACCTAGTTTTCTGGCAGCGATTCGGTTCTGTGGGTATGCTATGGTACAAATTATGCCGCAATAAATTCGGCTGAACTTATATTGTGCTACATAAAATTCTGCGATATAAAAGTTGGCGATATTAGTATTCTACTATTGAAATTTGTGCCAAATGAATATTATGCGACATAATTATGGTAAGAATATAATAATGCGATAGTAGGTATCATTCGGCTAAAAATGATTGTGCGAAAACGATTATGCGAAGTGTATTTCGGAGAGAGATTGTGCAAGATAAGGGGTACCCGTAGAAAGTAAAAGATTAAGAAAGTAATTTACCTTATTAAAAGATTAACAGAAACTACTTGGGACCGAAGAGCTGGCAGCTTCCTCGCATGATTCAGTGAAGAAATGCTGCCAGCATCTTCGGGACCATGCCCCAGGGAAACAGTTTTTTACTTTATTTATTTTAGGTGTATTGTTGTTTTCCATTTTCATTAATTCCGTTACTAGTAAGTTATCTTCTTTTTATCACCTTTATGCCGATGATCTTCAAATATATTCGCAAGGTGTGCTCGGTGATCTACCATCAGTCATATCCTCGACAAATCGTGATCTGGAGCGTATTTCAGACTGGAGCAGTAGCTACGGTTTGAAAATCAACCCTGACAAGACTCAAGTTATAATCATTGGTAGCCCTAAGATGATCGCAAAAATTGACTTTATAAACCTCCCACCTATTTTGTTCAATGGCATTGTGATTCCTTTCTCTCATCAGGTTAAAAACCTGGTCGTTATTATGGATCGCACATTTTCTTGGGTACCTCAGCTTGGTGAGGTTAGTAGGAAGGTGTTTTTGTTTGAAGGTGAAAGGCGTCAAGTTCGTCTCGCCATCTCCTTCGAGGTCTACCACGACGCCGGATGCTGTTTTGTGGGACCCACCCAATCGTTTTAGTTACCTCAAATCTGCAAGGTCCTCATTGTATACTCACTGTTCCGGCATCGAAGTCAAAATTTTATTCTAATTCTTTTACTGTGCAAGCTATTTTACTGTGGAACTCGCTTCCGCTGGATCTAAGGCAAGCTAAAACTTTGGCAATTTTTAAACATAAACTAAAAGATCACTTGTCTCTACCGTAGCCTAATCCTTTTATAATTCTATGCTGTCGTTTTTCATTATTAAAGTCTAATGTTAGCTGTGATATTCTTTTCATTCTTCCTTTTTGTATGTATGTACGTTTATGTATGTTTATATATATAGATACTTATTTGTGTAAGTGTATGACCTATCTGTCTAATATTTTGTATGTATAAATTACTTGAAGTTCTCTTGAAGCATCTCACCACCTAGTATTTTCTCTTTAATTTTGTTTTCTCCGCTACCCAAAGGTTGTCTGGAAGAGATCGCTCTTTAGCGATAAGACCGCCTATTGTCTACCATTGTTTAATTTAAGATTTCTCATGTAATGTTTTTTCTTCTTGGTGTGCAATAAAGTGTTGTTGTATTGTATTGTATTGTATTGTATTGTATTGTATTGTATTGTATTGTATTGTATTGTATTGTATTGTATTGTATTGTATTGTATTGTATTGTATTGTATTGTATTGTATTGTATTGTATTGTATTGTATTGTATTGTATTGTATTGTATTGTATTGTATTGTATTGTATTGTATTGTATTGTATTGTATTGTATTGTATTGTATTGTATTGTATTGTATTGTATTGTATTGTATTGTATTGTATTGTATTGTATTGTATTGTATTGTATTGTATTGTATTGTATTGTATTGTATTGTATCGTATCGTATCGTATCGTATCGTATCGTATCGTATCGTATCGTATCGTATCGTATCGTATCGTATCGTATCGTATCGTATCGTATCGTATCGTATCGTATCGTATCGTATCGTATCGTATCGTATCGTATCGTATCGTATCGTATCGTATCGTATCGTATCGTATCGTATCGTATCGTATCGTATCGTATCGTATCGTATCGTATCGTATCGTATCGTATCGTATCGTATCGTATCGTATCGTATCGTATCGTATCGTATCGTATCGTATCGTATCGTATCGTATCGTATCGTATCGTATCGTATCGTATCGTATCGTATCGTATCGTATCGTATCGTATCGTATCGTATCGTATCGTATCGTATCGTATCGTATCGTATCGTATCGTATCGTATCGTATCGTATCGTATCGTATCGTATCGTATCGTATCGTATCGTATCGTATCGTATCGTATCGTATCGTATCGTATCGTATCGTATCGTATCGTATCGTATCGTATCGTATCGTATCGTATCGTATCGTATCGTATCGTATCGTATCGTATCGTATCGTATTGTATTGTATTGTATTGTATTGTATTGTATTGTATTGTGTGTAAATATTTAATTTATAAGTTAGTTAAAGTCTTTTTAACCGGCTTGGAAAAAGTACTCCTTCTTTTCAATTCGACTGTATTTTTTTTATGTTTGTTACCTCAGAACTGAAAGCTGCTGCTTCATGTGTGGTTCCATTTAAATTGGTCATTGGTCTAGTTCTGACAAAGACATCCATGAGAAAATCATATTATAAGTGTTATTGTATGTTCCTTTTCGCTCGTTGAAGTCAGTTATTTTATTGTAAAAAGTGATAATTGTGTTGTACATATTATTATCAAGTCCATTTATTATACTTTAGGTATAACAGTAGAAATATATAACGTAGGTATTCATTTCACAAAAAACAGTATAGACAAGACGCAGCCATTCTCCGAGCTTCCTCTCCCCGCCCGAGCGGTCCGCCGGGAAGATCGCAATTATCCCGGACAATTAGACGGCGGCGCCGTCCCCGACCGGCGCGGAAACGCAGCGGCAACGCAGCGTGCGCCCATTGTGACCCGGGAGGATTCACAGGATGCAGGAATATAACGATTTATGGGGATTTTCGATTCGTTTCGTAGTCGAAGATAATAATATTCACAATTAATATGTTTATAATTATGAAGAATGTTACGTGATCTACAGTGCAAGCAGGACTCGAACCTACGACCCTACGTTTCCAGCGTAGTGCTCTCCCAACTGAGCTATTAGATCGTTACGTCAATCACACCAAATCTTTGATGCCATAATTCTACGCTATTTAAGCTCCCTCTGTGTCATATGCTCTAGTATTGTAGAATTACGGAAACAAACATTTGGTGTGATTGACTTAACGATCTAATAAATATAAAAATAAAAATATAGTACAATGTTCTATAACAACAATTAAAATGTTATTATCTGACTGGTAAAAAGAGAGAGAGCATGAGGAGGCCCCAATAAAGTAGGCTGATGATTTGCTCACTATCACAGAAAAAAAGTAATTATAGAGTGTCTTTTGCCAAACAAAATGATATGATCTTGAACAGAGTCAAAAAATTGGGATAAGTATAGCATTTTTTTACGACTTTGTTAATTTTGAAACCATTTCGGGAATAGGACTCTTATACCGCAATATATTTTTTGGTAGATCCCAATTATGTCATTTAGTATAAAAGCCATTGTGTATCATCATTAATAGATTTATTGACTTTAAAAAAATAAACGCACTATAAATCACTATAAGTAGTAAATTTGTGAGCTACTTTTAATGCTGACCATACCCTTACCTATTGCAAAGACGAAGCTAATCGTAGAGAGGCAAAATACCTGTTAAGGATTATTCTCTATACTGACTGGTTTTTTTTGTACGCAAGTGAGCACGACATATTTCAGTAGAAATGGAACCATTCAGCAAATTAAATGATATATCTATCAACCATGTGAGACCTAGCGTTATTCTGGCTATAGAAAAATACACGTTACCGCATTAAAGTAGTTTGTTTACATAATTAAATGTATAAATAAAGAGACAAAGGTCAATTGAGAAAGAAAAATTTAATGCGATCTACTACAATCTAAGCGGGATTTGAACCCGCGACCTCTGGGTTTCCGGCGCATTGCTCTTCCAACTGAGTTATTAGATCGCTACGTCATACCCAATCTTTCATCCCTTAATTCTTTACGCTACTGGAGCGCCCTCTGCGTCATATATGTTTTTGAAATGCTCATGCGCATTAGCCATACCCTAGGATGTGCGCTTTACACGCACGATCCCCAATCCCCATTGCTAATTAAATGTGTTTAAAATATCCAAATTACACATAATCGGCGTATCCACCTACCGTTCTATTCCCAAGGTTGCGCACTCGGCAGCTCAGGTACGCCGACTTGCCGACGAGCGCGGTAACGTTCCGCGGCGTGGCGGCGTCGAACGCCGGTGCGAGCCGCGCGCTGCCGCCGCCTGGCAGCGAGTTGATCGGCGCGCCGCCGGCCACGTCACTTGTCACTGGAACAATTGACACAGCTTATTAAAAACAATGAAGATTAGATATCAAAAATTTATAAGAGCGCTAAACAGGGGGAGAAAGTACGAACTTTCTACTGCTGTAGCGCTACAAATATGCGATAATTTTCAAAAATGCGACACAAATCGCTTTTGCCAAAACCATGGGAAAATGCTAGTATCTCTCACACCGGCGCTCTTATCAGTAGAGCAGTAACAACTTATTTTAGTTCTTAACCTTTATTTGGATATGTTATCCTAGTATGATACAATGTTTATTTTTTCCATGATTTCGTTTTTCTTTATAATAAAATATAAATACCGGTTTCAGCACTGTAAGCACTCTATCAAAACAAAAATCCCGGTTTCATAGATATAGGTAAGCTACAGTAAAAAGCATGCTTTTTCAAATCAAATACATTTTAGTAACGATAAAATGTAGTTGTAATATACTTGTATTAGAATAAGACCATAATAAACCAACAACACGAGTTACGTAAACTTCACAAGTATCACATAGCGTTGCAATTTCTGAAAAACAAAATACGTACCACATATGAAGAACTCGAAGTTCATAAAAATTACAACAAGAGCCCGGCACCACAGCTCAAACAACACAACGCGGACTAAGAGCACGACATTTTTTAAAATTTCATTCGTCCACTGACACTGGCCGTCAATCAATCATCGTTAGGCGGCGGCGCCGGCGACCGAAGCGACACTCGCACATTCCGACTAAAAATCGGCGTTACTGTATATGTAGAGTTATTATTTCAGTCAAAAACTGCTTACAATTTGGGAAAAGAAAACATGTAATCATGACTGTAGCGTAAGAAATATTCGCATAAAAAAAAAAACTTTATAAATTCAAAATTCAATGTTGGTAGGCTTTGATTTGTACCTTCATGATTATTTTGAAAATAATGTAAAAGTGGTTTTTGTGCAATGCTTCTCCTGTTGAAGATATTCTCAGAAAAAACATGTCTATCAGACTATCACCCATGCACTATCTTCTTTGGTATAAATTGGTAACTTCTCCTATATATATATATATATATATTTATAGTACCTGACGGCATCCTGGTGTATTGATAAAATTTAAATTCGAATTCCATTTAAAAGCCAGATAAGAAAATGTGTCCAACAAACTCACTTTCGCTATAGCATGTGATTATACTTTAATGGCGCGATAAAAGAAAAAGTCAGCAGCTAAACACATTTGTATTTATGTCTTTGCGTTATAAAGACATACAAGAGAGGTCTCTGATGACGCCACGCCCATTGTAATTGCACCCTCAAACAACGGAATATGAACGTACTGTTACCCTTTAATTTACCCCTTATTTAATATAGGGTCTTTTAACAGGCTTGCTTAGGTATAACCTTAATCTACATACCTATGTAAAAGTTGATTCAAACGCTCTGCATACATTACCCGGCTCCATTATAGAGGTGCTTTCTGTTCATATTTTCTTTCCCATTTAACAACGTAGCACTTAGAAGCATCCTTTGTATTAAAGTGAAGGTTTTTGAAATGGCGCTTTAAATTTCTGGATGTTGGAAACTTGAGAAGTTTTCGCTTTTATCTCGCGCAAACTCGAGTATGAAAAGAACCGCGAAAACAGGCCGTCAAAGCTATATTTGAATTATAGTTGAAAGGCGTGATGGACGCCATCTTTAAAATTTGCAAATTTTGCCACAAAATATTATTAAATTTGTTCTTCGCTTGACTAATAATACCTACATACAACTTGTTAAACATATAGCTTGCTTTGGTTCTCTTAGATGATTTCAATTGTTTCTTATGTTTGCTAAAAAAGAGATTAGTCTCATTATAATATTCGATTCTGATAGTATAGTCTTCACTGTATCAAAACACAATGAAATCTATGGACTATCTGATGTATTATCCAGGAGGCATCCTATTCTGAAGACTCGATCGATCCCCTATCGAGCTATCACGATCCTAGCTTCGGCTCATATCGGCAGATTATGGTAATCGCCGCGCATGGTAAAACCGATTAAAGCCTTCGTAAACGGGTAGACTACAGCATACAACACATATATCTCATCTAACTATATTATTATAAGGCGGTCTTCACACTGGGCACGCATTAAGACGAGCGAAGTGGCCGATTTTAAATTGTAATGTAAGTATATTCGTATTTTATAAAAACACCCTGGTGCAACGTGACGTGGCTTAGGGTACCGTTGTAGCAATCTGGGTCCCTTAGCATTTTTTTATCAATGTCCTGCTTTTCCTCAGAAAATCGTAAAAAAACTGGAGCTACACACTGCATCACTTGACCACGCCGATTTCTTGATAGCCACCGCGAGCATGGCGCGTGGCTAAGTATGAAAACAGTCTTAGACCGTGGAAGGGTTCCAGGGCAGATTAAATCCACTGGGTGAGACGCTGAAATGTGATTGTCTTAGCCTAACTTAAGATACACTTCGGATACGGTTTTCGTCAGTTCTGTCGTTTCGATCCACTAAATATATTTTAAGATATTATCTCTTATCGGTGCAATGGTTTACTGTTTTATATTTTATGCGATTTCTTTGACTTCTCGATAAAGATACATAAACAAATATGTCCGAAGTATTTACTCTATTTATCTTAAATTTTCACAGTATATGACCAGTTCAGGTCGGAGATTTGCGGCTGATTTACCTACACAAGATGCCATTCAATTTTTTTGTATATAGATACAAGGGATAAATAAGAAGCCATATATTTTATACGATCCACTGTAGTATAATGTGGGACTTGAACCCACGACCTCTGTTTGACCGGAACAGTGCTCTTCTAACTGAGCTACAGGACCGCTTTGCACACCGCATGACATAATGCCCTCTCATTCCGCTTTGAAATGTGGTATCATCACAAAAATAGGATCATCATTAATTCTGTTCAACATATCAGTCCAATTTAACTCGACCGGATAGTAACGTGAAATGTCATTTAAGCAGCTCGAATATACAAACATCGCATAACAGTCCGACCAAAAAGAGTAGAAATTAAAAAACGGCAATACTGTAGTGTCATCCCCGTTTTCTTATATTGATTAGAAAGGGAGGAAAATACAGTATTGCCATTTTTTAATTTCTACTCTCTTTGGTCAGACTGTAATGACAGTCAAAGGCGATATACCTGAGACATGAGACATTTAAGTATGATTAACGAAAAAATGGCTTACTGTTGAGTTTTTTTCGGTTTTCTTCTCAACAGTGGTCACGTCTAGGGAAATGCCGGTAGATTCACAATCTGACTTGAAAAAGTCTCCTTATTGTGGCCTTACTTACTGAAAACATTATTTCATTTCATTTCCCATCACTTATTTGGCGATATCTCTTATTTTACTCGAATTAACTCCCAAATTAGAAGCTACTCGTTTGGATGAAGTATGCTTTAAGTAAATATAATATGTTAACTTAAAGCATACTTCATCCTTCAACATCAATAATATTATTATTTACGTCAGTTTTTATTACAATACAATACAATACAACAATTCTTTATTGCACACCAACAAGAAAAATATTACAATCGAAACCTTAAATTATAAATGGTAGACAATAGGCTTATCGCTAAAGAGCGATCCCTTCCAGACAACCTTTGGGTAGAGGATTAAGCAAAAATAAACAATAAAAGAGTAGGTGGTGAGATAAAAAATAAAAATTCAGCAACATAAATAACATATAAAAGACACAAACTTAAATAAATATATTTAAAGATAAACATACATATATACATAAATATATATACATAAATATATAATATAATATTCATACATAATATAGGCACATACACATATAAAACAGGAAAAATAATAGATACAACACAGCTGATATCAGACTTAGCAGGGAAAAAAATACCAATAGCACACAATAAGCTACGAGAGCGACAAATAATGATCTTTTAATTTAACTTTAAAAATAGAAAGTGACTTAGCCTATTATTATTTATTGTGTGTAGCGAGTGCATGTGCCCCGGATATTGCACAGTTTATGAAGTTTGCACGCCGTTCAAAACATAATCTCAGGCAGGATGATGTTATGAATAAGACCTTCCAGCCTGTAAAGACGTCTCTCCACCGCCCACGTGATGCTAAGACATGTTACGGAGGTTTTCACAATTCGTTGTTTATTTACTATTTTGAATTTAGCTTCTGACTCAGAATCCTGAGGACTATTGAGAGGACACTAGGAGTAAAAATGTCTTAATATGTTTAAGACTGTTTCTTATTTTCCATTACGTTACTTCCACACAAGTGTGCTTAAGAAAGGAGCGTAAGTAGAATCAGCTCAATGGGGCACTTTTTTTCTCCTACTAATGGTGCTCAGGATTCTGAGTTGTAAGTAAGTAAGTTATTATTTATTTGTAAAACATGGGTACCAAAATAAAGGATGATACAGAGGTACAAAATAGTCTCACTATGTTTAGCCATCTGGTGGCATACAAATATTTATATAGTAAGCATGCAGCATGCATTAATACTTATGACAGTCACACAATAAAAGTACTAAAATGTTTGTTAATTATAATCTACGTATAACGGAAACATTGTCCAAATGCAAAAAAACAAGAAAATTGACAACGATTTATGAAAACGCCCTAAAATGTAAATGTAACGTTAAGTCAATCGTTGATATAAAAAATATTTGTAAGTACACACAAGGTCTATCCAAATAACTATACCTATACTAAGTACTTGTACCTGCAATTCTATGTCATGGAAGAAGCAGCCAAATCTACGATCCGAATGTCACCTGCGGAACCGGTACATTTTACACACTCAAACTCCTAACCGTCGTACAATTCCCATTATGATAAGACTTTGTAAACATGACAGAAGCAAATGCGGAAATTGCTACGCGTTTGCACTTTAGTGTACACGTAGTGTACACGCAAATGTAGTCTCGAGCCACCGTCCGTGCACAGAAAAGTAATCTGTGACGAATTTCAAGGCACATTATCTTTATAACACTATGCTTGGATGTGAACTGTAAAATAGTCATAACCGGCGTACATTTTCTTTAAGCCATGACAATGTAGGTACACATTGCAAAAGCAAGTGCAGAAATTACGCGTTTGCAATTTAGTGTATACCTACGTGCTACGTGCAAAAGTAATCGCAAGTCTCCATTCAAGAGAAGAAGAAGAGATTTCAAGATTTATAATTTCATAATCTCCAATTTTTCAAAGACAAGAATAGTGAATGTCTTACAAGGTCAGGGCAAAGTCAAATAAAATAACTAATCTGATTAGGGAAGATCATATTGATTGCTTTTATATATTCTTAAGCAAAATAAATATATATTAGAAAAATTGAGCTTGCCGAGTAATATTACATCTAAAATTCTCACAAACAGTGGATGAATTTTAGGTACCGTAAAGAAACCCTTGTTGACCCTTATTGTCATTGTGTCAAGTGTTCTTATCAACATCCTTGACTTTAAGTACATTATACATGTCATATTATGTACTATTATTATTATTATTATCCATGTACCTACTCCAGATCTTGAGGGCAGGTACAGGTACATTTAGTTTTTCATGGAAGA
Source organism: Apotomis turbidana (assembly GCA_905147355.2). Taxonomy (NCBI): domain Eukaryota; kingdom Metazoa; phylum Arthropoda; class Insecta; order Lepidoptera; family Tortricidae; genus Apotomis; species Apotomis turbidana. Next base: position 864,896 of record LR990283.1, read on the forward strand.
ATATACTTAATAAGTACTATCTCGATTTAGATTTAATGGCACCAAGTACATTTTTTAAAAGCTTTTATTTAACTTTCAATGTAAGTTTGTTCGGTGGAATCTTTGAACTCAATTTTGAAGTAGATATCTTCAACCGATTGAGCTATCATATAAAAGCATAAATGACGACAAACTTTACGAAAATACAAAATTTGTTGTACCTAAGTAGCTCCACCAGAAGATGATGCGGAAATTGCGAAATGCTTGCACTTTAGTCTACACTCGCAAATGTAATCTCAGGCAGCTTCCTGGGCACAGACAGACGCAACTACCCACATTTACTGCTAACATACACCCTTTCGCAAATAATGAGCGAATAGTAATATTGCGAAGGTATTCCGCTCGCAAACTAATACACCTACATCATGTGTTTGCGTTTCACTTATTGAATTTAACGCCATTATTTTACATTTCTGGCATTTTCAAGGACAAGAACAAAGGGAGACCATTTGTTATATATTTGGATTTTTGGTTTCTTTATCATTCCCAAAATCATTTTAATTAACCCCACACAAAACATTTCATGTAAAATAGGTAGCCAACACTCACACGCTCATAACGCTTTCGCTGCATAAAAGTTATCAGATCCCAGGTAAAGCTATTAAGCACCTATGCCCTGACTTTACTAACCCTACACTTTGATTTCAAAAATATTTACCTGTCTGTTTCGTAAGAAAAAATCTATGATATTATGTTGATGAATGTGTGTGTGTAAGGACATATAATAGTTTACTTTCAAGAAGTATGTTATATTTGGTTTACTATTTCATTCAATAAATTTGTGCTTATTATTCCGTAACCCATGGGTGTTTTGATTAATGAAAAAAGATGAAATTGAGGTTTGAGGGTCGAACTAATTGGAAAATAAGAATTCCTTGCAGTCCGACTGTCGGACTAAGTGGAAAATAATAATTCCTTACAGTCCGAGTGTCGGACTAGGGTAAGTGCTCCAGTGAATGAACACTTAAGGAAATTATCAACTTTAAAAAAAATATTTTTGGCAGATAGCGATAATTAAATTTAAGTATTACTGTTCCTATAGCGTAAACAACTATTCTAGTTTTCTAAAATGATTTTTATTTTGCAGTAGTGCTGCACAGTCTTAAATATAGCAAGCTGTAGGGGATAAAATGGAAAATCACCAGTGAATGAACACAAAGTTCTAGTAAATGAACAAATGAAACCAATGAATGAACTACCCTTAAAGTCATGCTTTATTTTGGTAAAGCTTGCCGAGAGATTCTTGGTCATATTGCAATCTTTTGTATGATTTTTTTGAAGTTTCCATGTTCTAAAACAAGAATAATACAAAAATAAATATCGTAGTTCATTCACTGGTTTTTGAAAACCAATTAATGAACTAACTGTCATTGCGGTAGTTCATTCACTGGTTTTTGAAAACCAATTAATGAACTAACTGTCATTGCGGTAGTTCATTCACTGGTTTTTGAAAACCAATTAATGAACTAACTGTAATTGCGGTAGTTCATTCACTGGTTTTTGAAAACCAATTAATGAACTAACTATCATTGCGGTAGTTCATTCACTGGAAAACGCAGACCAGTAAATAAACTGTTAAAAATCGAATATTTAAAGTTTTGTTCGAACACTTGCTGTTTGTCAGATAATACATTTCTATCAAAGTCATAGAAAACCAAATTTTATAACTACTAACAAAACGTCAGATATTGGACAAACAATAAATCACGCGATTCCAGTGAATGAACCCCCCGGTTCGTTCATTGGATTTATGCCATTTTGGTTTCTAGTTATAGAACACTGGATTAAAAGCCACTTTTTGAAAATAAATCACATTAATAGCACTAACAATACCTTACGGCTTAAAAAAAACACGCACTGTACATGGCAGATGCACAGGACACACGTAGTGACACATTAAACACAACATAGCTTCCCTTAATCCTTATTACACCTCCATATAAAAAGAAAACAGCAGCCGCATGCCCACTTTACACCGTCACCATTTTGACACTGATGCGTATGAGTTGAAGTAACTGCTACCAGAACTTTTCAAATAATATTGCTAACCGAAAAAAAATATCACGCCTGGTAGAAAGGTACAGAAATCTTATTTTACGAAAAAAACATGCATTTTGTTCGTTCACTGGATTTGTTCATTCACTGGAGCACTTACCTTAAGTGGAAAATAAGAATTCCTTGTAGTCCGAGTGTCGAACTAAGTGGAATATAAAATTCCTTGTAGTCCGAGTGTCGGACAACGCTGTCGAACCACGCGGCCGGAGGGTAGTAAAAGTAGCATAATTTGTTGCTTAAAAAGAGGCACCAACTCTAATTTTGTGAAATAGTTTTAAGCTACAGAATAAATGTTTTATTTTTTTTATAAACTACTAATAATGGAATGTTGCCGCGCAAATAGTGAGATAAACCGTCAACAATCCAATGACGGTCCCGCATGGTTCATCCAATCAGAGGTTTCCGGTTCACGGAACCGCGCCAGGCGCCCTCCAGCGACAACGCAGATCAACTCAGCATTGGAAATTACTTCGTTTTCTAATCAAACTTCCTTTAGCTTCTCATTCTTCGTCAACACAGTCATATAATTTCACGGATGGATATTGAACATTCTCGTAAGTAGTACCCGATTACGAGACAAAAAAAAATATGGACTAATTTGAAAACAAAAAAATAAGTTTCCCAATCAATATATGACGGAGTTCTGAAGCAACCAAATACATAACCTCTTCTTTTATGAAGTCAGTTGAACAGAAAAAAAACATTGCTAAAGTAGACACATAGCAGTGATAATTGTAGATAGATATCCATTATAATTGTTGAATTCCCAGAATTTAACGCAGTATCCCTTCAAATGATTATCCCAACATAAGTTTGAAAAATAATAAAATATTCGTCACATTCAATTCACGGGCAAGTCAAGGCGGATCAATCACTATTATCCCAAAAAAATGACAACACGAACTTAATCAATCGGCCATCAGAGGCCGCTGACGGATGAGCCTCTAATTAGGAGATCACTCGACACTTGCGGGCCGAAAGGAAAATACACGGAGCAGTCTTAAGAATTAAGTGCAGATTACAATGTAGACGATTTGGTCATGCCAACGAAATGTGTGGACAGAGAAAATAAATGCGCGGAGGCGACGTTTTGAAATCGGTCAGGTGTATGTTATGGACGAATTTTCAAATAAAGGGCGATTCTCCGGGCCGAGCTATTTTGCTTGACTTCGGTGGTCAATTTTATTTTTCATATTTTTGATTCGAGACTTTAATATATTAAAACGGCCTAATTTAAAAAAAATATTGGTAGAAAAGGCCCTCTTCTGAACTTAGTGGTTCATAAGATATTTAAGATTTTACAATCACCGAAATCAAAGGCTCAATACTTAATAGTGTTCGATGTGTAGCTCGCTGAAATGACGACCCTTAGGAATATTTGTAGTGTCAGGCTGTTGAGGCATAATACCCTGATGCACCAGTTCAACGAGATGGGTAAACCATGTGCTAAAATGCCAATGAGATGCCGGTGAAAGCAGCCTAACGAACAGCAACCCTCCGAAATTAGTAAACAAGAGAATCATAGTCAGAACTATGCTGCATTAACAAAATCACGATTATAAGCATTGAGGAACCGATTAAGGGGCATGGCAATATAGAAATAATGTAAAACCAGTTGGTTTTATCGTAAAAATTGATAGCGGTGGCAATTTTTATTGACTTCAGTGGTCAAAATTACACCGAATCCATGGAAATCAATTCCACCGATTTCAAAATTTAATGTTTTTATCGATTTAAGGAATACTAAAAGTAATATAGACACGAACAAATTATTATGGACTTACATTCTCCCGGAGATAGTTTATTCACTTATAAAATTGCAGACACACAATCACTGAACAACACAAATTGTTCCACCGAATTCAACAAAACACGTAACCAAATCCACCGAATGACGAACGAACCCACACGAACTCTACCTACAAGCCATTGAGCCGACGTCTACTCTCAGCGGCGATGAGAACGCAACTGAAGCTAGTTGCTTGCGAGCTGCGGGTTTCCTAGTATACTTCTTTAAGGCAGTGCTGACGTGTTTGAAAGTTTCCACCGAAATCACTAGTTACCCTCGGACGCTCCGAAAAATTGTTTTTATTTAAAATGTTTAGCAGATAAATTATATCTATAGGAACAAAATGATTAATAAACTAATGCTGAATACGGGAACACATTTGAAATCATAGTATCCAGACCCAATATCCAGGTATGATTTTATGTTTCAACAAATCTGGTAAGCGGACGCTCCCAGTGAACATCAATTTTTGTAATAACTTTTTTTTATTGTCATGTTAATCAATTATCATGAAATGTTTACATAGCTCGCCAGACGAAACAAACCGTTAGGTACTAGCTTGATTTTATTCAGAAATATTCGATGGTAAATTTAACCATTTTCAAGCCCGGACACTTAAAAATGCCACTCCTGAGAAATGCCCAAAAGAAGCCTGCCCTAACGGCATTATGAAAAATACCCAATGTATTCATTTTTATTTATTTAAACTTTATTGCGCAGGTCAAGCTAGTACAAATGGCGGACTTAATTCCACAAGGCATTCTCTACCAGACAACCATAGGGCTAAACAGAAACATTGAGTTGGTGCAGGGTCTACGAGTATAACGTTCGGAAACTATAAAAAAAAACAAATTTAAATTAAATATAATATACATAATTTTTCTACTGCATGAGCTGTAAACGGGATGATTTGTCTGTCCGCGTAACGGAAATAAACTCGAATAAGCTACGAAGGGAGCACAGGATTCGTCCAACTAAGGGTCAGCTCACACTGAGACGCGACGCGACGCGACGATACTGGAAGGGGCCGGTGAATTCACGCTGCGCCGCGCGCCGCCGCGAGACGCATCGCAACGTAGCGAGGCGCATCGTAAAATCGTTGGCAGCACGACGCCTCGCTGCGCAGCGAGACGCCGCGCGGTGCCGCGTCCAACCGCCCCGCAGTCTACCTATTGCAAGCGCATGAGAACGGCGGCCTCAGGCTGCGCCTCGCGGCGTCGCGCGGCTTCGCGAGACGCAGCGCCGCTCTTACACGCCGCGCGTACCGGCGATGCACCGCTGCGTCTCGCGAAGCCGCGCAACGCAGCGCGACGCCGCGAGGCGCAGCGCTGCGTGGCGCAACGTATTTTGAATTCTCACGATAAAATGTGTCCCTTTTAATGTAGTAAACTATTGAAATGTGCGCGCAGCGTCGCGTCGCGTCGCGTCTCGGTGTGAGCTGACCCTAATTGTTACACTATGGAGTGTAGAAGTAAATGGAGCAAGTAAGTAAATAATACTTCCAATGGCGAGATTGACACCAAAATAAAATTCCTTGAGATAATAGTTTAATATTGCAGAATAAAAACATACATGTTGAAAAATGAATCTTATTACGGTATAAAACTCGCCTTTAGCGAAGTATTTTCGTAAAAGTAATTTCTAGACATTTATCATAAGGGAAAAAACCTAATAAGCTCATTGAAGTCACAATGAGGACATTTTCTCCACGATTTTCATATGCTCTAATTTCCATGTATGTACCTAGATTAATGTTGATTTCCGAAGAAATTACAATATTATTTTTGGTACCAGTAAACTGATCTTTTCTTGGAATATCGTAATTTGTTTAGATACACGAGGAGAATATTGGTATTCTCTTACTTATACAAAGCTACTGCTTATACGTAGATAGTGCCAATATTACTTTACTCTTTTTAGGGTTCCGTAGTCAACTAGGAACCCTTATAGTTTCGCCATGTCCGTCCGTCCGTCCGCAGCTTAGCTCCGTGATCATTAGTACTAGAAAGCTGAAATTTGGTATAAGTATGTGTATGTATAACGCCGACAGAACGGTAAAATAAAAATTAAAAAATGTTTTTTTTTCGGGTACCTCTCGAACACCTAAAGTGGGGGTGATTTTATTTTTCTTTTCAACACTAGTGAGTGGGGTGTCGTTGAATATGTCTTGTAAAAATAATAGGGGTCTCGTATCATTATTTTTTGAAAACGTCAGCAGTTTTGTAAATATTCGGTCCGAAAACAAAAAAAAATAGTGTCCCCCCCTCTAACTTTTCAACCACGGGTCAAAAAAAATCGGAATAATTCATGTAAATGAGGCCTTACAAGTACTTTCAATGAAAACTATATTGAACAAAATCGGTCGAGCCGTTTTTGAGTTATCGCCAAATTTCATATTTTTTCTTTTAAAGGACGTAAGTTGACTTCCAGAAGGTAATAAGTGATTACAGTTTCTAGGGCGTGTACGACCTTTTCATAGAGCTTAAAATCTTTCTCAACTTAAAACTCGGGCTTACAAGAGCAGTTTATTGTGAAGGATAGGCAACTACGGAACCCTACACTGAGCGTGGCCCGACATGCTCTTGGCCGGTTTTTTATTTAACGGTGGGGGCAAATGTTCTCGATAACCAACACAAATGAAACATTATCTCCATGTATAGTGTTTTTTTTTTTTTGCTTCTTTTTTCGTAATCATGGTGTTTTCTTGGAAAATCGTATTTTGTCTTTATACATATTTTGTGTTCTTCTGGACTTTCTGGAGGTTGCCCTATGAATGTTCGATGATAATTATCTTTTTAAATCGTGAATTATAATCCTAAATATTATCCCAGCGAATCATTTAAAATCATATTGCAGATTTTACGTTTCAGCAAACTAAAAATGGCAAATATTGTAGATAGATGATACGGCCGCACATGGCCATAAATGCTTTAAATATTCCTGGCTCCAAATGATTACCTGCGCAGTAATACCGCGAGTATATTTAATTTGTAATCCACACATATTGCCGTCCCCAGGCGTAAATAATGAATTGTGTGTGTTTTAATTGCACTTGACATCTGACAGGCAAATAATGTGCGAATAACTGGCTTCGCGTATTTACTTTATCGCGTATTGATATTAGTTAGCCGCTAAAAAACAATTCATGAAGCCAAAAATACGAGCAATAGGCATGGTGTAATTTTTTTGAGGATATTAATCGATCCAATTTTTAATTACGATCAAAATATGTCCATATAGGAATAATTGTGTTTTTCTCAGTTAACATTTGACAACGAAAGAAAAAAAAATGGTTTTATAGGTATTTTCTCTTTTTATTTATTTTTTCAGGAAGGCTTGTGTTACTAAGACTACGGTATACATACTTATATAGATAAATATATACTTAAATACATAGAACAACCATGACCCAAGCACAAATATTCGAGCTCATCACACAAACATTTGCCCTGGCCGGGATTAGAACCCAGGACCGCTGGCTCAGTAGGCAGCTAGGCGCTTGCAATCTGCGCCAATCGCGTCGTCAAAAATAATTAATATACGCGATTGAATCCGTTCAAATTATTGTACTTTAATTATTATTATATTTATTTCAGGACATGTTCAGCTATTTTTATTCAAATAACTTACAGTAAGTATACTGTAAAGCGCCACTTCAGAGATCATCCGTGTTGAAATATTCCGACAGACGGAAATTGTAATAGATCAACGTAATCATAGGAAAAATTAGTCGACGAGGAGTTAAACGCTCTTTGTCCTGTTCTTAAATTATTGTGTTCGTTTTTGGTTGGATAATATTGAAAATTAAGCCTTCAAAACTAATCGGACCGTTCCTGACACATAAGCGTGAGCAAAGTCGTATGAATATTATTGGTGTCTATAAGGTGCCACTTCATCCGCATAGTAGAGTTAAAAGTATCCTAAAACCATCTTTGGACGCCCAGCTATTCCTGTTTCGAAATTGCTAAAAATCCATCAAGCCGGTTCGGCGCGATGTGAGGAAAAATGAATTTTACCAAGCTACGGCACTGTACGACGGCGCACCCATACAAATACTACATCGCGCCGCGCTGTTAAGATTTGTCCTGAAATAATGAACCCTCTCTTTAGAAAACCGATTTTCAAATGAAAGAATTTAAAAATGATATAGACATGACATGACAGTTGGAGACGAAGGAAAAGTAAGGAGTTGGAAGGAGCTGGTGGCTACATCCAACAGAATTGGCGAAATCAAAGCCACACGACTTCGCTGGCTGGGTCACCTGGAGAGGATGGGAGACGATCGCGCCGTAAAGAGAGCGTTTCACGGGCGACCGAGTGAGAAACGTCAGGTCGGCCACCCTAGAGAACGCTGAAAATACGAAGTGCTGAAGGATCTGTGAACCCTAAATATCCTTAATTGGCGGCGAAAAGTCGCAAAACAGAGAAGAATGGCGCCAGAATAGTAAGTAATATACAAGTAGATATATCAGTGACGTTTGATTATGTCTACTTCTATGTTTTCTGCTACCACAAGCTTTACAGATAGTCTAATGGAATGCCAACACTTAATAACAATTAACCGGGTACATTATCTAACCTATTTTAGTCTATCCGTCCGTCTGTGCCCTCACATGCAGCAGTAAACCTGTCAACGTCACTAACGCGGCGATGCGCCACGTGTCTTTTGACCAAACCCATGATATATTTGTACAGCAAAGTGCTTCTAATAATTCCGCTGGAAAGCTGCTCTGAAGATGAAATTACAAGTAAGCTTATTATAGGTCTTGACTGGAGTTATTTCTAATTTGTGGTTCCGAAATGGGAGCTCCCTCGAGGCTGTCAATCATTACGGTATTTGTAAGTAAAGGCCAAAGAAATTCTGTAATTTTATTAGACTTATATTTATTTACTTTATATTGTTCGCTACTTATTTTATTTTTTATGTGTTATGCATGGCATATATCTTCTTAATTTAATGAGTGATACTTATTACGTTACGACGCGGTTGGCTCAGTAAGTAGAGACCTGCCTACTGATCCGGTGGTCCCGGGTTCGAATCCCGGCCAGCGCAAATATTTGTGTGATGAACTGGAATATTTGTGCTTGGGCCATGGTTTTTCTATATATTTAAGTATGTATTTACCTATATAAGTATGTATGTATATCGTCGTACCGATAACACAAGTCTTCTAGAGCTTATTTCGGGACTAGATCGATATGTGTGAGGTTGTCTGATATAGGTATTAAAACTTTAAATTCCATATATATTTACATCACCTTAAGTGGGATTTTCTGCAGAGTCTCGTTTCCTGGCCAAGGCATAATAGTTTTCGTATTTTCGTCATTCGTAAAGCACCAGATCGCATATTTATGCTCTCACCTTCGGTTCGGGCGACCTGCCCACTGGCTCCTGGGTGCACCTGCGATCTGGGACATTTACGATAGGTAGGTATGTAATCTTAACTATTACAGGTAACTTCTGATCTTACCTATATTATGTACTTCTCAAAGTTGCTCTTCTCTCTCCAGTCTTTCTTTGGCAATCACTTTACAACAACTGAAGATCATTGGGGTTTTATTTAAGCTTTGCAGTTTATTTTGGGTGGCTGCTAATATTTAATTCTAATTAACCTACGAATTTAACTTTACGCGTTTCATAATTTTAGTTAATGCGCAATGGATAGGACGTTTAATTCACACCATTGATTTTTAGGTTTATACAAGCACTTTCACTGAAAGTTACGTAGATAACTGGAAACGATTACACACGTAAAAAAGCGTGTGCCATTCAAAAGCAAAATCTATTTGTAAGTTTAAAAACGGACTTTGCTCAAAGCCACGTTTATTTCTCCAAGACGAATGCTATCAAACGATGACCTAGTATTGAGGGATACAGTTCAAGTGGATTTTTTTTATAATATCAAGCAATGGTTGACCCCCATTGCCTTAACCCTTAAAAACACCAAGGCCAAGTTCGTGATAAATCTGATCCATTAAGTCCTATTTTAAACAACCCTTTGTTTACCCAAAGTAAAAATAATCTGGCCTGTCCTCCGCCATCTTGGCGGAAGTTTGGAAGTAAACAGGAGCCATCGGCTGTTTGTGTTGCCAACTTCTGAACTTGGCGCGGGCGGTACAGAACAGCCGGGGAGTTTTTGTGGACATAGCAACCTACTTGACTGTCGAGTATCTTTAGAGAATACACTGTACTTGATTTTTTTAAAAGTCATTGCACGACTGAGTGTTCCTATGTGGTATCAGTATAAGGCTCATCGACTTCTAAGTTCTACTCGGTTGTAAGAGACGCGCTGGACAGAAACTGGTGGTGTCAGATCATACGCGCCAGATGCAACCCTGAAGCTGACCACAATCCTCAGACACGAGGGACCACCGACGAGAGAGAGAGAGAGATAGAGAGAGAGAGAGAGAGAGAGAGAGAGAGAGAGAGAGAGAGAGAGAGAGAGAGAGAGAGAGAGAGAGAGAGAGAGAGAGAGAGATAGAGAGGGAGAGATAGAGAGATAGAGAGAGAGGGAGAGGTAGAGAGAGATAGAGAGAGAGAGAGAGAGAGAGAGAGAAAGGGAGAGAGGGAAAGAGAGAGAGAGATATATATAGATAGATAGATAGACGAGTATTATCCGTGTGTGTTCTCATTGAGATGGCAATTTGTCAATGTTACTGACTAGCAGTTCGAATATCAAAGCTAGTCAAGTGTGTGTCGGATTCGCGCAGAAAGCACTGTATATTTCTGGAACGAACGAAAACTTAACTTAGGATCGGGGTTAGTTTACCAACTGCAAATAAGTCAATAATCACAACGTTTTTCGGACTTTTTCGTTTACTTGTGCTACATAATGTTGATTCTTGCCAAATTTATTCAATTCTAGGTTGACGGGAAAAACCTATGAGCTTTGATTCTCTTGGGTCTTGACTGACGGGCAGATGGACAGACGGATTGACAAATAAGAAAGTGATCTCGATGTGTCTGGAAGAGATCGCTCTTTAGCGATAAGACCGCCTGTTGTCTACCGTTATTAAAATTATTGTTCTGTACTGAATTTGTAAACTTTTTTTTTTTGGTGTGCAATAAAGCATTTTGTATTTGTATTTGTGATCTTAGGGCTTCCGTTTTTACAGAAAAATCGATAATTATGTTATATGTCAAAATATAGCATTTTAACTGCAATTTAATCTAATATGTGCAATTATTATTAACTATACTTGACATCTTCGGTTGTCGGACTCCAGACCGTCAACATCTCCTGATGCTGCCTCGTAGAGGGGCGAAACACGTGTCGAGTTAGTTCTGTTATTTTGGAGGTGGTTTGTTATATTTATTTGCGTATTTATTTTTCTTGTCGTTTTGATAATCGAATTTTATATGTATGTAAAATTGCAACACATCTTATAAATAAATGAGTATGAATATGAGTATGAGTTTAGTATTATAGTAGAGGATCCCTTTAAGAACGACCTTCACCGAGATGTTTATTTGATGAAATGTATTTTATATTTAATTTAATATGTCAATAAATATATTGCATATGGGTTGCCTAACAAATTTTAGTCCAGGGTATGTTTAATTAATGATTAAAAAAAATATTTTTTTAAACATTTGATTATTATATAAATTCTATACCAATCGAAAGTATGAAGCCCATAGAATATGCAAATGTTAGGTTGCCTATTCTTTTCCCGTCGCAACTATCGGGTAGCCAGGTTTAAACTGGTAAATCTATACTAGCATTTTGCAACGGTCTGATTATTGAATTGAAATTAAATAACATTAAAGATTATTTTATTATGAACACGGTGGTATAGGGTTGCCTGCGAAAAATCAGTCCAGAATTCCGGTTGTCGAATTTTGAAAAGTAAAATATTGCATCGAGTGAATGTGTGCGACTGAGAGGTCCCAACCAAAACCATCCCATACGATAGAAGAGGACACAGCATAGCAGGTGTTTGAAGTCCGCCCATTTAAAAAAAGAGAGTGCGCATGCTATTTGTGCTTGAAAATGAAAAGGATAGCGATAGACTCGTATATGCTGTGCATTATTTTGGAGTAGATTGTCGCTATAGATACAATAAAATGCATGGTATAATAATATACTCCGCCTGGTACTCTCTTCCGAGACTCGCGAACCACGTGACTGACACAAGCCTACGTCATCATGGTGTTCAGAGATTCTCATACTTTTAAATGTTGGAGAATTTTAACCAACGGTGAAAAGTGTTTAAACGGCATTAATTTTAAGTGATTCAAGTAGAAACATAGGTAGTAGAATAAAACAAATGTAATGTATCTAATCTTTCGGAGTTTCTTCTCAACAGTGGTCACCCTTTTGTGAAATGTCGATAGACTCAGACATGTAAAAGTGCCCTTGTGGCCTACTTGCAGAATAAAGTTCATTATTTCATTAATTAATTGATTAAAAAAAAAGTTAAATAACTATAAAATAATGTACAGCATATACGAGTCTATCGCTATGCTTTTCATTGTCAAGCAAAAATAGCATGCGCACTCTCTTTTTTTAAATGGGCGGACTTCAAACAGCTGCTATGCTGTGTCCTCTTCTATCGTATGGGATGGTTTTGGTTGGGACCTCTCAGTCGCACACATTCACTCGCTGCAATATTTTACTTTTCAAAATTCGACAACCGGAATTCTGGACTGATTTTTCGCAGGCAACCCTATACCACCGTGTTCATAATAAAATAATCTTTAATGTTATTTAATTTCAATTCAATAATCAGACCGTTGCAAAATGCTAGTATAGATTTACCAGTTTAAACCTGGCTACCCGATAGTTGTGACGGGAAAAGAATAGGCAACCTAACGTTTGCATATTCTATGGGCTTCATACTTTCGATTGGTATAGAATTTATCTAATAATCAAATGTTTAAAAAAAAAATTTTTTTAATCATTAATTAAACATACCCTGGACTAAAATTTGTTAGGCAACCCATATGCAATATATTTATTGACATATTAAATTAAATATAAAATACATTTCATCAAATAAACATCTCGGTGAAGGTCGTTCTTAAAGGGATCTTAGACTATTAGTATAACTATGGGTACGAGTATGAGTATGAGTATGAGTATGAGTAAGAGAATGAGTAAGAGTATGAGTATGAGTACGAGTATGAGTATCTATTATATAAATATGATAAAGTGAGATGGAGCTGAATTGTGAATATCACACTGCACACTGCCTCGTCGAATGAAGTCCCGATTGTTATAATTTCCTTCATGCAGTAGTCTTGTACCCTTACCATGAGTTGACGTTACCGTACTCGCTAGCGACAGCGTAAACGATTAACGATAAATAGCACAGCGCCCCTAGCGTTACTTTGTAGAACTACAATTCTCCATACAAATCATTTACGCAGTCGCCCGCGAGTACGGTCACTGTACACTCACGGTAAAGGTTCTGGTAATGTTTGTTTGTTGACTTTGTTGTTTCAGCCTCCGCCCAATTTATTATTGAGATTAGTTTTCGGTGCTAATCGTGTAAAAACTTAAAGTAAATGAGTTTCGAAGTAGTTAGCTGATTTAGGGGCCCATGATGAATAACGACGTAAAAATAAGTTTTCGGGGATTTGAATATTCTTTATAAAAAAGTTCTCTACAAGTTCGTGATATTTTTTCCTAGACTAGGATCCCACTACTGGTTTTTTTTATGTTAATCGTTTCTTTTTTCTGTCTAAAGAATGTGTAAAGTAACTTTACATTTTTTGTTTCCAAAATGTCGGCTCCTACCATTAATAATATAAGAAGATGAGCACTATATTACCTATTTTTCATTAAATGGGGTGCTGTCTTCTCTAAGCTTTTTTTGATACTACGTCGGTGGGGCCCCGGGGAAAACCTCGGCAGGGAGCTCATTCCAGGTCTTTGCCGTAGGAAATTCCTCTGGGACCGCACAGTTCTCGACCATTTAGGTTCCAGTGTAGAAAGTAGCCGTGGGCTATCATGTCAAACCTTCTCAGAACACATCCCATTATACAGATGGTAGAACACACGCAAAGAGACAAATTCTCTCCTCAGACTCAGAGGCTCAATTCTGTCTGTGAGAATGATAATAAGAAGCATGTTACCGTTTGCAACGTCAGAAGCATCACGCTTAAAGCCGCTCGTCTAAATGGACTTGTTTTAATTTTCTCAGATTAGCCTCAGAGGACAGGCAGTCTTAAGGGCCTGGTTGACCTGTTTACGTAATAAATTAAATAAAACCGGCCAAGTGCGAGTCGGACTCGCGCACCGAGGGTTCCGTACAAACACTTTCTGGTATGGCGGTACTGGTATGTATAGCGCCCCATATAAATTAGGTGCAAAGTTAGGTATTAAAAAAAAAAATATGGTTTTCGTAAGTTTTCCTTTATCTATGCTATAAGACGTTGCTTCGTACCAAATTTCAAGATTCTGAGTTCACGGGAAGCACCCTGTAGGTTTTGATTCCCTTGCAAGTGTCGAAAATTTGCGGCATAAACGGCTGTATCTTTTGATTGCGTTGGCTTAGAAGTTTGATTTTTTCACAGCTTCAAGGGACAGTAGACCTGAGTAATTGATATAAATTTCAGCTTCATACCTCCACGCGTTCCTGAGAAAAAGGGTCTTGACAGACGGACGGACGGACGGACAGACGGACAACAAAGTGATCCTATAAGGGTTCCGTTTTTTCCTTTTGAGGTACGGAACCCTAAAAACAAGTAAAATTGTGCAAATTATTTTACATGTCAAAACATCGGGGCAACTAGTACCCCATATGTAGGTTACTAAAGCTCACCCACCACGCATGATCGGTCGCTCCGCCATATGCCACGCACACCGCACATTTTAATCACATATCGGCGTATCGACTATCATTACCACAGTCGCGGCGCTGGCTAATCATGTTATTAGCTACCTTCATACCAAAATTTATCAAAATCGGTCCTGCCGTTTGAGCGTGAAGAAGTACCAAACATACACATAAACATACTTACAAACTTTCGCCTTTATAATATTCGTGTAATTTTAATTAGACGTATATTTAATGTGTAATTTGTAAATTCACAAAAACATATACCTACTTATGTACTTTGGCTTGATCGTTATTTATAAAAATGTCAACATATTTGCCTTCTGATCCCTGACACACGTGTTCGTATTTCGTTATCAGATTCTATATTAAGGCAGACAAATTGCTTAGTAATGATACGCTGTAATACCAATAAAATTACCATAACACACGAAATTATGATAAACGTTTGGCTTTCCGTAATACATTAACAGAAATATGTAATTTAATAAGTAAACAACGACAGCTTATAGGTCTCGCCACATAAAAAGATTGCTGGCTATCTTCCTGAGCTGTACAAATGACATTAGGTTTGAATCGCTCTTTTTACGTGGCGCGATACTTAAATCTTTTCTCGTAGATAGCGTTTTGTATTAGATAATTAATAGAACATTACATACCTATGTAGGTCCCTACGTGGGGACAAAATCTCACCTCCTGGCAAAACGTCAAAGTTTAGACAAACTACGGGCGATAATACGTAAAGCCCCAGATCGCATATTTATGGCCCTCACCTTAGGTTCGGACCACATACACCTGCAATCTGGGACATTCACGAATTCACCGCACTAGGTACTCGTATGTAATATAGGTACTAAAATAACTAAATGTTTACAAAAAAGCGAAAAATTTAAAAATTCAGCGGTTCAGGCTGGATTCGAACCTGCGTCCCCAACGGCTTTCCGGGCCAACATGGACGTCCTACTAACTGGACCACTGAACCTGATGCCAGAGCCATTGAATTTTTCAACCAGTTGCTTCTACATGCCTTAGAGTGGCATCGTAGCGCCAACTACCGTAAAGATTCCGACTTTATAATCGGCACCATCGTCTCAAGTTATGTTGATAATCGATAGTAACGATGTGCTACAACCAAATTAATATTTTTTTATTAAAGCAGTAACGTCTGCTAACGTAAACCAAATAAAAATAAATAAATAAATATTAAGGGACAATCATACACAAATCGACCTAGTCCCAAACTAAGCAAAGATTGTACTATGGGTACTAGACGACGATATAAATAATATATAAATACATATACAGATAACATCCATGTTAACAATGTAGCGAAAAATTGAAAAATTCAACGATTCAGGCAGGACTCGAACCTGCGTCTCCAACGGCTTCCCGGGCGTCCTACCGACTGTTGGCCCGGAAATCCGTTGGAGACGCAGGCTAAATATAATAACCTACTTAACATACTTTGAGACGCAGGTTATAATAAAAATAACCTACTTTACATACTTTGAGACGAAGGTTATAATAAAAATAACCTACTTTACATACTTTGAGACGCAGGTTATAATAAAAATAACCTACTTTACATACTTTGAGACGCAGGTTATAATAAAAATAACCTACTTTACATACTTTGAGACGCAGGTTATAATAAAAATAACCTACTTTACATACATTGAGACGTAGGTTATAATAAAAATAACCTACTTTACATACTTTGAGACGCAGGTTATAATAAAAATAACCTACTTTACATACTTTGAGACGCAGGTTATAATAAAAATAACCTACTTTACATACTTTGAGACGCAGGTTATAATAAAAATAACCTACTTTACATACTTTGAGACGCAGGTTATAATAAAAATAACCTACTTTACATACTTTGAGACGCAGGTTATAATAAAAATAACCTACTTTACATACTTTGAGACGCAGGTTATAATAAAAATAACCTACTTTACATACTTTGAGACGCAGGTTATAATAAATAAAAAAAACCGGCCAAGTGCGAGTCGGACTCGCGCACCGAGGGTTCCGTACAAACACTTTCCATCCCTAAGTGGTTAAGTTAAGTTTGCACCTGGTATGTATAGCGCCCCATATAAATTAGGTGCAAAGTTAGGTATTAAATTTTTTTTTTATGGTTTTCGTAATTATTCCTTTATCTATGCTATAAGACGTTGCTTCGTACCAAATTTCAAGATTCTGAGTTCACGGGAAGCACCCTGTAGGTTTTGATTCCCTTGCAAGTGTCGAAAATATGCAAATTAGGTGCAAAGTTAGGTATTAAAAAAAAATTTTATGGTTTTCGTAATTATTCCTTTATCTATGCTATAAGACGTTGCTTCGTACCAAATTTCAAGATTCTGAGTTCACGGGAAGCACCCTGTAGGTTTTGATTCCCTTGCAAGTGTCGAAAATTTGCGGCATAAACGGCTGTATCTTTTGATTGCGTTGGCTTAGAAGTTTGATTTTTTCACAGCTTCAAGGGACAGTAGACCTGAGTAATTGATATAAATTTCAGCTTCATACGTCCACGCGTTCCTGAGAAAAAGGGTCTTGACAGACGGACGGACAGACGGACAACAAAGTGATCCTATAAGGGTTCCGTTTTTTCCTTTTGAGGTACGGAACCCTAATAACCTACTTTACATAATCATAAAAACGGTATAAACTCACGTAAAAATTGTCAGGAACGGCCCGACATTTTTATTATTTTTACGTGAGTTTATACCGTTTTTATAATTAGTAAAGATGTCTCACGATAGTTTTAATAACATTACTACTTTACATACATTGAGACGCAGGTTATAATAAAAATAAACTACTTTACATACATTGAGACGCAGGCTATAATAAAAATAACTTACTTTACATACTTTTCTGTTACTCGGGTGGAGAAAATTGAACACATCGCTTCATACTGGTTTATCATTGAAGATTAACGGGACCACATGTTTAGTAAATAAATATGATGCAATAGACAGTTAGTATTAGTGTTATATTCTAACATAGTCATGTTGGCGGCGGTTACAAGTAGTTGCAGCGCCGCCAGTGGCGCCATCTATTTGTCAAGGATGAAATTGGGGTCCCACCACATCAATAAAAGGGCTGCGCCAGAGCGCCAGGCCCTGTTTCGGCTAGTGTTATTCATATACTCTATGCTAGTGTTCGTTGCGGTGGTAGCACGAGATGTGCGTGTGTGTGCATAATAAAATTGTAGTTATTTGGTTGTTCCTTTGTTTGTTTCATATTATGTTTTAAAATAAATGTATATAATTTATCCGCTGTTTGAAGAATAGTAACCCGCTCCCTTGCTAATCGTTAACAGTCACGATCAAAGAAATTGAAATCCGTTTGGAAACAACCTTAGGTACATCGATTGTAGTTAAAGGCTTGTAAAACTATAATATCCACCTAGCGACAGCCCACGCAGGACAAACAAGGTGTTCACGGCAATAACCCACAATTATATGTGGGAAGGGAGCCAGCTGACAGGTTAATTACTCGGATAATTAAAATGGTGCTAAATGTTGAAACAAGGTGAAAATTTTAAAAGAAAACGTTTAATTATAAATCAATGTTTGGGGTGTCGTGTTTTATTATATATAACGTTATTGGGATTAAGTAACGTTTTATTAATGTTTAGAGGTGCGGACAATGATAATTGGCTGGCTAAGTATATATTTATGGTATAACTAAGCAGAATGTATAGAAACTAAATTGCTTATAATGATTTCGTTCCCGTCTACATTGTATTTCCCTTTAGCCAACGTTATCGCAACATAATTTGTCTATTCATTCGACAACAGCACAACATACCATTAAAATATGATAACTCTAAGGGTGAAGGCAGACGAGCGTAATTTTGGTCGCATCATACATCATGTCACGTGATCACGTCACACTAAGTATGGCGCGACCGAAATTACGCAACCCAAATTACGCTGGCTGTATCTGGCTTCACCCAAACAGTTCAAATTTTCTAAATGCGTTATCAGCGTTTTAACTCAGTAGAACAAATACACCATTCAACACTTGCAAGTCTCCCGCAGCGCTCAATGTTAATCAATGCCAATACTAAGTAGTGAAATCAAAGTTGCAAACCGTCGAGATTAGGCGTAACCGCGCAATATCCGGCGCAGGTTCAGCATTAATTACTGGATCATAAATCCGAGGGTTTAATATCCTGCCTGCGGCTTCTGCACATTCTCTAAACATCGCCGGGAGCACAGACCACGCGCTCCCACGTCTTACGGCAACTGCTAAGGCGCTGTCAAAAGATATAAATCAGATGTTTACTTTGAAAACTAAACAGACACTTCGCTGCGCTGCGGAACGTCATCTGGACAGCAGAAACGTCGCTTAAAACTCTCCAATCAGTATTTATAAATAGAACGAAATATTGGCATCAAAAGCAGTAAAAGCACCCACTATGACAAGCCCAGGTCCTTATAGTTATTCAAGCTATTGCAGGGTAAGGTAACCTACACATGTTAGCGATCATAAAGGGAGTAGGTTTTTGTCATTTATTTGAGAGGCCTTATTCCTTTTAAAATGCTGATTGTTTTAGACATTTTTCTCTATGATCAAATATGTTTCTTAACATTTCCACAAACAACGGTCAAATTACCTATATAAATATACATTTTTAGGGTTCCGTACCTCAAAAGGAAAAAACGGAACCCTTATAGGATCACTTTGTTGTCCGTCTGTCCGTCCGTCCGTCTGTCAAGACCCTTTTTCTCAGGAACGCGTGGAGGTATGAAGCTGAAACTTATATCAATTACTCAGGTCTACTGTCCCTTGAAGCTGTGAAAAAATCAAACTTCTAAGCCAACGCAATCAAAAGATACAGCCGTTTATGCCGCAAATTTTCGACACTTGCAAGGGAATCAAAACCTACAGGGTGCTTCCCGTGAACTCAGAATCTTGAAATTTGGTACGAAGCAACGTCTTATAGCATAGATAAAGGAATAATTACGAAAACCATATTTTTTTTTTTTAATACCTAACTTTGCACCTAATTTATATGGGGCGCTATACATACCAGGTGCAAACTTAACTTAACCACTTAGGGATGGAAAGTGTTTGTACGGAACCCTCGGTGCGCGAGTCCGACTCGCACTTGGCCGGTTTTTTTTATAAAACAATGAACTGCAATTATGCACACACATGCATACCTCGTGTTACCACCACAACACACACCAGCCGAAAAAGAGCCTGCCGCTCCGGCGCTACCCGTGGTCGGACCCCAACTTCATCCTTGACGAATAGATGGTGCCACAGTGGGTGCTGCAATGCTGATGATGTAGTTGCACCCACCGCCAACACATAGTAGTTTGTCAAATACGGGTGCTTTTGTTACTGAAGCCTCGTAAAAATTCATTCACAAAACATTTTTGCTGCATTTGCATGTACATTCTACGCGCTAAGCAAGGGTAATATAATATTTTAAGCTAGAGTAGGTTTGAACAGCTCGTTAATATAAAGTGTAGGCGTGTTGTGCTATCTGGGCGCTGTCTCCGCCCCGCATAGTTGCCTGCACTAGAGACCAAGTAACAGATCGGAATGTCTTAGATTTGGAATTATTGCCGCAATAAGGCAATAGGCAGTAAGGCAATTTTGGGAGGTTTCAAGAAACTTGCAATTTTGCACGATGGAATATCTTTTTATACTTAAATCCAATATGCTATGAGACAGTTCGTTAGTTCATAGGCATTGTTTTATACATAGTTTTACTTTGGTGTAATTATTCATCATTAAAAATAATTCATATTATGGAAATATATATTTTTAAATTTGTCACTGCAGCACTATAACGGATAGCGAGCGCGAACTCAGACTGGATCTGTCATTTACTTATGTTTACCTCTTTTATTCTAGACAACTTTTATAATTGTACAGATAGGTACTGTATTAGATGGCAAGTGCCATTTTTTCGACTATAGTTTAACAAAAATGTTACGGACAGCTAGGCTAACGTAATAAATATGTATAAATAAATAAACGATTAAATATACTTGTAAACGGTTAGGCGAAATTAGTATTAAGATAAATAAATAATATATTCCCTATCTTTCTAAATGCCCAAAAAAGCGGCAATTCTATGTGTATAACACTTATTTTATCCTAGAAAACATTTATTGTAAGAGAGCTCCCAAAAATATAACTAAGTAAAATAGTTAAAAGACCACGGAGTCTTAAAAGTAAACAAGGATGACTCATCCCAGTAACTTTCCACTCACAGTCTAAGACAAAGGAGTCATGTTGTTTACATTGGATGTAAAAATTAAGGATAAAAAATTAGAAAATCCTGAAACTTTGTAGTAATGTTCCTCATGAACATATGAGTAAATTCTCTTAATATTATACCGGCCGCAACCTGCTGCGAGCACGGCAAATATAAAAATAACACGGCACGCTGCGCGCGCCGCGATAAGAGGGAACGGGCAGGTGTATATCTCGACCCGTGTGAGCGAGACGGCCTCTGAGTCGGAACAAAGAAATTGCATTAATTTTATGCGATTATGATTAAATGGGAGCTCTCACATGAAAATAACATATGTGATTATGTTCTATGAACAAACTTTTATGATAACTATAAGTTAGATTTAAGATGAAAATTGTCATTTACCTAAAAATCAGTATAATATCACAGAGCGGGCGTCCCTCTGAAAATGTAAACAAACCCTAAGCAAATCATATAAAAGGACGCCCGTTTCCGCCATTTTTTAGTACCACCTCAGTCTGCGTAGAGTTACGACTCCGTAGTTAGCAGTGTGTTCATTCCTTAGTCTACGTAGAGTATCACTCCGTAGTCAGCGTTGATCATCGATCCGCCACAGTTCATCACTTGTCTTGTTAACACTCTCAGTTCTTGTTCTCCGTAATTACCATCTTTCTGTATTCGAGTAGCGTAGTACCATCGGTCCGCGAATTAGTTTATTAGTGTCAGCGTAGTATCATCGGTCCGCGATCAGTGTTAAATTCATTTAGACAGAGACTATATTAGTTAAGAGTAATTTAAGTGTTTTTCCGATCCGTTGTTGTGTTAAATTGTTAATTTCTTGTGTAAATATATTTCGTTGATTTTACTTTGCGTTTACGTTTCGTCCGTTTTAGTTTCCTATATCTCAACCTACAGTCCGCTTAGCTCCATACTCATCCCTGAGTTTCGGAGCGTCCATGTGACCGATAGCCGACGGACGCGGTTATCGTTTTCAAAAAAAATAACTTGTAGACCACCAAAAAATATGAATTATGAATAAAACATACAAATAAACATAGGATAGGTATAACCTATAAATTGGCATATATTAATTCAAAATATAACACACCAAAATAAACAATAAGCAATTAAAATAAGTCTTATCTAAATCTAAAACTAAATCTAAACTAAGTCTAAAAATGGCCCCCAAGGCATTGTACCAAAGACGCTGGCAGCATTACCTCGCTGTATTGCTATACTAAGATGCTGAACGAGGAAGCTGCCAGCCCTTTGGTCACCAGTGGTGTCGATGAGCCGTTTCGCAAGCTCTTTAAAAAGAATTCTAGCGCTTGGACCCCACGGGCCCAGGGTCTCGACACCAAATGCGGTGAAGTGGTATTGAGAGCCGAGACCCTGGTATTTGTTTATTTTGCCTCGTATTTGTCTCTGCCGCCCCGCAGGCCCGGATCGAGGTCCGTGGAAGGTGTCACGGTGCTAGCGTATCGACGCATGTTGCGTCTCACACCAGCACGCGACCCATCTTCCACGGGACCAGGGTCATTCCGTCAGGCCTCTTGCCATCGTCTCTCGAGACACCGTTTGGTTCCAGGATCGCGGGAACGTAGACGGTGGCAAGAGCTCGGCGGATAATATCGTTGAGGGCGGCATGTCTGGACAGACGGCCAGCGCTGTGATGACAAGATAACCCGTGGTGTCCCAGCTCATCGACGAATGTCCCACAGGGGCATTTGTGTGGTGTACACACCATAACGCCTAGCCTCAGACTTACGGCTAACCTTAAGGTGTCCGGCTCGATGAAAGTGCCGGTAGTAGGGGAGGGGTACGCGTGCAGCCATTGTCCTGCTTCCCACTGGGCAGTAGCCAACAGCCGCGCGCGTGCGGAACCGGAACTGGAATCTATGGAATTGTTGAGGAGTAATTTTGAATAACCTTATGCCTTGTGGTGGCATATTAGAAAACCCGGGGCAGTCGGGTTAATACACAGCTCGAGGCCGGATTGGGTTGGATTTAGGTTTATCCCGGATGAATAAAGAGCAACTTACATTTCCTATTATAAAATTCTAGATTTGTATTGTAGATCAGTTTTCGGTGAGCGGTCATGATATCAGGAAAAATCTTAAGAGGCCTTATTCCTTTGAAAAAATTTTTTTTTCATATTATGGCAAATATATTGATAATTTCTACCAACTTATTGAAGTGAATAACACTTTTCCCCGAGTTCTAGGTAGTAGCATAGCTATTTCATGCTTTTATTGCGTGCAGTCGAAAATAAGTTGAAAAAACTAATTTTCCGCGTGAATTTTGTCAATTTCGAGTAGTTTTTGAAACAAAAATTATCAATGAAAAAATCAAACTGTAGGTTTCAAATATGTAAGTACCAATAAATCTCAATAGCCCTGTTCTAGGTAGTAACATAAATAATATGTTAAGAAACATGTTTGATCATAGAGAAAAATGTCTAAAACAATCAGCATTTTAAAAGGAATAAGCTTATTTCATATTTAATCTTAAAAGCGTGATGCAGGATCGTCTTTTGTTTTGTGTGGGTGCCATCGCCATGCTAGTCAGGCGCCATCTGTTGGACAAAATTTCCTTTGTCCTCTCATGACGCCGAAACGGCTGGACGGATTTTAACCAATTTTGGTACAGGGACAGCTGGACATCCAAAGATGGTTATAGGATTCTTTTTACCGGACTAAGGTATAAAAAAAAAACGGGAACGAAGTTGCTAGCACCTTAGTCTTGAATTATAGTACCTAGAGTAGCAGCAGTTGTTATACATTCCAATTAAAATATTGCAGCAAAAGGAGTTAACATAATTGGTTAAAATTGTTTTTTTTTGCAATACATCGTTTGTTCAACCGATATTGAGTGAGCAAGCTGACTAAAAATTTAATATATATAACTGTTTAGAGAAACACTGAATTATACATATTTTAATTTATATACTTAAAATGCAATGCACTCGTAGTTGTTTCTATCACGTGTATGGCGTAAACAAAAAATAAAACTATACTCGTAGATTGCACACTTCTCGCATTGAAAACGACCGAGATTGCTTGGTAGCGGGACTTTAATAGGAAGCTTTGTGATAATCCGTGACCAAACATATCAGAAAGTTAAATTATCTTATTTAAATGCAACTTTGTAATAACACTTTGTATCCCACAGAAACGTTACGGAAACAATTCTAAAGCATTAACGCAACGACCAAGGAAAGTTAGATTGCGGGCTGCGGGCGAATCGTTTAGTTATGAATTGTTCAACAATTTCCGAACGTTGTCGGATTGTCGGGTTGTTGGGTTGTCCGTCCACAACGAGATTAGCTGCACAATTAGATGCTCCAACAAACGGATTAGCTGGTTTTGAATAAATTGACAACAGCGGGAAATAATTGTTTGCTCTAACTCGTTATAGTAGTTTGTGTAAATGCTTCATAATGAACGGCATTAAAGTACGAGTTTGGGTTTATAATGGGAGGCCCTTACCATTTAATTACGATTACGTTCAACAGAAGCCATTACAAACATTTAAGAGATGTTATTGTATTGATGAAGAAATTTTTTTTTTTTTTTTTTTTTTCTCTTTATTTAAGGAGTTTTTTCGCTAGTGCGAATATGCCACTCCATAAAACAACAACATAACAATACATTTCAGTCTTAATCTAAACATCCCAACATGGAGGTATTCTACCTATCTTTAATGGCACATTTAACTAGGGCTAGAATCTTTCCGACTTCGTCGGACAGTGGGTTGCACAGGTATGTATTACATAATCCAATGGAACTGTCGCCGAATATCAGTTGCCTAGGCCTCTCATTACGGACACACTCCATCAATATATGGTAAACATCTTCCATGCGGTTGCAAGCGCTGCATAAGGGCGAATTTACCTTGCGCATAAGATATGCAAACTTATTTAATGGAATGTGTCCGGAACGTAATCTCAACAATAAGACCAGATCTTGCCTATTCAAAGTGCTGTTATCAATCCAGGGGGCAGAAAAGGGCTGAGGTTGTATTGTCTTGTACCAGATCCCTTTGTCACGAGATCGCTCATCAAAATACTCCTTCCATAGCGTACGGCATCTACTTTTTACTAAGTATAAACAATCACTATGAGGGGGTAATAAAGGAAAAGTGTTGCCATCGCTGCACGCCTCCTTAGCTAGTAAGTCCGCGGTTTCGTTCCCCCGAATACCTATGTGCGAGGGTATCCATTGCAAGCTAATTATCTTGGACGTAGATAGCAACTCTAAAACGGATTTAATGATTACATAAGCTATCGGTACTCCTCGAAAAGTCGAGGTGCAACGAGCTAGATGTTGAAGCGCACTTTTAGAGTCAGTGAAAATAACAAATTTGTCATAATTAATGGATTTTATATACGATAAGGCTTCAGCGATCGCAATCAATTCCGCATACATAATAGACACGTTACCGTTAACTTTGAGTTTAATGTTGTAGTTGCCAGTCTCATCATAAAAGGCTGCACCTAAGCTGTTATTATCCTTGGAACCATCTGTAAATATTTTGTAAAATGTGGAGTATTTTGAAAGTACCTCGGTACAAATGGAATTTAATTCTATTCTACCGTAGTCTCGTTTCGCTTTAATTAACGGATCAATAAAATTTATTACGCCAGTTAAATCTATATACTGAACCCAAGTATCTAATGAAAACATACCTAATTGTGTGCTGCAATAGATAGGTGTATTTTTAAGATAACTATCTGATTTGAGGAGTAAGGGTATCTTTTTTCCTCTCCAGTTATTATTGTGTTGCGATGTTTCCAACTCCTTTATAGCAATAGATACGGGGCAATCGGTCAGGGATTTTACCTTGAGAATAAATTTCCCGGCTAAGTAGTGTCTACGGACTTCAAGGGGTGGCAGGTGTAGCTCAGTTTCCATAACATGAATCGGGGTAGTTTTTATGAACCCACCGATGGCTCGCATCGCTTGGTTTTGTATTCTGTCTAATTTAAATAGATGGGTTTTAGCACTGGTGTCATATAAGAAGCTAGCGTAGTCTATTCGGCTTCTGATAAGGGAGATATATAGACGTCGGAGGTGTTTATGATGCACTCCCCACCCTGGACCTGCTAATACTTTTAGTAGATTAATATGTTTAGTAAGTTTTTGAGACAACTCGTTAACATGCTTTCCCCATCTTAAGGAACGATCTATCCAAAGGCCAAGATATTTGACGGAATCTACCAGTTCTAAGCTAGTATTGTCAATTTTAAGATCAATGACACGGTCACGTAATGATTTCCTACCCGCGTTAAACAGGCAAACTTTACTTTTTTCGGATGAGGCGTGTAATCCGATACCTGTTAAAATATTTGTGAAACAATTGATTGCGATTTGTAATTTTGTTGTGGAGTCCTCTAAACTAACACCGCCGGCCAGAAGTACGAAATCGTCAGCGTACTGCGAGATATACACATTATTTATGAGTTTACATATGTCGATTGTTGCAATATTAAACAGCAAAGGAGACAGGGGGTCTCCTTGTGCTAGACCTTGACATGTGCTTCTGCAAACAGTAGTATTATCAAAAGATATATTTAATTTCCTATATGAAAGAAAATTCCATAGATAGTTACATATTTCCGCTCCTACATTAAATCTATCTAGAATTAATAGTAACTGCCTGATATCGACATAATTATAAGCATTGTTAATATCAATAAAACATCCTAAGAGTGTTTGTTTGTTTGCAAAACCCGCTTGAATAATGGTCACTAAAAAACTCAAATTATCCAAACATGATCTCGTCTTTCTGAAGCCAACAGTATAGCAGGAAAATATTTCATTTTTCTCCAGGAACCATTCCACTCGTTTATTGATAATTGAATGAAATACCTTGCACAAACAAGAAATAAGCGATATAGGTCTGAGCGATGATGCGTCATTCGGATCTCGTCCGGGCTTAGGTATAGGTATGATTTGTATATTGCGCCACTGATTAGGGACAAAGCCGAGCGTAAGGAATTTATTGTATAATATTTGCAGAATGTGTTTACCTACTGGGGGAAGATGTCGTAACATTGAAAACGATATGTCGTCAGCCCCGGGGGCTGTATCAGAACTTTTGATACTTTTTTCTATCTCTTGGATAGAAATTGGAACTAGTAACGAGTTATTAATTGACTTAAATATCGGTTTTTCATAGGCAACGGAGTCAGGTGTCAAGTTGTGCAATAATGAATTAATACGGTCCTTATCTACATACCTATTCTGTGATTTGTTGCCTTTAAACCACTTCATTTTTTTCCACATGTCGCTAGATGATGTAGTTACATCAATGGAAGTACAAAAATTTCGAAATGATTCATGTTTAGCCTGGCGTATGAGTTTTTGAGCCGTAGCAATTTTATTTTTAAGGATTACGAGGTTATTTGGAGTCGGGTTTTTTCTAAATGTACTTAGTGCCAGCCGGCGTTCGGCGATGGCTTTAGATAATGAAGCATTCCAATATGGTTTTGGAGTGAAGTTGTTACTAGGATTTTGGTTAAGTTTAATATTAGGAATATGAGAATCTGCCGCTTTACAAATTTCGGATACAAACAAATCGTACGATTCTTGGCAGTTATCGGGAATAGGTTGGTCAGACCATGATTTTTCCAAATGTGAAGTATATGCCGGCCAATCGGCTTTTTTTAAATTTCTTTTTTTAATTGGCTTGAGAACAGGTATGTATCCTTGAGCGATTTTAATTACCAAATGATCGCTGCCTAATGATTCTTTACTAACTATCCAGTTAAAACTGGCTGATATTTCCGATGAGACAAACGATATATCGGGAGAAGATTCTCTCAGACTACCATTAACCAGGGCAACCCTGGTCGGGGAACCATCGTTTAAGCTAATCAAATCAAAATTTTGTAGGGAATCGTAAATTTCAGTACCCCGAGCATCTGTTTTTTTTGACCAACTAAGATGATGTGCGTTAAAGTCTCCTAGTAACAGTGTTTTATCATTACATAAGGAAAACAATTCATCCCAATCCCGTTGACAAGTGTGAATAGAAGGTGGGCAATAAACTGATAATATGGACTCGAGTGGGGCACAATTAAATAGTTTAACGTGTATAATTTCAATTTCTAAGTTAGTTATAACAGAGTGAAGCTCTTGTGATTTCACAGACTTATGTGTAAGAATTGCTACTCCTCCATATCCGTCTAACCTATCCTTACGAAATATATTATA
This sequence comes from Apotomis turbidana, assembly GCA_905147355.2. Taxonomy (NCBI): domain Eukaryota; kingdom Metazoa; phylum Arthropoda; class Insecta; order Lepidoptera; family Tortricidae; genus Apotomis; species Apotomis turbidana. The sequence goes on from LR990283.1 coordinate 893,016, forward strand.
GCCACTTACTCTAAGCTCTGACTCTTGGTCGTACCACGTTTCACTCAGCGCCGCTACATGGACCTTCTCTTGAATCAGCAACTGTTCAAACGATACGAGCTTATTCTTTAAACTTTGACAGTTCCATTGAATTACGTTTAACCTGTTTATGTGAGTGTTATGAGACATTATAAACTGACGAATTGTTTTAGAAGGGGCAACTCATACAAATGATTGGTCAAGAAAGAAACTAGCCACTTAAAACCTACTTTTACCACATCTATTATTTTTTCTTCAATAGACTCATTTCCTTTGCAAAACATATTTTTCACCACTTTTATTACTCTTTGCAGCGCCGAGATATCACTCTCCTCCTCACTCTGATTCTCTCTTTCTTCTCTTTTTTCTCGTACATTATTCGACTTCAAGGTCGCATCGCCATCACAGTCCATTTCCGAAGAAGATCCTTCCGACTCGTCCTCTCCTTTGTCTAAACTTATTTTTCCGAGTTCTTTTGGCCCCTTATTCTTATTTTTATTCTGCTTGTTAAGCCTACTCTTGTTTAGATTCGATTGTCTACCTTTACTAGTTGAGCCTGATTTGGTAATTGAAGCGTAGGAATTAATAACAGGGGAAGGTGGTACGTCACGAATGAATGGCTCTTTTGATCTTGAGTCTATGTTATGATGATTACTATCTGTATGTATGGCCATCGAATCCGGAGATTTGTTTGTGTCCATGTCACTTTCTGGGACGTACATGGTCAATGCCTTGCGATAAGTAACGTTGCTTTCAGACATGATGGTTCTTATCTTTTTTTCTTTAAGATAGGCTGGACATTTTTTACTCAGTGCAAGATGGTTTCCTGTGCAGTTTACGCAAAAGAATTGGGTTACTTCGCAATTGTTATGGTGTTTTCCACATTTGGGGCAGACAACTTTTGTTCTAGGGCACATCTTCCTTAGATGACCGTACTTCCAACAATGTGAACACTGTGTAACGGGGAAGATATAGGGTTTAACCTTCAGCCGCATTCCATAAACGTAAACATAAGGTGGCAGGGAAGGTCCCCTGAACCCCAGCCTCACGCATTCACTATCTGCCCATTTGCCATCATCTAACCGACGAGATAAGCGTTTAGCGGATAGCAGCTCGGTGCCGGCGTCAATGCTATTAAATATGTCCTTGTCGTTTAGGTCTAATTCCACTCCTCTAATTACGCCGTAAGAAGTTGCCACCTCTGCAACTCTCGATATATTCCACCCTTTTTCTTTAATAGTTTGACAAGAAATCAATTTTTCCAGGCAGGTTTTATTCGCGAACTGTATGTATATCTTATATGGGTTGATAAATTTTATTTCCAAGATGTCCGTAATATTATTTTCTTTCATCAGTCGAGCGAATGCGAATTGTTTCGGTAATATTTCTGCGGCTATAATGTGTACTTCAAATTTATCATCAAGCGACTGGTTCGGCGCCGGGCTGGATCCACCGGAGCCCCCCGCTTTGAGTCTCTTACCGTCCCTTCCCACTACAGACCAGCCTTCATCTTCCTCTTCTTCTCTGCCTCGCTTGATACTCGACTGCGAGTTTTGGTTCTCTTGAACGCCTTCGTCCAGAAAAATATCATTGTCCTGTACTTTCTCTGGCTCGCTTGCCGACGAGCTCTGATTATCACTCTCCTCACTTAAATCTGAACCTTCCTCCATGTCACATAAGGCGCACTAATAACTGCAGCTACTAATCACTTGCACTATGCAGAAGTCCGTTATCGCCGACCGGTAATAGATAAGAGTATTTTAACAATAGACGTGTTTACTCCTCGCTTGCCGCAGTCGGAATGTGAATAATGAAGAAATATGGTGGCGATAAGAAGATATCACTTAATTACTAAGAATATAGTAGTTAAAGGAGGCTTTTTACGAGAGTTGTGGTTGATAATAGACACCAAATTGATCAATCTATGTGACTCTAATGAAAAACCTTGTTAGGTATATTTGATTCATCAAAGTAGAAAAAGTGTGCAGCCGTCATTAAACGGAATTATTTAAAGCTTATATGTAGAATAGAAAAACTCATTAGGAAGTTTTATTAAATTGATTTTAAGCCGCGACGAAAAAAGGGGTGTTATGTTATGTTAAACTTTATCATGTGTGTCTGTCTGTGGCATCGTAGATCCCGAACGGATGGACCAATTTGAGAGTATTTTTTGTCGTAAAACTTATCCTTCGAAATGGTCCTTAGCTATGTTTGGTGGAAATAGGATCAGTGGTTTCCAAGATATTCAGCTTTGATTGGAACAAGTGACAAGATCTTTTGAAGTTATGTTGAGTTTTAGTAGCATTTTCTATATCACTCGTTGAATGAGGGTTTCATGATGACCAGCTACTTGTTGCGGGGTGTTTCATTTTTTTTATTTAGGTTATTACTTGCAGGTACATACATTTCATCTAGTCAAACCAACCTGGATCCGAGTATCAAACTATGACTAGTGAGATCCCAAACTGTCTAGGAAATATATTCGAAGGCATCTAGAATTGATTGCCTCCGAACACCGCAGGCTCAGAGTAGATACATCATTCGGTGTAGCTCTCGGCAAACGGCGATAGGCAATGGATATTGTCGGCAATACAATGTTGTAGAACATACAGCGGCACCTGCGCAGTCATCAATAACAACTATTCAGATACTGCTACACTGCGAGGACTTAGGATGCTAATGCTAAACAATATCAATTGTAATATAGCTGGAAGAACTGACTGGATTTAGAGGTATGTCCATCTAACGCTACATCAGGACTTTTTAACGACAAAATACATCGTTTATTGTCTGTCATCTTAATGATTCAAATCGGGTTTATTTTATGAGTGCTAGTCTTAAAATAAGTACTCTTTTTTAATCTAGGTATTAACTGACCGGCGATTGACCTCGTTTCATCTAATGGTAAGTGACCACGGGACCAAATATGTAAATATGCCTAAATGAGACCCAAATTATAGTTTTTCGAAGGCGAGTTTTATTCCTTAGCGGTTCGCATTAGAAATGATGAAGCAAGACTGACTAATAAAGAGGAGATAGCACTGGCTTACAAAATGCAAGAGATCCTGGTTGGTTACGTGTATCGCTTGATAAACGACAAAGCATACCAGCGCTCTTGCACTGTGTCGAAAAATAGCTGATGCTTAATTTATAACATGATTATTAAGACCAATACAGGATTGCTTGCTGGATGAAATTTCCAGTAGAGGCCGTCTAAAATTTTGAACGAAGTGTTCATGTGAGGATCACGGAGATCGTGATGATGAGGGATGAGGATCTTTGGAAGCGTTTGACCTACAGTAAGCCTCTTTTAGCTCAGATGAGTTGAGTGAGTTATACACCAACCCCACGCAACGAAAAAGCCACTGTAGTTGGACAGATTGTACATGAAGGCATTCTTAGGAGTGAAGCAGCAGTGGACAACTTCTTACGACATTTTTCTATTTCACGTTACGGGGCCAACGTAAGACCACCCTCGTCCCATCCGGGAGCTCGCTACAAGCTGGAAAGGTCGCTTCCGTCGCGCACCAGTTATGAATAATGCCGTATAAAATAGCTGATTGTAGTTTTGTTAGCCGGAGCGGAGAGAGTTGTTTGAAACTGGTCTTGACAGTTGAAACTTTGATTGAAACTAGTATGATTCATACATCAAGACGTATTAGTACACATTCTTGGTACACGTACTACAGACATAGCTCTAAGTTCTAGTTCTTACCAAAGGAAGTGGAATGGAATGTGAAAAGATATTATTTACACACAAATATATTCTGCAGCTTAATGATCCAATTACCTAAGCTAATTGAAAAATGAAATTTATTTATTTATTTATTCATTAATTACATGCAAATTTACAGTGAACAATACCAAAACATTTGCATGGCATACAATAGTTACATACTGAAACACAATTAAAAGGAAAATAAACAGAAATAAAAATATAACTAATACAACACAAAATCAGCAAAAATTACAATAAAAATAAACAAGAGTACTGTACACAATAAGGATAAAATTATTTACAACTACTTCGGACAAACAAGGGTAAACGTATATTAATATGTGCAGTGCTTAAATATGCAAGAATTTTCCTACAAAATGCACCAACACTGTCAGCAAATACATCGACGTTTTCAACTTCTAGTGCAACGCGGTTTAAGACTGTGATCGCTCTCGCCGTTGGGGCGTTGGCGCCGCGGTATGTAACTTTGACAGAGAAAAATTGTGTTTTTCTCAGTCAACCTTTGACAACGGTATCTGTAAAGGTACAGAAACGTCAGGGAGGCTCACATAATTAATATACGCTATACTCGTATAATCCGTTTAAATTGTTTTATTTAAATACTTGAAAATTTTAAGAAGAAATATTGGTTACTCAATTATTCAAGTGCTTGCATTAAATCGCTTGAATAAAAGTATTAAGAAATTTCCTTAATCATATCGCGATCCATTAGGCACCAACGCACATGTTCAAGATATAATAATTGATGAATTACGCTGCACATGCACCGAAGATGCACGCGGTAGCAAAGCGACGTGCGAGGAAAATTATACAATTTGGGTCATTGTCAGTTCAAAAAACAAAATTTGTCCCTTCGGTGGTCAAAAGTTAAGAGCTTGTATGAATCTAGGTTATGTTGTTATTACTTCGGATTATAGTCCATTGAATGAGTCCCTCCAAGGGGGGTCTAGAGTGCGTGAGTTAGTAACGTAAGATGTTTCTTTGGAAACATGTCAAGAGTCCCTAGGTAATAAACATACTAAAACCCCGGGACACTAGGAGGAGCCCCGGAGTGGGGGGAGGGGGGGAAAGGGTCCATTTTTTCATTTTTCGCTTAAATCTCAAAAACGGTACATGTTAGAGAAAAACTTTCAAGGAAAAGTTGAAAGGCCATAAAATTATCTACAAGTTGTACCTCAATATTTTTTTTCTATTCGCAGCCGTTTTCGAGCTACATCCCATGAAAGGTCAAGTTGCGTAACTGCCCTAATATAATATTTTGACAATCAATTCCTCCTAAAGGCTTCCATGGAGGAATGTGTTTTTTTTACCAATGATAGACCTAATTAAGAGCAATCTATCAGTACCGGTCACAAGTTGCACTTTTGAGCTTTTTGGAAGAAAAAAAATAAAAAGTTCAAGTATCGTAACTACCCTAATAAAATTCAATTCCCCGTAAACGCCTCCGTGGTGGAATCTGGTATTTTTATCAATGATAGACCTAATTATGAGCAATCTATCTGTACCGGTCACAAGTTGCACTTTTGAGTTTTTTTGGAAGAAAAAATAAAAAGATCAAGTTCAGTAACTCAAACTACCCTAATATAATATTTTGACAATCGATTCCTCCTAAAGGCTTCCATGGAGGAATGTGTTTACTTTACCAATTATAGACCTAATTAAGAGCAATCTATCAGTACCGGTCAGAAGTTGCACATTTGAGTTTTTTGGAAGAAAGAAATATTTTTTGATCGATTGATGTGATAAACATGGGTATGTAGTATGGGGAAATTGTTTGAGCCAAAATCATTTTTTACTGCGTGTAACTCAGAAACGGTAGGATATAGGAAAACATTATTTCGGTACAACTTGTAGATAATTTTATGGCCTTTCAACTTTTCCTTGAAAGTTTTTCTCTAACATGTACCGTTTTAGAGATTTAAGCGAAAAATGAAAAAAAATGACCCTTTCCCCCCCTCCCCCCACTCCGGGGCTCCTCCTAGTGTCCCGGGGTTTTAGTATGTTATTACCTAGGGACTCTTGACATGTTTCCGAAGAAACATCTTACGTTACTAACTCACGCACTCTAGAACTTTTTATTCAATGGACTATTATAGAAGATGGAACTTTCTTTATTCTCACAGGCATTTAATCAGAAAATTAGGCCCTCGAATCCTTAATTTCGCAAATGTCCACCGGAAAGACGCGCACCTAAATCTGACAATGACCCATTTAAATCGTTTCATTGTCCCGCTCCACGTCGCTGTAATGTAGCTTTGGAATGGAGCGAGCATACAAAACAAGTGAAATAAGAACAAATAACATGTGCCAAAGAAGATTTCCTTCCTTCGCCAAAAACCTTTCATCGAATTTTAATTTCATCGAATTTTCATATCGTCGACTGTTTTGCCTTGACATCTCTTTGAAGAAAATATCATCATTGTTTATAACAATACAATATTTAGGATACTGAGAAAAATGAAAATTCGATGAAGCAAGTCTCAAGGATATCTCCGAGATCTTCGCACTGCTGGTTTGCACACATTTTTACAGTTTCACCACGCATATTCGTATACTTCTTTGGTGGTAACACTTACACCACACCTTTTGGCATCATTGCACCGCTTTGCAGCCTCTCACAGGTCTGGTGGATATGTAACCTACGGCTGCCTGCCTCAGTTTGCAACGGCACAACATAGTGGCTCCACTTCGCCTGATAGTAAGCAGAAAAGGCCAGGGGAGCCCAAGTCGCAATGGTAACTGACAAAAAACCAACGATGCCGTGTCAGTTGACACTGCCGTGCTGGCCCGAGAGATGCTTCTTCACGCTTCGTTTGAAGGGTCCTATGTTATAAAAAGGAGGAAACACATGAAGCGGAGCGGAGACAATGAACCAATCAGGCAGCAATCTTTGTGAAGCCCGAAAGAAGAGAATTTAAATCTGAGAAATGTGATTGGCCCATTACACAACTTCGCTCCGTGGACAGGCAGCCGTAATCTCAAATTTGTTGTATAGATAAAACAGGTTCTCGCATCTACACCGCTAATACAAAGCCTTACACTTAATTACTAAAATAAACGGATCTCTAATTGCGTCTCGTCCCCGAGTGTTCTTGTTTGTTAAACCGTTAATTACGTGTGCCCCGTCCTTGCAAGCCGAATTTCTATTTATTTGTACAAGAAAAACGGTAATATACGATACTTTGTCGGCGAAGATATATTTGAACAAAGTTACAGCGATGACAACGCTTTATACGAGTAAACGTTACCTTTGTAAGAATATTAAGGCAAATTGAAAAAAAAATTGCATCTGCTCAAAAAGAGGCACAAAGCAACTCAAGAAAGGCACAATACGTGAGTAGCAACATCGAAACGTTGCAATTCTCAAGAAGCAGTGGAGTGGCGTCAAACATATCGTTGGTAATGCTGGAGTAGGTGTCACTTACTTTTTCCACTATCAGTAAAGTAGGATTCACACATTCTTTATAAGAAGGAAATACGTTGGGAATCGAATTCTGTGGAAGCCTCGCCGCTGCCAAGCACACATGGTGTTTATCGATTCGCCAATTAAAAAAAGTTTTTGGGAGTTTGTGATCACGTTGACAATGTGTCTTCAAACTGAATAACAAGCCAACGTCTCATTAAGCTAGAACTATACCTACGTAAACATATATCCATACATCCATATTTGCATTCATGCATACAGGTATATTTGATTCATTTTGTTATTTTGTGCAAGTCATCTAATTGATAAGGTTCCATGATGATTCAGAAACGGCACTTTTATATATATTGCCATAAGTACGTTTTTTGATGAAGCATGGTTTGCTTCTCCTTCTCATAAGCTCTTCGCTCACCGACTGGCGCAATATTTTTAAGTCAAACATATTGTGGTCGAGGCTGTCGCTCACGAATCGGGCTATCGAGTCACGTTCGAGTAAATGCCGCACTTTAATAGATGCAAGAGGCCAGTGACTAACTGATATTTTATGATATATAATATAGGTTTCAACATTGACAAATTGCATAACTGACTGAAGAACCCAAAACATGAGACAATGAAAACAATCAAGCTACCTACAATATTTCGTAGTACATTTCCAATCGATTCAAACGTATCAATAGGATTCCAAACTGCCGGAACAAGTTGCCTAAGGTCAGTAAATCAGGGAAACAATACCGGGTTTGCTAACTCGGCGAATTTCATTTGGGCATTAATTGTTAGAGTTATGCCGCTAGTTCGAGGCCCGGATAGTTGGGCTACCTTCGAGGAATGTATTGGGGTTGGTTAGAGAAATATCACGTTTAGAGTTGAAACAGACGGACTGTATACAACCTTTTATGGGAACTGCGCACCGAAATGCAGACGGCTTTTTGGCTTGCAGTTGAAAGGTATTGTGCATCTAATTACCGGTTATGTAGTTTCATGGAATTGGGAACATTAAGTAACAGCGCCCTCTCTTTATTGCTCGTTCACTGCTGTAAAGTAGTGCGGTAAGATGTGAATATTACCGTATTATTCACATAGAGGTCGCTAAGGTGTAAAAGTAAACACAAAGCAAAAGGAAAAAATCGAAAGGTTATCTGGGCGTTAGGGTGGCGAAAAGGTTAACGCGCTAGACTGGTAGAGGTGCCGGGTTCGATTCCAAATCTCTTCAACCAGGGTACGCATTTCAATTTGTCTTTGAGCTTTGATCTTTGTATCAATAATTCAATATTAAGTTTTCCAAATGTATTAATTTTTTTTTTCTGATTCGGAGTCCTAGTAACGTATAGTTACCGTTACTAGGAGTCCGAATCTATGAATGGTTTATTTTTAAGTGGTAGGTATAGTTTTTTAGATATCTTATATCCTCTAAATTACGTTTTTGAAAATTCCGAAGGATACAACATTATCTTGGCCTACAAGGAAAAAGTAAGGCAAATAAAAAATAAACTATTAATGTCACGACTACTTTATCCCTTGTAGAATTATAACAAACGTACCTTTGAGAACTTTTAATGATATCTAAAAAATAAATAAACAAAGCTTAAATGATTTAGATGATTAGTAAAATATAGCACCCGAAAACAAAAAAGAAAACACAAAATTTTTTATACAACAAGCAAATAATAAAGGCAAATAATTCTTAATAGCGTCAGAAAAATGTTAATGAGAACGCCTAGAATTCCAACTACTTTCGTATAAAAAAGTCAAGGAGAATGATCAAAGCGAAAAGATGTGAAAAACAAAGTTAATTAAAAGACTTTAGGCTTTAGAAGTCAATAAAATTAAATTAAAAAATTAGAGTGATGAATCATTGTGTGAATCTTAATAATATGTAGCCATAATTATATTGCAAAAACATATCGAAATCGCTAATTTATAATTATAAACGCAATTCATAGGTATGTACGTCGTGTCTTCATTAATATAATTGAATATTATTTTATGGTCCATACATATATATTATCCTAGTAATTTTCCAATCTCCATTCTACCAAATAACACCATTTGCATAATGTTGTAAAGTACGGAGTGATAAGTACTAAAAAAAACATTCATTACTTCGAATCGCAAAGCCTAGTCAGGAGTACTTGTACCATTGTTATAACAAAACAGTAGTTAATCGCATTCAAAATGTGTTTTTTAATGACCTCGACGTTTCGAACATGATGTATCGTTCAAGGTCTCGAAGGGACCGACATCAGCGTCTTCTCGTCGCGCGAGCAGTTCGAACTACCAGCACAGGCGCGACAGCGGCCTATCGGAGTAACTCGGGCGTCGGTGACCTTGTAATGCCGAATCCTTCGACAAGGCATTCACGTGAATGCCTTTCCCCACCTCGCGCGTCCCGCGCTCGCCCGCGCTCGCCCCTCGACACGCACACATAGCCGCAAGTTTTGTTACTGCACACAAGTGTCACTGTCGTTTCTTTTTACGTTAGTATATAATTATTCTTTGCTAATACCAGCCCATCTAGCACAAATGCGGTTCGCGACTCTTGTCGCTCGACATAGCATCGCCCGTCACTCTCTCACATTACAGCGAAGAAAGGGATAGGTAATATTTACTCGCGCGAGAAAGAGTATCGTGTCACAGTTGTGCTAGAGGTGCAGCACTTGGTCTTATTGCCAGTTTGCTCACTGGGGTTGCCACTCGATCGACAACAGTTTTGTTATAATAATGTGTCAAGATGAGGTTTAAATCAATTTACTTGTTACAACCCATTTACTTATTTACCATAAATTTCCCAAACTTTATCATGTCCTAATACGAAATTCCAATATAAATATATCGAGCAGCAATTCAAATTAGGCCCAATAAGAACGAGAGGGCAGTGAGCAGGAGCCGCGCGAGTGCCTCCCGAAATGAGCTCGTATGAATAATTTATACCCAATAATATAACTAATTACGTATTACCGTCACATTGTGACGGTGCCTTCATTTTTCCTTAACGTGTATTTTATCTACATCAAGGTTTATTTGAGCAAATATATTTGCTTATAATCACACTAATATTATAAAGTTTGTTACTTCTTTACGCTAAAACGGCTAAACCAATTTTAATAAAATTCGGTATGGAGGTAGCTGACGCCCTAGATTAACACATAGGCTACTTTTTATCCCGAAATAATGTAGTGTCCCCGTGGGATGAGTAGGTAACACCGCGTGGCGCAGCTAGTTAAATAATACATTAATATCTGGGACAATCTTACTTATCAATTAATTCTCTTCGCGCATTATTTTTTGCCGAAATGACGCTCAAAAATTTTGTAATTATAAAAGTGAAATTGCAAAACATACCGCTTAAATTGCATAAGTTTTTACCTCGAAATTTCTAGACCGACTTACGCAGTACGAGTGCGGTTCCAGAAAAGAAGTTTTATTTAAACCTCGAGAGGTTTCTCTAACAAAGTAGGAAACAAGGAACAGCCGTACATGTAGCAAAGTTCGCAAAGTACTTGGAAGAACTCATACAGTCAGCAGATATATTAACCGCAGCACAAACTAACTGCCAACTAAATAACGCACGGGATGAGAACCACGACTTGCAGGGGAAATTGGTATACAGGGGAATGAGTTACTTGGAAGAATTCTGGTATGAAAATAAGTAAAGTATATCGCAGAAATTAGTCATGTCAAATTTCTGCGATATTATATTTTTGAGAATTTCGATGACAACTTAGAGTTCAATTTCAACCTATAGATAGATATAAATGCTATACTTGGGTCTTCAAAAAAAATAGAAATCATTATTGATTCGCGAGTACTTGGAATCAGTTATTATTTTAGTAAAACAGCCGAGTCTGATACTAAGTAGAAAGAATTTGATTGTATTAAGCGATTTACAGTCATGTGAATTTCTCGAAGAAGTGTAAACCGCTTAACACAATAATTAAATACGTCTCATTTATTTATTTATTTATTCAAATTAGTTGCACAGCATTACAGTAATTAAACTAAGGTACTGCGAACTACAAAATCATACATAAAATAAACTTAAATCTACTAGGCGACGTAACAGCGTGGCTCCGTTGCTCATGCTACCTATCATGTAGATAAGTTGTATTTATGGACAACACATCGAAAGAACTAATAAATTCAAGATCATTTCATTATGTTATATTTCATTTCACTTGACTAATTCCTATTGGCATCTTGACCCATGCCAGAACAAATCTCATTCCCCTGCCCCTCAGTGCCCCGCCCTCAGTCCCCTGACGCTCCTCGCCACTAACTGCGCTAAGTGCCCCCGAAATTGGCCTCGGCCCCGGACTGTAAGTGCAGCGTATTGGTTCCAGCAGTTGAAATGAGACGGCATTACGTTTTATGGACCTTTGTGTTGGATTGTTACATGAGTGCGCCTGGCGGCTGTAAGACTTCTTAGGATACTAGAAAGCACCGGGCCCGTAAAAACATTATTTTGACAATAAGTATTGCTTTATTTTTAAAGTCATATTAGTATTAAAAGTACCAATACTTTTAGAGCTTACCACTTTGATTTCGACTTGATAAAAATAGCCTGTAAAATGTTGTCACGTGCTATCTAGGTGAAATACGGATCTGTACGATGTTTCCGATTTATTGACCATAGGTCGTTCCCTAATATGTATTTAATATTAGCACAGCATCATCCCCACCCGGCTTTGCCTGCCCCCGTGTGAATACTTAGCATTTTGCGCGGCGCCTTTTTGTCGCCCTGTAATTTATTGCCCGCGTGATATAGCAACGGGCAGGCGATAGAGTCGAGGCTCGAGTCGAGAGTCAAGTTTTATCGACGTTTAGGATTAGCGACGTATTTGCAGTCAATCGAGCTTAATCGGTTATTTTTAACCCCTGACGAAAAAAGAGGGGTGTTATAAGTTTAACATGTGTATCTGTGTGTCTGTCTGTAGCACCGTAGCGCCCGGTACCCGTAAGGGTAAACCGCTTTGAGTGCGGTTTTTTTTTAATCGTAAGCCTGGTTTGTCAAGAATGTTTCGTAGCTTTGTTTGATGAAAACGAAGCTCTCGTTTCCAAGATATTCAGCTTGGTGGAGCCAGTGACCGGATCTCGGCCGATATGGAAGCAAGGAATTCAAAATTTTGTCTTTATGACCAGTTTAAGTAGCATTTGTTATATATCACTCAATAAAAGAAGGTCTCATGATAACCAGCTACTTGTGTGGGGGGTGTTTTAAAAGTTAAAATTTAGGTTATTAACAAATAATAGGTTTACTTTTGATTCTGATCAAATATATTGGACAAAATATGTATAGGCAATATTATTGAGTGAATGAACAAAACATGGGAAAACCACAGTAAAATTACTAAAAACGGCAGTGAACCAGGACTAGAACCAGCCCGCATTAGTAATCCAACAGAATCACATCGGATCCGAAAGACGTGTCCCGTCACTAGTGAATAACTGAGTTTGGGAGCGGAAAAAGAATTTGTTAAATCGAATCGTGTGAAACTCGCACTTGCGCGGAATTCCAAAAATGAGTATAAATAACTTTAGTTTGGCGGAAAATCGTTTTCTCGGCAAATAATTAATTGTAGAACATCTAGCTAAATGGAACGCCTCTGATGACAAAAATCTCTATATAATGATCTATGCTCAATCAACATCTAATTAAATTTCACTACACCATTATGTCTATGCCTAACTCTCGGAAAATTATTGAACTATAAATAACTGAAATAATTATTATATCTAAAACCTAATTAATGCAAACAACCGTCGGAACAAAACATAAATGTTAATCCATTAAACGTTGATACGCTGTAATGACATGCCATGATGAGTCTCCGTCATAATCATAATAGATTCTCCATAGAAAACTTCACGATGAAGTAACACGTCTCTGGCACAATTCAGTTTTCCTTCCCTTTTCCTCCTAGCCCTAACGGAGATGCCACGACTTTGCACGACCAGCGGCGCGGCAAGCGGTTGAGCGAGAGTTCGGAGCGCGGCGGCCATACGAGTGAGCGAGACACACGTACCGCGCACCGATGCCGCAGTCGCTGTCGCGCAAAGTCGTGGCTCCGTAAGGGCGTCCTTTTTTAATGCGCCGTCGACGCGCCTTTATATCGATACAGACGCTGCTCGCTGCTTATAGCCCTTTTGTACATCATTCTGAAAACTTCAAACTGACCCGGTTTAGTCTATTCACGATGCAGTCCACAGGACAGGGCGGTCAAACCCAACCCAATCACTCCTTCGGCGCCGAGACATTCCCACTAGTGTGTGTAGTATTCCCATACAAATACCGACTCACTAATAGTGAGGTGTATACAAAAACCAACGCAGAGGAACCATAGTAACTGACTTAGCTCGTAGGATTGCTCGGTTAAAGTAACAATGGGCGAGCCATGTAGCCCGGAGAGCGGGAGGCCGTTGGGGCAGTAAAGCCCTTGAGCGGCGACCATTCATGGGAAAGCGCAGCGTAGGACGGTCCCCGACTAGGTGGACGGATGACCTTACGGAGGGCCGGTGAAGGCGGTCTGTAGAGGATCGTGTGGATGACAAAAGTAACGTTGGAGCGCTGGACAGATAAATTGTAAGGATGCAAGCATCCCCCGCCGCCGCGCCGTCAGCGCGCGTTGTCTGAGCGGAGCGTTGATCACAACCAGTGGTAAAGTTACCGCGATTACAACCTAGGGTAGCATTTCCTAATGAAGAACTCCATACGAGTTCGAAACATGTCGGGCCGTTCCTGACAATTTCACGTTAGTGTAAATCACTGAATATATTTTTAAGTAACGTGGAATTGTGTTTCCCACTATTATCGCTTGGACGCGCTTGGCAAGAAAATTGGGCCGGTTTCATATCCTTTTTGTTGAATATTTTCATCTTAGTGAACCTGTCATCGGATATAGAAGCCAAATTCTGAATAATAAACACACGTCTTCTTTAACTTTGACATTTCATATTATTTGCAGAAACGAACAACCACATTGAGAAAATATCCCCATATAATTTAATACCGATAAGTACCTATCTCAAAAGGGCCAGACTGTTACTGGGCGCCCAAACCCCTCGATATTGTCTAGTTTAAATGAAAACTACCGGCAACACATCAAAGCCACCGATATCTCGTCTCGTATTGAAGGTCGCACCCACAAATTCAATTTCTTAATGTATATTGTATTGTGCTTTACATCTAGTATGTAGATTGTAGGTAATCCTTTGACGCGCAGTAATAGCTTTGACATTTGAGTATTTGAAATCCCGCAATGCCTGGGAACCCCATAAGTAGGTATCTTCTTGGGATAAGTAGAAAGGTTTCTTTTAAGAGCGGTTGAATATATTTTTGTGAGATTTTTAAGTGTACAACAATGTCGATACCTAATAGTCAGCCCTCGCTTGTTCGTTCACTGCTATAAAGTAGTGCGGTAAGATGTGAATATTAACGTATTTACATAGAGATTGCTAAGGTGTAAAGCCTTTTAAATAAACAATGCAAAGATCTACACACAAAGCATAAGCAAATAATCAAAAAAATATTTGGTGTTGAGAGTAGGTGGAGGCTATAGGTAACATGAAAGCTGCCGAAACATCAGGGAGGCTCAAATAATGAATGTATGCGATATAATTCGTTTACATTGTTTTATTAAAATGTGTAACGGTCACGTCAATAATGAACTTACGTAGTTATGCTCCAAGCAACGCAATTATCCGCCAATAATTACCATCTAATTGCCACTTGTGTCGTATTGTAGGACTGACTGTAACATGTATAGGTATCAATGGCATCCAATAAGGTTAATTACGAATGCGACAAGGACATACATATTAGTATCGGGTGCCTGACGTTTCATAATAACTTCACTTAATCTATTTTGGTTTGATATACCATTGCTTTGTATAATGTAACGCTTAGTATAATATTGTTTTAGATAATTTTCAAATGATCTAATGTAACAATTGATATAATGGTTTATAGGTATAATTACTTTTAGTATAATGTACATTTACTATATTTATTACTTGGTATAAAACGTATTTATTATAATGACTTACTTGATATAATTCGTTAATGCTATAAACTACAGATGATATAAGTTGATTTTACTATAACCAAAAAAGGTGGTTCCGACTAGATATATTAGGCTGTCACCCCCTATATCACCAGGTCCGACTTGGCTTAGGTTAGGTACGACGACGAGCGAAGCGAGGAGGAGTGTTAGGTTGATCTGCGACCCTAACGAGCGAGCGAAGCGAGCGAGCCACGCAGGTCCGACTTGGCTTATGATTCCTAACATTACCTATTACACCATAAGGCAGGTCCGACTTGGCTTAGGTTAGATACGACGACGAGCGAAGCGAGGAGGAGTGTTAGGTTGAACTGCGACCCTAACGAGCGAGCGAAGCGAGCGAGCCGCGCAGGTCCGACTTGGCTTACGATTCCTAACATTACCTATTTCACCTTAAGGCAGTATTTATATGAAAACGCTATTATTCTAAATAGTATGTATGTTAAACAAATTTATGTGATAAATATGTTATACGAAAGTATAATTATGCATATTGTCAATTATGTCATTTAACCTATTATATCAATCAATAATTAGAGAAAAGCAAAATATAGGAAAAAACCATTATATGAAACGTAACATTATATGAAACAACTTTATATCAATCGATTGTATATCAAGTGTACGTTAGTTTATCTGACATTATACGAAACATTACGGACCCATTAGTATCATGTAGGTACAACTGATGAATTGTGTGCCGGACTCGTGTGAATCTATGAATTTATGTGAAATACTTTGTATAAGTATAAGAAAATATTCAGTTTCACAAGGAAAATCTAATGCTAGCTACACACTTGCTGATAACGGTATAGACTCGTAATATATTATTATCTTTTTTTGAAGAGTAGGGACGAAATGCGTGGCTAGCTAGGTCTCGGCGAGTATATACAACTGGCATATTTTTTTTGTCTTTAGAGTGGAAACACTACCACTTCAGCTGGATGCGGTGGCAGTGTGATAACCGCCTAACACTGGTATGGGATAAGCGTAAGCGGAAAAGCGGAACGGGAGTAATTTATTGAAAACAGATTGGCTGGATTACATCGATTGAAGTTTTGTTTGAAAGATAATCGATGCATATCAAAATAATCGATGCGACGGTTTTTGTAATTTCTGCGATATATATATCACTAGCGGCCGCCCGCGACTTCGTCCGCGTAGATTTTTGATGATGACAAAGATATTAAAATAGGTAAGTGAATTTTATTCTTAGTTAAAATGGTCTAGACATATTACATTTCAAATAGTGACAGACACTGATATGCAATTGTTAAAGAATTTTTGAAGATTTTCCAATTAGATTACGGGAATTGTTTGCAGGATGCTTAATATTTATTCCGTCAGTTACCTGATGCTTTTAATCTTTGGCAAAAATGACTGCAAGATATAGAGCGACGCATGGATTTGGAGTTAGAAAATGGGGATCTTAGTTATTATGAGTGAGATTTAAAAAAAAAATTTAAATATCGTAAGGCTGTTAAAAAAATCTTAAACTCAGCACTGGAAATCGAGAGATGGAGGCAGTTTAATGAAGAGTATCTCTTTCAATAATAGTAAATAATAAACTTTATTTCATAACTTTAATAAATAATGACCTCTTTTCATAAGAAGGCAGCACTGGTATTTGTACACGCCGGCCTGCCTATGAAACGAAAAGAGTGGTGTGGCGGAGTTCCCGAGGCTGCCCAAAATGTTTCTAAATGGTCTAGCAGGTACCCCAGTTATTAAAAAGGCTAGTGTTTAAAGAAAATGCTGAAATGTGACCATTAAAAACTAAATGCACATAAGCGAATTTAATGATGCGATTACTATTTTGGTCTACAGGCTAGTAGTATTGTTTGAAGAGTGATTCAATATATTCTGATGCCATAGTTCTCTATATTTCTCAAGAAGCTAAATAAAGTAAGAATAGGTATATAAAGTATAAATTATTCATGTGACAACTCACTAAATATAGGAACACATAAAGTTTGGAACACAATAAATAAGAGACAGCACTAAGAAAATATTGTTGACAGTCAACCATAGAAAAGGGGGTGCAAGTTCGTTTTAAAAAAAGGATGTAGTTACTGGGTAGTAGACAGGAAATAAAAAATATATAAACTGATAACCTTAACGTAACACTACTAACACTTCTTTATAAACAACATTAGCGGTGTTCCCCATACAAACTTTGCACCCCTTTTTAACCCCCTTAGAGGTGAAATTTTCCAAAACGCTTAAATTACTTTTTTTGTATTTGATTAAGTAAGCTATCTACAAAGTTTCAAGTCTCTAGTTCAAAAAATAAAGTTTCTCCCATATAAAAATTGCACCCCTTTTTAACCCCCTTAGGGGTGAAATTTTCTAAAACGCTGAAAGTACTTTTTGTGTTTTTAAATAAGTAATCATTCTACAAAGTTTCAAGTCTCTAACTCCAAAAAAAGTTTACTCCATACAAACTTTGCACCCCTATTTAACCCTCTTAGGGGAGGTATTTCCAAAAATCCCTTCTTATCCCTAGCCTACGTTATAAAAGTAACCTACTGTGCAAAAATCAACTCTCTAACATTAGTAGTTTCGGCTGTGCGTTGATGAGTCAGTCAGGAGTTCTTCTTTTATACATATATATAGATAAGAAGTTTCAAGGAATTTCTAATGGATTCAAACTTTCAACCCCTTTTTAACCCTTTTAGGGGACGAATTTTTGAAAACGCTGAAATTACTTTTCTTGTATTCTAATAGTGTACCTTTACACAAAAATTCAAGTCCCGCGCTCAAAAAAATACTTAATCTCCATACAAACTTTTAACCCCTTTTTAACCACCTTAGGGGGTGAATTTTCAAAAACGCTGAAATAAGTTTTCTTTCATTTTATTTTAATACCTTTTTACAAAGTTTCAAGTTCCTAGCATGAAAAAAAACTTGTACCCCATACAAACTTTGCACGCCTATTTAACCCTCTTAGGGGAGGTATTTCCAAAAATCCCTTCTTATCTCTAGCCCACGTTATAAAAGTAACCTACTGTGCAAAAATCAACTCTCTAACATTAGTAGTTTCGTCTGTGCGTTGATGAGTCAGTCAGGACTTCTTCTTATATATATATATAGATTATGATTTAAAAACATATTTTGTGTGTTAACTGGGGAAATTCCTTTTTCAAACCGCTATTTCTCATGACATACGTACTTATATCTTGCGCGCACTATAACTCAAAGACTCGCCATATCCGAACTTCCGCAAACTTCCGTCGGTCAGTTGCGGAATTTACGGCGACTGTACTTTCCAACTCCGAGAGGGCGGTGTATCACGGCGGATTGAGGAACTGCTGTGGGGTGATACACGAGCGAGTAGAATGTAGGTTATAGGTTAACGCGGGCTGGTTTTCCGCGACTCTACCTCTTACAATAATGACGTGTTTTAGTAATATATATCACCAATATCGTCCACGACACCGGGAATTAAAATGTACGCAATGTATCAGCAATGGCAGTTGCAATAGTTTCAGACAGACGATTATCAGAAAATTGCATAAGATTGGGATAAGTGGTAATTAAACTCTCGTTTCAGACGCCAAAGAGCCTATGATGTTTTTTTTTATGTGCGATAGACAAACATTTGACCTTGAACGTACCCGATGTTAAGTAACGATGAGGCCTAAGATGAAGCATGCTTGTCTAGAAGGTGCCTATTCACTCTCGACTTAAAGAGATTTAAGTTATATTTTTCAGGGAAAAGGTGCGCAGGAAGAGAGTTGCACTCCTTTGCTGTCCTTTGCTTTGATGGTGTCTTTTATCACGTGATAAATAAGCGTCAAAGCATCCGTCATGTTTTGACAAAATGCGATTGCGAGTGTCCGAAAGACGCTGTTTCGATGGCTAAGCCCGCATAGTTACGCTGGATGGTTTAATCCATATCCGTTGCAATAATTCGTTGATCCTGGCCGAATTGTAGATCAAGTGCCGCTTATCGACCAGATGCATGCAGCGGACCCTGTAGTACTTCGGCCAGATAGTTTGGAAAAGTAAGGTCGAAGGAAAAAGGGCCCGTGGAAGATCACCGCCGACCGATGCAGTGGAAGAAGCCTGTCAAGAGACAGGAAACTCTAAAAAAGGAAAACCGGAGTTGGGCGATTTGGTGCACAAAATAACGACCTCAAGTGGTAAGTGTGACATTCATGAGGAAGTGAGATATCAATTACCTATATTATATTTTTATTTGCGCTTTTACTAACCAATTTGATGGTTTTCGCGTTTTTGAGTAACATCATATCAAAAATATTTGATCAACACTTACAGTCGACACCACTTACAGTATATTTCACGTTCTTAACAAGCATATAGAATCTAGAATAGATTCAGCAAAAAGCCTTCAAGTGGCAGAAGCAGACACGTAAGAAACAAAAAATAATTATTTTTATTAAAGCAGTAACGTCTGCTAACGCTTCATTGTAAACAAACAAAAAATACTCTTAATTAAAAGAAATCGTTTCGTTTAAGTCAGAGATTAAACCCACTAATCAAGGACCTTGTGTTAAGCAGGTGCCCAGATACGAAGCCTCGTGCCAGCGACACGTGCCGACTAGAGTTGTTTACGAGATGTGTTTGTGTCGGTCGGATACAGATATTCTGGAATACATAATATTTACCCGTTTATATTCATTGTTACGTAAGCCACGGCCTGCCATATAATCCATCTATCTATATACAATATATATTATACATATATATATTATACATATCTATACATATAATAAAGCTGAAGAGGCTCGAAAGTCTGTACATGGAAGATATCCGAAAAAAGTTTGCGGGGGATTCTTAGAATCGATAACAGAACACGGCCCAACAGTTTATAGAATTTTTGTCTGTTTATCTGTTTATCTATCTGTGTACGGATTTTGATAAACACTTCATTAATCTGTCGAGAAAATCCCCGGCCATATTAGAGGGTATAAAAATTTACCAATAAAAAGGGGGCAGCCACTACACTCGATTGAGTTAAGTTTGCACCTGAATCTTAATTATGGCGCTACTTTTTTCAAAAATGTAAGACTATTGAGTACCCTGATAAACTAACATATGGCGCTGAAATTAACTTATTTTGTGACATGAGTAAGCCAAATACTGCCGTAATCTTAAAAAAAATTATACAGATTTTTATAAATTATACTTTTAGTTAGTTATTGAAAAGTCTTCCTGTAGATAAACTGTCATAACAGTTTTGCAGGGATTTAGATTATACGTAAACTTTGTTGTAAAATTAATAAATACATAAATAAAAAAAATAATAAATAGAACTCCAATATTTTCATAATCGGCATCCCAAATTGGTCTGGAGCTAAATTCATCGTTTCTTATTACATGAGTCAGAAATCTTGCCAATCATAAATCATCGTATAGTGATTTTGATGACTTTTGCGTTATGACATTATTTTTTACAGAGCGAGCAAAGTGTCTCCATTTCAGCTTGGCACAAAATTTCTCAACCGGTTCACATGTAATTTCGTAAGAAGGTTCGTTGATTATAAATACATTTTTATTCGGTCCGTTTTTCGAAGTTTTTCAAAATGAAATGAAATAATTTAATCAGTAAGTGCACTTTTACAAGTCAGATTGTGAATCTACCGGCATTTCGCAAGAGGGGACCGCTGTTGAGAAATGGTAGGTAGATAAGAATATTAAGTTGAAAATTTTAAAAAATTACCATTTCAAAACTAATTCGCGATGTCTACAGCTCACAGAGCTACTCTAGTCTTATTAATGTGAATAATATACTGTATATTGATGATTTAGTAGCATAATCATTATAATGATCATCATCAAGATGCCTTCTATCGGCCTTAGTTGAAATTTTTACATGTTTATACAATGGTAGGCGTTACATTTAAGATTATAATAGTACATAGCTGTGGTAGTTTTATATGTAAAACCATAATCTTGCCATCTTAATGTGGCTCCAACAGGAAAAATCTGTGTTAAATATTATATGGGTGAAGTTGGGATATTGCTAATTGGTTAGGACATATCGCCGTGACTATTTTCGGTAATTTTTATAAAAAAATATATTTTTAAATATGAATTGCTTGTTTTAAGCAACCATAATTATATTATATTTGGACTCATAATTTTATCATCCACATTTTAGCGTGCAATGACGCCCATCCATCCAATGTTTGCTTATGACTGTTTGATTATTGGACCAGTATATTTTGAGCTAATGTCTTAGAACACGTATCACTACTCCAAGTGTCTAATTATGTCAGAGATGAACATACAGCGGTACGTATATTTTAATTCCACTGCGTAGCCTAATAGTAAAATTGCCATTAATCTGTTAGGATCCCATCGCGGCTCGTTTATAAGATTATTAATATAAAGGCAAAAGTTGTCTCCCGTGGGAGGCTATCCAGGTTTACTAGCAGGGAGTATAATATTTTCGGCTTGGCTCGTTTTAATTACTTTCTGGCGGTTGGGAATCAACAGAGATGTTTTGTCAGCTGTTAATTACACTTTATTAAGTTGCCGGATTCGAGGAAATTCGTTTTAAATCGAATTGTTTATTAATTCTGCATAATTGTTTCCGCATTCAAGCTTTTTTCAACTCGACCGGAAGTGTTGAAAGCAAAAGGCTTTTGTGCAGCTTTCCATGACAATGTTTTCACATCGTTCGACTTTTTTATTACATTATATGGTTGATTTCCTTACCGTGAGTGTCAGTTGAGTGATTCATTTGCGCATGAAAGTTTACTCTTTAATTAATGTAGGTATGTTTGGAAAGAAATTTGGCGTGTCAGTCAGCGCATGATTAAAATGTAGAAAAGTGGCTCGTCGTGCACCGCACGCACCAGTACGTACCACGATGCCCAGCTCTGGCTTCTGCCCTTGTTCAGGCAATATCAGCGCGCGTTCGAAGCCACTCCTGAAGATAATGTTTTTTTTTTGTAATCTTGTTCAGTGTTTTATTGTGTGATAAAGAATACTTAATCCCGAGAAAGGGGACAAAACCGCAAATAAATGCTAGTTAACAATGTGCATATATCACCGTGTAACTATAGGATGCCGTTTGCACGAAGTCTTTACCCAAAATTGGCAAAGTTGTATCTGTGCGAGCATCAGGCTCATTGCGGAACTATATCGCTCCACGGAAAGTTGCCATATGACGAAAATGCAGCTGTACTCGTAGTTTACCGTTATATTGGGAGTTGCCTTACTGAGTAGACTCAAAATAGGCATGCATGGTACGAATACATGGTTGTCCTTATCGGTTTCGAATTTGCCGCGGCGACCCAAAGTAAACAGTATGGACTTCGTCTATTGTGGGCTCTGATATGGCGGGTGAGGCCAAAGGTTTTAAACGCTCTCTTGTATGCGTGACAGTAG
Organism: Apotomis turbidana; assembly: GCA_905147355.2. Classification (NCBI taxonomy): domain Eukaryota; kingdom Metazoa; phylum Arthropoda; class Insecta; order Lepidoptera; family Tortricidae; genus Apotomis; species Apotomis turbidana. The sequence continues at coordinate 915,616 of LR990283.1, forward strand.
AGTTGTATATACGAGTATTTGTGTAAGAGGGCTTCGGTCTTTCTTTGCGTAGCTGGCGTTTTGCGTCTAACGTTGTGAGGCGGTTTTCCTCAAACGACTTGATACGCTCAAAGATGGTGGATCACCAAAATGGGCTTTGTGCAGCAAGCTCCTCCCAGTATTAAGAATCGAGGCCACAAGCGTTCAGATATCGTCATCGATAAACCAGACACTCAGAATAGGTACTTGTAGGATACAGTTCAGTAAGTGATAGGATTCGAAATGGGCAGATCCAAAACAGTAGTTGTAAGTAAAAATCTAAAATAGCAAATTGTGCCTTGTCCGTGCAAATTAACATATTATTGGATGCGACAATTGTTAAACGTGGACAATAATTGAGAGTATAGTGCCTTAAAAATAAATGAAGTGTAGCGCCTGCGCCAGTGTCGAAAGTATAGGTTTCGAAGAGAGTTATTTTAAAAGTAGCCTTATCAACGTATTTTTTATCAACTTTATTTTGCTATTAGCCTTTATAAGCTTTGCTGTTTTCAAACTCATAGCCTTTTTTATACGTTAGTGTAGGTATATATTGATAAGTATTCGATGTGTGTATCACACCGGCCTAAGGCTAGTAGATAACTCCATAGCACAGATAACTCGCACGTATCCTGTGACTGGCATTAGGCGAGATGATTGATGTGCTCGGTAATTGAGTTATCACTTCCCGCTGATAACATCGCGCCATTAGGGGACGTCCGGCGCCGGCGCCGCTCGAAAGGGGAAAGGTTATAAATATGATTTAAACGGGAATTTGAAACATCTTATAGAATATACCTTAATTCCCCATGCGACTAATATTAAACATAAAATAATAAAAACTTATTAAATTTAACATATTTATGGTAAAATCTTGTTAGTTACTTCTTTAGAAAGTGTTTCTTTCTCTTTCCTTTGCGTGGCATTATCATTGGGCAGAAATAAATTTTCTAACACGTGCTGGAGAAGCAATAGGGAGAGGGATGTTGCGTAAACGCACGTCCTAGAAGTATGGAGAAATGTGCTTAGCATTTATTTCACTCAATGTGCGTAACGTCCAACCAAAGTATAAAATAAACTATCTCCAGAATCTTCGCACGCTATAAAATAGAGTTCCTTCTTACCATACAATCGGTTATAGATTTACATCATTCCAATGAGGCACTCCTTGACCCTTTGCGCCGGGTTTAAAAAAGAGTTGTGTCATGATGAACCGCCCATTAACATAAACCAAACCGACACCTCCCCTGACGTGGCGTGACGTGCCGCTCGACGTCGTTAGCGTCGCGTGAGCACAACGTCATCGCCGTCAGAGCACACCTAACAACTCCATTCGGCACGTGTCGACGATCGCAGACACGAACCTTCGCGTCTGAGTGTCTGCTTAAAAGAAGAGACTTAATTGCTTGATCGTTTGTAATATAATGACAACTTCGACTTTTTGATTTTTCGACTAATTAGGATTTTTGGATGCCCAGCTATCTGTGTACCTCACTAAATACAATTTAAGTATTCTACTATTACTGCTAAGTATGTACAGAAGTTTTTTTGTGGCAAATGAGCAAAAGACTTATCTATTTGACTGCCCAGCTCGTCAATAGAAAGCTGTGTTAAGGATGCCAAGTCGTCACTATTTTACCTGTGCTGGCAACATCCTTGACGCTTCTCATCACAATGCGTCAACTTCGCAATGCATTATTGGCTATTTACTGGGTGCTACCTACTAATCGAGTAAAATGAATAGAAGTCGTGGAGCATGTCAAACAAATAAACAACAAACTACGTTATTCTGTGCCCTTTTCATTATAGCGGATCAAAACGGACTCATTTTCGTCAGTTTCTTAGAAAACTGTTAATACAAAGATAATATATATAAACTTTAGTCCATTTTATTTCGGACTGATATTGCGTCCACTTCAAAAGATTCGATAAAATCAGACCGAGTCCTTTGACTGGACTAAATAAGATGAGTTTTGTTGGTGGCGCTCTTATCAGGGTTCGGAGTACCTACTGGAATTGGTTGGTGTCGGGAAACCTCAAAGCTTTATTTAGATTAGAAAGTCAGAACTGAGTTAGATTACGGTAGGATTTATTGATATTTATCATATCGAATCTTACATTATTGAAGTTGAAACCAATGAAAATTGACTGTGTGATTATACTGCTCAACAAAGCGTTTTTTTTTACCTCGTATTTTGTAATTGAGAATAGACAATATGAGAAATCAATCTTGAATATCAGTTGGGTTCAAGTTTTTATGATTAATTATGACCTGAACTTCATTTTCCACGAAATAAATAAAGATATAATAATATCAGTGTTGTGTTTTCGTTGCTGTGCCATATACAGAAACTAGAACCAAGTGTAAGCTCTTTGGTATCCCATTATTATCAAAAGTGAAAAAAATATTCAACTATACTCACATTACTGGCAACCTATTGTGTCATACATGGATACCATTATAAAACGTTACATTCCAATGAGAAATTCAGTCTGAAATATTGAAATTTTCCTAGAAACATGTGCTATAAATGCTCCATCATTATAATCTTCAAAGTTCAACTTTAACCTTCAACTTCTCGACAAAAAGCCTTAGCACAGCGCTGCCCCGGGAAAGTAATTTGGCTACAATTTTAATCGCCTGACAATAAAACAGCATTAATTGCCACTAAGTTCGAGCCCCAGGGCCTTCCCCGCGACCACAGTCGGTGGATAACAGTAAGTAAACGTACAATTTAAATTATAAATAAATTTTCAAAATTACAGAGTTCCTCCATATAGGCTTTGCTTAACACTTGTGTTTATCTTTGGATTGCCATATGAGTTTGGTGTTGGTCGCTCATCCAATTATGTTGGAAACCCGTAGGGTTATTTAATTAAGGTGTTCGTATTAGTAGAGGATCCCGATATAGAACGACCTTCACCGAGATGTGTATTTGATGAAATGTATTTTATATTAATTTTTAATATGTCAATAAATATATTGCATTAGGGTTGCTTAACAAATTTTAGTCCAGGGTATGTTTTGATAAAAATTATAAAAAAAAAATTTATACATTTCACCGGTTTGATTATTAGATAAATTCCTAATAAAATAATCTTAATTTTATTTAATTTCAATTCAATAATCAGACCGTTGCAAAATGCTAGTAGGTATAGATTTACCTGTTTATACCTGGCTACCCGATAGTTGTGACGGGAAAAGAATAGGCAACCTAACGTTTGCATATTCTATGGGCTTCATACTTTCGATTGGTATAGAATTTATCTAATATTAATTAAACCGGTGAAATATTAAAAAAAAAAATTCAATGCTCTATATCAGGACTTGGAAGATTGTTTATATCTTCAACAGTTCCTTCAAATGTGAAAACTTACTTTCACGTCATCTTCCTCTCAAAGGTGATGGGTGGTGTTAAAACTTTTTTTCCCCCTTGACTTAATTATTGGACGAAAAGCCGTACAAAACAAGAAAAAAAGCTATCCGTTGTGCGTCAAAAATTAACTATACAATAAGGAACCTTAAAATAATGGATGGAAAAAATGTCTAATGAAGAGGTTTTGAATAGGATAGTAGAGAAAATGACTCATGAAAGTCATGTCTTAGCAGATGTCCTATCATATTTCCTCTTCTACACCATACAACACAACATAGTACACCATAGAAAATAGAAGAGGAAATATGATAGGACATCTGCTAAGACATGACTTTTTCCTCAAAAATATTACAGAAGGAAACATCGAGGGAACACGAGGTAGAGCTTGTTTAGAGGAAGGCCAAGACGAAATTACTTTGAGCAAATAAAAGAAAAGGTTAAAGTGATGTCTTACCGAGAAGTGAAGGAGAAAACCCAAGAAAGAAACGGCTGGCCATTGCTACACCGACAAGAGCGCAGCTCTTAAATTCAAGAAGAAAAAGGTGGAAAACTTTTGGGTCTTCACCCCTATATGAGAGCTGACCGAACTGAACGGAGTTTTTGGAATTAGTTCACTACGATTACACTAATTAGCTTCTGAGTCTCCGAAAAGAAAATTATCATTTATTTAACGCCGTTGCGTATGGAATGTATTTTCTCTTCGACGAATTTCATCTCCAACTGTTTCTGTCTGTTACTTTAACAATTGTTTAACTGTGTCTACTCCACCGTGCCACAAAAGATGACACAGAGCCCTGCCAGCAGCCAAAATGAGCCAGTGGGCGTACAGTTTTTGTTCCAGTAAACAATGTTCACTTTTTAATTGCCTCGTAAACTTCCTCTTTAATCGGGTTTGCGGTCAACTTTCTGAATGTTTAATTCTTGCCTTCTAAAACATTGTGAGTTATGTTTTTCTAATTAAATTTACTTTTTAAATTATGTTTTTACGCAGGATTTTAGTGTGGAACACTCCGGAGGGCTTTGGAAGGAAAATGGTGAGATAAATTAAGTTGAGTGCGTTTCCCTGTACAGTTAATGTAGGCGTTAATTGTACAGTCAGTCGATTCTTTTTCTCAGTCGCAATGTATTTCAGATACCATGTTAATGGCTTGTCATAGTCCATCTTACATTCATACAATGTAAATGCATCCCTCTCAAATCAAGAATTTAATATCGCATAGGAACTATTCGTAGGTGTTAATATAGATTGTAAAAAGTATGCATTTTGCATTTTAAACACTGACTAACCATCCTAGACAACATATCAAAAAATCAAAACTACCGGACCGTTTGTAAGGTCAAAATCCTTTATTCACTGAATTAATTACTTGGAAAATCATTTTTGTCTCGGTATTCATTTTGGCACCATCAAAGCTTACAAAAAACGCATACATTTCTAACATAAGAACGTAATACGTGTCATGTATTTACCAGTTTAAGTTAATTGTTGTACATCGTGCTGTTATTTTTATCCACAGCAGAAACTTTATTATAAAATTCAGAAATTGTATTGAAAATCGGTTTTCTATGGGGAAGAGTCATTATTTGTGGAAAAATCTAAACAGCGCGATGCAAGATTTGTATGATCACGACACGCGGCGCCAGCTGTACAGCACCATTTGTTGGTAAAACATTGTTTGTCCGCTCATCAGGCCGGAACGGCTGGACGGATCTATCTAAACCCAGTTTTATAGAGAGATAGCCGAACATAAATACACCCCAGGCCTAAAGTATGGAAACAAGCTTAATAATACTAAACAAAGCTGTGATTTCCTTACTGGATAAATTACAACTACGATATATAAATGATTATAAACATTAAGTCGATAAGCCAAATTCTGTTTAAAAACGGTCAGTTCAACATTTTTTAGATAGGCAATGAAAAAAAGCGACATGCAACCTTTTGCTGGAGTTAGGTTATTATATATTTATTAAAATATGATACTTTAATAATTGAACGTTTTAATGTTTATGATCTTTTGGGGGTGGGTATTTTATTTACACAGTGAAGAATCTATTGGAAACTTAAAATATTAAAAGAAGCAACCTTGTTTCCATACTTTTGGCCTGGGGTGTACATAAAGATGGTTATATGACACTTTGTTGTACAGTGTACACAAACGCAATGCGAATTAAATGTTTAAATCTTTTATAATTAGATTCAAGTCAAGCGTAAATAATTAAAAATAATCACTGCTCTTAACAGACATGTTTCGTAAAGGAATTTAAGGCGCAGTTCGCAGTCGGCCGGTGTCAGCGAGATTAGGGCCTAATTAACGAGGTATTTCCGTTTGTTTGTGTCCGCGGAAACGGAAAACAGGCTTACAACTGACGCCGTCCGGTCTGCCGGGCTTTATTAGTCAAATCGCGCATTTAATGTGTATGGTGGACATTTGTATAGTGGTATTTTCATTACTACACGAATCGGGGTTTCTGTCTCCAAACCCTCCAAAGTCAGTTCATGATCGATCGCATATAAAAATGTGTGGTATTTGTGTACATACACAAAATGCTACTAAGCCCGATCACATGTAGTATAGTGAAACTGACTGGAACTTTTGAAAGTGTAGTTGTAAGTGGTTTTGGGTTGACTTTTTTTTTGACGTCGTCTCTTTGCCAGACATGTTAGGCTAGGGATGACTAATGTTATATTCTACAGCATTCTGTAGTTATATGAATAAAATTAGCTCAATATGCCATGAAACAAAGAAAAAAAACCAAAAAGTAAACAGATGTGACTTCGAAGTTGCGCAAATATTTTTTTATACCTATAGGTAAATAAATTTTGATGCTGTTTTCAGAATCCTCATAATTTAACAAAACAATAATTGTTAAACGCACTTTTTCACGGTGAAAATGGCTAATTCATTATTGTCTCCATAAAAATATTAGTACCCAACCCACAAATGACGTCACATGTAGGTGGCCATTTGCATGAGGTCAATTCTTACTTTTAGAGCTGTCTAAGTGTAGTTATTTCGTCCCAATAAAAAGTAGATTGACATCCTCAAAAAAATAATGTCTTCATCTATTGAACCAGTGGTAGTCAATAATCCCGATTACACGAGCCCGGCGGTCCCCGCTCCGCGGCCCCGCGCCTCGCCGATGAATCATGATGCTGCGAACAAACTGCCGCAATCGCTCCGCGTCCGAGGGCGATTTACTTCCACTATTCCAACGAGTCTTTTACCGGATCGGGTTACGAGTTCGATTACGATTTGGCTTCGAATGCCATCAGGTTTTAGGGTTCAGTATTTTTTAATTCCTCATTGAAAATTTTGCCATTACTTACTCCTAGCACGTTGCAAGAGAGGCAGTTCTGTCCTTCGTTCCTGCTATCATTATAATCACGTAAAGTGGAGAGTTCACATTTCCCATCAAGTAAATTGTCAATTAGACTCAAGAAATAAAACCAAGGTCTATATACCTTAGCTCAGGTCAGGTTATAACTTTGAACTTGTTAACGCCGATAGCGTAGCACACTTCATAACTATAGCAGGCAGCAAACATACTGTTTCATTTTGACATTTAATAAAACAAAATAAAGATTTATTTGATCTGACATCAATAACGTACTCGAACTCGTCCTGCACTATGTATCTCGACCGCACCCTGAATAGGCTCCCTATTTCATAGTCGGTTTCGTCCAAATTACCGACAGTTAAGTGGTGAAATTTGGTGGCGACTATGTAATTGCCAGGCTTAGATGCCAAATTATGACATCACGTGCACACTGACTGTAACGCAGTGACATTCCCATTAATTTAATATTTAAGGCTTGTGTTTTGGGCACTAGATGACAGTATACATACTCATAATACATACATAAATACATAGAAAACATTTATGACCCAAGAACAAATACTCGAGTTCATCACACGAATATTTGCCCTGGCCGGGATTGGAACCCAGGACCGTCCGCTCTGTAGTCGGCTGCACTACAACTGCGCCAACCGCGTCATTATAGGGGTTTGCATCTCACACAGAGTTCGACGCAATGGTTCTTGAGTAATTCTAGTAATTGTATACACCGTGACCGTTAATAACCCGAAAGATTTAAGCTAACGATACTAGAGCCTAATTAGAGTATATAAACTTATGTAACATATAGTCCAAAAACTCATAATTAAGGAGATATAAATTATTTAAAACAAATCAAAAGTTAAAAAATCTCCCGTCTAACACACCCTAATTCATGTCATTATGCCAATGTTCAAATTTGAACTCGTCAAAGTGAAACATAGAACCCTGTAATATTGAGACAGCGATAAGTTGACACTTCTTGTCATAGAACAGAAGTCACGGCATTCGCCGTCCGTCGTATGATTTCGGAGCGATTCGTGAAGTGTCATGCTCGCTCACTCTTCTTCAACTAAAGACTTGTTCACAAGGAAGTGGGCAATTAATATGATTTAATTTGTACTGAAATAGTAATTTAATTAAGAGACATAATTAGACCCATGTTGATATAACATTATTTACTCGTTTTGTCGTCAAAAATACGTGGTTTAAATCTTTCGGGTTATTAACGGCCACGGTGTATAATAAACCTATCCCACACATGAACATGGCGACACTGCCTCTGCCTAGTCCCAATACCCTTACGAGTAATGATACAATGCTCTCGGTATCCAATCCAATCGTAATCGGTCCGCAGTAGAAATATTTAACTGGCTTTTTATAAAGCCACGCCGACGGTTTTACCCCTTTTGCCCGATAACCTAATCCATCCTTGTTTACGGGGTTTACAACTTTCTTCTTTAATTAGGAATTTTTAAGCAGCGACCTCGTTGGTGAAAGCGAGCCGGGGGAAAAGTGCACAGAATTTATAAACGAATAGCGTTCGCACTCAAATAGGATGTTTTTTTGTTGTTTATCCCATGGTGTATAGACTCGTTTGATATATATGACATAAAAGAGCATTTCTAAAACGCGGAAGTCTTTTCTTATTTGATACTTAACGTGCAAGATCGAGGATCAAATATGTAATTGTACATAAAAACTATAAAGTAACCCGTTTGCAAAATATCAATTTATTTACACTAAATTGCACAAAAAGTGTATAAATGTCGGAGTTAATGCCATAAGGCTTTTTTTACCAGCTAAGGATTGAGCTAAAGAGAAATATTTAATAGCGCAATGCCCTATGAGAATAAAATCAAAAGATAAACTTATTTTTATTATACACACAATACACACATACACGAATAGAATCATAATAATAAATAAACTAACACAAACAAGCAATATTAATACTTACATAAACATTACTTCATGTACCCAATGCAAACCGTACCGAAACCAATAATCATGTGTATTTAGGAGCTTACTAGTGAGATGCTTACTAATATTATAATGGACATAAAGTAACATATATCTTGAAATTTAGAAAAGAGTAGATAATTGTTGAATGAGTCATTTTATTAGTAACCTATTGAAGTGTTTGCACGAAGCCTTAACATAGATTGGTATCAAATATCACAGCAAATTAGCTGGAAATCTGGCTTAATACTCGTACAAGTACACGAATGTCAGTTCAGTGTCGTTTAACTGAAGACCCTGAAGTGCTGCTTGGCTTCCGGATTATGTCTGCAGTTATTACCGAGTGGTTCACCCCTGTTCGAAGGGGGATTCGGAGAGTCTAGACTAGTTTAAGATCTATGCGATCGGATAATCTTTAGACTGTAAAAAGACCCGCCTTTGAATATCTATACTATACTATTATACAATTCTAGGTTTGTATTCAGAATTTGTTTTCTATGGAGAGGGGTCATCCTATCAGGCAAACTCTTAGCCACTAGATTGCTTTTGGTAACTACGGCTACCTGTCACCGCTCTTATTTTATTATATAAATAGAGTCCATCTCAAAATTCGAAGCAATTGAGTGGTTAGGGCCCTTTCAGACAAACGGCACTTTCCTTACAGACGAACGGCACTAGTACAACTGCAGCCGTCGCCACCTGTTGACGGCAGCCGGCAACGCGTCGACGGCAGTCGCCACCTCTCGACGGCTGCCGTCGACGCGTCGACGGCAGCCGGCAACGCGTCGTCAGCAGCCGTCGACAAGTGGCGACGGCAGCCGTCAACAGGTGGCGACGGCTGCAGTTGTACTAGTGCCGTTCGTTTGTAAGGAAAGTGCCGTTCGTCTGAAAGGGCCCTTAATAGCGTGATGCAGGATCGTCTATTGTGTAGTACGGGCGCGCGGCGAGATGCCAGTCTGGCCACGTCTGGCGCCATCTGTCGGTCATAATTTCCTTTGTCCTCTCTTCACGTTGAAACGGCTGGACAAATTTTAACCATTTCTGGTACATATCTGGACATCCAAAAAAAAAGGTAAAGAATAAAATACGCCAACGAAGTTGCGGGCACCTCCTAGTTGAAATGAAACTAGAAATTGAAATTGATTCTTTTCATTGTGTTTTTTGGGGCGTGGCCTAGGAACAATAATTGTATGTGAAGGTGAACGCATATGTGCGTAACTGACAGTGAATGCGTTAATTTACTTTGGTATGCAATCAAGCAATAAGCCTTTCAAAACAACAGGGTTTTTATTAATCTCTCTTTCTATAGCTGTCTAACTAACTCTTAGATACACCATTGTATAACATTTCATAACGTACTCACCATAACACATATACAATTATAAATCCAAACAACAGAAAAGTTACTTTAGTAACTGTTACAACCCACCAATTACACCCTTCGAAACTCAAACCTGTTAAATATGTTTGTGTTTTAAATACTCCGTCAATATCGATTATATTGCTTCCCCCTTCAGTCCGGGCCCATTCACTCGAAGTGAGCAATTCATAACAGGACAGTACAAAATTAGGGCACCCGTGACGAAAGCTTACTGCGAAAATATGACCCTGTACAACATTTCCTCTTCATAACCTCACTAGAAGGCACTCGCGACTTCGTTCGCGTAACTCCTTTTTCTCAAAAATACAATGAAATATCGTCATAACGTGCGTTATAACTGGCTTCAAAGTGTCACGTTTCCGGCGGAACAACTCGAGAGAACTGTAAAGGAATTTCATACAAAATTGAAGGGCTAACCCGGGAAGTATTTTTGTGTCTGTGTTCATGAACAGGCTAAACAGCTGAATTAGATTTTTTTAGTGGTGTATTTTTTATTCTATTGCATATCTATGTTTGAGAAAAGCACTATTATTTAAACATGCCTAGCCGGAAAAGGGCTTGCTGGCTTCGTGTCACTATCCGTTATCCGTACGGTCGGCCGTCTATACCTACTCATCCGGCTAATTCCTTTCCCGGCACCTGCAGTAATGTACTATAATGCCATAGTTGAGTAAAAAGTATTCTATCTTTGGATGGCTTGTTATTGTTGTACCAAAACGGGGTAAAATTCATTAGTTGCAGTCATTCATTCATTCGTACTTGCTTGAGGCCACAATGAATTTAAATACGAAATACGGATAAAAGATGGCGTTGTTCTCAATAGTTATATCGTTATATGAACTAAAAAAAAGTGCGTGTGCGTTAAGATTATTTCTAAAATCATGATTCCTTCCTACAGAATATGGTTTCTCAAGTGATATCTTACTGTTTATGAATCGGAATCAGAAAGTGATCATAATTTTGATGTGATCATCATTAGACTACAGGCAAATGCATAGGTACAAAGTTGTCCTTCGTTCTAAATATATCTAGAAATACACGACGCCTGTGCCAGTTTCCAAGACGCCGTTTTAACCTTTTCAATTCCGAGCTGAAAAGAGGTAATTAGCAAAAACAGGTTTCCTTAATTTTTAAATAGCACTAGACCTTTAATTAAGGGCGGTTTTAATAAGCACTGTAATTAGGATGTTTGCGATATGTTTGCGATATCTTTGAGTTGGGCTTTTGGTTGTGTGATAAATATAAAATAAATATTGTAGGATAAGTCCCCATTGAAACGAACCAGCAACCGCCTTATAACATTATAAACTGCCTCCGATATAGCTAGAGAAGTGTTGATGATACGACATAACAGCTGACGCTATTTCATTGGTTTATGGGCAAAACAAATAACAACAACACCTTTTAAACAAAAATTTAATCATAATCGAATCATGCATTTGGGATCTACGAAGCTAGACAGACAGATACACGATACACTTATTAATAGCACCCTGTCTTTCGTCGGTGGCCACGGTGACTATTTCCCATAAGTTGGCTCGTTTTCGTTTATTATGTAAAAAATCGACGTTATGTTACAACGACGTGGAAGGCGCAGTTTGTAGTGCACCTACCTACTGAGCCGGCGGTCCCGGCAGGGCAAATATTTGTGTGATGGACTCGAATATTTGTTCCTGGGTCATGAATGTTATCAATACCAGGTGGGCCCTGGAACAGGAGCAATAAATTAAAACATAGATTCTACCCCTCAAACTGAGCAACATTTATTAAACAACTTTTAAAAATTACTCATTTATAATTATAATGTAAACATGTAAAATAAAGTTTATTCAAAGAAGCAATGTATTGCGAAACATTTGATATGTAGTAAAGTGACAGCTATGTCAATGCTAAGGCGATGTCAATGTTGGACGTCGTACATTGAACATGCTATTTACTTTGTTTGAAATAATGAACATACGAATACAGTATTTTTTTTAAGTTTCTGTATAGATGTTGTTCAGTTTGACGAGTAAAATCTATGTTTTAATTTTTGCTCCTGTTACAGGACTCACCTGGTATAATGTAGTTATGTATATTGTCATCTAGTACATAGTATAAGCTTTGCTTAGTTTGGTACCAGGTTGATTTGTGTACGACTGTCCCGTAATATGTATTTATTTTATTTTAATGCCGTATAAATAACTAACATTACTCCTAAGGGTGAAATTGGGGAGAGAGAGGGAAGGACTGGCCGCGTGACGCACACCCGTAAGCACTTATTTTTATAATAATAATAATGATGACGATATTGACATAATCGCATGACAATTCGCCGTTTGAAATCTGCCGATAGCCATCTTGGATTTAACATTTTTTTATTGCTGTCATTCATTACTATTATAAAATCATTTTAACTACGTAATAAAGTGGGTTTGATTAATTTTATAGATAACTGATAAAGTTCATTTAGGACGGGGGTTGTTGGATAATTAGTTTGATCAATAGAACTCAATCGCCGTTAACATTATACAATTAACTTGAAATTGTGTTAACTAGCGATATTTATTTATTAATACGTAATAAACGTACGTATGGTTTAAGTCCCTACAGTGAGTAAGTATATTTAAATTAACCAATTCAAATGGATTATATCGCGTATGAGCCTTCCTGAAGGAATCGGGTAATGTCTGATCAAATCGTCCATGAGATTTCAGTATGAATTTAAGCGTTCCAGCAAGACTTAGATTTAAGTACTCAATAAATGAGCAAATTTCAAATAAGATAAGAGTACACACTTTAATGACAATATGTAGCGTGAAGAAGCGTCTCTCAGGCAAGCATGGCAGTGTCAACTGACAAAGCACCGTTAGTTTCTTGTCAGTTGCCATTGCGATTTGGGCTCCCCTTCTTGCTTACCATCAGGCGAAGTGGAGCCACTATGTTGTGCCAATATAAAAAAAAAAACCTATTGTCAAACTAGGTAACTCAATTTCAACTGAGGATTTCAAAAATAGCTAAACCAGACAAGACTCCTGTCTAATGATTCCAAAACACGGCACTATTCGGTAGCGTAATTAAACGTAATTATTACAGAGCGAAACGGGCCTAGCCGGGGTTGCCAGGTTGGTGGGCATTTGGCTGGTTTTCACGATATTTCGCTTATGTTCATACTCACAGCAAAATACCAACTGACAATTAAAGTTATATTGATACAAAAGAAACCTTTGTCCGCGCTTTCGTCACCGGGGTTAGCTGTTTTAGTTTCATCTAAATCCATTCAACGGTTAACAATACTTAATTTGCTTTGTATTTAGATTACAGGACCTTACAGAGGTCGTTCCTTTTGCTGGTAGCTTAAATATGAGTTGTTAGTCTTTATTCCGCAAGTGAGCCGCACTCCTTACTTGAAGTTCTAATGCCCAAGATGGTACGTCACTCAATAATTCGAATACGCGAAAATGTAATGCATAAATGGAACCTTTTTTGATTTATTGTTATTTTAATATGGAAATTTCACAATTATATTTTTAAATATTGACCCAAAGATTAATTATGAAAGAAAAATGTCATATAATCTAGTCCACTACAATGTTAGCAGAGTTTAATTGACTTTTATATCAAAATAAAAAAAGGAACTCTTTAAAGTATTATAGCATGCACTTAAAAATGTTTCAGAAAGATTGGCATGTAACAGACTTTCGCCATCCTTGAATTTAGATGAAACTTGGTACAGAGACAGCTGAGGATATAGATTAAAACAAAAAATAACTGGTAGCACGAACGAAGTCTCGAGTTAATATATAAAACAAACCTAACCTAACCTAATGGGTTCCTTAAAACGATGTATATAAAATCCTGACAATATTACGGGTTTCAGGAAAAAAGAACTTTCGGGCAAATGAAAATTTGGCGCAACGTTACTGGTGTGAAACGATGTTTCGGAGTTAAGATACCATTTAGCAGACATTACAACAATTAGTCCAGATATTCCAGTCTGTTGACCTGGCAGCCCTCGGTCGAGCGCCGCGGGCGCGCTGAGAACGAGCGACTTACCTGAAATAATTACCGTATCATGTACTAATTAGACTGGGTGTGTTGAGAATGTTCTAGGTCGGGAGAAGGAGAACTAGTGCTTCGGTGCGGCCTTGTACGAGTATTCTGCCGTGTTACGGTAAAAGGTCGTATCGGTATACGGATGTCATAGTAAGATACGTCCTTTTACCGTAGCATAGCAGTATTATTTGGCATATTCAGCTTCGTAACGGGTACAGTTACTTTTAGTGTTTAGTCAGTTACATTTTAATTTTTCAGTAATCATACTGTCATACTAATATTATAAAGGCTAAAATTTGCGAATATGTTTATGTGTATGTTTGATACTTCTTTACTGTCAAACGGCTGGAACATTTTTTGATGAATTTTGGTATGAAGGTAGCTGACACCCTGGATTAACACATAGGCTACTTTTTATCCCGAAAAATGTAGCGTTCCCGTGGGATGAGCAGGTAACACGGCGCGGTGCACCTAGTAAATAATAACTTAAATATATTGTTTATTGGAATCTATTCAATGAGCTATTTAGATATAGCTATATCAACAAGCAAAAAACCGGCCAAGTGCGAGTCGGACTCGCGCACCGAGGGTTCCGTACAAACACTTTCCATCCCTAAGTGGTTAAGTTAAGTTTGCACCTGGTATGTATAGCGCCCCATATAAATTAGGTGCAAAGTTAGGTATTAAAAAAAAAAATTATGGTTTTCGGAATTTTTCCTTTATCTATGCTATAAGACGTTGCTTCGTACCAAATTTCAAGATTCTGAGTTCACGGGAAGCACCCTGTAGGTTTTGATTCCCTTGCAAGTGTCGAAAATTTGCGGCATAAACGGCTGTATCTTTTGATTGCGTTGGCTTAGAAGTTTGATTTTTTCACAGCTTCAAGGGACAGTAGACCTGAGTAATTGATATAAATTTCAGTTTGATACCTCCACGCGTTCCTGAGAAAAAGGGTCTTGACAGACGGACGGACGGACAGACGGACAACAAAGTGATCCTATAAGGGTTCCGTTTTTTCCTTTTGAGGTACGGAACCCTAAAAAGGAGTAAAAAATAGGTGTGAATAGTAGTGATAGTAGTTTGAGAATAGGTGAGCCTAATAATTTATTATATTTAGTACCTAGGTATTTGTTGAACTAATCGCATATTATTTGTTTTCTATTCTGTTTCCACCTCACCTCAGGTCTTGCTACTCTTTAGTTTCAAGTCCCACATGAATATATTTCACACAATGTTTTACGAGACAAGCAAAAGCAAACCTGCACTTCCAACATAGATTGCTCCTCATTTCAATCAAAAACCCACTTCGTTCTGCAGCGGCGAAATTAAACTTGTACTCCGCACAATAGTGCCGACGACGGTCTGTTTTAGAACTATCCCGAACTTTGCCGAAGTTGGCCGAAGTTGGCCGAAGTGGCGCGAACTGTCCTGTTGCCGGAGTCCACCTGAGCTCTGGGGACGTTTTTGCACAGTTTGGTTTTTGTAGGATTCCGTACCCGAAGAGTATCACTATATATCAACTCTGTCTATTATATCCATTCAAAACGGTTCTATTATTATGGACCAAGTGATGAATCGGGTATTTTTCATAACGCCCGGGTCATGGACCAGGTGGTGAATTAATGGGACATTTTTCATAATGCCCTTACATCCGTTAAGTGGGTTAGGTTTGGTTAGAACAAGTTCCCTAAAGTTATCGACCTAAGTAGCTTGTAATGTCATAATACCAACAACTTCTTACTTGGTCCATAGTCATGCTCCGGGGTTTTCGGCGCACAAATGATTTGACACTAGGCATACTGTAGGTGTTAAATCATTAGTACACCCAAAACCACGGGGTATGTCCATAATATACTTACATATACTCGTATAATATAGCTACACAGGGTGACAGGATGAAACGTGATCCGGACCAACCCTACCTAATCCACGTGTCGTCTCAGTATTAATGAGATTGAAGTTATTGAAATAAATAAATACGAGTATATTAAATAAACATTAAAGGATAATCTTACACAAATCGATCTAGTCCCAAACTAAGCAAAGCTTGTACTATGGATATTAGACGAGACTTATATATCTAATATATGCATATATACTAAATTAACATCGTATCTCACTCGATTGGAACTCTCTTGGCATCGTCCCGGTTCACGCTTTGCCACTTTTTTCCCTTCAGGGAGGCCTGTTACCTGTCAAGTGTTAGCGAGCTGACAGGGGACAGACAGGCTTAGGTGCGTATTCAAACTGCCAAACTGAGTTTGGACAGGTTAAATATTTTATTGGTGGTTCAATGGTTAGTTTGTCCAGATACTCGTCTATTAGGGTGTTCTATCGTTCGTTCTATCGTCTGCAGAGGGCGCTGTATAGTGTTGGGTTATTTTATTTCAGCATATGGTTCATAATGCAGTGATTCCCGGAAAAAGTTGGCCTGCATCAATATATTTATACTTATTCATATTTATTTATTTATAGTATTATCAATATTACATGTCAATAGTAGGTACACAAAATTATTTATAAATTAATATGTAAAATATACAGATTTCATTAATATTACCATTAATACCTTTATATATAGGATTAAAAGTGATACAAATAAAGAAAATGATTATATTTGTCGAGGATTATTAAAAAGAAAAATATAAGTATTGATGCGTTTACATGTTTTTTTCTCTCTATCTTGAATTTTTTGTGAACCAGCACAATCTTCAAATTTGGTCTATTTTCTCAAATCTGATTGATAATTAACTGACAATAACAAACTTGCTCTAAAAGAGCAGATAAAGATATGAGCGAATAAACCGCTACTGACCCGTGAGCTTATAATATTGGACTTCGACATAACCACCCACTTTTGGTAATAATGGAGTCATTCTGTGGCCCAAGTGAAAAGACGACGCGTTTGGCGCATCTTGTAGACACCTGCCTAGCACCGTTGGTGCTGGGTTCGAATCCCGGGAGGGGCAAACATTTGTGTGATGAACTCGAATATTTGTTGCTGGCTCATGGATGTTATCTATATATTTATGTATTTATATATTATGTATATCGTCGTCTAGTACCCATAGTACAAGCTTCGCTTAGTTTGGGACTAGGTCGATTTGTGTATGATTGTCCCCTTAATATTTATATTTATTTTATTTATATTAACCAGAAACAAACGGCCATAACTCTATTGTGAGATTTGTGAGACTTAAACTCCTTTGTTCCTAGGTTAAATCTGACTTTATTTACTTATTTACTAGGTTAAAATTGACACTAGGACCACAGAATTGCTGAATCCGCTTATGAATAAAAAAACAGCCAGAAGCATATCGGGCCACGCTCAGTGTAGGGTTCCGTAGTTACTCATCCTTCACAATAGACTTAAGTTGCGAGAAAAATTTCAAGCTCTATAAAAAGGTCGTAAACGTCAAAGTAACTGTAATTACTTATTACCTTCTGGAAGTCAACTTACGTCCTATTAAGAAAATTATGAAATTTTGTGATAAGTCAAAAACGGCTCGACCGATTTTGTTCAATATAGTTTTCATTGAAAATACTTATAAGACCTAATTTTCATGAATTTTTCCATAATTTTTTGACCCGTGGGTTGAAAAGTTGGAGGGAAACGCAATTTTTTTTTATTTTCGGAACGCCCCTATTATTTTTAAAAGAACTATTCAACGACACCCCGCACACTGGTGTTGAAACGAAAATAAAAAATCACCCCCACTTTAGGTGTTCGGGAGTAACCCGAAAAACCCGGTTTTTATTTTACCGTTTTGTCGGCGTGATACATTCATACACTCATACCAAATTTCAGCTTTCTAGTACTAATGATCACGGAGCTAAGCCGCGGACGGACAGACGGACAGACGGACATGGCGAGACTATAAGGGTTCCTAGTTAACTACGGAACCCTAAAAAACAACTTTAAGGAAGATGGACATTGCTTTTTAAAACCTATAACGTTATTTACACGTATTGACAAGACTAGCAACAATATCTGTTTTTCATCACACACTCAGCGTAACTTTCGAGATCTGTTTTTTGTTTCCAAAAATACTTCCCCAAACACACAAAAAAAAGCTGTCAAAACAGATGTAGCAATAAATAACTCGGCGTGTGTGCACTCTGACAGGTCGACTTCGGTTCCTCTTTGTGTTTAGAGTTCATCTCGCTAGATGGCGTGATTGATGTTCTGGTTAGACAGGTCAAGCGTGAGTTGTGCTCGTGCCGTGAGTTCCGGACTACGTACCATGTGTTCGTGCATATGCGTATGTTTATTTATGTTCTTGGTAACCAAATATTTTATTGTTGTTGGTAATATGAAATACCTATGTAGCACGATCATAATCATAATGCTTATTACGTAATATCAGGGCGGTATAGTACTTCAATGACAAAAAGTCTTTAACGTGCCAAGATTTTTAAGGAGTCTAGGTCCCATTTTATGATAATATAGTATAACGCGTATTATATTACGCGTAATATAGATCCTTAACTTTCTAGATAATCTTTAGGAATGATAGGAGAAAAATTTATAAAGTGAAATTGAGGATATGAATGCCCCTCTTCAATGTGTATTATTGTTTGGATATGAGACGGTTAATTAACACTTGTTGTCCAGTATCGATTCCGCAAAAGAGAAAGTTAAAACTCAGCAATTATTTCTTATAGTTTCCTTTTTCAAAAAGTGTGCACGGAGTGCTCCCGCCAAGTTTCTAGAACGCGAACTTAACCGGAAAACTCGCGCGTGTTAATTGCTCGTAGGTTAACTTTGTCTAAACTCAAACAAGAACAGTAATGAGCAAAAATAAATGCTCGCAAATTACCAACTTTTGAAGACAAAATTTCCGAGTAATTGAACGGGAAATCATTTTTTCTTTCGCACATTTTTAAGGGCTTTTTTAGTTTTGTCAAGTCAACCGTAGCAATTTATGTAGCTTAATGAAATTCAGATTTTTAGGAGGAAAGAACCTTCATTTAGTCTCATAATAGTGACGTATCTTCGCCTTTTTATTACGGGGCCCTTGGGCTGCGAGAGCGTTACACGGGTAGTTGAATAATATTTTTATAATACCATTTTAGCACAAAGGACGGCTAACATGCTCGGATGGACGGCACAATGGACCTTATTACGAGGCCTTTGTCATGAAAATCGCAAGTCATAATTACCCACAGCTCCTTTGTGCTGGATACTAATAAGCTTTGCTATTTTAGGGCTTATCGATCCTGGGTTTCGAAGATTTTTCAGAAATCTGGATAATTGAACTCGTAACATCGACTTGATCTTTCACCTTCATGTTATAGTTTACAAATGCAAAATACCTATAATTTTAATAAAAAAATCGTTAAATACTTCACAACGTTTATTAAGTCATAAAATATAGGTCAGTTATCACCAATTTAAGCATAACTTTTTTTTATAACTTTTTTAATCATCTTACGATCGATCAAACTTCTTTTGGATTGTGTTCGGTATAAACTTTACCTGTTGAAATCAAGCAAGCATAAGTTTGAAAGTTACTTTGACTTTCAACTTTAGAGTGTTCGCAGTAGTTAAGAGTTCCTGTTTTACCGCCATGAATTAGGATTAAATTAATTTTAGATTTTAGACAGGTGGACGACATGAATATTAGATTACGAAGTTTAAAGGTGCTCTCCAAATTTAATTTAAAGCCATAATTCCCAAAGTGCCGTTCTACAACTTGGAATTATTACCGTATTCAATTAACATTCCTCACACACATACACAGTCAGATCGGCCGATATTGCAAACATAACAGAACAAAATGGAACCGGAGCTAGCACAATTCTGTAACAGGCTCATAATGCGGCAGAAATCCGATCCGTAAAGGGCTGAAAGGTCACTAAATCAAATCACCAAGCAATACTGTATGTGGAAAAGCTAATATTCAATATCTGGGTGTGATATCGTCAAATTTCATAGGATATTGGGTCATTTCTGGAGTCATGGGACCCCGAGCGGCAATGTTCCCAAGTTTTTACGATTAAGTAAATTTTATCGAATTTATTCATGCAACCCGGCCTTCCCGGCGTTTTTCAATTTCAATAAAGATGGCCGAAGGAGTGCCAAGAAAGTTTTGGGATAAAACAATTTACGAATTATCATATTACGTGTCGCCGAGTTTTGGCGGATAACGTAATTTGATCTGATTGAAACGGCACTTAGTAAATTACACGCACGCAGGCGCCCCTTTAGAGTCGGGGGCCTGGGGCTCAGAGGTACGGCCCCCACGGCACGGGGTCGTTTCATAACACGACGACAGCGACGTTTGTAATGATCCTGTTTGATTTGTGTCACGGGATCATGTACGGCTTATGGAGTTCATTCCAAAGGCTAGTTCTATTTATGGCTGTTGTTGAGGCTTAGCAAGTGACACCTTTGATAGTTTCAGTTGGAAACTTGTGAGTATTATGACGTGATTGAAATAGTTATCTCAATATTTATAGGGCAGGCAAACCGGCTTTGTCCTGTGTAGCCAAATTGTTCAAGTTAGTAATATCATATTGTCATTATTTATAAAAATATCATATCATTGAAAAACACCTACTAAAGAAAGCTACTGAACTTATTGGCTATTATCTGTTCTCAATGAAAATAAATTTAACGAGAAAATCAAATCCTTTTTCTTATACTTATAAGGACACTGCCTTCCATCTTCTACTTTGTTATTAATGTCTGTATACTTACCCTTAACAATACATTTGTTACGGTATTGATAACTTAATCACATCGAAATGAAAATACTCTATGTTCTTTGTCCCTTATTAGACCAGTCATAAAGAATCCGTTCTCGAAAAGCAAATTAATCTGAAAAGCGTTTTAATTAACAAGTTCGAATTAAGTCTATTTGGTAATGTTTGTTAAAAAGTTTTATTCATAATCCTTCCATAAACCCCTTAATCTACCAACCCCGCTAATTTATCAGATTTTGTTTATTAAATTATTATGTAAGAGTTCTGTGGCATGTATATAAACATCAGGCTATAAATCAGTTCAAAAGAGAAAATTAAGCGGGTTACATTTAGCAAGGGCCCTTGAGACCACAACGTAATTGAAATGAAATTAACATGTGAACACGACATGTATCATGACGAGTACAAGAAAATAATCAAGACATTCAATCAAGACCGGCTTCAAGGTTTTTTCCCCTGGTGGCTTTCATTTCTTGCTGATTTTAGCAAGAGGTATTTCACAGCTTCAAGTTATCAATGCTGAATATAAGTTGTTGATTTTTAAGTGTTGCCATTTAGAATAAAATTTTTGGAAAGTAGCAATTTATTCATAACTGCGCTAAGCGTCATCGCTAACCATGATGCATTTAGGAAGTTACGAAACGACTAACTAAGTCTGGAAACGAATACAGATTTGACGATTGTTTTTCAAGTAAACAGAAATAAATAATAATAGTTACAACTGAACACCAGTACCAATTTTTTTATGAAAAACCTTTCAGATGTCATAGACGGCTGTGGCCGACAGTAGAAATAGCTCCACTAACACCAACGTCGGCCACAGCCGACAGCAATGATCAAAAACGTAGTAATTCAATCTGCTACAAGTATTTTACAATTCCTGTTGATTTTGGAACACTTTTTAATTTTTTGATGTGGCGTCATCGGCTTTACCACTTGGCGTAAAAAAGTAGCGTTTCTTTTTCCGTCGCTTACCTGGAGGTGTGAAGTGCGTCAGCAGCAGCAGCGCAAGCAGCGCCGCGGCGCGGCAGCGGGCGCGCATCTTACCGCGCCCGCATCCCCTCACTACACGACACTACACTCGCGCACTCGGCCCGCAGCTCTTCACGGCACGCCTGCAACAATATTTACTGTTAATCGCATGAACAAAATATGTAAGCAAGGAAATTTAAGTATCCTTTTCGTTTCTGTCACAATGACTCTTAGGCTTCATAAAAGAGGTACCTGGGTCATTGTCAGATTCAGGTGCGCGTCTTTCCGTCGTCTATGCCCTGGAATCCTTAATTTAGCAAATGTCCACCATTTGCAAAATTAAGGATTCCAGGGCATAATTTTCTGATTAAATGCCTGTGAGAATAAAGAACGTTCCCTCTTCTATAATCCGATGTAATAGCAACATAACCTTGATTCATACAAGCTCTTAACTTTTGACCACCCAAGGGACAAATTTTGTTTTTTGAAGTGACAATGACCCACTTCTGTTTCCTTTACTGTAGGTTCTTCAATTTTGGTTATAAACATTGTGGTTGACTAGACTGCTTAATACGTGCAGATTTTTGTTAGCATATTTTTCTAAAGCCTGACTAACCGAATCTAATGTCACTGTTCTAAAAATTAAACTAATTAATCCGTACAAAACCTGTTGGTTATGGATCTGAATGATTAATGGCTTGTTGATAGCTAAATTCAGGAAGGAAGGCGGAGTATCCTCGGTTTATAAACATTTAGAGCATACCTTACGCCCCTACTTAGAATCGACTGCCTACTTAGAATCTCATTATTTTGAATATAACATTTTTTATAACTTTTAGTTGTTATGTCTTTTGTTTGAAATCAATACGGCAAAGTACTATACTGATTACCATCATATTCATGATTCGATTGTTTCTGAATTGATGAATCTGAAAATTCCAGTATATCAAACCAGGGTCAGACTGAAAAAGAAATGAACAAGTTTAAAATCATGTTGTATCTTCGTACCCAGTAGTGGGTTTTGGAAAACAAAATTATGTATCATCTTCATACATCTTAATTTCGTACGGAACGCATAATTTCATGCGTGAGGAAAATGTATATGTAAGCAATTACTACAAGGATAAATGTATACGGTTTTCTTTTTATAAATCAGGGTGCGTATTTCGCAAAGCGAGGTGCTACTTCCTACTCAGGGCTAATCTAATTTTGATATCTCTGACGTTGTTGGGTTACATTAAATAACAATTTACAAGTCGCACATGGGCAAAATAACGACGTAATTATAAAATAAAAGAATACGGTTGTTGGTGTCGCAACTGTCGCAACTTTTAAAGGTGCATAATTTTGGGTAATATAGGCACAAATGTAGTAAAAAAAAAACTAAAAGTAAAATAGGTACCTACTTAATTATAACCGCCAACGCTTTGAGGTCTGTTTTAGGTTTTATAATTAAATAAGTAAAATTTGAAAAATGCAATAGGAAACAGATCCGTGGCTACCATTTATTTTTAATAACCACTCAAAAAAAAAATTAACAAATATAATTATTCAATATGGTTAAAAATAGTTTACATAATGCTGCATCTCTTAGTTTAAAAAGACGACATTTAACGCTAATTAAATATTGCAAATTGTTTGCGTTGGTTACAATTACAATATCAAAATTATACCGAGCTTACGAGTATTTAAAATTTAATTAGTATGAGAGCAAAATAAATTTATATATTTTGAGTAGTAGTATCTTTCCATACAATAGAGCGTTCGGTAAATAATTATCTCTATTCAAACATTATTTTTTATGTAACCAAATATGTAATAAAAATAACATATGAATGAAAATGTCACACAAAACGACATAATGACAAATTAGGTATTAAGCAGACGCAATTCAACTATATTTCATAGGTAAATAAAAAACCACCTAACTCCAAATATTGGTGAAGTAATTACAATGGCTAATTAAGCTTTCGTGATATTAAGGCAGTAATGTCCACGCTGCATTCAAATAAACCTATTAATTGAGTTACCTTCGGCGTACATCAGGCAATCATCGTACATCGGGTTGTTTTAAACCAGATTTATGTCCAATTTGTACAATGAAAACATATCCCATTGCTTTCCCAATATATCCTTATGATCGTAAATCCATAAAAGCAATGAATAATTTTACTTTTTATTATAATTGGGATTACGTTTCAACATGCTTGATCAGCGAAAATAAATATATTTTGATTTTCAGAACGACACTTCGAAACTATTTGTAATAGTCACGATTTTATTCGAGCGATTTGTATGATGTCCACAGCTTTTCATAATTTAAATTGGTATTACGAAACCTGTCACGATGTCAGCAGAAACGAACTTGGCTGTTAATTTAAAAGCATGTCAGAAATAATGTAACGATTATGAATGTAATATTATGAAGAATGAAACATTGTGCTGCGTGAGGAATTATTGATATGACTATTTTAATTATTGATTTCAACTAGTACAATTATTGGTTATAAATAAACAGTAAGAGTCACATAAACAGGTGACAAAACGCGGTTACCTCAGTGCGCGACAAATATATTAGTTTTAGTTATCAGTCATTTGTAGAGATATCTTTAGGTACCTATATCATACCCAAAGCGTACACACAACCATACAAAAGAGTGTATTTCTTTTGTTTTAATGTATTTCTGTTTTTGTGTACAATAAAGCGTTTACATACAAACATACACACAACCCTACGGCCAACTTCGCGAGTAGTGTAGAGCTAAGGTAAGGTTCAGTATATTCTGACCTTTATCTTGTCATTTTTTTTTTGTTAATTCGTTTAATTCTACGTCACAACTACACGACATTATCGTAATAAATGTTTCGCAATTACCAAATACAGATTTTCATTTGACCCTCAGTCGGTCTGCCAGAACTTATTTATTTATTTGTTTAAACTTTATTGCACAAAACAAAAGCCAGTAGAAATGGTGAACTTAACGCCTAATGGCATTCTCTACCAGTCAAACATAGGGCCCAACAGAGATGCTTCAAGGTGCAGAAGAGGAAATTAATCGTTCGGAGAGCATCTAAGATACAACATTCACAGACAGAAATTCGTACTACTACTACTACTACTACTACTACTACTACAACTACTACTACTACTACTACTACTACTACTACTACTACTACTACTACTACTACTACTACTACTACTACTACTACTACTACTACTACTACTTAATGGCTCAGTGACCCAAAGCGAGTCTGGGTCTCCGAGACGAGTTTGCGCCACCTGTCTCGATTTAGCACAGTTTCCCTCCAATTACCGTTCGTTCGTATTATTAATTCTCTAAACGGATATTCACAAAGCCCAGCTGAATTGTAAATTCTCTAAATAGCACACATAATACCGCTGAGAACTGCCATATGCTCGGGTCTGTTTTTGAAGGGTTTTTCCGTCAGATTTTTGAATAGCACATAATTAGAGTTTCCCAAAATAAATAGCAAGCGGACCAGAAGTAATTAGTGACAGCCGACTTGGATCCGGGGGCCATATTGGAATTCCACAGGGCTAATAAAAACGCCCCCTCTCGGATGAACTCCCCGAGTTAAAAAGTAGGAAAATCGTCGGTTTGAATAAGACGTAATTGTTTGCGTTACGCATAATTTGTGAAGGTGAGTGTATATATCGTTATGTTAATGGACGAATTATGTTTACAGATGGAATTCCGCTTAAATGTAACTGAAACATCTCCATAAGCAGTAGGGTGGAGCGTAGATGTATGGAGAAAAAAAAAGTTGTCTGATCGACCTGGAACGTTTGTAATATGTTGCCTTTAGATAAGATATTAATGAATATATATATATTTAATTGATTTTAAATATGTTGCAGCCCTCTACTTGAGCTAGTTTTTTTTTTATAATTGGTAAAAAAATACTTTTTTTTTTACGTAATTAGTATTAGATTTATAAAGAAGGGTTTCAACTTCAAATGTTTTGAGCTTATTTTATACTTACGGCAACTACTACGTGAACCTGTGACCCAAATTAAATTCAGTATTTTAAAAAATTTCATATGTTTAAAATTGTTATATTTTTATGCAGTAAATATCTTTTATTTCGAGTATTATGTGCTTAAAAAAAAATCACTTGACTTACATAAAAAAAAAAAACAAGATTTTGATAAAAAAAAAATTTTTCAATATGGGCTCGATCATAGTAAAAAGTAAAAGTAAAAAGTAAAAAAGTATTTATTTTCTCCACCACATAGTATACAGCTTATATACAGTAAGTTATGGTATTTTTCTTATGAATAGGTATACAACTAGTGCGGTGGAGACTGGTGCCCGAACTAGGGGGAACCTGTATGTCAGGTCACCAGGTCTCCATCTCTCAGGTATCTATAAGAACAGACTTTGTAGATGAGTTTAGTTATATAAACGGGTGCCCGACGTTTCATATAACTTCACTTAATCTATTTTGGTTTGATATACCATTGCTTTGTATAATGTAACGTTTGGTATAATATTGTTTTAGATAATTTTCGAATGATCTAATGTAACAATTGATATAATGGTTTATAGGTATAATTACTTTTAGTATAATGTACGTTTACTATATTCATTACTTGGTATAAAACGTATTTATCATAATGACTTACTTGATATAATTCTTCAATGCTATAAACTACAGAAGATATAAAAGGTGGTTCCGACTAGGTATATTAGGCTGTCACCCCCTATATCACCTTAAGGCAAGTCCGACATGGCTTAGGTTAGGTACGACGACGAGCGAAGCGAGGAGGAGTGTTAGGTTGAACTGCGACCCTAACGAGCAAGCGAAGCGAGCGAGCCGCGCAGGTCCGACTTGGCTTATGATTCCTAACATTACCTATTACACCATAAGGCAGGTCCGACTTGGCTTAGGTTAGGTACGACGACGAGCGAAGCGAGGAGGAGTGTTAGGTTGAACTGCAACCCTAACGAGCGAGCAAAGCGAGAGAGCCGCGCAGGTCCGACTTGGCTTACGATTCCTAACATTACCTATTTCACCTTAAGGCAGTATTTATATGAAAACGCTATTATTCTAAATAGTATGTATGTTAAACAAATTTATGTGATAAATATGTTATAGGAAAGTATAATTATGCATATTATCAATTATGTCATTTAACCTATTATATCAATCGATAATTAGAGAAAAGCAAAATATAGGAAAAAACCATTATATGAAACGTTACATTATATGAAACAACTTTATATCAATCGATTGTATATCAAGTGTATGTTAGTTTATCTGACATTATATGAAACATTACGGACCCTATATAAACTTCACTATATGAGAAGTGAACAATTTCAAAGTGTAGTTACAGTATATGGTCAAATATCCAAAGAGTATTACAAACAAACAAAATTTCTTATTAGCATATCTGTGTGTGTGAGTGTGTGTGTGTGTGTGTGTGTGTGTGTGTGTGTGTGTGTATGTGTGTGTGTGTATGTGTGTGTGTGTGTGTGTGTGTTTTGTGTGCGCTACATGTGTGTTTAGAGGTTATGAGATTGGGATCATCAGCTTTTCGGTACTATTATAATCCAAATTTAGGAGCCATTCTGTTACAGTCTTTTTAGAGTATGATCTTGTTTGGGAATAAATAGATAGTTCATTGTTAGCTTTATGATATAAGAAACTACCGAGAAAACAGTAGAATCTCTGTGCAAACCGAGTATTAAATTTTTTTATTGGACAGATCTGATTATTACGTCTTTTATTTGCCAGCTTAAGAGGTTCGTAGGTTAACGTCGAGTGCTTTTTTTGGATGATGTCTAGGAAAAATAACTGCCGCACTGTTAGTACTTTGCATATTTTGTACAGGTCAGTTGTGGGGTACAGGAATGGTAGGAACGCACTAACTTTTAGTACTGCTCGCTGAGCCCTTTCTAATTTCAGCAGGTGGGTTTTATGTGCTCCTCCCCAGGAGGAGATACAATATGAGAGAATTGATTGCACCAGTGCAAAGTAAACCATTTATATTATATTTGTGTCAGCTATGTGACGCAGGTTTTTGAATATAAATATGAGTTTACGTGTTCTTGCAGTAAGGAGGTCAATATGCTGCTTAAAGTTAAGATTCTGGTCAAGTACTATTCCCAAATATTTCAAATGTGTAACTCTTTCCAGTGCAAGACAGTGACAGTTGTGGAGGTCTGGGTTAAGACACGTGTGGGCAAGTATGGGACACGGGGCGTGGTCTTTGTGATTAATGGTTTTAGGGGAGAAGGTGATGTATTTAGTTTTGAGGACATTCAGAGTGAGGACATTGTTAGACAGCCATTTCGTTACTACGTTCAGGCCCTTCTGCGCATACCGAAAGGCGTCGTTCCACGTGTTGCCATGGAATATTAGGGCAGTATCATCAGCGTACGTAATGATCTTACCACACTCCAGTTGCAATTGGCACAAATCGTTAATATAGGTCAAGAAAAGCGTGGGGCCAAGGATACTGCCCTGTGGGACGCCATACGTGATATTTACCTCGTCACTCGTGTCATTTCCTATTTTGACATATTGTGTGCGACCTGTAAGATAACTCTCAAAGAGTTTCAATTGAAGCCCGCGGATGCCTAGTTTTTCCAGTTTGGATACAAGGATGGGTACAGAGACCGTGTCAAATGCTTTCGCAAGGTCAAGAAATAAGGCTACTGTCTTTTGTCTACTATCTAGCTTGGTAACAACATCATGAGTTAATTCGCGCACCGCATCTGCGGTTGATTTTCCTCTACGAAAACCGAATTGTGAGGCGGACAGAAGGTTGTTCTTTTCTAAGTACTTAACTAGACGTGAGTTTATAACGCGATCTAAGATTTTTGACATGGCGGGAATGATGGAAATTGGTCTATAATTGTTGACACAGCCTCTGTCACCATCCTTGTGTATCGGGGTTATTTGAGCTTTTTTAAATATACCTGGAAAAACTCCAGTAGAAAGTGCCAGGTTGCACACGTGGGTTAGGGGCGGGATAGTGACATGTTTATACTGCTTGATAAAACTTCCCGATATTTTGTCAATCCCTACAGCACAATCAGTTTTAAGGTTGTTAATGAGCGTTTCAATTTCTGTTTCGTCTGTAGGAATCAGAGCCATTGAGTGTGGTGAGATGGAGGTAGTACCAAGACGAGATGCAACTTCATTACCACCACCTGTAACTTTCTCCGCCAGTGATTTACCCACATTTGCAAAAAACTCATTGACCCTGTTTAATGATGTTTTCGGGTTGGGGGTAGAAATGAGTTCAGTAGGCAAATTTTTAGGCCGCGACGTATACATTATTTCTTTAATAGTACTCCATAGTTTTTTATTATTTGATCCTGCTTTCTTGATTTCACTTTTTTCATATTCTCTTTTTACTCGTTTTAGTATTGAAGTGCAAAAATTTCGGTATATTTTATAGGTAGTTTTCAAGATTTCATTATGGGGGGATTTTTAAAGTTTCTTATGAAGGTTGTCCCTATTTCTAATGCACCTTAATAAGCCTGGCGTAATCCATGGTTTTCTTATCCTTTTACGATAAGAAATTTTTATTACTTTTGTATTTGACTCGATAACTGCGGTTAGCGACTTGACAAGAAAAGAGGCTGCGGAATCAGCGTTATTCATTTCTATGACCGGTTTTAGGTTGATTTTTTGCATATCCTGATCAAGTTGTTTGTGATCTGTCTGTCGATGAACAGGTTGAGGTTTCTTATTGCACTGCGCATGGTCCAAGAACAGAGTGACACATTCATGGTCGGTCAGGGACGAGACGACTACACAGCATCGGGCATTGAGCTTGGTTTTGAGTATCATATATGATCAAGACAAGTTTTATTATGGGTAGGGAGATTGTGGGCTGGTAGCATACCGTGTGAGGCCAATAAATTTAAATATGGCATTGCCCGTGAGTCGGAGCTACCTACAGCAATATCAATATTTATGTCACCAGCAAGAACAATATTCTGAATTTGCGAGTATTTCTTGAGGAGGTCATTGAGTGATTCCACAAATGCTGTTGTGTTGCGCTGGCCGGGGGGCCGGTATATCGCGATTAGCAGTGTGTTGTGATTTATGATTAGTGATAGGCAATTTGAGTCACGTAATAGGGGTTCTTCGACCGAGACAGCAATATTGCTCTTGCAGTAGACTACGACTCCCTCGTTCTGGGACATATTGATATTTGTGCTATAGCTGTCGTAGTTTTCTAGAATTGGAATTTGGGGAGTGGAGGGCAGCAGATCATAATATTCAAGATGACAGTAGAGGGCTAAAAGTAGTATTGAATATTTTTATTATTATTTTTCTCGTACACCTGGCAGCCTAATGCAACGTTTTAGAGACGGTCTGAGTTGAATTCCCAAAAAAAAAAATTCGCTCCACCCTAATAAGCAGTTTACTTTTATGGGTGGGACTCAATAGGCCAACACGGAAGTCGTACATATTGGACCACTGAACCTGATGCGAGAGGACTACGAAACCATTGAATGCTTAAGGAATGCAAAATACAAGCAAAGCACTGGTAGAAAAATTCAAGTTGATACTAGCAGACATTACAATACAATACAACGATACTATATTGCACACCAATAAAAGTTTACAAAAGGAAACAAGACAAATACAATTTATAAATAACGGTAGACAACAGGCGGTCTTATCGCTCAAAAGCGATCTCTTCCAGACAACCTTTGGGTAGTGAAATTGTGCCGTTACTGTTTCAATAAAAAAAAAATATTATCACAATGTACAAATTTTAATTTTTATATTCATATAGTATACACAGATTATGCGTTAATTTCTATCCCCAAATGCATAGTGGAATTTGAATCCCCAGTGGGCTACGTCAAAAGATACCCGCGTCAATTCTGCTCATCAATTTTCATCAGAGCTAGTTATTTTTCTTGCGGCACTTTTCTATGAGACCCCGGAATATGGCGAGAAAACTGGCGTCAGCTTTTTTCGGTTAGAAAAATATCGCTGATATTTCTGGCGCTTGAGTGACGTCGAAGTCTAAATTTCGATGTAATTTTTTTTTTTTTTATGAATTAACATATATTTATGATCCTTCAAGAGAAGAGTAAACGTAGAAATTAACGTTCGGTAGTTCGTCCAATCGCATTAATAGTAAAGCGAATTTACTATGCAAATTGTACTGTTTTTTTTTCTTATATTTATACGCAACATATTTAGAAAAAAGATGGCAGGCTCCTCTGCAGGTAGTCGTGTTTGTCACGCACTGGACACACAATAAAGAATCACAAGCAGGAACATAATCTTGGTGGAGACACTACCGTGCCCCAGATTTCCAAAATAAGCAAATATAAATGTTTAACCTACTAGTTTATAAATTGTGACTGATGATGAGAGAGGGCATAAATATGCATTCTAGGGCTTTAGGAATTCTTGCCTTGACCAGGAAGTGAGATTTTCTCCCCGTGTAGCCGCGTAGCGGGCAGAAAATCCCACTTACGGCCTAGGGTGACTCAAATAAAGTTTAACAATACCATTTCCACTCAGCCGATAATATCGCCGCGCGCCGCCAGATTCGCTTTGAAAGTGTAAATTAAAAGTTTATTTCGGTGCTGTACCGAGAACGGATCGCGGCACAAAGGGGGCGAATTTGGGGCATCCTCGCAAACGCGAGGCCGCATGAAAGCCGTATGAAAGGCTAAGTAAGTAATAGTAGTATTTTTTCCAAATACGCACAGCCATATGAATAAAATTATTAGAGCAACTTTCAACGTGTACTTAAAGGGTGTAATTAAAGTAAATTATTATTTTATACAGTTTATTCGTGCAAATAATTAATCTCAAGCAGTTTTTTCTCTTACGACGCCAACGTTCTTGGAGGCTGTAAGTCATGGTACTAAATGTATGGGAAGGTTTGAAGTTAATATTTGGGATATTTCTGCTTTTATTTAAAAAAAAGTTACAAATGTAATTTTACTCATTGGGTAAACTCACTTTCGATATCAATTTGAAGTTTTCTGATATCTGCTATATTTACGGAATAGTCGCCTGGCTACACTTAACGATTACACCCTGTATATAACTTTGCACGGTATCGAAACGATAGCGCGGGTTATTTAACAACAAACCCAGCCCGCCTAGCACAACTTGGCTTCGCGACACTTTTCACGTGACATAGCATCGCCCGTCACTCCCTCACACTACCGTGAAGATAGAGACAGGTAATATTTCTCGCGCGGGAAAGAGTCACGGGTCACAGTTGTGCTCTAACCATGAGTTATCGTGACCGTATAGTACAGCGCCCCTAGCGATTACTTTGTAGAACTAAAATTCTTCATACAAATCGTTTACGCAGTCGCTATCTACTATAGTCACTGTAAACTCATGGTAAAGGTGCACGAAACTTATGTGCAGGATTCGCAGGGCAGGATTCAAAAGAAAATATCTACTTATTAATTTTTGCTCCTTTAAAAATTGTTACATAACGCATGCTCTCTTCAAGAATACAGTCGATTTCATAACGTATTTCATTTCACACCATTAAATCTAAAATCGACGTCATGGTTCTTAAGATCAGATTTCTCTATCTCTTATACCTCGTTTTCTCTCTACTGACCTATTTGGATAGAACACCCTGTATAAAGATACAATTCTATTATACAGTTCCGAAAGTTGTGACAAAAAACGCCATCAAGATCGTGCGTTGAGCCCCTTAGAACTGAAACCATTTAGCAACAGAAAGGGACGCCGCCATACGTGTTACATAACCGCGTCTCCCTCAGGTTTCTAGGGTATTCGTCACGTAAAAACCACGATTTGTTCTCACAAAACAAAAGTTTATTGGTAAAGTTGGAGATTCATTGCGCGCTCGAGAGGGCTTGACGAGCTCGCAATCGGAGCCGTTCAATATTGTCCTGACAACGGGATATTGGTTTTTCAAAAATGTCCGATTTATAATTTTCTTTTCCGATGCTATCAAGAGAGCGATCCATAATCATCATTTTTCTTAAACTTTGTTGCTATGATCGTCCTAATTAGTTTGACTTTTGATGAGTTTAGGTAGTATTCAATCAAACACCGCAGTTTCTTAAGACGAAGGTTTTTAACCACGTGTGTTGCTTGTGATGACAATCAGCACTGAAACTTGGTCGCTCACAATGGGCCTCATAAGAAGGCTCAAAGTTACTCAAAAGGCAATGGAGCGAGCTATGCTCAGAGTTTCCTTGCGGAATCGCATAGGAGAAATGATGAGATGCGCAAGAGAACTAAGATTGTAGATATAGCTCAGACAGTCGCCAAACTTAAGTGGCAGTGGGTGGGGCACATTGCTCGTAGACCCGATGGTCGTTGGGGCAGATAGGCTCTTGAGTGGTGACCGCGGACCAGAAAAAACGCAGCGTGATAAGGCCCCCAACAAGGTGGACCGACTACCTAGTTAGTGGATGAATGAATGATGGCGGCGATCGTTGTGGAGCACATTGGGAGAGGCCTTTGTCCAGCAGTGGACGTCTAACGGCATCCGAAGATGGTCAACAGATTAGACCCAAAAAATAACGTTGTGACTTTCTATCCGCACAGACCTACCTACTCCAGGTTTGAAAATAATTGGTTATGATTAATTGTATTATTATCAAGTTATGAGTTTGTTCGTCGTCTTATTAATACCTAAAAGGAAAACATTATGCAAAAAAATTAATTTTAAAACAAACGCATTTAATTGCTGACAATGCTTAATTGAATCGCCGGCGGAATACACACACGTGCCAAATTTCGGAGCAGTTTGATAATTAGGAAATGTGGGTGGAAACAAACTATGCTAGCATGGACTTTTATTTAATTGCCAGAAAAGCGGCGTTCAAGCGTATTTTAACGAATTTGAACCCTTTTTATCGACTTGTCTTTTTAATCGGTTTCAGTGAGTTCCTACAAGGGTTCAGTTTTTTTCCTTTTGAGGTACGGAACCCTAAAAGTACAAAAACAAAAAAATAAAATAAAACATTTAGAACCGTCGCCGTTTTTTGACGACGGTTAAAAAGCAGTCTAATGATACCATAAAAAATCCTTTGATTTATTTTCTAAGGGATTTCTTTTAGCCAATCTTATTGTATTTTCTTATTCGGCAAGATAAAAAGTATTATTTCAGAGACTCGCACATTGCAAATTGAATTTATAACAATTCAAGGAAAATGACTTTACCATGAGTGAATTCCAATCATTGTAGCTTCAAGGTTTGCATCAGTCATTTATTGATTTTGTTCGCATTTAATAAAGTATAAAGTCATAGATTGATTCTAAATTCAAAATGGTTCAGCTCGAGTGACTTGGGTTAGGTTAAATCGCCGACAGTAGGTGTCAAATCATCTGTACACCGAATACCCCGGAGTATGCTAATGAGCATTTTGTACGAGCATTAGACAAATAGTAGCTACTCCAATCAGCACTCGAGTCCACGGCATCGTCCATTAGACAACGGAACCAACATGGCTGTCCAAACAGTGTTGCCATGCTGAAGGGCAAACAAGCTGTGTTGCCATGTGCAAGAGGGTGGATTCGGAGGAATTAACCCTTGGACGATTATAAATATTAATACATAATAACGGACGACCACACACAGATGGATCTAGTTACAAAGTAAGCTCTAATAGGCTTGTGTTATGGGTACTAAACGACAATATATACATACTAACATTATAGAAACATCTATGACCTATAAACAAATGTTCAAGTTCAACACACAAATATTTGCCTTGGCCGGGATTCAAACCCAGGACCGCCGGCTCAATAGCTATACCAATGCGCCAATCACGTCGTGGATAGCAAGAAGGTTTCTTAGGTAGGTTAGGTATGTATGTATGTACCTAGTTATGCTAATCCCTTTATTCCGTTTTATACACCATTGTAACCAATTCGATATAGGTAAAATGCGAAATAAAGGTTAATTGAATAAACTTGTAGCACAGTCAAATGCAAAAATATGTATCGAATTAAGAGGCCTTATTCCTTTTAAAATTTATTTTTTTCATATTATGACGAATTTATTGATAATTTCAACCAACTTTTTGAAGTGAATAATACTTTGTCCCGAGTTCTAGGTAGTAACGTAGCTATTTCATGCTTTCATTGCGTGCAGTCGAAAATAAGTTGAAAAAACGAATTTTCCACGTGAATTTTGTCAATTTCGAGTAGTTTTTCGAACAAAAATTATCAATGAAAAATTCAAACTGTAGGTTTCAAATATATACCAATAAATCCCAATAGCCCTGTTCTAGGAAGTAACATCAATAATATGTTAAGAAACATGTTTGATCATAGAGAAAAATGTCTAAACAATCAGCATTTTAAAAGGAATAAGGCCTCTTAAGATCTTTTTGGGATTTATTGGTATATATTTGAAACCTACAGTTTGAATTTTTCATTGATAATTTTTGTTCGAAAAACTACTCGAAATTGACAAAATTCACGTGGATAATTCGTTTTTTCAACTTATTTTCGACTACACGCAATGAAAGCATGAAATAGCTACGTTACTACCTAGAACTCGGGAAAAAGTATTATTCACTTCAAAAAGTTGGTTGAAATTATCAATATATTCGTCATAATATGAAAAAAATAAATTTTAAAAGGAATAAGGCCTCTTAAATATGTACTATAACTTTCTTTGGCATTAGAGCGATGGAATACATTTTTGAGACCGAGATTATTACACCCATATCTTATACTTGACTTTACAATCCCATGAGTTCAGAGTGTTCACACCCTAGTTTTTTACGCCGCCTATTTTCACTAACAGATAGATTGCAATACATATTCATCATATCAGCAGTGGACGTCGCCACTGCTTGCGTTCTTGCGCCACCCTCTTTCAAATTCTGCCCGCCATCCTAACCAGTTCATGAGTCCATCTTGTTGGCGGCCTTCCCACGCTACGTCTACCAGTCCGCGGTCGCCACTCAAGAACCTTTCTGCCCCAACGGCCATCGGTTCTACGAACAATGTGCCCCGCCCACTGCCACTTAAGTTTGGCGACTGTCTGAGCTATATCTACAACCTTGGTATACATATTGAGTGCCCTTATTCCGCACAATATCGCCCCGTGTCACCTTCATACCCTTCATACCAACACTCGCGTCTCGTTCAGCGAGGCGTAACACAATATGTATCACTCGCAAACTGTGTACACATGACACTATACGGCAACTAATCTATTGACTATATCCGAAGGGAAATATATCTGGGCCGGGGTTCGGTTTGGGTGAATATTTATACTATGAAAGATAAAATGTTGCTCAAGCATCTGGTGGAAGTATCCATGGAAGTAACTTAATTGTGGTTTCCATAAAAACGACTTTTATCAACCCTCTAAAGATCCACAGTAGCATTTGCAAGTAAATGGAATAATCTTACTGTTCAATCACTATATATTATGATCAGGCAAAATCAGAGCATATCTCCTTCAAGCACATGTTGCGCAGTCATCTTTCTGATAATTAAATACGTTTCACCAGATAGCTCCTTTTTCAATTTCTCTTTAAGCTTTGATCTTTGTATTAAAGGATTAAATACGTCTGATTAATTCATCTCGAATATTATTTTACGTTAACTGATTTTGTGTTTAGTATAATTACTTTGACAAGTATAATCTATAATCCTGCACCAAATCTTTAATCCAGTGGTTGACTGGTAGAAAATTCCTTAAGGCATTGAGCCTGCCATTTTTTAGTATTTTTTGTATTGTGCAATAAAAAATAAATAAATTATATCCGACTAAGAAGTTGTTGTATAGATGCCAAATCCGACTCATCCTACCGACTGCGCCAAGTCTGGGGAAGATCTCACGATTGCTTATTCATATAGCTGCCTATTGGGTCGTGGATATTTTACTACATATTAACAACGAAACTCAAGAGTGAATTGAAAAGTTTTGAGCCTAACCTTTAAAGACTTGGGTTTTTATATCAATTTTATTTCTCTACATAGTCTCCAAAACGATCTATACACTTTTGCCACCTTGCTTCCAACTTCATTATTCCTTGTAAAAAAAATGAATCTTCAAGGTGATTGAAATATTCAGTCGCAGCTTCTTGCACCTCAATATCTGTCGAAAATTTCCGTCCTGCCAAGTGTTTTTTTAGGTTCGGGAAAAGATGATAATCAGAAGGGGCCAAATCCGGCGAATAGGGTGGATGCGGCAACAATTCAAACCCACAGTTATGTATTTGTGCGATAGATTTCGCTGCAGTATGGACAGGAGCATTGTCTTGGTGGAACAACACTTATTTAGAAATCATACCAGGTCTTTTTATTTTAATTTCTTCATGCAGACGTTGTAAGAGGATGCAATAGTAATCAGCATTTATGGTTTTACCCTTTTCAAGATAATCAACCATGATGACCCCTTTGCAATCCCAAAAAACTGAAGCCATTACCTTCTTCGCTGATAAAATGGCCTTAGCTTTTTTAGGAGGTGGAGACCCTGACCTTTTCCATTGTTTGGATTGCACTTTTGACTCCGGTGTATTGTGGTGGACCCAAGTCTCGACCATAGTTATAAAACGACCAAGAAAATCTTGTGGGTCGCATTGAAACAGATCCAAACAATCCTGTGATACTGTATGGCGGGTGCGTTTATTTTCAGCTGAAAGCAGTCTAGGTACCCATCTTGCAGAAACCTTAGAAAAACCTAGATCCTTAGTGATTATGTTTTGCGCTCGCTCATAGGAAATACCAATTGTCTCCGCTATCTCTGCAACTTTCAACCGCCTGTCATTCATAATCATATCTAGTATTTTATTGATATTTTCATCTGTAGAAGCCGTTATTGGTCTGCCACACCTAGGTTCATCTTCAACTGCTTCTCTGCCGCGTTTGAAATCTGCTACCCATCGTTTTACAGTGGCATATGATGGAGCGGATTCCCCTAAAGACTGGCACATGTCTTCAAAGATTTGCTTTGGCGTTAAGCCCTTTTTTTGTAAGTATTTTATTACAGAACGGTGCTCAATTTTATCCATTCTAAAGAAAATCGCGAACCTCTTATAGTAATTCTATCACAAAATTTGCAATTGTGACAGAAGAAAAACAAAAGATAGTGCATTATGATAAAAAAATATGCAGGTCTTACGTGCCAGTATTATTTTTTTCTTTTAATTTCATTATCAACCTCAGGCTCAAAACTTTTCAATTCGCCCTCGTATGTATAGTACGCAGTTTGATATTGAACTTACGACCAGACAATAAGCAGTTAATTCTACTACTAAACCGGCCACTCACAATGGATTTCATCATGAATCAGATCAATACGCCTACGATTTTAATAAACAGCCGTATCGAGCAATAAAACTGGAGTAAACCAGTTCAATCCGGCGTTAAGCGCCAATAAAACGGCCTGAGCTCGAGCACAGGCCGAGTCGCTCAGGCCGCGCCAACTGTTGAGTCGAGCCACTCGAGCCACGACTATACGCCGTCATAAAGCGAACGAACTCCATAAAAATATAGGTTTATGGGAGGTTTGATTACGGGAAAACGTGGGATATCTACAAATAAGATGACCCTGTGTGGGGTAAATTATTCATTGTGGTTAGTATCATCAGAGAATACGAAGTGGGAACCTTTTGATGTGTCATTCTCACCTATTCAGCGGTATTAGCTTCGCGGGTCTGATTGTCCAGCAACAAATATTATAAATCAAAGTGCGTGTAGATTTATAAATGGCGGGGAAGTTTTTTGTGACTGATTCACAACAATATACAGGGTGTAACCGACGGTGTACCGAAAACTGAAACCATGGCTTCAGACCATTATTCTGGGCTGGAAAATCGTGGGAATCGTGGTTTCTTTGAGAAAATTCACAAATTTTCCTCGCGAGTTTTCATTTATTCTTTATTTTTCCGTTAATCGAACTCTACCGGTAACAATTTTTCATGAAAAATTGCATGAAAATAGCATTTTCCGCAAAACACACAATATATCACAAACAGTATTATGTAAGCTTTACGGTACAACACAGAGCGCGTGGAGTGGGAAAGATAACGGTACTGGACGGTCATTGATCCGCCAGGCCGCTGCGGTCGGACGCATGATTAATGTTTACCTACCCGCACATTTTATTTGCTTTACTTGCTTGAATGAAAATAATCTTGTAAGACTGTTTTAATTTATCGGTCAGTTGTTATTGGTGTTAGGTAGTACACTAGTTGTGATCTGTGGCTGCGTTGTTTTTGTGGTTACATTCATTCATGCCATTCGATGCGCATTGGCGTAACGGTATGTTTTGCGCTGACGCGTGAGTGGAGTGGGGAGCGCCTCACCTGGACCGGTCGCTCGCCGCGTGCTCCCCTCCCCGCGCGTCTGCACCCGAGAGAATTGGACGCAATACATTGCGCGTCGAGTTTTATAATTTATTTTTGAAAATCTTATCTGAGTTTCCGAGAAAATGAACACTCGTTTTCAGTTCGTGATTATGGTCTAAAACTACGGTTTTCGTTTTCGGTACGCTGTCGGTTACAGCCTGTATAGTAGATGATGACTCAAGTAAATACTCGGTCAATTTTCCGCAATCGGACGTTGTTCAAAATTAAGCTCGTATTCTTTCTCAGCCATGTTTAATGAAAAATCGGCGTAAATTCTATTGTTAGTTTAGAATTATTGGTTTCAACAAATAGTATTTAGTTTATTGCGAAAAATGAGCGTCATGCTGTTGCGTTTCATAAAGCCATGGTTATGATTTAACTTGAGTATAAATTTAATTAAAATATAAACACGAACCATTACCAAGTAATGGATCCCAACACAAACGACTAGCGCTATAACTCAGCGCTCCGCAGTGAACTGTGATCATAATTCTGCCGCGTGCCGTAATATTCACTGCATTAAAAAAAATGCATATTATACATTACTCTGTGTGAAAGACGTTTCGTATTACTACTATAATAAAGCCCAAATTTATAACTTAACTATTTAAAACAACGCATTTATATTTTCACATAAAATTTTCACGCTAAGTTGTTATAATTTTCGTTACACTGCTGCGGCACGTGGCAGAATTATGACCTGACCGCAGTCCACTGCGGGTCGCTGCGGAGTGGTGCAGCAAGTTGCCGTTGGTCCTCTGTGGTAAAGTAGTGGATGTTTTTAAACAAAACTGTTGATAGTTCCTTTGCTTACCACAAGAACAATTAAATAAATAAAATATAAATAAATAAATATTAAGGGACAATCATACACAAATCGACCTAGTCCCAAACTAAGCAAAGCTTGTACGATGGGTACTAGACGACGATATACATATACATAATATATAAATACATATAGATAACATCCATGACCCAAGAACAAATATTTTGCACAAATATTTGTCCCGGCCGGGATTCGAACCCGGGACCGCCGACTCAGTAGGCAGGTGTCTACCAACCGAGCCAAACGCGTATTATTTCCAGAAATTTGTACGGCATTGATACAATGGATGCGAAAGAAATAGGTAAATAATAACGCGTTGCGGGACAAGCGACGTTGTCAAGTCGCGGCCAAAATGCGCTGGTTTGTCTAAATTCACAAAAACGTGAAAATAATTTATATAAACTCACATTGATACGCAAATCCACATTGTTCTGATAATATAAGAAAAGTGTGCAAGTTTTATGTTTATAGCTCGTTGCTTGGGAAACGGCATTAAGTAGATTCATGAAATCATTGCATTTGAAGTGCGGCATGTCGAAGTTGCGGGACGAGCAATCCGATTCGAACTAGTTCTTGACGCGTTATTGCCTTTTTAGTAGCGAATATGTTTGTTAGTTGTTTTAACAATTAAAAGAGATGCAACTTCCACGGCGGTATTTAGGTCGAGGTTACGTAAATGGCTCCTTGACCATACATTTTATTCAATCGACGAGTTATATGAGCTTCCAATTCAATAATTTAATATTATAAATAACTTGTAGAATCAGAAATATGTAAATATTATAAATAACCACTTCATCTAGTCAAATGTATTATAATAATATCCAACGAATTTAACGTAATTAATAATGTAGACAATGTGATAGCCATAAATTAAGTTTAGTGATAATGATAAGTTAAAACCTTTCTGTTATTTGTAAAATAAGTAAGTACCTAACTACCTACCTATGATCAAAATTGTTGACATGTAACTTGGTGTTACCAATAAAGAATTTCTATTTGTATTTAACGCGAGGAAAGATGAATATCGGAGTTCGAGGCAAACGAAATGAATACAATATAGGGTTAGAAGTGGCTTTGGCAAAATAAAATGTAGGCTAAGCAATGTTGGGCTGCCTGCAGTGTTCGTATTTTTTTTTTAGTTACTTACGAGTATACTTTTATAATCGACTGTCCTTTTTCACAACCGTCAAATGCTCTACAAGCGCGAGAAACTCGACGGGTCGGTACCTAACAAGGAGACTGAAGATCTTATGGCAACTTTCAGTACCTAATTAATGTTAGCTTTTAAATACATTATGTTAAGTATACAAGCTACGGGTGACATTCATAAGTCGAAATCTCAAAACACAAATATATGAATACACATATACATAGTAATACATTCAAAATTCTCGGCATTCGTCTTTCGGCGACCGAAAGCCAAACTCATTCTTCCATCAACCAAAGAGGCAAAGACGAAGCTCACTCGTCCGGCCACCGAAGGCCGAAACTCCGGCCAAGTGGGTCGCAGTAATTAAATTAAACCCGCTAAGCCATCCATTAGGCCGAGGACGAAAAATTGTTCCCGAACTTGGCCAAGTTTTCACCGCCTTGCGCCTGACGTGCTCTGGATTTGATACCGCGAATCGAGTTGCGAGGCAACATTTTTGTATGTAACTCCATACAAAAAGGTCACCTTTTAGCTTAGCGCGGCAGCATGTTGGTCGGTCCCAAATGCATCAACTTCCCGTGACCTTCTACCGTCGGCCTATCTTGTAAAGAGTATGCCACGTCCTGCATCTTTTAATACGTAGATGTGGTAGACCGTGATTCTTTACATTGCCGCCTTCTATCTCCACATGCAGTTACATAGATGACTGCCTCTTAGAGAATTACGCAAATGTGTCCCACTGGCCACATACTTACAGTGGGCGGTATAAGGTATACGGGGTGAAACGAGGGTATTTCCCGAAAATATAATGTGTGTAAAGATAATTAAATTTGAGAAACCCTACTATTTCCACGCTTACTGTTTATATTTCCAAAAGACAGATGACATGTAAGTAATTCATTTACCTGTATATACGGTCTAACCACGCAGTTTTTTGGCTGAAGTTCTAACTTGAAAACGGTGACAGATATGAACATAGTTTATTTCTAGAAAATTAAGTTCTAAGGTTAAACAATACCATATTTGCATAAAAGATCTCTCGTATGTATGGAATACCAAATAACTTCTTAGAATAGACAAATTACCAAATCATGAAAAATGTAGTATTGACATTGGCTCGTCTTTCATCCCGCTTCCCGGGAACAATCGTGACGGGTATTTACTCCTCGACTGGATCGGTGTACGATTCGTTATTTAAGAAATCCAGTCTAATTTCCCTAGCTATGTGTACAAATAACTAGAATTTAGAATAATAACCTTTTAATAAAATAATATTTACAGTCAATCAATTCAGGTACCTAAGGGCCGATGCAAATAAATAATTATCTC
The DNA here is from genome assembly GCA_905147355.2 of Apotomis turbidana. Classification (NCBI taxonomy): domain Eukaryota; kingdom Metazoa; phylum Arthropoda; class Insecta; order Lepidoptera; family Tortricidae; genus Apotomis; species Apotomis turbidana. Next base: position 958,046 of record LR990283.1, read on the forward strand.
AATAGAAAAGACAGATCGCGTCGGTTTATAACATAAACAGCACCCGTTAATTTGCAAAAAATTACTTTAATAGTTTAATAATTTATTTATTTCATAAAGCAGTGGTTACAAACGTCACAAGGTTGAGGCTTCTCAATGCCTGTATCGGGATGTCTTCACAAATCTGATGATTACAGTTAATGCCTAACTTAGTTATTATCCTGGCGTAACTTAAGTTAAAACATTGATACAAATATCAAAGAAAAATTGAAATAAAGCCTTTCAAATAAACAATGCAAAGATCGACACACAAAGCATAAGGAAAATTTCGAGAATTTTCTTGGGCGTTAGTGGCGGAAAGGTAAACGCGCTGGACCGGCAATCCATAGGTACCGGGTTCGATTCCCGGTCTTTTCCACCAGGTTACGCATTTAAATTTTTCTTAGAGCTTTGATCTTTGTATCAATGGTTTAATATAAAAATTGTGGTGTGTATCCACATAAAAAAATGAAAAATGTGACATTACAGTCATGTTTTATACATTTGACCTAAGTTTTAATAAAATGACTGGTCGTATGGTTATATAGTTTTAATAAAATAATCATGCCTCACGACCAGAGCCATGAAGAAACCCAGTAGCTTCATAATTTGCAGCACTAATCCCGTCCTTTTCCTGATGGTCATGCTCAAACCAAACCACCACACTTCAATCCCAAACCCTTCTCAATAAAGTTGAAAACCGCGGACACCCAACGCGGCGGTAGTCTTTTGTTTGTGACAACTCAAAAGTGACGTGTGCGCATGTAACGAGGGCCGATAAATCACCGCGTGACAGAGACAGGAATAGCGTGATTAAACGCTAAACGCAGAGCAATAAAGCGGGTATTTTTAACTGTGCTGGGTTGAGAGCTCTTCAGGTTTAAAAGGATATAAGTGCTCATGGTTTGTTAGTGAGATATGTCGTTTTGTGTGATGGGGAAGGGCTCATAGGTTAAGGGGAGATCTTATTGTAAATAACTAGGTTTTATAGTGTAAGGATCTATTTTATAGTACTCATATTGATATTGTGTCACATATCTAGGCATTATAAAAGGTTATAATCAATCATTCAATACTTTCAACGATTAGTTTAAAATACAATTTTATTCAGCACATCCTACGTTACTCACTTACGTCACTTACGTTACGTTAGTCTCTTTTAAAAACTTTTATGTATTTATGTTTGTCGCGTATACATACACACGTTATACATTGTACTATATATTTTATATGAATTTATTGTAAAGAAACTAAAGATTTAAAATCATTTATTAAAGATAAAACCGAAACCTATGAACAAAAAAAAACCACCACATGCTTCGTCAATTTAAATACCCTCAAATTTTCAAATTTTATCTGAAAATTTAGTAAGATTTAAAATGAATAAAAGATATAAAAATAACGCATAAAACAGGCAGCTCCAATTAGCTTAAACTACCATAATTTCGCATGCAAAAAACAAGTGCGGTGACACCGCTCGGAATAGTTACACTGCAGGCCGCATTCGTTTTAATTGCTGAGTAAATTTCACTCAGTAATGCTAAAAAGATGTACCTAGTTTGTGGTTCCGTGTGTAGACGGCCGAAGTTTGGCCAAAATTACCGTCGAAAGACTCAGGTCGTACAAGAGTCTTTCGGAAAAGCATTTTTATACACCGCGGCCAGCTCGTCTCGATCCAGTCAGGTCGATCAAATTCACATGTTTGACAGCAAAGCCAAGGACAAGCATCTATGTGTTGTTTTTGTTTTTTTATTTATTTATGGGCTTTGTCGCTGAACGAACACATTGTTCTGTTAAAACACGATACATGATTATGATAACGAAAATATGAAAAAAAAAAAACAAAATGCAAAATTGTATATTTCAGAATATAAAACTAATTATACCAACGCGCAACGATGATTTAGATTTAGATTTAGATTTATTTATTTCATAATATAAAATGTCAGTATAAATTACGCTAAGACAATTTACATGCATTTATACTATGATCGTCATAAAGATAAAAATGAGATAATATAATAATAGTCAAAAAACATAACAATTGATTGTAATAAAAGATATTTACATGTCATAATCATAATGCAGCTAAATGTGGTTACAATATAAGAATATCTCCTTAAGGGATTGTAATGACAATGACGAAGATGAAGAATTATGCCAATATATTTTTTAACATTTCTATAAATATTGACACAAAGGTACTACAATGTAAGCAGGACTCGAACCTACGACCCTACAGCGTAGTGCTCTCCCAACTGAGCTAGCAGATCGTTACATCAATCACACCAAATGTTTTATTACATAATTCTACGCTTCTAGAGCGGCTTTTGTCATTCTTCTTCTTCTTCAATTTAAGAGCCGCGCTCTTGTTGGTGTAGCAACCGTCAGCCGTTTTTCTTTCTATGAGTTTTCTCCTTCACTTCTTTGTAAGACATGACGTGAACATTTTCTTTTATTTACTCAAAGTAATTAACTATCATTAATTCTGTGTTTATGTTCTTTAAAATGTTTAAGCGCTTTAGCCATTACCCTTAGTATGTGAGTTTTACACGCACATGAATTGAAGTGATTTATGTGAAGACATTGTTGTAACCTTGACCTAGACTCTTTCGATAATATCACATTAAAAGTACCTTTCTGCTACATCACTTTAGTAATGTAACTCAACTTCATTAAATTCGCCAAAAGCACTTTCGTTCAAAGTCAGCCGGACACCGTCGTGTAGAAATTAAACGAGTTAGCTTCATTCCCTCTCCTTATCTAGCAAATTTAAATTTTAAATGCAACCCGGCGAGATGGAAAGGTCCATATTATATTAGACGAGAAAAAACGCCGAGTAGTTTCTGAAAATGGTTGCGTGCAAATTAGGGTGAAGTTGAGATCATAAGCGTGTAACATATCTGTGCATGTAAAACAACGTTTGTAGGTAATCTGGATGGAATTTTTAGGGTGAAACCGTGAAAATGCAGTGGAAAAACTAAAGGCTTCATCTAAATAGAAGTTTGTGATCATTCGATGACGCGGTTGGCGCAGTCCACCTGCCTATTGAGCCGGCGGTCCTGGGTTCGAATCCCGGCCAAGGAAAATATTTGTGTGATGGACTGAAATATTTATTCCTGGGTTTTATCTATATGTATTTATATATTATTTATTGTATATCGTCGTCTAGTAATAATAATATATTGACTCCTAAAATTATTTTTCGTCGAATATTTAATTTCGCTGAAAAATATTTTGGTAGAACGCATTTTTCTTTACAACCATAAACTATTTGAGATTGTTAAAAAAAAAACCTAACCTAACCTAATCAATAGAATATATGCAAAAATTTTGAAAAAAAAAAACGATGACTACAGAGGAATAAAAATTCTGCGAAATGATTTTTCGGTGAAATGAAGCATTTGACGAAATCAGTTTCCAGGAAACAAAGGGGTCCCGTTGTTCTACCTTATTTTATAATATTAGTATGATACGTTGAGACATGTTGACATGTCTATATGAAGCAAAATAAAAGTTTTTCAAGTAATCAATCGAAGGGATTTTATGTTAGTATCACCTAAAGTATTTGTATGTTTGTTACTTCATCACGCTCAAACGGCTCGACTAATTTTGATGAATTTAAGTATGAAGGTAGCTGATACCCCGTATTGACACATATGCTACTTTTTATCCCGAATAAATGTAGTGTTCTCGTGAGATGAGCGGCCCACCTAGTTATGATTATGACACAATCATTTTCAAACTTTTTCTATCATCTTCAGAGAGGAACGAGTCTAATTGTGAAACTAATGTGCCACCCTCGAGTCGAAATAACACATTAATGTTAATACCACATGATCTTAACAAATGTCTGAGACGTCTCTGACTAATTACGACTGCTGAATCACTCGGCATTCGAGAAATTTCTTAATTAGGCCGTCGGGGGAGCTTTTTACGAACTTGAGAAGAAACGTCTGCTTGATGTCAGGACAATAGTTCAGGGTTCGAAAATAGATGTATGATTATAACAAATGGTATCATATAAAAATGACACCCGCCATGCCTATATGATCAATATTGGTTTGGTTGTCTTCGTGAAAAAAAAAAAACAGTTACATTTGCTTAATCTGCACAATAGACCAGGTTTAACAGATACAAGAAATCCCGACAGAATGTTGATTGGGGATATAAACTACGAAATGTGATGCAGCTAAAGATATGTCAACCAAGCCGTTTAAAAGATTAAATTATGTTTATAATATAAATGTCACACAATCTACGACAAAGCAGTTCATTGATACTACAATCGTCTTAAAATATTAAAGTCATGTTTATATAAATGTCACACAACATAACCCACAAATAAAATCAAATTAACCGCCATTGGAGCAGTTCATTGATACGACAGCTGGGAATGTAAACAGAGGATAAAACACGCGCCGAGTGCCGATCGGCGTAAATCAGCCTCGTGTGAACTGGTCTAAGGAGCTATAAATACGAACACTTATGCGCAAGCGCCGGCCGCAGCGTACAACCAACGGTCCAGTCAAATGTAACAAAGGATAAAACACGTCGCACCACGCACCGAGTGGCAGCAATGGGCGTAAATCTGCGTCGTGTGAACCGCGACACAAGCGAACAAGCGGACAATTTGATGGTTACCTCACATTAGTGATGTGCAATGTCAATAAAAACACTTTTTTTAAGTTTTCAGATATAAATACTTCTATGAACGTCTCCTGAAAAGCGGTTCGGGTCCTGTAACATGGTGCACGCTCATTCTGTGCTAATCTTATAATAGAGGATAAAATCTCAGTGGGAATTGTGTTAGGATGTAAGTAGGCTATACCTAACTTAAGATTTCTATTCATATTATGTAACTGTTTTTGTCTACTGTTTTTTGCCCCAATAAAGAAAATAAAATAAAATAAAATAAGATGTAATGAGTGGAAATCACGAATGAGCAATCAAAAGGTGAACAGATCTTGTGTATTTATCCCGAGTCATTTGGGTAAATTTTGATATTGAATTTATCTGAAATATACATCCGAACATTCAAATTGAAAAAGTTTTTTTATTGACATTACACAATTACTAATGTCAGGTAGCCACCAAACTGCCTGCTTGATAACGGGTAGGAACTATAAATATGAACAATGAACATGTGATGATGTCGAGCGTGCACGAATGGGAGGAAAATTTATTGAGATTGTACTGATTTCGGTTCAACTGTGGTTAGACAGATAAATCAAAAGAGATTTGTAAAGTGTATTTTACCCTGATTTGAAAAAATTCAAGGCGCAAAAACAGATTATTATTTCAAAAGAGTCCTTCCTAAAATAAAACTTTGTGACGTGCAAAATATGAAAATGACTGATAAAACATCTTAATCGTATGACAAACGGAGAGAACAGTCATCACCTGCCAAATAAACTGTCATCACTAGTCTGTCCCCGCGGCATTTCTCGCCATTCGCTTCGCGCCCGCGTTCTATTTATACCACGGCCAGGCCGCTTTGAAGTCGCTTCACGGTACAGGGTGGTTATGGGGATGGGACTCGTTAATGATTGCAAGAAACGTTTTACGATTATGACGAGTGTACTGATGAGTGCGTGTCATATACAATTATAGGATCTTGTACATTTATCACATGTATGTCCCCACCAAAAACTAGTATGACCCCGCGGCATTTCTCGCCATTCGCTTCGCGGTGGTGTTCTATTTATACAGCAAGCTCCTGAAGACGCTTTAAAGTTGCTTAGCGCTTGTAGGGTGGTTATGGGAAAGGTAGACTCATCAATGATTACAAGACAGCTTACGGTTAGTCATGAAAAGTTTACGGTGTTAGAAAAACTCAGGATATATAAAAATAAAAAAAACTCTTAACATATACTCGTACTATATAAAATACACTTCTTAAAAAGGAAAGAGAGTACTCCAACCTTAAAGGCCGGCAACGCACTTGTGATTCATCTGGTGTTACAGGTGTCTATGACCGACGGAAATCGCCTTCCATCAGGCGATCCGTTTCCTCGTTTGCCTATGATATAAATAAAGAAAACCTAAATGCCACACCGCTGTGGCAAAATAGCTGAAACCTACAAGAGCCATTGTAGCCGAAGAAGCTTTTATAATGCCAGAAAGGCTATCGGACTATAAAAAATAAAGTACCCACTGTTGTCACTTCGCTAATAATGAAGTTACCACTAATACACTCTTAAGAGTACTTGCTGAAAGGTCTCCAGGCGTTTATGCTAAGACAAACCAAATTTTAGAGTTAATCGCAATGCAACGTCTTTCAAGGAGGCATAGACGACTATACCATATCTTGTGAATTACTGTAACGGGTGGAACAGCTGTGCGTAACAGTAACATTAGAATATTTTTATATCTATTTGTAAATTTAGAGTATTAGAGGATACGAATTATTTTTGGCCTATACTTTTGGCTCGCTAACCTCAAGCTATCTTAAAATTATGCTCAAAGTTTATGTATGTATGTATGTAAACACTTTATTGTACACAACAACTGGTTATAAATACATTGATAACAAATGAAATATGTACAAAGGTAAGTATAAGGTAAGGTAAGGTTAGGTGTAAGTTTATTATGAAGTGTTTTATAAAAGTTGGAAGAAATTCAATTGCGCATTCTCTTGTTTATATTCGCTACAAGCACGCTACAAGTATTTGTCTGTCTTTATGAAACGTCAGTCCATCCGGTCTATTTAAGGAAGCACTTGTCTAAACAATATTGCATACTTTTAACGCTTTATTTTCATATCATGCCATCTCATCTCGGCTGCTATTTCTGCAGCACTTACAATCACAATTAACTGGCACCATTAATAACGTGCTTTTGTTTCATACAGCCACACAATTACAAACTTTATTAATGCATTGTAAGGTCGCTAGCGAACTGACAAAGTTGGGTGCATTTCATTAAAACACTGCGTCGATTGCAACCGAGTCGCTTCAGCATAAGGTCGGAGTTTCGGAATTTATACCAACAGCGTGTAGTGTTTGCGGTGGTTGTAATGAGAACAATCAAAACTTGCGCCGCACGTCTGCGCCGCGATTGGTTACATTGTTCCGCCATAAAACTGTTTTATTATTTGCCGTTTAACATTCGCATTATTTCGTTCTAAAGTGACATTAAAACTCACGTAGAATGCAATCTGGCGTGATGCGAGCGCGCATACCGTTTTATTGTGCGAAATGGGCGGTTTCATCAGTTTAATGTCGTACATGATTCTATAGATTATAATATATACCTCGGGGTATGGCAATAAGTCAGTCTGTCATCTTAATATATTGATAATACATAAACACCCGTACCAGAATTCGCTGGGTGCGAAGTAGGTGGTGGGGGGAACCACGAATCGATCGCAGCGCGCGCCGTGGCCAAAAAAGGAACTTTCGGCAGACCAACTGTCAGTTTTTACTAGAAAACTAAGGCATCTTAAAATAAATAAATATGCGGCACGAAACCTGCTGCGTAGTCAATTACAAAAACAATGGCAAAAACAGTAATCACAAATTCTATAAATTTCCACAAGCAAGTTGGAAACGAGAACAACGAATGAAATGGATAATCCCTACAAGAGGAAAAAGTAAGTAGGTATTAACCTATAAAGCAACATTTAATATTAGGTATATTTTGTATTTTGTAGGGAGTAGCACGTCACAGTGGTTAAGGTACTATAATTTATGCGTTGCTTTATCGCCATGGTACCCTTTTATTGTAGTTTGGGGTTGGAAAGCGATGTTGTGTTTGATTGCGCAGAATCCGGTTTTAATAATTTAATTTATCCATGTTTAACTAAAAATACAAAAAAATCTGCATTATTACGACCCTAGTCATAAATGATCGGCTGCCATTATGCATGAAATGCGTTATTCGATTACATTTGTTTATTTTGTAACTTACTTCTCGTCAGGACAGCCATGTAAAGGTCCGTGTGAATCATCCGAAAGTTATTTATTTTGCCATTTTAGACGGGAAATAAAAAAGGTCAACGTTATTATCGACACTATAGATTAACATAATCGAATAAAATAAAAGTAAAATACGACATTTCATTTAAATTATTTGTTTGTTTTCTTACTCTTCGTAATGACAGTCAGCCATTTGGCATTTCAAAGTCCGCCGTAATTGTAACCGCTAGTTGGCACTGTCATCGCGCACCCAGCAAATAACAGCACCTATTGACAGTATCACTAAAGGTTGATCAAGAACATATATATACTTTAATGATGTGCGGGACAACAAGTATTAATCCGGGACCGATCGCCGTAAATGGAGTCTCCCTCGAAGTTGTTTCCGAATGCAAAGCGCAAATGCTCCAACTAGGCAGAGGCAACTTCGACAAGGAGCCTAAGAGGCGGATACAACTGGGCTGGGCAGCGATCGGAAAAAATCGTCAAATCTTCACGTTGCCCATACCTCAAAGCATAAAAACTAAAGTTTTTTATCAGTGTGTCCGACCTGTCATGACCTATGGAACCGAGACGTGGCCACTCACCATACGACTAGTCCACCAATTCAAAGCCGCTCAGCTAGCCATGGATATGCTCGGTTTGTCTCCTATGGATCAGATCCGAAACGAAGTAATTCGACAGAGAACCAAAGTTACCGACATAGCAGGGAATAAGCAAGCTGAAGTTGCAGATAAACACTGGGGCAGTCAATTGTATTGTATAATTTTGATTTACATACAGCCTAGAACTTTAAATGTGAAACACTTACACAATAATTCCAACAATTTATTGTTATGTAGGAAGTTATTTTGCTAGCGTGTAATCCAACCTCGTACACGGCGGCGGTTATTATTATTTTCGCAATATTTAATTATAAAGCGTTCAATTGAAACCCTTCACTTTAACGCAGATAAGTAGTCTGTTTTGAATTTCCGTCGCATCAAAATATTCAATATCGGATGGTAATAGGGTATTTCTGCATATTTATTTTACTATCTTTCGATTTACTCAGCGGACTTGTTCCGTGAGTAAACTGTGTGGCCGGTTCTTTGGTCTCAAATTAGCTTAGTCTTAAATCCTCTACGGTATATTTCAGTTTATTTTTTTTAAGTTTGGAGTTGTGTTCACGTGTTATCAGATGTCTGGATTAATGAATATTTCCCAAACTGCTTTATTTCGCCAAATCGGTTTTTCTATAAAAACCGTTTTTGTTTTAAATAAAACATACCGGACATAACAACGATGTTGTGCTACATAACAATAGAAAAATAACCGAATAGTAGTTTTAAACGAGAAATAACCGAAAGTTGTTTTTCGTTGTAACCGAAAAATGATTTTTTGGGTTCACAGTTGCGAAATGAAATACATAGTTGGGAAAAAATATTATGTCAAAACAAACTACGGTTTTCATTCCTGCAGTGGGGTTGGGCGCGTTGTTTATATATATATATATATACGAGTACTTTCTGGTACTTGCATACAATGTTAAATCTACCGCGTAGCGCGCATAAACTGTGTAGACTGCCTTATCTTTGACACAATGCATCCTCAAGAAACCATCTTAAACAAAAGAGAAGTGGGGAAGACACCTCACGTCGGTCTATAGATTACGTAAGACTTTGTTGATGATAGAGCTTGACTACATGAACTTTCTATCTCTCTCTGTATAAAAAAAGGTAGTGCAAAATACATATTATATTGAGCGTATTAAGGTTTTACTCTAATATTATTAGGTATACCTAATCTCAAAAAGAGCAGTATCAAAGTCATTGCGCAGAAGTAATTTAAACTGCGCTATGAGTTTGACACCGCTTTTATGACACCGCGCTCTTTTTACGTGAGATGGGTATACTTTAAGTAAAAGGAAGCTGCAAAACTTTTGTGTGGACACATAATTTTAAAATATTGCCAATATTTTTTGGACCCTGAAATGAACACGGGTTTTGTTTGAGTGTAGTACCCGCTCAGCTGGTGCATTAAACCCATTTAATCCAATTGCAACCCTTTCCCACAACCCTATTTGCTACCGTAATGAACTGTCCCTGTCCTGCCAATGCCAAGTATTCAAGCGAGCTGCACATATTCGTACATCAATCCGTCTCGCACATGGGTCTCATATAGTATTCATAGAGGCCACACAAAGAGAGTTTTTTCCCCGCTATTTATTACCAGCACAGGTGCCTTTCCCCCCTCCCTTCCCCCCCGGCAGGGGGTATTCCATTTACCCCTAATGAGGGTAAACAGTTTTGTAAGGGAATGGGAAGAAAGTTTACGCTTGTAAAAGTATGGGAATTGGTTGGTTTGTTGATTGTTTTTTTGTTCAGTTTCAGTGTGTTCTGTTTGAGAAGAAAATATCGGACGCGCGTTTTCCTGTCGGAATGGGCGGACGTTAAAAGTTATGGTAACTATTATGTACCTATGACATAACTTGACTAGTTTTTTTAAGTGACAGCAGTGTTCCTATTAAGATGTCGAAAAAAATAAAAAATATATCGACAACATTTGAAGTTATTTTACTACATAGTATAAAACAAAGTCGCTTCCTGTTGTCTGTCTGTCTGTCCCTATGTATGCTTAGATCTTTAAAACTACGCAACGGATTTAGATGCGGTTATTTTTAATTGGTAGAGTGATTCAAGATGATATCAGTTTATATGTATACATATTTAGTATACATCCATAGTATATTTAGTATCAGCATTGCACCCGTGCGAAGCCGGGGCGGGTCGCTAGTTAATTTATATTTAATTTAGAAAACCGGTGAGATTAAGAAACAATTTCAAGTTCAGTCTTCTCGCCAACTGCCTACCAACGCTTTCTCATTTTATACTAAAATAAATTAAAAATTATGATTACATAATTACGGCAATTGTTATTTCAGACAAAAAGAGGTCCTGGCTATAAAATTAAATACGCGTATATTTTCTTCTCCCTAACGTACATTTTCCTTATACTATGAAAAGTATCTTACTTCGGAATTTGATACTTAATTGGAAGGCAATGACCGTTTAAGCTTACTATTTCAATGGAAAATTAAAATTACGTTCAGATCATTTTTTTGGGGCACTAAATAATTTCTCTTCGAAGAAGAATATAAATGAATTAAAATTGAGTATTAGCACAAAATATCAATCAAATTTCAATACCTAATGAAATATTTAAGACTAAGGTGCTTAAACATCCCACATAACAGTCATAAATATTCTGAGACAACAATAACATTATTAAGGCCTATAACTAATTAATGGAATATTAAAGTGTTTATGAATGTTGTTCCACATAACGGCAAAATTTCATGAATTTTAACTATGAAGATGACAATGACGAATCCTAAGACGAAAAATAAGTCAAATGATTTCGAATTCGAACTCTCAATAGGAAAGTAGTAAACATTCAAGCACATACCTGATAGCAAAGTTAGATATTAGGTCTGTGCATGCAAAGGAAAGTCGTGCTGACTTGCTTAAGATGATGATTAAAAGTGAACCCGCCGCTTCAAAACAACCAGAGCACAAGTAGGCAGCATTGCTCCCATATGGATAATAACAGGCGAGACATTTACAATTGACGCTACCCACTCGTACCTTACAAAATGAACCTTACAGGCAACATTCAAAATACATGTTCGCATATTTTAGTGGAGCGGGAAAAGGCCTACTTTTCCAGCACACAGTCACTTTGGCATTGTGTATGATATTTATTAAACGCGAGGGGGAGGAGGCACTATCAGTGGAATATCGGAATACCAGCCAGTGACGGGGCCTACTTACATGACCTTCCGGGTGGGGTTCCACAGGGAATCAGGGAAGGATCTTGGCCCCATTTTATTTCTGATTAAGAGTCGTTGATATTGCTTTAGCCTGATCAACTACGTAAATTATGGGACAGCGGTAAACGAAGAAGGAATATTTTATTTAAAGGCTCGTGATTTAGGACTAGTACTGATACTGGGAAGAGTGGCGATTACTCCACCGACAAGAGCGAAGCTCTTAAATTATGAATGAATGACTGATACTGAAACGATTATCTTACAATCGTACACACCTGATTAAAATAGTCGTTTAAATGTATGCTGTACTTGTTAACAGAACTAATAAAATTGTAAGTGAGCCGATAAACACATTTTGAATACGCTGTAGGGTGATAATTCTATTCGTTAATATCGAAGTCAAACTTTTAAATATCTGGGGCAATCTAACACAAATCAACCTTTTTAGTCCCGAACCAAGCAAAGCCAGGACTACGGGGAGGATATATTTACATACTTAGATAAATATTTACCGAAGGAATACCCTTCTGCGAAGGAATGTCAAGATTGTCTATGCTTAAGTGAGTTCGGCTACGTTTATAGTCACATTTATTGGAATAACTAGCGCCCTGTTTATTTAATAACTATCCAGAACTCCCCAAAACCTTTCGTCTCGTATTTGCCCCAGGATCGCCGTCTACCGACATCAATTTGGTAGCAATCTGTCAATACCTATCACATTACGTGAAGAAACAAACTTACGTTCGCTGCTATTCGCGTATAAATATACGCGAGTATCTCATTTCTAAGTGATTTCCCGGATCGCGTACCAAAAATGTTCTTGTCTTTTACATATTCTGTGATAAACAGCACCTAATTTGCACTTTTATTGCAATGTTACCGCTGTAGACTTATTAGGACTATTGCTTTCCGACACAGCGTGCCAGTGACAACGTCAAAGAAGTCATATTTGGACATTTTCATTTCAACAGCTTCAACGCATTATAACTGTTACGAGTTATTTGATTAATCACTAAGTTTTAAAGTTGACTGTACGTGGTTACAGGAGGAATCGCAACAACGTGTTGCAAGGGACACCTGACTGTGAATCATTATAGTCTCTTTCTTCCATGTTAGATGTCAAGGTTAACTGTACCCTTACCAGGAGTTATCGTGACCGTTCTCTAGCGACAACGTAATCGATTTTTATGTAGAATAGTACAGCGTCCCTAGCGATTACTTTGTGGAACTACAATTCTCCATACAAATCGTTTACGCAATCGCTAGCTAGTACGGTCACTGTAAGCTAATGGTAAGGGCATTGCATTCTCCTGTCGGGTTATGCTTGCCGTGATTTCGCTTGTCGCGCGACTCGCCATCACGCGTCGTGATCGCTGCTTGGAAGGACAGAGTCAAGCAACATTTGTCGCCCGACGAAAAGCCGCGCCTTACAGTTGTGCTAGAAATATCAAATTGTATGGCTATGGCAATATGTCTTCTTGTCTGTTATAAATATGTCTTCTGTTCTTTGAATGTTCTTGTAAATTGGAAGGGGAAATAAGAGCCGGGATAAGTTGACTGTAGTCTGAGACGGGTACAAAGCTCATATTCTACTCCGGAAAAACCTTTCAAGAAAATCGTTATATTTCTTCAAAAAACTACTCAACTGCAATAAAATAAAGAAATTTCATACATTTAAGCCACATTTTATAAACAAAATGATTCATGAATAATCAATTCAAAATCAAGACAATAAATAACAAAATAATATTTAGGAATTTTGATACGCGTTTATTTAAATTGGGATTGAATTGGTATAATGGATTACACTCAATAAAAAAAAAAACAGGTAAACGAAACTGCCAAATTGGCCTTTGTATATTATTTTTTTGCAAGCATTTCAGTAAGTATGTTAAATACATGTTTGTGTAAGACTAAGAAAATAAGTTAAAAGCTTTAAAACAGGTGATCCCGAAAGTTCATAATACCTACAGTTGAAATACCGATGGTCAATATACCGAAAATCAAAATACCGAAAGTTCAAAAAGCCGATATTCGATATACCGAAGCTCAAAATGCCTATTTTCAAAAGATCGAATGTTCAAAATCTCGAATTTTCATAATCCCGAAAGTTTTAAATCTCGAAATTTTATAATCCCGAAAGTCAATGAGCCCTTTAAAAGTCACTCACGACACTAAACTAATCTGACTTTTCCGTGGAACCGATCTGCTCCGGCGCTGCGGGATGTGCAGCCCCTCCGCCCTAGCTTCGGCTTTTTGGTCGCCCGCACTTTCTTACGGCGGCCGGGGGCTGCCCTCCCTCCGCGCCTCAGACAAGACCACGTGGAATCGGAGTTGACAGCTTCGGTTCCAGACAAGTTCGGTTCTGTTGACAATCTATGACAGAATATTTTATCATAATTTCGTATATTTAGTGTCATAATTTCCCACTTTCCCGGACTCTTTTTTTTCCTTTTCTTAATCGACTTGCTACAGAACCGAAGCTGCCAACCCCGATTCCACGTGGTCTTGTCTGCCCTACCCCTAGAGTGTATATAAAAGTCCGGAGGCGCGGAGGGAGGGCAGCCCCCGGCCACCGCCGTAAGAAAGAGCGGGAACCAAGCGAGCCGCAGCGGCTGAGGCTGGTCGCCGAAGGCGACCAAAAAGCAGATGCTGCGGAGGCGAGCGTAGGTACCGCACTTTCTTACGCTAGGGCGGGGGCCGCACATCCCGCAGCGCCGGAGCATATCGGTTCCACAGAAGAGTTCGCTTATAGTAAGTATAGTAGTAGGCAAGGTTACGTAATTTAGGTTAATATTATTTGTGTAACATAAACATTAGAGTATGTAAGACTACAGAAATATAATTATCGAGGGTTTAAATAATATTCCGGATTACAATCTTCAGGCAGGATCATAGTCTTCGGGATTATAATCTTCGGGATTACAGTCTTCAGGATTACAGTCTTCGGGATTACAGTCTTCGGGATTACAGTCTTCGGGATTATAATATTCGGGATTTCATCCTTTCGGTCAAACGATCATTCGGGATTTTAAACTTTCGGTCAAACAAACATTTGACATTTTAATTTTCGGCCTTCCGTCCATAGGTCTTATGAAATTCGGTATTTTGAACTTCGGCATTGTAATACGTACCCGAGCCCAAAGGCATCTAAATTAATTCACAAGTATATTGACCTCACGCAGATATTATCATTCCTTACGAAGATCTTCCAAAAAAGTAGTCAGTAAATCAATTTGTATTTTTCTTCTTATGTAAGTATGTTTGTTTAGGATCCTGTTCAGGCCGCCATTTTGCATTTGCACAGATATATTTTATTCATTTAACTCATGAAATTACAATTAACAATATTATTAATTGCTTAACAGTAACGTTCAATGGCGAGAAATGATAATTTTTCAAACAACTTAATTAGTTTATGTTATATTGTTACAGGTACAAATGGTCCGGTTATAATATTATGAACATACATTTTAGCTCAACACGGTGCTAATAATAAGCCTTGAATTATCAATATTTTCATTTCTTAAGCACGAATAAGGTTATTAGTTCTGCGATTATGCCATTGAGCATTTTCATTGGCGCACACTGCCATTTTCCATTTCGTTTGCGCCCCAAAGGCCCCAGAACAATTTGCTTCTCCAGTGCCCTGGTGATCTCAAACCTTTTGTCTTTAAAACTAAATAAGATCCAATAAAATTGCTAACTGTCTCTTCCCCGAGTTGCCGTCAATTATACCGAACTCGCGACCCAGTCCGATCTGAAATTCAAATCGTACTTCTTACGGAACTAAGGCAAGTTTATTGGAAATTTCCGGGAATTGTTAAAATAACAGATGGAGCGAGAACTTTCATGCATCCGAGGATGTAGATTTTATATTAAAATGATCTCCGGGGCGAGTCTGTTACTGGCGGATTAGATGGTTTCCATTAGTTCGGTAAGTATAACGATCAGGCGTAACGAAAGACTTAACTGACTTTTAAGTACGTTTGCGAAGATAACTTGTGTTTTTTTACTAATATGAAGTTTCCTTCAAGCTATTGCCCTTGTTCCTAAGGTAACTCGGGCACGTGCGTTATTTCTAGCCAACATCCATAATGATAAAAAAACAATTTCTTAAGCACCAGTCTTCTCCCCATCACTAGAGCCTTCAACGCTAAGTTGGTAAGTGAAAAGTTATAATATGAAACGCGTGAAAAGGACGAGATAGCTTTCGGCGTAAAAATAAATATACGGACTGACTGGGATGAAACGAAACATATTATAAAAATGTATTGCTTAACGATGTCGACGAGAATTATTGAATACAAGTAACAAGAATCCGTAAAACAAGTTATCAAACTTCATTAATCATTTATCAAAATGTGGACGAGTTGGAATTGTGGACCGAATAGCACTGTGGTCGATGAAGGAATGTCGACAAAATGGGATATTGATAATATAAGAATGTGGACGAGCTAGGGATGATTTAGGAATTTATGCTGACGACACGGTATTGTGGACGATTCAAAAACGCGGCGAACTGGAACTGGACGAAGGATGAAGAAACGTCCTATCCGCATCAGTGGATACACATCTTAAGACAAAATACCACTGCGCATTTTATAAGATAGATACATAGGTATATCACACTATTCTTTTATAAGATAGATACATATATCACACTATTTTATAAAGGCGAAAATTTGTGAGTGTATTCATGTGTATGTTTGTTACTTCTTCACGCTCAAACCACTACCACCATACAAATTTTGTATGATGGTAGCTGACACCTTGCATTAAAACATAGGCTACTTTTTAGCCCGAAAAAATTTAGTGTTTCCTTCAGATGAGCGGGTAACGCCGTGGGGCTGGCTCTGCTAGTATATAATATTTTTCCCTAGACTTATAGCCCGATACGCGAACAGTTCTGAACTTCAATAATATACAAGTGCGTGATTTTTAGGGTTCCGTAGCCAAATGGCAAAAAACGGAACCCTTATAGATTCGTCATGTCTGTCTGTCCGTCTGTCCGTCTGTCTGTCCGTCCGTATGTCACAGCCATTTTTTTTCCGAAACTATAAGAGCTATACTGTTGAAACTTGGTAGGTAGATGTATTCTGTGAACCGCATTAAGATTTTGATGCAAAAATAAAAAAATAATAATAAATATTGGGGGCTCCCCATACTTAGAACTGAAACTCAAATTTTTTTTTTCATCAAACATACGTGTGGTTTATCTATGGATAGGTCTTCAAAAATGATATCGAGGTTTCTAAAATATTTTTTTTCTAAACCGAATAGTTTGCGTGACAGCGTGATTATCTTACGGGAACCATGTTTTTTTTCAGGATAATTAATATCCTATTTGTTAAGTTAGGGTATAATCTCTGTTCCAAATAGCATGCATAAGAAAATAAAATAAAAAAGAAAAACGACTGGTAACAGTATTACCTGATAAAAAAATTGGAGGAGATATATACATAGTACATAAGTGCATATAAACCTGTGAAGTATGACCTACTTCAAAAAACTTGCTAAGGGTAGGAAAAACGGCTATGGGTCTGTAATTCACAACGACCGAAGTGTTACTCGCTTTCGGGATCGGCCGCACCCTAGGCACCTTCCAACTTTGGGGATATGACCATCAAGAGATAGCCAGGTTAAAATTATAATGTAAAGAGATCTTTAGGAACGACTAAGTCGAAAATAATTGTCAGTGGTGTCATCAATTCATCATCATCAATTCTGCTTACAAGTCTACATTATAATTATGGTAGCGTAGTAAAATGGTCTTAATGCGACTAAATTGAAAAATATTGTCAGAGGTGTCATCATCTCGCGTACTCCCTTACTTTATATGGTAGAATAATAATAGTACCAGGCGTAAGAGTTGCCTTGGTCGCAAAAAATTAATACTTGAATTCACAACATTTAACTTTTTTTACTCATTTTCCGATATAATCAAATAAAGGATAAAAAACGTATGTATTCCCATGTTGTTATTTTTGAAAATATCCCAATTTACGATTAAAAATCAATTTGATATGTTCCTCATTTTAGGCAACAGGTAATTGGATTCTGTGATATTTAGGTTTTGTGATAATAAAAATAATGAAATTAGTTTAAACTTAAAATAGTAGGTACCGCAAGCGAAAATATGAGATTGTGGTTGTTGGAATAAAATGATAGACATTAAATGAAAACAGATCATTTCTTTCTTGAAAACATTCTGTAATTAAAATACTTGTTTATAACAAATGTATTTACGACACTCGTTTCTAAACAAATAATTTCATTTGCTCTTGAATACTGTCAAATTTTTCTGATCAGTACTAAAAAAATAGGGTGAAACTTCTTCTTTTTTCTTCTTTTTCTTCTATTTTACTCAGGATACTTTTAATCCATTGTGACAGTTAACATTCATGGACGCACGCCTTTGGGGTCGATTTCGGAGATTGGGACATTCTGTAACATGGAAATTAAGTAGTAAAATTGTAAACAACATAAGTAGATAAGATATCACCAATATTAGTTCCGCGACTTCGTTCGTGTAAAGTACAAAAATCGTTTTTTTCTCAGTTCCTGCTATTAATTTTTTACACCGTTCTTTCTCTGTCGGAATCGGAGAACTGGAAATATCAATTTGCTTAAGATTCCCCAAATATGGGGTTCATTTTTATTTTATATTTATATATTGCATCCCGAAATCGGATTATAAACCGACTGGTTTATGCTACGCAATTTGACCGATTTGCAATATTTACATGTCAAAATGTTCCGAGTTATGTTGAAAATAATTTACTGATTTTTCCTATTTTATGCAGTTTTTTTTATGATATAACTAATGATTTAACTTTGTAACCTGATTCTTGTGAGATTTGAGGAAGAAATAGGTGATCAAAATACAATAAAACTTGTACCTACGCATGAAATGTAACATCTGCTTATTTTCGTTAACTGTTGTTTTTTTAACCAAACACTGAACACCCCACCATTTTTGAGGCTACACACAAACACTCACATCCATTGATATGTCAATTATGTGGTAATAATAATTATTTAATTCACAAAACCTTCTATTTATTTAGCACTTTTGATACTACCTGGTTGTTTGACTTATAATTTGAAATGTGCCAATAACCCGACCATGAAAAAATGTCGGTCACTGATAAAGACAAAACATGGCACTCTTTTGTACTGTAAGTTTTATTTTGTGCAAAGAAGATTAAACAACTACATATAACAGGGCAAGGAGCGATTCTAAGGCAACAAATTAATTTTAATGGCATAGCTGACAAAGGCCCTCATAGAAGCGAGATTCTACTACGGATAAAAAAATCGTGGCTCCGCGGGCAAATAAAAGAAAGTTCAGGTATAGTCGAGACAAGACCCTCATATTATTTGCACAAATAGATACCCTATTAAGTATGAGCAACTCAGACTATTCCGGTCGGGTTATTCGGAAATGCAAGTATCGAAAGTAGTGACCAATAACTTTTAAAATCTGAATGCAAAATTAATATTTCTTTAAGGCGAGTAAGGCTCAAAGATTTCTGAGGAGATTAACGTTATTCACCCCGTCGACCGCGCACCGCTGCAACGATATTTCGATTGTAAAACTCATTGAGTTGCTTCATACGTTCTAATTGTGCGAGCGGCGAATGGAGATTGGAGATCAACCGACAGTATAACTTACCTACAGGCATTAAAAAAAAATCGGTAAGTAAAATAAACAAAAAAAATTATACTACTGACTACTAAAATATTCTTACCTTTGTAAATTATAAGAAATTTAAAAAAAAATGTCTGTATGTTGAACGTACGGCTAAATTGAATGCATAGAATGGAATAATACATTCGATAAACTTCGAGCGCCAAGGCCGTTAGAAAATGCTCAGAATTGGACGGCTTTGGCGCTCGAATTTAAAATGTCGCGTACAACTGATAAAGTAGGTAATATTTTTTTTTCCCGTGGATGAATTGGTTAGAATATGTTTTAGATTACTTTTATGATAATGAGTTCACTACGCCAACTTGAAAATTTTGCGTAAAATTTTGTGACCTAGATAACGATTTAAAAATTCAATTGTTTATATAAAATAAAGATATGGATGAATCTGTTATTAATTAAAACTGTCATTACTTTCCATAGTTTTAAACACATTTTATTTGCCAAAAGTCACTTGTATAATCTTTTCAGGGAGTGAGATTTTTTTCACTCGTTTCGTATTGCGCTGACATAATCTCTCGACAAATCTGTTAGAAAATAATAACGAATGTTAAAACAATAAAATGCTATGCCCTAGTGCAGAAGAAATGCACTTGGATAATCTTTTCTAAGATTTATATAGAGGTTGCTTACAAAAACTTTTTTTATACCTAACGCACACTCACGATCCGTTAGAAAATGTTCAAACCCATTAGTACTCCATATTAGTTTGCTGATAAAAGAAAAAAAAACGTACAATGCGAATTATTTTAGTTTAAGGTGTAATTATACCCTTCCCGTATAGGGCTATTAATGCTTTACTTTGCTTGTTAGTCTAATACAGAAGTTTTTGATCTAATTGCAAAAGGTATGGTAGAAATACCGCAACCGCAATCACAGTATCCACAGTTGATGGGGCCGTCAAAGGACGGGGCTCCAAGTCTAGGACACTTTTTCCGGAGCCTTTTCAACGAAGGTTTTAAAAATTCAGGCATCTAGCTGCTCGGGAAAGCTTTCGAACTATAAAAGGAGGCAGCACTTGCGATAGAGTAAACAAAACACGTTTAGTAAATGATATTTTGTCTGTACCTCAAAAACCTAAAAAACAGAACTCCTATAGGATTTCTTTGTTGTCCGTCTAATGAAGACCTTTTTCCCAGGAACGCGTGGAGGTATCAAGCTGAAAATATCATATACTTTACTCGGGGTCTACTACCCCTTGGAGGAGTGAAAGAATCAAACTTTTAAGTCAACGCAATCTAAAGATAAGACCGTTTATGCTGGCAAGGGAATGAAAACCATATTATAGCGTACGCGTAGCTTAGAATAAAAATTAACCAAGTGCGAGTGGGACTCGCGCACGAAGGGTTCCGTACCATTATCTGTAAGTTTGTTGTATGGGAGCCCCCTTAAATATTTATTTTATTTTATTTTTAGTATTTGTTGTTATAGCGGCAATAGAAATACATCATCTGTGAAAATTTCAACTGTCTAGCTATCACCGTTCTTGAGATACAGCCTGGTGACGGACGGACGGACGGACAGCGAAGTCTCAGTAATAGGGTCCCGTTTTTACCCTTTGGGTACGGAACCCTAACTAGTAAAACGACCTCTTTAGCAAACCACCCTCTAACTCAATGATAACTGGACACGGGGTTCGGTAAGCAATTTAGTTACAATTTGACAGTTATAAATCGTAACTAGGAGGAAGCTGGGGGAGGCCTACGCCAAAGAGGCGACTTCCACAAGTTAGAATAAGAATACTTTAAAATTTTAATAATGTAATTAATTTTATAAATACACATAATAATTGAAATAATGTTAAAAAAATTCTAATTATATTTAATCAAATGCATGTATTATATTGTGGTAGAATAAAGGCTATTTTTATTTTATTTTATTTTTATTTTTATAAGGAGGAGCTTATTTTTATTCTTATTTTTACCTTAGCCGTAGCCTTTCGTTTTATTTTTATTTTTACCTTAGCCGGGTAAAGAGTATCCTACGATAACCATTTTTGGATGTCCAGCTAACCCTCTATCAAAATTGGCTAAAAATTTTCCAGCCGTTTCGGCGTGATGAGAAGACAAAGGAAATTATGGCCAAAAGATAGCGCCAGACTGGCATGGCCCCGCGCGCTCATAAAAAACAACGGACAATCCTGCATCACGCTATTAAGATTTAACTAATCAGATAACTGATATTTAATACAAATCTTAGATCTTAGATCAATGTGCTTATCTATACCTAAATAAAAGTTATATTTACACACCACATATGACAGACTGGACAAGTAGAAACACACCCAAATCCAGTTTCCGTCTCCACTGTACCGTGCAAGAAACCCCTTTTCCTGGCCGCTTCCCTAAGCCCCGACATTTGTTCACTTTGATTTACTATCGGCAGCGGCCGTAAAAATTTAATACCCGACTTTACAGTCATCAGAATTTGGAATAAACGTCACGAAATACTTTATTGCGACTCGATTGCTCCTGAAGTAAATTTTAGGCTTGGGTAAAAAATATCGATATTATTGTCTAAATTCCAATATTTTTCTGGAATGAATATCGATATTTATTTACTATTTGCTTACAGCGAAAAATGTACATGCGATAATTATTTCTGAAATTCGATATAACGTTGCACGTATTTGATTGAGCGCGGACTGCTCATGCTTAGTATCTTTTTGTTAATGCAACCAAATATTTTTTTTATGCATGGTCTCTTTGGTAGCTGTCATAGTGACAGCTGTGTTTATGGGTATAACGTCTGGTTACGAGATAGCTTGAGCAAAACAAAAAACAATTAGACACACGGCAGTGTGTCAGCCAATGTCGCGAAGTGAGATAATCGGCCGTGGGTTATATTAGACGGACCATTTTTCTGGCCAATTTTGCCAACCAAATAATTAAAAATCTTATATGTAGACCCACTTGTCACACCCAATTTATTACCTAGTCGCGGTATTGAGTAGCACTTGAAGAATTGTATGCTTTACAGGAGCTATGATGTAAGGAGCTTTGAAAGAACTTGTTTTGCAGTGAGATCTTATTTCTGTATTGGCGAAACCGTTCACGACCTGTAATTTCAATATTGTTTAAAAATATTGATACGATAAATGTCGATAATTTTTTTTCGTTTGCCTGTCCCTAGTACATTTGTAGGTTACTTTACGGGAGCAATTAATGTTCGGTGGACGTATTGTATAATTTATTGGCGGTTAAGCAGATAATTTGTTATGGTTTTAATCGCTTTTATAAGGGCGGGATTTGGTATGAATATTTAATTAGTGATTTAAAAATAAATCGTGTACTCGTGGGGGGTTGCGTGCCAGTTAATTTTGTTCCATTATACTCGTAGGTATAACAGTAATATGATAATATCCATTCAATAATTTCATATTTGGGTAGAATATCTCATTCGAGCGTTTTACATTGCGAAAGCAGAACACTTGCAAAAAATTACAAAACAAATTCCAATTGTTTTTTTTTTCTAGAATTGATTTCACGTTATTATTTATATTGTAACTGTTATATTATAGACATGGCACGATAATGTATTACTGACATATTGCCCTGCTTACAGTCATGCTGATTTCTGCGCTGCATTAAGTGACATTGACAAATGGTAATTCAAAAGCAAGTAAAACACATCGCTAAATCAGACTTATAGTGACGATATGTCGACCTTGGTCTTACGGCGTCGTTATAATACCCTTACCCATAATACCAAGAACCCATACTCTGCTAATGTTCTTATGCTATATTTTAGCTGCACGCTTACCGTTACGGAAATGTTTTGAGGGTTCCGTACCCAAAGGGTAAAAACGGGACCCTATTACTGAGACTTTGCTGTCCGTCCGTCCGTCTGTCACCAGCCTGTATCTCAAGAACGGTGATAGCTAGACAGTTGAAATTCTCACAGATGATGTATTTCTGTTGCCGCTATAATAACAAATAATTCATGAATCATGATAAAACAATAATAATTAAGGGGGGCTCCCATACAAAAATAGGGCTTTTTGCATGATATTTCGTTCAACGGGCATTTTCTCATGAACCGTTATAGGTAGACAGTTGAAATTGTCACAGAATGTATATTTATGTTACCGCTATAACAACAAATAATAAAAACAAAAGATAAGTAAAAATTAAAGGAGGACCCCAACAAAGAACGTGTTTTTTGTTCAATATTGGTACGGAACCCTTCGTGCGCGAGTCCGACTCGCACTTGGCCGGTTTTTTATTAATTCACAACACCGGTGATTGCCCTCGGTATCACCTTATGATACCTAAGTGACTACGGGCTTGAGAACGTAGCTCGCTGGTTCAGCAATAGCCTATTCACTCTTACCTTGTAGATACCTACATTATAATTTTCTGGAAATACGCACGATTGGAGCGAGTTCTCTTCCTTAGCGGTTCACATTAGAAATGATGAAGAAAATCGCTTCGTGCGAGTAAGTGGTAAACTGACAACATATAAAATACTGATAATGACATACATTATAAAAATAAGAAATAGTGCTAAGCCGGCAACTGCTGTGGCAGCAGAAGTGATGAACAACGCGCAAACTTGATCTCACTGGACAACACCCAAATAAACTCCGTCCGCATCAATCCAAACATTTTAATATCATTAAAATTACCAAAAACCTTCGCCATAAACCCCCAAAAGCCGCTTTTAAAACAATAAAGAGATTTAATTTCCTGCTCGTGAAAAATGGGCCAAGTCCGCGCAGTCTTAATATTCAATGCTCGGATGGTACGCCATATTTTATTTGAGTTCATGCGAGGCAGTGTCGGCTTTTTAATCTAGACCGGTTTAAACCGGTCCGCGCCGGTTCTGGCTTATTGCTGCTTGGTTTTATTGCAGCGCTTCATACCAGGTAAGTTTTACTGGTTATTGAGTTACTGTTCGTCAGTTTCGAGATTAAAGCGACTTAATTAAATGGGCTTCTGATAGTAAAACTACCGAACGTCCGAGTCATAATACGAGAGTTTTAATTTTTAGGGTTTTGAACCGCAATCGCCAAAAACTTCGGACAATGTCATTGAGGTTCACACCGACAACAACTCAAGCCGTGGTGACCGTTGCTCTCCACCATAGTGCCTCAGATCGCAGCCCAAGCGGAAAGTCACGGCCACCTAAGAAACGAGTCGTTGTCGAGCAAGGTACCCAGCAGAGCTCTAGCATTCTTCTTCTTCGTAGTCGTGCACTCTTGGCAGAGTGGTCGTGGTCATGGTTAGGTCGATTCTTTCGCCACCGCTTCTCTCGTGATGCGCCGCCATGTAGTCCTATGTTTGGCGGAGTGAGAATTCTCGTTTATGCCGCATTGTGTCACAGATTTGATGAGGTCTGTCCATCGCGTTGGAGAGCGCCCACGAGATCTTTTGCCCTCCACTTTCCCTTGCACCACCAATTGTTCCATGGAGTCCTCGTTGCGGGTGATGTGACCGAAGAACAAGCATTATCTTACTGCGAATCCGCTTGCGCGACTCAGCATCATTTGTCATGCTCGCATGGTATCGAAAGGAAAGTGACAGGCACTCACAGTCACAGCTATGCTGATGAGGTGAAGGCAGTGTGTGAAGCCATGCTCCAGATTCTAGTCTCGACTCAGCGTTGGGACTCACTCTGTGTATAAATAATGTGTGAAAATCGTGTAAGATTAAATCAATATACCTATATTTACTCTGTCACCGTCTAAGGAGCAAAATATCAGTGACAACATAACATAAGTTTGTCACATGTATGCCAATGCCTGGAAAAACCTAGTATAACAGTAAGTGTACAACAAAATAAATCATCGTATGTTTTTAGGGTACCGTAGTCAACTAGGAACCCTTATAGTTTCGCCATGTCCGTCTGCCTGTATGTCTGTCTGTCCGTCTGTCTGTCTGTCCGTCCGCGGCTTAGCTCCGTGATCACTAGTACTAGAAAGCTGAAATTTGGTATGAGTATGTGTATGTATCACGCTGACAAAACACTAAAAAAAAAATAGCGGTCTCCCAACATTATTTTTGATAAAGTCAGCAGTTTTGTAAAAATTCGCTACGAAAAAAAAAATAGCGTAACCCCCTCTAATTTTTCAACCACGTGTCACAAAATTATAGAAAAATTCATCAAAATTAGGCCTTATAAATACTTTAAAATAAAACTATATTGAATAAAATCGGTCAACCCGTTTTTTACAAGCTTTTATTTAACTTGCATTGTATATTTAATGTAGGTAAGTTTGTTCGGGTGAAATCTTGCAACTCAATTTTGAAGCAGATATCGTCAACCGATTGAGCTGAAATTTTGCATACTTACTTAACTTTGATGACAATACAATAATATGGTACCATGGGGCTGATCTGATGATGGAGCCGGAAGGTGGCCATAGGAACTCTATAATAAAAAAGCAATCCTACCGAGCTTGGGCTCTTTAGAATCGTCTCAGTGAGCATTTGATGGATATCTAAAGAAAAGTACAGTCGGCTATAAAAGCTTGCCACTAAAATGTCACTTTTGACAGAAACTTATTTCAAATTAAAATTTCATTATTTAAAATTTCATCCTCCTCCTCCTAGCCTTTGTCCCATTTTTTGAGAATGAATTCTCAATCGGGGTCGGCTACCTAAATCCCAAGATGTGGCGTAGGCACTAGTTTTTACGCAAGCGACTGCCATCTGACATTCCAACCCAGAGGGGAAACTAGGCCTTATTTGGGCTTAGGTGGTTTCCTCACGATGTTTTCCTTCACCGAAAAGCGAGTGGTAAATATCAAATGACATTTCGTACCTACATAAGTTCCGAAAAACTCATTGGTACGGGCCGGGTTCGAACCCGCGACCTCCGGATTGAAAGTCGCATGCCCTAACCACTAGGCTACCACCGCTATTATTTAAAATTTCATAATTCTCTTTAAAATAACGTAAGTGCCGCGCGGTTTCCTTACGCCGGTGTTACACAAATTAGTTAAGTGCCATATTGTATTAGAACATATCGCTCAATCTGGCGCGTATAATCGATAACTTCCAGAAGGTAATAAGTAATTACTATTACTTTGGCGTTTACGACCTTTTTATAGAGCTTGAAATCTTTCTCGTAATTTTCATCTATTGTGAAGGATGAGCAACTACGGAACCCTACACTGAGCGTGGCCCGACATGCTCTTGACCGGTTTTTTCAGTAACAATTTAGTTCCAACGGTATGTTTCGTATCAATGGTTCAGTTGAGTTTCAGTTTAAAATGCCCGATCAATTAACTTTTACATCAGAGTTATTCGAGGGCAGGTATTTCTCATGAAAAGTATGCTGTTTCGAGTTCAGAACTTGTTACTTGCAACATACGAGTAGGTTCACATAGGCTCGCTATCTGTATGAGAAACTAGCTTTAGCCCGCGACTTCGTCTGCGTTACAGGGATTAAGTATTCTAAGTCGAGGTAGGCTCGCTACGCGCCGCGAGGCACTCTAATAACCAACACATCTCCGGTAGAAATCGGCACTTGCTTGTAGCCAGCTCTAATTCAAGTTTGATGTAAATAAACAGTAATAAATATAAGATTACAAAATGAAGGCGGAGGATATAATAAAATAACAGGTCATAAGTTTCTGTCAAAAATGTCATTTTAGTGGCAAGCTTTTATAGCCGACTGTACTTTTCTTTGGATATCCATCAAATGCTCACTGAGACGATTCTAAAAAGCCCAAGCTCGGTAGGATTGCTCTTTCTATTAAAGAGTTCCTATGGCCACCTTCCGGCTCCATCATCAGATCAGCCCCATGGTACCATATTATTGTATTGTCATCAAATTTAAGTAAGTATGCAAAATTTCAGCTCAATCGGTTGACGATATCTGCTTCAAAATTGAGTTGCAAGATTTCACCCGAACAAACATACTTTAAACATACCATGCAAGTTAAATAAAAGCTTTAAAAATTTATATATTTTTTTGGCTTCCTATTGATATTACAGGACAACTAACAAAACCGAACACTTATTCCGGTTAATTTAACTAAGTAAACTTTTCACAAAACTTCAATTTTTCAATGTTTAGGTACATCTCGTTGCACTCACAAAAGTCTCATTTTATAAATCAGATCAAACCAACCAATTCCCCAAACAAAATCACGTTCCAACTAACAGAACTTATTTCAAACACTTCAAACTGTATTCGTTAATTTCAGTGTCGAAGGCAACACGTCAATACCCTTAGACCCCGAACTTAGTACTGTAAGGTCGTAACTCACAAAACAATTTGAATAATAAATGTCGTTTTTTTCCTAACGAGGACGGTAGCGCTACGTCGTAGCAACGACCGTGCTACGAGCGTCTACGCGCCCGCTACGATATCTCGAGCCTTTACTATTAAGTGAATGACGTCTTTTTATACAGAGTGAGTTCTAAGTTACAAATTGTTTTTTTTTTCTACTGTTGTCGTAAGGCAAACATTCAACTTTACACATATTTTACTTTTTAAACTATTTGGGGTGTGACTATAATTTCATTCATAAACACATGATGTTATATTGAACAGAATCAATTTTGATCCTATTTTTTATCTGGTGATACCAAATCTCTTATTTCTATAAACATGATGTTATTCAGGCACAGTAAAATTATAACATATACTTTAAAAATAATCAACGAACAATATAATATTAGGTATATGTCCGTCAATTGACTTGAAATAATTCTCACCTCTGGGGAAAACAGCTATATTCGAAACTAACCTCACGAGGAACACAGTAAATACAGGATCACTACACACAAGTAATTATACGTAAAACAAAATGTGTATTACTATGATACTGCTAAACGTTCCGCTCCCTTAAAGTTGTCTGTAAGAGATCGCAATTTAGTGATAACCTGTTGTTTACTTCTGCCTGTTTTTCGCAATCAAGAGTATTTCTATGATACAGTTACCGTGTTCTTGCTTACAGCTAAATTAAATTAAAGTTCTTATTCCCAAGTAGTCGCAATTTTGATACACGACTTTAATTTCACCCTGTATGTGCACAGCTGAGTTTACAAATGGCTGAAATATGAAGTCGACTTCCACGCACGCTATGTAAATTCTTTAACTCCCTTCATTAGGAGTATAGAGCCTTATACCTAAGTGTATAGAATTGAATGTACAACGGCAATCATTCGAGTGCTATTATTTCGAAGTAGCGAAAGTGTTTTGTTCAGGTGTGAAGTTAATTTTGTATTTTAATGAAGGTCGATGTACTCGCTTTGTTACAGTATTTCTCATTATAATTACTTTAGCCAATCATTGGTGTGCTTCTTCAACAATCTGACGTATAATCTTGTTTAGCTTTTAATCCTTTCTTAATATAATATTCTAAATAGGTACCTTTGCGATGTAGATAACAGAGGATTACTTCATTTTCCTTAGCTTAGAAAGCTAACAACTTTGGTGGAAATGAAACGAGGTTTTACGAAGACGTCAGTCATAAATATGTGCGTCCAATTTATGATGTGGTGTAGGTATGTATAGACCGTGTATAGAGGTGTTCAGCGCTGGCTCTCGAGCTAGCATCGTCAATTTCGAGGCATAATTGTTATGGTTATAGTTCATAATTTAGGTATCATCATGTTTGAGAGTCAAACTCTTGTCGGTGTAGCTGATGTAGTATGTAGCACAGCAACATACTGAAGTGGCTATGAACAGAGTTAGATAGAAACAGCTCCATCTAACTCTGTCCATAGTTTCTCGCACATCTATATTGTTGAAAGTATTTAAACGCTTACACCTATTATAATCTTAGCCATATCCTCGCTTGGTAGATCTCCGACTAAGTAGACCGATCAGTTAAAGGAAAAAGATACCAAGCTATGGGACGTGGTGCGAATGGCACCAACAAAAGCCGATGGAAACAAGTCATCCTTTCCTATAATAAAACTTCCGATAATCATGACCTTCAGACATGAAGGGGCGACAGAGAGAGATACATCCTCACACCGTTCCGTTAGCTTGCAAAGCTCGGGTGTGCAACCTGAACTTTAAATAAATAAGTAAAAGAAATATAACAACAAATCCCATTTTGGAGCACAGTGCGGAAAGCGCAGTAGGTCGTAAATAAACCGACGCGATCCACATGCTTACATTATGCATAGTGCTTCGGTACAGCCCTTAGCAACGTGGCGCTGGTATACCGAGAAGTCTTCTCTGTCTTACATGAAATCCGGCTGAACCGTTTTGACTAACTTCAGAAACAGACCGTTTTAGTCAGCTTTACGATTTTGTGAAAAATTTAAGGTCTTATTTTTTTAATGTGGGTACACCACAATAAAAAAGAAAGTACTGGAAAGGTAAACGCGTTGGACCGGCAATCCAGAAGTT
Source organism: Apotomis turbidana (assembly GCA_905147355.2). Taxonomy (NCBI): domain Eukaryota; kingdom Metazoa; phylum Arthropoda; class Insecta; order Lepidoptera; family Tortricidae; genus Apotomis; species Apotomis turbidana. The sequence continues at coordinate 987,822 of LR990283.1, forward strand.
TCCCGGAGACACCCGGTCTTTTCCGCCAAGTTACGCATTTCAATTTGTCTTTGTGCTTTGATCTTATGCATCAATGGTACAATTGTACGATGTTGTTATGCAATATTTCTGTCAATTAAGAACTAATTGATATTTAAAGAAATTTATAGTCCAAAATAATGAATAGTTGATGCATCAGTCCTACCATTTTGTGAAGCAAAACAGATACATACATAAATAAGAGATCGTAACAATAGTATTTGATAGCTATTTCAATTTAGGAACGCAGCACAGAAAGCGCAGTGTGTCGTAAATACACCGGCGGTGTTTACATTATGCAAGGACTGTGCTTCAATTCGGGCAGACCTCTGCTACGTGGATACCGAAAAGAAGACCTATTTGCCGATTTCTGTCTGCACTAAAAAAAGATTTGTTAGCTGCTAGTTACATAAATCGGGGGACTGACAAACTGAGGGCCCCTAGTAACCAAAATAAGTTATGTAAAATTAGCATAATTGTTGGTTACAGGTTGAGTATTTTTTTTTTCAGTGTAACGTGTAAAGTTGTAATATTTTTATGCAATAGTTTTGTTTATTATTTTTTAATAGCTTTGAAACTGGGAAAGTGGCACGTGATTAAACAATTTTCGTTGACAAAAAAAAAATCCCGGACTCAGAAATAAGGAAAATCAAAAAAAATATCTGGTCACAGTGAACTTATTTTTTTGCTATTTGTTAAGATTTTGAGTTGCGTACCGTAGGATTTGCGAGTAGTGTATCTTTTCCGATTTGTACTCGTAAATTTGGGAACGTACTTTTTGCGTTTGTACAGTAAACCAATTTTATTCCTAGGCCATTTCGTTTACCTTGAACGTCAATATGAAAGATGCTTGAAATCAAATATCATTGTCATTGTGACAAGGTTCTATAGTGGCCTAGATATCAAATTGGTTGACTGTACATTCCATTCGTTTGTTTTATAATTATGCGTTCTACACATTTTGCCAGTTGTCAATAACATTTTATAGCAATTTGAAATCTCAAACACAGTACTGAAAGCGCAGTGGGTCGTAAATATGGCGGCGCAATCCTCCCGCTTATATTATGGAGTGTACCTACTCGGTACAGTCAACCCTCAGCATGCCGTCTTTGCCGCTTTCTGTCTTAACCTTTCAACCGAATTAAAAATAGTAGGCTTCCAAAACGATGGCTATATAAGTATGCACATTTTGCTGTCAATATTGTACAGTTTTTTATACTAATAAATCCAACAAATTACTAAAAAGCTGACGGAGATCACTTAGGCTGCCTTCTGAAGCGCCGCGCCGCGCCTAGAAAGTATATGTCCTCGAGACCCCATAAAATGTGCATCTAAATCTCAGAAATGTGATTGGTACAATTTACACGGCTCCGCTCCGCTCCGCTCCGCTCCGCACCGGTCGACAGGCAGCCTTTTAGGTGCAAGCACATCTGTCCTCAGTCGTTATTATGTATATGTACATATAATAAAGTGTTTACATACATACATATTTATTTTATTCCCTTTTTACGTATTTCCTGCACTACCTTTTCAAAATGTATCCCTCATCTTTTTCTACTACCCAAAGATTGTATGGAAGACATCTATTTTTCTCACGAGCGATAAGACCGACTGTTGTCACACTACTTTTTGTTATATTATTTCTTTGTTGTATTATTTTTCATGTGGTGCGCAATAAATAATATTAATAATTTAATTCAATAAGCACGGTCAGCATAAAACCAGTTTTGCTACTTTTATGCCAACTGTACCTACGTGGCGCAGAGAAAATGGCGTTACGCTTTTATTGTTGGAGCGAAAATTGGTCAGATATTCGATTATAGTCGTCGCATCCTGGTCCGTCTATCGACAATATTTTGATGGAAAGTAATACAATATTTGAGACAATACACGGTATTTGATCGATGATCTGGAGTACTAACAATATTCATATTAATAGGTATAATTTTTTCTAGGTATAAAAATGAAACAAACCTGTCGTAAGTAACCAATAGTGTGTAAATCATCTTAAGCTGAATGGGCCCCCGAATGCTGATTCTCTGAATGTACCTAATTTTAAGTCTGTAATGCATTACACCCCACTAGGATAATGCTTTGTAATGGCTTAATAAGCATAATAGATATTTCCATTGTTTTTGTACGATAATCGGCAAAACATAATCCTGCATTATAAAATGTAATAACATCTCTGTACTTTATGCAGTCATTACCTATGCTTCACAAATAAAAACACTTTGACTTTGACACTGGCTTTGATAAAATGTTGTTACTTTACTCAAAATTGAATATCGTATTTTGAAATTGTCCTTGATTTGGCACAAATAACATTAGTATCAGAGGAGTGCAATCGTTTTTATATGTTATTCAATTGATTATCTTTTTGTTCAATCGTTTCAACACCAACTCGAAGTATCAAAACCCCAAAACATTTTGCCTCATTTCGTAAAATTTTCGTGTGATTGAAAGTTATATTTTTTTGGTATCATTTTTTTTATAAAATCGTCGCTAATAATGTTTTGTTTAAGTTTGTTTTTGACAATATTTGAATACGAACCAAACTAAATTTCGATGAAAAGATAACGATACTCAAATATGGACACGTCTCACTCCAAGGCCACCCTACCTCAATAATGTCGCTTACACACATTCACCGGTTATAAACGGAAATGTTATGTTATATACATTAGAATTGTGGAATACTTTACCGACCTAAATAGCTGACTCAAACAAATAATACAACCAATTGTATCTGATATCCGGATTACAAATACAGACATTCAAACGCGCACGCAAACCATTCCTGTAACTATTACCCCATTCAAAGTAACAAGGCTAATCGTCCTTCGGAAACTAGTTCATAACACGTTGACTTATGGTTGAAGTTGAGGGTGATTGAGTGGAGTTGTATGGGACCATTAGAAGGGCAATCACGCGAGAAGCTACTCGGTGTATTTGGATAGTTTGATTGATCTGAACCTCAATAAACGGTGCAAGAGGTCCATAAGTTTCTAATGAGTTAAGTTAGGTAGACTACGACACTTAGGGTAAGTTTAACCTTTTTTTTTGGATAGTAATATCAAACTAACATGTGGTTTTGACATTACAATCTGGGAGAAAGCGTTATTCCTTAAATAAAAGTTTGGGTGAATGCAGGCTTTGTGGTTTATACAGGGTGATAAATCCAAACGGGTCAGTAGGGAGAAAACGAAAACTAAAAGAGATAGGGAAATCTGCTCTCAGGAACCACTGCCTCGATTTTAAATTTAATAGAAAATACTTTTTTTTTAATTCTCATACTCAGCAGGACTCGGACCTGCGATGCTACGTTTCCGCCGTAGTGCTCTCCCAACTGAGCTATCACATCGTAACGTCAATCACACCAAATATTTTATTCCATAATTCTACGCTACTGGAGCGCCCTCTGCTTACGCGCATTTGCCATAAATGTGGTGTTTCTACATTAAAACCAAAATCGATAAAAAGATTATATTAAAAAAACATTTTTACAGTTATGAAATATGCTACAAAAATTAGATTGTGATAGTGAAAACTTTATGATTATCTGTCGCTTATATAAAGCACAAATTAATTACTTAAAAAGACTCAAATATACTAATTACCGATAATCAGCCACTGCTATTTATGGTCACACAATGTAATAAATACTAACCAAAGAATAATATCAGTGGGAGTCTCAAGTGGAGCTATTAAAATATGATTAACTGTCGATTGAATAATAAAAAAGAATTCCCTTCCCCATAATTACGAGCCATTACGACATTACATTTTTAAAATGATTGAATGCCGAAATACCCGATATTCACAGCTGAAACATGTAATAAAATATCTTTACAGTAGCCGCAAAAAAAAACTATTACAAACGCTAAATTTTAGTTAGTAATTTTAGAACAATATACTAACCTGTGATTTCACTTTTAGCAAATAAAACGTATTTTTTGTCACAACACTTCACCTACATAATTGATGGTAAGCAAAAAGGGGAGTCCAAGTCGCAATGGCAACTGACAAGAAACAACCGCCATGTCAGTTGACACTGCCATGCCAGCCTGAGAGAAGATGCCTCTTCAGGTTTTTTAACTATAACAGCCCAAGGGCTAATCGAATCAGTAAAAAAGTAATTGTTTCTAAACTACGATTTCTAATTCAATACCAAAAAAGCTACCACAAGGTTACCACTACAATAAAATATTTTTACAATATTAAAATCCTTTTTCTTTTTTAAAGACACTAATGTAATTTATTTATTGGTTATTTATTATTACATAAATACGAGAGGAGATAACAAAAACTTAAACATTAGAGATTTTTGGTACAAAATCTGGGTATTGTACTTGTAACACTTGAGGTACTTATTCAAAACATTTGGTGTAATAATTTACAAGCTAAGAAACCAACTCAGATGTCATTTAAATTTTGACAACTTTCACAGTGACGTATCTGTCGTAGTTATTTTTTGTCTTGAATTAGAAATCCGACGACTTCCGGTTTGTGACTTAAGATGGCCGCATGCGTTTAAGTTGCGTTGTTCATTATTTATTCATTTTTGTTGTTCAATGTGTAGTATTGATAGCGTATTGTGCAGTGATCTAACGTATGAGTGAATAGCTAATGAAGAATTCAACTTGAAGCGTTCATAGCCCTTCCTGGGTCAAGGCCCGATAGTCCGCGTGGTTTTTTGTAAATCGCTATCACTTTACAAAAAGCAAAACCTCACCGAACAACGGCATGCTCTACGAGCAAACTTGAAATTGGCGAAATCATCATTAACCTGATGGAAGCCATATTTTAAAATTAGATTAGATTAGAATTAGAAATCCGAGTTTACAGTAATCCTAAACATTGGTCAACTATTTCAAGAGTATTAAGGTTCAAAAATGGTTAGGTTCAAAAAAGGCTACATTCTTGGCTGACTGTACCAACTTCTCGATTTTTTTATGTTAGGTGTGTTTATTCTGTAGGTATATATTGCGCTTCAGCTCCTAGTGACCAACTGAGGATTTAGTGTAGTTTCTGTCTATTTATAACCCTATCTGTAGTGTCGCATAATTTTCCCGCGCAAGTGTTTGTTTCGGTCTAAATACGTATTTTAGTGGAGTGCTGATTAATTTAGCTAGTAAACACGTCTGGTTGCACTCGACTGGCTCGTTTACTTGCTAAATTACTGCCCACTCCACTTAAATACCAGCTTAGTTATAAGTGCGAGCCATAAACTACCCTACAATTGTTTTCTTCAAAATGCTAACTAAATATGACTCCAAGCGAACAATGCGCCTATAAATAGGTACCTAATGTTTTCTTTTACATTATAATCAGACATCGTCATGCGCATACGTCGGTAACAAAAGTGTACGGAGATGCCACGACTTTGAGCGACCAGCAGCGGCGCGGCGAGCGGTTGAGTGAGCGAGACACACGCACCGCGTACCGCTGCCGCTGACACGGTAAGCCGTGGCATCTCGGTAACCGTGGCAACTTACGGGTGTTATCAGCAAACATCAGGTTTCAGAATCTAACACGAAACGTATTACAGACGATAAACTTTAGTGGTGTGCAATTACTTACCCATAAAAGTGAATAGGAACTACATAGGTAAGCATGCTGTATTGTCGGCTTTAACGTCAATTTATAATATGAATCATTCGATTTGGAATATGACTGCTTATACAAATACTAGCTTCACCATGCAGTGTTACCCGCTCAACAAACGGGAACGCCATTTTTTTCGGGATAAAAAGTAGCCTATGTGTTAATCCAGTGCTACTACCTCCATACCAAATTTTATCAAAATTAGTCCAGCCATATGAGCGTGAAAAAGTACACATAAACACAAACACACTCACAAACTTTCACCTTTATAATATTAGTGTGATAAAAAAGGGTATATAAAGTTTCAGATGTTTAAGAGGCCTTATTCCTTTTAAAATGCTAATTGTTTTAGATTTTTTTCTCTATGATCAAACACGTTTCTTAACATATTATTGATGTTACTACCTAGTACAGGGCTATTGGAATTTATTGGTATATATTTGAAACCTACAGTTTGAACTTTTCATTGACAATTTTTGTTTCAAAAACTACTCGAAATTGACAAAATTCACGCGGAAAATTAGTTTTTTCAACTTATTTTCAACTGCACGCAATGAGAGCAGGAAATAGCTATGTTACTACTTACCTAGAACTCGGGGAAAAGTATTATTCACTTAGTTGAAATTACCAATATATCTGTCAAAATATGAACAAAAAAATTAAAAGGATTATAAGGCCTCTTAATAGTAAAAGCTTTGTGCTATTTTCCGATAGTTTTGATCCTCAAACCGGGCGTCACGGTCGAGCAGGTTTCGGAAGGATTTTTCTTGTGCTGAAAGGAAGGGTCAACCAGCTTTACCAAAGGGTTATTTTTTGCAAGCTGTTATCGTATTTACACATGTTTGAGGCAAATCTTGCAGGTCAACCCGTTCAATATTATTTCAATTTCACCCATGTTGATAACGAATAGAATCGCATTATGTTTCTGCGTGTCACTTATTGAAGAAGAACTAAATAAATTTACACGTTTTTGTCCCACAGTGTACTTATATTATCTGTAACTCCTGTTTTTAACGGTCCTGAAAATTATTCAACTCTGCCCGGAAATATTGTCCAATTTTTGAAAAGCAATCAACACCATTTTAATAATTATTGTAGAAAGCTGCGACACAAGACAATGCAAAATGGCGCCACAAAGCATACGGAGTTCGACAATATTGACAAAGTAATAAGACGGTTCAAACGTTCAAATAATCATCCGGTTATTGCAATATGTCAGCCTGTTCGCCCAAAAAATATAACACACATTCATCTCTTTAGTACCTACTATTCTTATTAACGAGATTACTAGATTAGATTTTGACGACACGGTTGGCTCAGTTTGTAAGCACCTGCCTACTGAGTCGGCGGTCCCGGGTTCGAATCCCGGCCAGGGCAAATATTTGTGTGATGAATTCTAATGTTTGTGCTTGGGTCATGGTTGTTCTATGTATTTAAGTATGTATATCGGCGTCTGGTAGGTACCCATAACACAAGCCTTCTTGAGCTTAATTTGGGACTAGATCGATTTGTGTGAGGTTGTCTGATATTTATTTATTTATTTATTTACTAGAGAATGTTAAAATACATACAAAACATTAATCATCAGGAGTCGCGGCGACGGCCAATCGTACACTGAATTGTACTCAGATGATTTGTCTAATCTGTGTGACTCACGGGAGTTGTCTATGTAAAATACTAGAGAAAGAATAAAGTAATAAAAAACGACGTAAATTCAGACTTAATTAATTCTTGCTCCAAAAACAAATCTTATTTATCACGGTTCTGACTCTGACGGCAGTCTAAATATGTTTGGAAAATCTGTGACAGCTGTCACTGTCAAACTGTGTCGCGGTTCGGTCAGCCTGTTTATATTTGTTGACTAGCTAACGGTAAGTCAAAGTTCCAGAAATTTAGGAAGTATTTGACGGGCGAAGTCGTTAAGAAGAAATAAATAGAGCACACCAAAAACATGGTATACTTTGTAGGTCGTATCACACCGCATGACATCCATACTAATATTATAAATGTGAAAGTGTGTCTGTCTGTCTGTCTGTCTGTCTGTCTGTTACCTCTTCACGCTTAAACCGCTGAACCGATTTAGATGAAATTTGGTATGGAGATAGTTTGAGACCCGGGAAAGGACATAGGATACTTTTCATCCCGAATAAATTTAGTGTTCCCGTGGGATGAGTGGGTAACACCGCGGGGCACAGCTAGTATCTTATAAAATAATATAGATCCATATACTGGGTGATGAATTCAAATGGGTCAATAGTCAGAAACTACTTATAGAAAAAAGGGAAATCTGTTCTTAGGAACCATGGCGTCGAATTCAGATTGAATAAAAACAGTTTATCATTGACCGTACAGTCACAGTACAGTCAACCAATTTGATTCCTAGGCCATTTCGCACCTTGTCACAGTGAACGTCAATATTAAAGCCACTTGAAATCTCATATCATTGTCATTGTGACAAGGTTCTTTAGTGGCCTAGAAATCAAATTAGTGGACTGTAGAAGAGTCAATTTTCTTGACCGCACATTAAGCGGCGAACCGTTACAATGTTGGTACAGAACGCATGCTCACAAAGTGCTTTCATAAAAAGTTCTGCCCTCCGTGTACCAGATCTGCATCTGAATGGACTTTATTCAAACTGATTTCATTCAGTACGCGGAGCGCGACGTCATAAATAAATAGAACCTCATTCTCGCGCCAGACTAGGCGAATTAAAATCAGTTAGTTTTAACCCCTGACTAAAAAAGAGGGGTGTTATAAGTTTAACATGTGTATCTGTGAATTTGTGTATCTGTTTGTCTGCCTGTGGCATCATAGCTCCCATGCAAACGGATGGACCAAGTTGAGTATGCCATTAGCATGATAAATAAATAAATAGAACCTCATATTCGTATGAGAGGGGTGTTATAAGTTTAACATGTGTATCTGTGAATTTGTGTATCTGTTTGTCTGCCTGTGGCATCATAGCTCCCATGCAAACGGATGGACCAAGTTGAGTGCAGTTTTTCCATCGCAAGACTTGTCCGTTGGAATGGTTCTTAGCTAGGTTTGGCGGAAATAGGAGTAGTTTCCAAGATATTCAGCTTTAATTGGAACAACTGACGAGATCTCAGCCAATATTGAAGCTAGGAACTCCAAATTTTATAATAATGTTCAGTTTTAGTAGCATTTTCTACATCCCTCATTGGGTGAGAGTCTTATGATGACCAGCTAGTTGTGTCGGGAGTGTTTTATATTTTTAATTTAGGTTATTGACGACGCGGTTGGCGCAGTTTATGGTGCATCTGCCGACTGAGCCGACGGTCCTAGGATCAAGTCTCGGGAAGGGGAAATATTTGTGTGATGAGCTCAAAGCTCGATGTACAAAGTCACACGCTGATTTAGAGATATCTAACCGGTGAAAGGGTTGAAACTATTACAACATGAAAGGCGCGCCGTTCTGACCTCAGTGCGCTAGATCTGCATGTGAACGGACTATATTGCAACTGATTTCATTCAGTATGCCATTAGCATGATAAATAAATAAATAGAACCTCATATTCGCGTCGAGCTGCAAGAATTAAAATCAGTTTTGCAAGCGTTATGTGAATTTTAATTATATAAAAAAAATCCCAATCAGTCGCTTCATTTTTAATTTCACCCTATAGAGGCTATGTTTAGCTTCGCTAGCTTACATGGATATTCACAAAGTGAGTCCAAGCTGCCCTTCCCAGCTCGTCGCCACTTTAATATGACCCCTACACGTTACGAATATTACCCTGATATTTTGATTGCCCATGTACCATGTAAATACAATTCAATTTCATTAACAGACGTTGCATACTTAAAATAATTATTGTATTAAGCGGTATACAGTGTATACTATATATACACTGATGTGAAATTGTCAAGCAACGCCCCGTGAGTGTAAACTGCTTGATATAATAAAACGTCTCACTAAAGTTTGAAATAAGATTATATTTAAAATAATTCCATAGAAATCTTATTAATTTAACCAACCAGAAATATTGGCAACAACAGACCAACTTGGAATAACAAATCGAAATTCCTAAACATTTTCATAAAGTTCAGAAAGACAGCCAAGTTCCTGACGGCTACAGAATAATTCAATTATGGGCTTCGAGTGACAATGGAACAAAGTTTCGGAACACCTTAGTCGATCGGGACAGATAAAGCGTTTTCCAAACGAATTATTTACAAGCTATTGCTTTTAGTTCTGCTGAGACGGTTTCTCTTAAGGATTACAAGAAATGTTGAAGAAGCGTGTATTTAAATATCTTTAATATGAATACAGAAGACATTTTTCATATTCTGCAAGCCAACAAAATGAACCATCTTGAACCAACAATATTAGCAAACCACGCGTAACAAAGGTCTAATCCAGTACAAATATACGTATAAAACTCATTTGTTGCCGTAAGTAAATATCTTATACTACTTCAATAGGGAAAAAATCTGAACATTATACATTTGTAATTCAATCATCAAATAAACATAGTCTTTATACAAAGTACGTAAAACAGTTTTCCAGCGGTTCAGTTAAGTTTGTCGCTCTTATCTTTTCGTTAGAGCACTATGCAGTGTTTTCATAGTTCGCACGGAAGCCTCGGTGCGCGAGTCCAATCAGCACATGGCCGGCTTTTTTTAAATATTGGATTTTATAAGGAGATATAACATAGAATGTAACAATGTGATTACATAATATATTACGTAGGTACTACAATTTATGCTACGCTTGGTTATGCTCATACAGGCTAAGACTAATCACGAGGTAACGAACCCGAAATTAATTGCAATTTACCTCGGTTACGTAATTAATTTAATTTAGTTTCAATAATTGAACCACCATATGTAATTATTACTTATGCGTGGTACATATCCAAGATCCTATTATTAACGTATTAATTTTATACTCGATATTACTTTGTCTACTCATTATTCTAACAAAACCTAGTAACAAATACCTCTCAGTGTCAATCTACAAACTAGATACCTACTAAGTTTCGAAGAGCAGTGGCAGAAATTTTAGTGAGTTTGGTTGTGACCAGGCAATATTACTTTGTGTATTATTTTATATCTGTCTGTAGATATCATACAATGAAATCATGAAATACAGGAAATAAATATATTTTCATCACACTTGCTCGTAAACAAGGGTTTACATACTAGAAAAGCGGGCGGTAAGTCGTATATTACGCCCTAGGGCGGTGTTTTTTAATCAAAAGCCTGGTTAGTTGAGATGGTTTGGTTTTTAGCTTTGATGAAAATCGGAGCACTCGTCTTCATGTTCAGTTTTAGTAGCATTTTCTATATCATTCATTAAAACAGGAAGTCATGACGACCAGCTACCTACTTGTTTCGGGAGTTTTTGAAATTTTTTATTTAGGTTATTTCAGACAACATGGCGGTAGATCATGATTGCTGTAGGAGGAATCTTAACAGCACAATGCACATTTTCTCTTATATCATATGATACATCCCCACCATCCCACCATCTAATCTACTTCCTGAACGAATTACTTGACCAACCTAGTATAAGGTTTACTATATCATGGACCATTGTTGTCCTGAATAGCTCATAGCTGGACATTCCATTTTTTTTTGTGAACGTATAGGTACGTACCTACTTGAGGGCACTTTGTAGTTAGTCCTTTAATACCGTAGTGTGAGATCTCATACCCCTGCAAGTGAGTGCTGTATAAGCGGTATTGTTAACGTAAATCGATCTGTTAATTGGCGATGCAGCTCACTCTCAAAACGACACTCGACGCATATGTTTGTTATCAAACGCGGAAAAGGGGACCTTATTGTATTGACATTATCACATAGCTGTTTGAGCGATGTGTTGGCGCTATCACGGCCATGTATATAGACTTATCGCTCTGTGACCAGTCTGTAAACCTCGCGTGTTTCAATATGCCATTTTTTTCGTTTTTAAACCCCATATCGCCGCCATTTTAAATAATTTCGAAAAACTGAATGGTCATAAAAATTCTATGTACCTACTTATCGAACCTGTGCACCATATTTTACGGGAATCGGTTGAAACATGCGATCCACAGGCAAGAAGTCCTGGACAACTGAACACCCGGAAGTCGGATATACAAACTGATTTTTCGCCAAGTGAAAACAGGGACACTTTGCTCACTCAAGTTATTCCAGCGATAAATGCTATTAACAAGTAGTCATCAAAAGGTTACAGAACACATCGTTAAGGTAAACATATAATGGCTACTTTTAGACGGAAGCATGTTGAATTCAACCCAAGTGCGCCTTGGGCGAAACACTAGTATCGTATACTAATATCTACACTTCATAATATGAAACCTCTCCTCTGAGGAACCGACATGCCAAAGATAACCTTAATAATACCAAATCAAACCATCACGTATAACCACAAATTGAATCCTGCGTCAAGGAAAGAAGGCATAGGATCGTACCCCATACTGGCGCGAGATGAGACACTGTGAAAATATCTACCGGCGTCCTTTGTTGTCAGATCAAGATGTTCAGGATTTGGTTAGGAAGGACGCAATCAAATGATAAAACTATTATATTGCTACTGACTGTATTATGTTCGTGAAGATAATATAAAAGCATTTTTTCCTCTTCGTCAATGAATTGTCTAAGCAGTTATTGTCATAATACTATTTTTATTTCCTATAATAAAATTGTATTGCAATTCGTTTTCTATTGAGTATGGTAATTATTACAGGGTAAATCTAAACAGCGCGATGCAGGACTGCGTGGGCGCGTGACACGAGTCGTACAGTACGATCTGTTGGTAAAAATATCTTTGTCTTCTCCTCACGTCTAAACGGCCAAACCAATAACCAATTTGAACCAGCTTTTTTGTACAGAAATAGCTGAATCCATAGATGGTTATAGAATACGTTTATCCTACTGCGGTGAAGAAAAATGATTTACGCGGACGAAGTTGAATGCTTCGCAACATAGTCCGCTGAAAGAAAACAAGCCCGGTGTAGATACAGACAGCAGCCGAAGTTGCTACGCACACCAGCGCTCAAAATTATAAGCCCACGGACTATCAAGAGAATAAGGGTTGTGCAGATCTTTGTGAGTGTATTATTCTGCTTACTGTACTTTCTTTTGACATAACTACCCAACTGTTTCGTTTCGCAATTCTCCGGAACGAAATCATTTTTAGGGTTCCGTAGCCAAAGGGTAAAAACGGGACCCTATTTCTGAGACTTCGCTGTCCGTCCGTCCGTGCGTCCGTCTGTCCCCAGGCTGTATCTCAAGAACGGTGATAGCTAGACAGTTGAAATTTTCACAGATGATGTATTTCTATTGCCGATATAACAACAAATACTAAAAATAAAATAAAATAAATATTTAAGGGGCTCTCCATCTCCCATACAACAAACTTACAGATAATAGTACGGAAACCTTCGTGCGCGAGTCCCACTCGCACTTGGTGTATATTTCCGACTTAATTTTATATTCTTATGTAGCATCAAGTAAGTTAGGTTAGGTTTAGTTTATAAAACTTCTAAAAAGCTTAGGGTGCTCTCTCACCATAAGTATGCGCCTGTCATATAACAAAAAACAAATGAGATTTTCGTGTTTTTTGTTAAAGGACAATGCTCGCGGTGAGGACCCTTACGGTCTAAGAGGAAATCCCAGTCATTGATATAAAGCAGTTTAGGGAACATAATTAGCATATCAATCGATAAATTACATAAGTAACCTCCCGCCATACAAGAATATATGAATTGCGTAGCATATAATGGTAGGTGCATACTCATCCTCTTTGCTGTACTCTTAAAACTAAAAAACGGAAACGTATCTACCTATACTGAAACTAACTTATATTACAACCGTAATAAACCTGTAAATATACCTGTACCAGGGTTTAAATGAGAAGCTTTGTACTTCTGAAGTTTATTTAAAACACATACATGTTATATGAATTCTTAATATTCTTATTTCAGTTAATATCTATTTGTAAACTTTGCAAAAAACTTTATGGCAATCACGAATTATCTTTTATCACGGAATTTATTTATATACTTATTTCAATTTTACTGCATAAACTTAATACTTATTGCATTCTCTACCAGTCAACCGCAAGATCAAACAGTTTACTAAGGGTAGTGCAGCAGCGGTTGAATTGAAACGGTATTGTAAGGGTGCAAAAACGTAGATACCTATTTAATATAATTATATTTTGCGCTCACCTATTACACGAACTTGTGCCGACTACGCAATAATACGGGAGCTAAATCTGTGAAGTAACTGCGAAAATAACGACTCTATGAGATTTTCAGTAAGGCTCAAATTGAAATCGAAGTATCTTTACAATTTTGCGGATATTTTAAAGTTGCCCTAAGGTGTAAGTTTTCATTGTATGTAGATTTTCAGGAGTGGTTCAGCTCTCCAGGTGTTTTAGTGTGTTCCGTATCGAGCACCTCCGAAGATGCGCAGCTCGCGCGAGGCGCCCATAAAGCCAGTTTTAAGAGCAGCAGTTAAGTGTTAATCTCACGTGACATCTCAGACGGCTTCCGCGCGTGCCCAGGTTCTCTCCCGTGCCAGTCACCGTCGGAACGGCCCAATAAACTCAGAACCCAAACATGTACCAACCTAATTGGTTCCAAAATCACGCAAACTCGTCGTTATTTATATACAAAGCGTTAAATTTCAGTTTTTCAATCACTGGGTATTCAAATGTAAAGCGGGTAACACATCACATGGCAATTCCAGAAGCACTGACACTGCACTGTATGCACGCTGGCGTGACGTGTGGGGTGTCCCGACGTGCCCGGCTGCTCGACACTCGCGACGCGCGCTCGACGCGGCAGGCAGCGGATCACTGCCGGAGCGCGCAGCCCTCCCCACCCCCACCCTCCCCTCCCTGAAAATCCCTTTCGACTACACTTACTAGATAAATTTAAAATTTCACAATCCTATCGGTTGTTATTACTGATCGGCTTTGAAGATCCGTCAGACACAGATCGACTTAAAAAAAAACGCTTGAGTGACTTTTAATTTCGCGGTCCGCTTTTTGCGCGGGGCGGGCACGCAATTTTAACTTTTGATGATTCTTGTCGGTTTTTTGAAAATCCGGGTATCATCGCCTCCCAGTTGTCTACGTGGGGGTTGGAGCGGGCGAGGTGTTACGTCACGCGGCGGCCGACTCTGACCGTCGTTGTCACCTATGCCTTACCGCCATTGTCCCGCTTCCCGCCGCTTCAGCGCATTAAGTGATGTAGGGATTGTATGTGAAGCGAGTTTCAAGTATTTTGCATACCGGGCTTTATGTGTAATTGCTACTGCTACAGCTTTATTACAGTTAGGACTTGGCAACTAGTGATAAATGTGTCCGTTGTCGCTATTACGATATAAATTATATTTAATATTTATTGTACATTGTTTTCGTTCATGTTTGTGAAGTAATTAAATGTTAATAATATTATTAAAACTATCGTGAGACATCTTTAATATTTGCGTCCGTGCAATCTGTTACTCCGTACTGCTACGTGACTGATGAAGAGCTTCATAAGAGGTCGAAACATGTCGGGCCGTTCCTGACAATTTTGTTGTGAGTTTAAACCGTTTTTATTATGGTTCCGTACCCAAAGAGTAAAAACGGGACCCTATTACTGAGACTTCGCTGTCCGTCCTTCCGTCCGCCCGTCTGTCACCAGGCTGTATCTCAAGAACGGTGATGGCTAGACAGTTGAAATAAAATAAAATAAATATTTAAGGGGGGCTCCCATACAACAAACGAGATTGGTTGCGTTAACTTTGCGCCTCATTTGTATGGGGCGCTATACATACCAGGTGCAAACTCAACTTAACCGCTTAAGGATGGAAAGTGTTTGTACGGAACCCTCGGTGCGCGAGTCCGACTCGCACTTGACTGGTTTTATAGTTATTAATTAAAAGTTGTGTTAACAATATGTAGGTATAATTATGTTGTATTCGTTGGCTAAGTCGAAGCAAACAGGCAGGGAAGTAAACATTACAATGTTATGTTCATTAGAAGTTGAGAGAGAGTTCAAGCAGTGAAGCACGTGTATTGATTTGTTATAATTAGTTGTGATTTCTTTTATCTTCACGCACACGTGTTTGTGCCGAGAATGATACAAAATACATTGTTAATAATATAGTCGATATTCAAAAAAACTTTTGTCTTGCATCAAAATAAGAGATCACTCCTTAGGAATAAAATAGACTGTTATTTTATCTCGAATCTTCTTTCTTTGTCTAAGTACAATACTTTTAAATAAAAGTAAATACTCGTACAAATGTGTGTATGGGTTAATTAATTTCCAAATATCCTTGCATATTTTTGCTACCCTAAATAACGCCTGTTGTTACCATTCTTAATAATAACTGCATCTCTCTATTAAAATATCTTCCGTATAGTGTACAGTCAACCAATTTGATTTCTAGGCCACAATAGAACCCTGTCACAATGACAATGATATGAGATCTCAAGCGGCTTTCATATTGACGTTCACTATGACAAAGTACGAAATAGCCTAGGAATCAAATTGGTTGACTGTACAAATATACATCCACACCATCACTCTACGCATGACTAGCCAACTTGTTTACCATCACGTTTCCCGGAACGCAAAATATTATTCTTGGTGCTTTTTCAGGGTAAAGGTAAAGGGCAAGTCTCCCATTCACCGCAGTGATTGACGTGTCAGCTCAAGGCCGAACCGGCATACTGGTATGCAGCTACGCAGAATAACCCTCATTACGGTGACATATTAGTTTAGAGGGAGCGCAGGCCTGACGTGCGTACGGCCTTGTAGCAACGTGTTTGAGGGTCATGTTGTGGGGAAGTTACATTTTTAACTAGTTTACATAAAAAGCACACGGAAAAGTAAGAAGACATAAAAACGCAACTGCAATTATTAGCACTCGGTGGTGTATATATTTATGAAAAAAAAAACCGGCCAAGAGCATGTCGGGCCACGCTTAGTATAGGGTTCCGTAGTTGCCCATCCTTCACAATAGACGAAAATTACGAGAGATTTAAATTACGAGGAAGATTTCAAGCTCTATAAAAAGGTCGTAAACGCCAAAGTAACAGTCATTACTTATTACCTTCTGGAAGTCATCGATTATACGCGCCAGATTGAGCGAAATATTTGAATAAGGTATGGCACTTAAACAACATGTGTTTGTGTACTTCGAAGTGTAGCGACAACCCCACTAGGTGTTGGGGAGGTAGGAACCCGACAAAAATTTTTTTTTTTATTTTTTATTTTACCGTTTTGTCGGCGTGAACATACACATACTCATACCAAATTTCAGCTTTCTAGTACTAATGATCACGGAGCTAAGCCGCGGACGGACAGACGGACAGACGGGCAGACGGACAGACGGACATGGCGAAACTATAAGGGTTCCTAGTTGACCACGGAACCCTAAAAACGGTATACTCACGGGTTCCTAGTGACAATATGCAAAACTGCACGAGTCATTGAATTGAGTTCGCTAAGTTTGGTCCTTCAATCTCAGTACATTCGGGAATGTGTCATTTTTGTTTTGTGTCTCTGTACCTAAGTACTACATGTATTTTGGTGTATTAAATATTAATTTCAAGTTTCATCATCATCATAGCCGTCTACTGGTGAAAAATCGTCATAGCGATCGATCGAGCGCTGCTCATAGCTGTCACCGCCGACATTACAGGTCCATCGTGTTTAGAGCTTCCCACGCTACGTGATATGGTGTATATTTGCAAATAAACAACCAGATAACAACTAATACTTTTAGCAAGGAATTCTTGTCCCTAAAGTTAGATAAGTGTGTCAATTTAGGAAATAATTCTGAGGAATTGCGTAGGCTGCTGCTCAACTAAGAAATGCTTACGGTTCTCAAGGGATAAACAAAATAACCTATCCACGTGTAGTGTGTATGTAGAAGCAAAATCTCGATGGATATAAATAACTTAAATAAATACAGATTCAATGAAAATAAGTATGTAATCAAATATGTTTTTCATAATCATTAATGTTTACAATGAAGCGAAAAATTTAAAAATTCAATGGTTCAGACAGGATTCGAACCTGCGTTTCCAACGGCTTTCCGGGCCAACACGGGCGTCCTACCAACTGGATCACCGAACCAGTAGAGATTTAGATTTTATCGACGGCACTATCGTCTCAAATTTGTTGAGAATCGATTGTAACGATGTGCTACACCCGAATTAATTATTTTTAATAAAAGCAGTAACGTCTGCTAACGTAAACCAAATGCTTACAATGAAGCGAAAAATTGAAAAAAAAAATGGCTCTGACATCTGGTTTGGTGGTCCAGTTGGTAGGACGCCCGTGTTGGTCCGGAAAGCCGTTGGAAACGCAGGTTCGAATCCTGTCTGAACTACTGAATTTTTCAATTTTTCGCTTCATTGTAAACATTTGGTTTACGTTAGCAGACGTTACTGCTTTAATTAAAAATAATCTTTAATGATTTAAAACTAGGCCAACAGTAGGCGTCAGATCATTCGTGCATCGAAAACCACGGGACATAATCATAGAATATACCTAGGTGAACAATTAAGAAACAACACAATAGGAATACTAAGGTTGTCTGGAAGAGATCGCTCTTTAGCGATAAGACCGCCTATTGTCTACCATTTATAATTTAAGGTTTCGATTGTAATATTTTTCTTGTTGGTGTGCAATAAAGAATTGTTGTATTGTATTGTAATACTAAAATAATTGGCTTCCTCAAATCTGCAATGTAACTTTAACTTCGTCCAACGATTGACAACTGAAAAATGAGCCTTGAAATTTTTATCCTTTTCAGTTCGGAACAAGGGGCGTTCGTAATTTAGATGACAGTGGTGCTATAGCAAGTAATGTAGCTGTGTTTACAGATCGATAGGCTTAGTAAACAATTTGGGTAATGGATAGGTAAGTCGGGGATCGAGTTCATTATAAGAGTAGGTTATTTGACTAACTGAAGTATGTTTTGGGTACTTATGACTATGTTTTTGGTGTAAAACGTGAAAACCATTTGGAATTATATTAAGTACAAAAATGTTATACGTCAATTTTAAAGCATTATTAATTACATACTATTTTGGTACAATTTGCAAAGGGTTATTTACCTCAATACATTAAAATGTTAAGCTATCATAAGGTAAAGGGTATAACTTTTCCATCACGTAATCTCGATGAAAATTCTAAAAAACCGCCCAAGTGCGAGTCGCGCACCGAGAGTTCCGTACAACTAAATAAAGCTGCAATAGAAATACATAATCTGTAAAAATTTAAACTGTCTGCCTATCACGGTTCATGATATACAGCCTGGTGACAATATAGAACAAAAAACAGCAAAAAACAGGTTTCTTGTATGGGAGCCCCACTTAAATATTTATTGTATTATTTTTTTAGTAGGTATTTGTTGTTATAGCGGCAACAGAAACTCATCATCTGTGTAAATTTCAATTGTCTAGCTGTCACGGTTCATGAATCATGATATACAGCCTAGTGACAGACGGACCGACGGACGGACATCGGAGGCTTCCCGTTTTTACCCTTTGGGTACGGAACCCTACAACAGATAAGATGAAATGATCGTTGTAATTGAATTTGGCCGATGTAATACAATCATAGCTAATGTAAAGTTGTTCTCAAGAAAGTTGTAAACCATACAATGATGAAGGTCATGAATTACATATACAGTATTTATGTACGATATTAAAAAACCGAAAAAATAATATTTATTTATATGTACATTGAAACTAAATCACACTAATAAATGCGAAAGTTTGTGAGTGTGTTTATGTGTATGTTTGTTACTTCTTCACGATCAATGGCTGAACCAATTTCGATAAATTCTACTTTCATCCCGAATCCCTAAATGTTGTGATCCCGTGGGATGAGTGAACACCACAGCTAGTATACGATAAAGTAACCCAATGAATCCAATGAAAACCATTGGACGAATTGAAACTATTTTTGGTACACAAGTGAGCACTTAAATGGTCTTATTCCTTTTAAAATGCTTATTGTTTTAGATATTTTTCACTATGATCAAACATGTTTCTCAAGATATTATTGATGTTACTACCTAGAACAGGGCTATTGAGATTTATTGATATATATTTGAAGCCTACAGTTTGAATTTTTCATTGATAATTTTTGTTTCAAACACTTCGAAATTGACAAAATTCACGCGTAAAATTAGATTTTTCAACTTATTTTCGACTGTACGCAATGAAAGCATGAAATAGCTATGTTACTACCTAGAACCCGTGGAAAAGTATAAAACACTTCAAAAAAATTGGTTGAAATTATCAATATATTTGTCATAATATGAAAAAAAAAATTTAAACAATAATTCCTTTTAAAGGGTGGTGAACATTGGTAATCCTGTAAGGGTTCCGTTTTTGCCGATTGAGGTACGGAAACCTAAAAAATAATATAACTTATTTTCTTGAGCGAACGAAGTCGCAAGAAACTTCTAGTCGCTATGTAGGTATATCTCCATAACACAGTCATACAGCCCATTACGTAGATAATGTTTTCGCAGACGGCGCGGGTAAATATGAGTTGGAAGCTGTGTTTATCTGAAACCGATCTCAAATTGCTAGAATTTATTTAACGTGAATATCAAAGCGAAAGTCAAAGTGATGACGTGTATTGTTCAATTATTACGTGCTGTCGTTGAATGTCACCGAGTCTGTTGATTTGACGACGCGGTGGGCGCAGTGGTAAAGCAGATGCCTACTGAGCCAACGGTCCTAGGTTCGAATCCCGGCAAGGGATGAACTCGAATATTTGTGCCTGAGTCATGGATGTTATTTGTATTTAAGTATGTATTTATGTATATAAGTATGGTTATAAATCAACTCATAAATTATTCAAATATTCCAAAAATACAGCATGCCTATTCAGTCTATTTAAAGCTAATTATGACGGGTCTATCGTAGTAATTCTTATTTACCTTCATTATCCAACGTTTCGGACGAATGGCAATCGCCGTAGTCCAGCCTCATGATACAGCACATCAGATGTATCATGTATCAGTTTTCAGTCAATTATCTAACGGCGAACTCTGAAAATAACGATAATAAATTGTGTTATTTCGAAGAAAATGAAAAATGATTTTCTTTTATTAGCATTTAATTTGTTTACAAAAACCGACAATGTGATTTTTGAATTTAATAACTGCATTACTTTACTGTTTTACAATAACTGGAAGATATTTCATGACCAACGCATAATAGAGGTTAAGTTACAAGCGCAAGATTGATTTAAGAAGCCTTATTCTTTATAAAATGCTGATTCTTTAGACATTTTTCTCTATGATGTATTGGTATATATTTGAAACCTACAGTTTGAATTTTTCATAGATATTTTTTGTTTTTTCAACTTATTTTCGACTATACCCAATGAAAGCATAAAATAACTATGTTACTATACCTAGAACTCGGGGAAAAGTATTATTAAAGACCCCGTTATCGGCGGCTAAGAACTTGACAGCTACCAAATTGCACCGCCGATAAGGGGGTCTAATTATTATTCACTGCAAAAAGTTGGTTGAGATTATCAATATATTTGTCATAATAAGAAAATAATATATATTATAAGGAATAAGGCCTCTTAGCTGAAATAACATATGAGGTGCAATTAAATTTAATGTCCTATCAAACAGAGCCGCTAACTAGTCCATTAATGTATTTAAACTAACATGATTAACTATGTAAGTATATGTTTGATTGCGTGAGGTTTAGTTCGATTATTGGTGGCAACTAGCATCAATAATTAAGTAAATACTTGTCTTAGTGTTGCGGTCGGACTGTATGTCTTTGGATGTTGTCTGCGCACGTAGATATAAGGGCGGATAGTGACCAAACAATCTAAAGGCTATCGTACATTCTACCGCCCGGCACCAGATCGGGGTGCGAGTTTTCCTCGCACAATTATCTTGTGCAGCGTATTTGTCGATCTGATACAAACACTTCTCATCTTAACTGGCCAGGTTAAGTTAAGTTTGCACCTTAAATATTTATTTTATTCTGTTTTTATCTGTTAAGTGGGGGTCCCATACAACAAACGGGATCGGTAGCGTTAACTTTGCACTTCACTTGTATGCGGCGCCATAATACCAGGTGCAAACTTAACTTAACCTGGCCAGTTAAGATGAGAAGTGTTTGTACCGAACCCTCTCGCACAAGGCCGGTTTTCTTTTTAATTTTTACCCTAAAAAAGTTTTACGCGGACGGACTTCCTTGTTCTTGTATTTTCCAAGTCTTTCTTGTTTCAACAGTTTCACTTTCTTACCCTCATTGAAACCAGTTTTAAACACTTGTCCAAAATAAATAATGGACGTAGAACCAAACGCAATCAATCATCAGACCAATAGGAAAGTAATTAAACAGAAATGAGACGAGTTTCGGAACGATTCCGTTTTTCACCAACTTCAGTTTGGCTGGCGTCTATTTCGGGACTCGGTAATTCGGATATTCAACTTGCAGCACTTTGGTTTAATCTTCTCTGATTACAAGGTGTAAAGCTCTACAAGACTAGTAATCTAGGAACAAATTTGGATAAGGGTTACGCACTGCTTTCGGGAACATTTTGGATGATGGCGCTTGGTGGCGACTTGGTGGGGAAACCACTATTGAAAAAAAACATTAGGGTACTAAGGTACTTTATGACATTGGGAGCAAGTACTATTTTGGCGGGGCACATTGCTCGTAGAAACGATGACAGTTGGGGCAGCAAAGCTTCTTGAGTGGCGGCCGCGGACCGGTAGACGCAGCGTGGGAAGACCCCTAACAAGGTGGACCGACGACCTGGTTGGGATCGCGTGCAGAAATTGAATGAGCGGTTCAGCGGGATTTGAACCCACGTCCCCACGGCTTTCCGGGCCAGGCGGGTGCATTACCAATTATGCTATCAAAGCCACTAGCCATCTAATTCTTTAACCAGTTTAGTCTCAACATATTTGAAACGAAGCTGCCGAACGTAAATACGTAATCTTTGGGGTAGATGGCGCTACGATGCGGCCCTAAGGCAAGTAGAAATGCAACCATATACGTGTACATTAGAATGCACTGCACCTCTAGTACAACTGTCATAAGCGATTATTTCTCGCGCGAGATAATTGCCTGTCTCTTTCTGTACCTTCGCCATGAGTTTACAGTGACAGTAACTCGCTAGCGATTGCGTAAAGGACTTGTATGGAAAACTGTAGTTCTACAAAGTAACCGCTAGCGCTAAGGGCGCTGTACTATTCTCCATACAAATTATTTACGCTGTCGCGAGTGCGGTCACGTTAACACAGGGTAAGGGGGTGAAGTAATGTGAGAGGGTGACCGGTAGCGCTATGTCGCGCGACAAGTGTCGTGAAGCATAGTTGGGCTAGACGGGCTGCTACATAAAATAACCGGCCAAGAGCATGTCGGGCCACGCTCAGTGTAGGGTTCCGTAGTTGCCCGTCCTTCACAATAGACGGAAATTACGAGAAAGATTTCACGCCTCTTGTGTAACGTTCGAAGTGAAGGGACACAGGGCGGCACTTACGTCAATTTAAAGAAAATTATGAAATTTTGCGATAACTCAAAAACGTCATGACCATTTTTCATTGAAAGTACTTATAAGGCCTCATTTTCATGAATTTTTTGACCCGTGGTTGAAAAGTTAGAGGGGGACACTATTTTTTTTAATTTTCGGAGTGAATATTATAAAACTGCTAACTTTATCGAAAAATAATGTTTGGAGACCCCTATTATTTTTAAAAGACCTATTCAACGACACCCCACACACTAGTGTTGGAACGAAAAAAAAATATCACCCCCACGTTAGGTGTAAGGGTACCTGAAAAAAAAATTTACTGTTTTGTCGGCGTAAGATCGGCGGCTTTTATGTACGTCGTCGTATTTATGTATATGTTTATGTATTTATTATGTATTTATACTATTTAAAAGTATATATTTTTTATTTTTGGATTTAAGTTTAAGTATTTGTAAAGGTGTACCGTGAAACGTGCCAACTTTGCCCGCTTTTTGCGTAAAAACCCGAATTTCTCTCTTTTTTTCTATGACGGGATAAAGTTTTTTTTTGTCTAACGCATCCATCGTATTCATATGCATGCGTTTATTAAGAGAAACAATTTTTAAATCTACATTTAACCAACTTTTTTATCAATTTTCACCTCGGGTAAAGTTATCTAAACGTTTGCCAACATTGCCCAAATCGATTATTTTCGTAACTATAGCCCCTACAGCGTTAAGATAAGGATCAGTAAAAAATCTGGGGTAATAATGGCGTTCCACGTAAATATCTTGGTCTTAACTATACAAACACGTGTGCAATATGGGTGGGCAATGTTACATAGGTATTTTGTTTTACTCCATACAAGCGGAATCAAGCAGTTTGAAATTTCCAGGGTTGTCACTTTTGGTTGAGTAAACCATCTTTACCAATACCATTATCAAAATGAAAAATGTATGTTTAATATTGGGTACTAATAGTTAGGTGGTTATTTTTATACTCCACGTTAGAATAATCTAAATAAAATTTGTCATAATTGAATATTCTATGTTTTTGTGTTTTATGCATATGACATGACATGACATGCAGCTACTGCTAAAAGTACAACGACTTAATAGAAATACAATTAGAAAGAAATACCTTACCTTAAATACATAACCCTCCTTTATTTACGCAGTCAGGTAAACTTACGACAAGGTGACAACCTTAACCCTTTTTTTAGTCTGGGCAATGTTAGCATTCATAGGTAAGCAAGTTACTGGATAACATTGCCCACCGTCATAACTCTGGTTTTAATAAGTATTTTTAGTACAAACTACAGTAAAAATGATCTACAGTTCTTATTTTATAACAAGCAATAAGATACATTCCCCTGAGGCTTCCCCATTCTGTAAAAAATACACCAGAACTTCACCTAGAATTGACCCGCCAAATCACACACCTTATTCGACTAGTCCCAACACGTTACGGAATGAAGTTGCGCGCAAATGTGAGTCCCAGTGATACCACAGATATAATCTATTTTCCACTAAAAATAGTAGTGTTGCCATAATCATCTTGAAATTGTCTACAGTAACGTTTCTTTTTTTAAGTAGCGTTTTGGGCAATGTTCCCTGTGGAGGCAAAGTTGGCATATTTCACGGTATGTGTTAATCAGTCGTTTTCAACAACTATTTGCACTACCATTTTCATAACTATTCTTTGTTTACTCTCTACCCTAAGGTTGTCTGGAAGAGATCGCTTTTTAGCGATAAGACCGCCTGTTGTTACCAACTGTAATGTATTTTTATTTCTTTTGTTTTCTGTCTGTTATCTTGTGGTGCACAATAAAGAGTATTATTATTATTATTATTATTAAGACATACACATACTCATCAGCTTTCTAGTACTAATGATCACGGAGCTAAGCCGCGGATGGACAGACGGACAGACAGACGGACATGGCGAAACTATAAGGGTTCCTAGTTGACTACGGAACCCTAAAAAGACACATTTGTTACAAAACTTTAATAATTATAATCCAGCATCACAGCCCACCACAAGACACACAAACTAGAAATTAGACCAGTCATCAAACTCCGTTGTTAGTTATTATTTATTAAACTCGCCGCGAGGAGTCACGCCGCTCCATTATTCATACGCAAACAAAGTTTCGCGTAAAATGTACTGAATAACGAATGGGCCCTTCAATTACGCGCGATCCTCAATTCCGTTTTAACTAGGCGAGTTTGTCACTCGCTCATCTGAGCGAGACACGTTTAAAACTTACCCGTTTACTACTACAGTTTATTTTTATAGCAAATATTTGACACATGACAGCACCCATATAACGTAAATATGCATAATCTTTTGAATTTTATAAAAAAAAATCGGTAAATAAATCTGTGTTATTTTTTGCTATCTCGGCAGATTGCGTGTGTATTTTTGTAGTGAGTGTTGCCTAAGATGTTTATCTTTGTTTTACCATAATATATATTTTGTGCATTCAATCAGTATTATTGCAAATACAACAACTAATTTATCGGATGACCTATTAGAAGGCATGTTGGCGCCAACATATTTAAAAATTTTAATAGGTCAACGGGCTATAACCTTATAACCTAATATTACTTCTTTTTTGATTTGTCTGAAATAAAGGATATTATTCATAAACTGTTTATTTTCTGTTTGATACTAGTTAAAAACCCAATCATGGTTTTTGGAATAATAACAAATTAGTGTTCCACTTGAATAAGTTGTTATGACTCTATAGATTTTTAAAAGGTCTACGGGTGGTTACCCCGTTTTAATACTAAATTTCGATATGGTCAAGTTTGGTGCCTAATTGCCAGCTCATTTTCCATTTGATTAATGTTTCATTGTATTTTTGGTAATGAATACATATATAAGTACAGTAGTCTTAAAATGTATTAGTCGAGATTATAAAATAATCAGCATGTGGCCAAAATTAATGGTAACACGTGGCAGCCGTGGGTATATATATATATATATATATATTTTACATTTAATTTAACAAAAATACACTACAGAAGTATACAAAATCAACATACAGGCACATTAGATATTGGAATAATCTCATAAATATCCATTTAATATATTCATATATAATTTTATGGTTGCGGCCCAAAGACCTATAAAAAGACATTGCATTTCGGTGTTTTTTCAGTCTGAAAGCCTTTTACACATATCACTTATGATACCATAAAAACCACACATTCCCACGACAACGCAAAGTCAAGTTATCATACGTCGAAAGTCTTGGGCTGGAACCATGTGAACCTATAAAAAGGATATTGGGCTGCTTTCCCATATTTGGTCAAAAACTTCTGGGCGGCAGGAGGTTAGATCGCAGTTTTGAAGTATTTAACTATAATAAAACATTACGTACAACAGTTACGTACTACGTCCTTTTATTTTTAAAAGCTGTTGTGGTCAAATCTTTCGTTTCGATTCAGGTGATATTTTTGTAAATTGATGAAAATTGATTAAGTTAATCGACAAATTTATAACCTGAAGGAAGAACAATAAAATTAATTACTATTTACATAGAAAACTCAGGTGAGGCAGACATATTAAAATCAATCCCGTCCTATATAGCCACCTCCTTAGACTTCGATATTACGTAAGTACTAAAAAGTTCAGGAATTCAAAAATTTGAGGCGATACTAGCGCCATCGAGCTAATTAGCTTAAAATTAATTAATAAGCAGGTTCAAAAAAAATATCGTCAGTGAAATCGATTCCATCAGCCGTTCATGCATGATCAATAATCGTTTGACTGTCTACAAGTCTACAAACATGTCTACAAAAATCAACAGACATGTGACAAATATTTGATAATAGGAAAATCCTATTTAGTATCGTTTGGCATATAATAGATTGTTTTACAATTATAAAATTATATCGATAATCAGTTTTCTAGAGTGGAGGTCATTATTTCAAGAAAAATCTTGACAGCGTGATTCAGAATTTTATACAGGCGCGCGGCCCAGGCGTTCAGTAGCGTCTGTTAAATGTCTGTGTCCTCCCATCACGCTGAAACTCCTGGCCGTATTATGGTTACCTATAGGATAGTTTATCCCGACAACAGTAAAAAAGAGTTTTGAAATTAATGAAATGAAAATCGTTTATTTTGAGTAACAAGGGTGACTCATATTACTGGTTTTAAGCGGACAAAGTTGCAAGTACAGGATGGCTACTTATTAACCTGTAGTTTTACATGATTTTCCTGACGATATCAGTTTTGGCGCGTAAGGAAACACTTGTAAGATAAACTCGTAAACTATGCATTAACCAGACCTTCGCACACCTCGGCTCAGCTAATAAAATTGCAATATGTTCGCACGAGACCCTAGGGTGGAGTGGGGTGAGTTGCAGCAATACCGACGCGCCCCGCCCCAGCCTCCCCGCATGCAACTTTATGACTGAATGGAATATGTTCGCTATGACGAGTTTATGTTTTATGCCTCATTTTGGTGTTGTTGATAGAAGCAGGGCAATTTAGGCGTTCATCAGCTTTTGGTTTGAGGTTAGTGTTTTAATGCCTTGGGTTGTGTGTTTAGTGTGATGCACGTAGATTCTTCAATCTAAAAAGGTTCAATTATTAATTTACTTAGATCTTTTTCATACATAAATATAAATAGGTCAAGCTAAATTTTTATATACTTAGAAGTCAAAAATGAAAAAATGCTTTGAGCAGGATTTGAATCCACGTCCCCACAACTTTCCGGGCCAGACGGGTGCATTACCAATTATGCTATCAAAACCACTAACCAAAGCGTCAAATTTTCTAATTGCTTAATTTCTACATGCCTTAGTGCGGCATCGTACCGTAATCAACACATTATAACATTTAGTTTACGCTAACAGACGTTACTGCTTTAATAAAAAAATATAGGTGAAGCTTTCTCAGTTTATAAGTGAGAAAATATCAGCGCCATTGACACCACCCGCTCGTCAAACAAACTAGAAACTTTTAATCAATTTAGAAGAGGTGGAAAGTTGTCCAATTTCCATATTAACGGCAGCGCCATCTCGTGGCGACACGGCGGGGGCGCTCGCTGTAAACATTGTAATTTTTTGATGAGCCCGGTGCAAGTGACAGGATGTCGAGGTTTTGATGAAATACATACCGTATTTTACATTTTTTCTTTAAAGCAGAGTTTACTTAATTCACAAACATAGATTACTTTAAATATTCTTAGATTGTTTCAGACACGAATGGGTCAATTGCAAAAAAATGTACATAGTTAAAAGCTTAGTTAACAAAAAATCACGGTCGCTTTCTTTGTGTGACGTTAAGTTAGTCATACAAAATGTATGGGTAACTTTCGTCGCACAAAGGAATCAATTAAGTTTTGTTTTAATTAAAGCCCTTAACTATGTACATTTTTTTGCAATCGACCCGAATACCTACCGCTTTGGCAGAGGTTTGTAAGACAGGCACATGGCGCGGTTGCATTCAAGACAAATGAGAATCGCGTGCAAAGAACGTGAGCGAGGGATAAGGTTGCGTTTCCACCAGAGATGTGCGAGGATGTGTAGCTAGGGAAGTGTTTTTGAAATCGAATAGTTTCAGCTGCGCTGAGCGAGGATAGGTAATGGAAGTTATTCTATTGGTTAACAAAAACGCGCCCGTCGTCGCTACGCCGCGACTACGAACAAATATAATATTATAATGCTCGACATCTCCACTAGTAGTAACCTAGCCGTTACCGTGTAGTAACTACAATTGCAAAAACATACTTTGAACTCGCACCGCACCGCCGCGCGCCGGCCGCTTGTGCCTCGCGACAGTCATCTTGTTTGCTATTCATAGGGCGGCTAATTATTGCTGCCGAGTCGCTTGCCGCGGCGACAGAGGCATGCATCATTCACAGACATACAACGTTAGATAGTTCCTTGTGTAGGGAGAAAATTATACGAGTGCAAACTAGAGGTGAATAGAGATGACGATGCTTCAAGGCATAGTCACAGTTCTACATTAACCCCGGTATTGTCAGTGCATAAATGATTTGACAGCCTATTATGTTGACCTAGTGTTAAATCATTCTTGAATCGAAAACCTGGGGGAATGGTTGTAAGATTGTGACGAGAAACTTGCCAACGACGACTTTGGGTTGAGGTGATGAAGGAGTCATCGTCATACATTGTAAAAATTCACGGCATTTTTTTTTTATTATTCAAAATAGCCGTGCATTTAACCTCGATTGCTCCTGATGTTAAGTGACAATAAGGCCTAAGGAGCATGCTTGACATTCACTCTCGACTTGAAGTGATCCAAGTTATATTTTTCAGGAAACAGGTGCGCAGGAAGAGAGTTCCATTCCTTAGCTGTCCTCATAAGGAAAGTAGACGCAAAGCGTTTCGTACGAATGAGTGGTATATCGACAACATAAGGGTGGAATCCAAGTCCACGCCGAGTACTGTATTGTCTGAACGGAGACGGTGGCATTATCGTGAGGTGTCACTTTGAATCGACGTGAGCTTAAGAATTGTAAGTGTTGAAACTATAAAGGCTGAAGTTTGTGTGTCTATTGTATGTTTAGTACTTCTTCACGCTCAAACGGCTGGTTTTTTTTTTGATAAAATTTGGTTTGGAGTTAGCTGACACCCTTGATTAGTTAGCACATAGGATACCTATTATCCTGGAAAAATTTAGTGTTCCCGTGGGGTGAGCGAGTAACGCCGCGGAGCGTAGTTAGTCATAGACGAAGATATTGTTGATTTTATATTGATTTATTTCAACGTCAGGTCGACGCAAATTTCCATGTGGCATCGTCATGCCTATACTTATAGGTATATTTCTGTTTAAGTCCCAATCTACAGCAAAAAAACTCTTGTATGGCAGTAAAAAACGATTTTCGTTAGAAAAATAAAAGTATCTACATGCATATTGATCCGTGTAGCAAAATAAAAGGCGTTTATTCTAAAATTACGGGAGCATGTCAAAATCGGTGTACCCTATGGAGTGCAGTTGAATTTTCGCGCGACACTGCGACAGGTCGTGGGGGACTGGCGGGTGCGCTATTACCAAGACGAGCGATAAAATGTCGAACGGTGCATCAATGTCGACATAAACCTTCGATGTTACACCGTTCAGCACCTCTGACACGCGACTCATTCTAGCGCGAGAAATATTACTTATCTCCTTCTTCGCTGTACTGTGAAAAAGTGACGGGTCATGCTGTCGCGCGACAATAGTCGGGAAGCGTTGTTGTGCTAGACGGGCAGGGGTCCAGGAAGGAAAAAGGTGAAATCTGGAGAGCGATTTCAATATCGACATGTCGGCAACAAAAACTTATCGGCAACGGACCGAATTTTATATTAGTACTAGCTTTTGCCCGCGACTTCGTACGCGTAGAACTCGTTAATTGATATTGCCAATAAAAAAAAAACAATTAGACTTTTAACCCTTTCAGGTATTCAATACTCGAATGGAATCTAGTTAGTAGTTTAGTTCTGGGCTATTGGGTGAAAGCCATGTACAAAATGCAAAACATCCTTTTTTAAATATTTTTGGAGTTGCAAGGCTAAGTCCCATTCGATTCAATAAGTTATCCGAGGCTAAGTCCTATTCGATTCCATAAGCTATGCTAAGAAATGGCTCGAGATGGTGACGGTCCATAATCAACTGACGAAGAAGGTATGGTTCTATTCACAAAAGAATTTTGTCACATTATGAAATTGGGACAAAATAATTACATATTAGGTAGCTACTATTATTTTTCTAACTTGGTTTTTACAACTTAGTTTATTGAAGTATAGTTCAATAAATTATCCTAAATGATTTTTTTAGGTCAGTAAAACATGTAATTTTTTTGATTTGGAGACATGAGCAAGCTACATACTTAATATTTTCTTCGGTTTCCGCGACTGTCACACATTTAAATAAAACAATTTAAACGGATTATATCGCGTATATTACCTAATTATTTGAGCCTCCCTGACGTTTCAGTACCTTTACAGATACCGTTGTCAAAGGTTGACTGAGAAAAACACAATTTTACACAAAAAAACAACAGAGAAAAATTGTGTTTTTCTCAGTCAACCTTTGACAACGGTATCTGTAAAGGTACTGAAACGTCAGGGAGGCTCAAATAATTAATATACGCGATATAATCCGTTTAAATTGTTTTATTTAAAAGCTACATACTGTTCATGAGAAAAACATTTCGTGCCCAAATGTATTCCTGCTACTTTTCATGTTCGCCCCTGTGATTTATTAATAGTCATAGAAAATGTTAAAAACTTTTAATGGAAACTGTAGACGTTTAAAATTAAATGGTAAATTATTTGGTATAATTGGAACACGTGGTATAAGTACACTTTGTCCCTTGGCTTCTCCCGTTAAAATCGTGCCCTTCACAATGTATTTCCCTAATTAGGTGATTCTCAATCTAGCGCCGTTGCCAAATTTGGTTGCGTCTAAGTTGCGCATTAACAAAACTGGTACTTTTTTTGTTGATTTTGAAAACAATAGCATTTTTGATGCCAATATGGTTCTTTCACATAGCCAGTTTTCGTCATGAATATAAGTGTGCCTATAAACCGACCATGAAAAAATGCTCGGACGGTGATAGAGCCAAAAAATTGCACTTTTTCTATTTCCTCTTATAAGTATCATAATAAGGCTATCCTTCTCCATCAAAGCGTGTCAGGCCCTTGACTTAAGCACGTCGATTATGTAGCATAATAATTGATTGACAATTCGGGTATTGTCGAGTATCGAGTCTAAGATCGATTTTATGTAGGTTCCGGTTTGTGACTTAAGATGGCCGCATGCCTTTAAGTTTAGTTATTCGTTATTTATTCATTTTGGTTGTTCAATGTGTAGTATTGATAGCCTATTGTGCAGTGAACTAACGTATGAGTGAATGGTTAATGAAGAATTTAACTTGAAGCGTACAAAGCCCTTCTTGGGTCAAGGCCCGGTAGACCGCGTGGTTTTTTGTAAATCGCTATCACTTTACAAAAAGCTCAACTCACCGTACAACGTTCGTCAACTTTGACACTGGCAGAATTGACCCAATGGGCAGTAGCCATTTTTTATATAAAAATTGAATTGAGTCTAAGATCCGAAAAATACAAAAACTTTATGCACTAATACTGTACTCGGCGATAAATATTGCACATCGGTCTTTAGCCCTTAATTTGACAAAAGATGACGAAGATCGCTGGTTCAAGCCTCGTTATGGTAAAATAGAGCAAAATATTCTGGTTCGAAAATAATATATGGAAAAAGATGGTCAAAGAATTTTTTCACCCTGCCATACACGCCAAATAAACAGCCAATTCAGCAATTGGCTGTTTATTTACGACGATTTCCGAACACTGGCGACCTTTCATCAATCATTGTTTAAAATGAAGATGAACGAAATGGGAATGAACGTAAATACTTTCTCGTTTATAATATTATTAGGATTATTTATATATGTTAAGTATCGTATCTTTGCATACTGAGTTATTTACTACTTTATTTATACTCAGTTACCAAGCGGAGGTACATAATCAAAGCTCGTAGGCACTACTTTCAGATGATGTGCGTATCGGAACGTGATACCTACCTGAAGGGCTACTCCGATGTTCGAAATTTTACTTTCGTATAGTGCTATTCCATTCAATCAAATATACCTTGACAGGAGATCGAGAGGGATGGCACTATTCGACAGTCAAATTTTGAACATCGGAGTAGCCCTTCTGCCATCACTGGTTTGACATGTCTTGCCAGATGGGTGTGTGACGTTTGTCAAATCAAATGTGATTGATTCAAATTTGTAAAATTTTATGTATTTGATTCTTGAAATTACGCGATTATTCGAATTTTGCGGATACATGTTCCCATATCAGAATTGATTGTTTTTTTACAAAGAATAGTTTGGTATGCGTTTGGTGAAGGTCTATCGTAGGTAGATTAGTTTACGTCAAAACGATGACATGTAGGGAGTTGTTGCAACTACAATGATTTGCTCTCCATACAAAGTTTAATCCCGTTTTCACGGGAACACTACATTTATTCGGGACGAAAAGTATCCTATGTCCTTTCCCGGGACTGAAACTATCTATATACCAAATTTCATCTAAATCGGTTCAGCGGTTTAAGCGTGAAGAGGTAACAGACAGACAGACAGACAGACAGACAGACACACTTTCGCATTTATAATATTAGTATGGATTAAAAAAATCTTTATTTTTTGTTCTTGGTAGAAAAAAGAAACATTAGGCACTTTTTCAGCTTATTTAGCTTTACTTACATAATTATGTTTTTTATTTAAACGCTACAACATTTAAATTTAGGCCTGAACCGTACGTTTACAACGATGCAATCATCATTTACGTTTCTCAAATAACTTGCATTGTTACAAACGCTTTCAGGACGTTTTTTGCGGTAGAAGAAAACTCCTCATTAGTAGATTTTTTTACACTGCGGCCATTATCATATCAGCCGACAGAAATCCACTGTTAGAAAAAGTTTGGTTCTAACTTCTCCTTAATGATTTGTCGTGACCAGGTCGTAGATCCACCTCATCTTCCGGTACGCACCCGTCGGTTCCTTAAGCAACGTACCCCACCCACTGCTACGTGAGTTTGGCGACTATTTGAGCTATAGACTCCGAGCATAGCTCGATCCATCTCATCGAGTAATTTCTGCGCTGCGTCGTATGAACTGGCGTGTGCAGTGTACGCGACGAGGGACAAAATGTCGATCACATACCTACATCAAAGACGCAATAAAGATGTAATGATATTTTCCCCATCGCGAAAATTGCTTTGGTACGTTAATTTTGCGATACTAAAACCATTCTTTTCTATAACGATCCAACATTCTTTTCTATCTTGGCTCGTATGGTAATATGAAAACTAAACATTTTTTGCGGTTTCGAAGCGAAAGACGGGTAAGCTGCCTCTGGAATCTGGAACCAGGCATTTCTCTGAAGCGAAATGCTGTTTTCCGGACCATCCTCTATCTTATGTCAAACACGTCTACCTGCTACTAAGTCTTAACTTAGTAGCAGGTAGCAGGCAGGTCCTATGACACTTATGTCATAGGAGCGTATTTAACAAGCACGTGCATTATTATATTTATACAGGAAGGGCCTCGTAGCTTTTGTGGCTCTTTACGTCAAATTTCAAGCTAAAACGCTATTTTGCAGCTGGCATGAAAGTGAAGTTTCTTAGTTTGTTGTATGTGCTCACACTTCACAATACCTTTTTGCTTACTGCACCCGTGAATTTAGACCAAAACGTCGACCCACTTTTTTAAGGGACTTACGACGTCTTCTAATGCGCAAATTAAAGAAGGTCTAAAGTACCTCTAAACAAGGCAGCGTGCGAAGTATTTATCAACAGATAGTTTTCATTAGAAAACTGGCGTCTCTCAGGCATTAAAATACATGCAAAACGGGTTTACTCACGTCGTTCAAGTCGAATATCGCTCGACATTTTTCGAATCGATTCGCGATTCTTAGTCAAGTTATTAGTAAGATAGTTTGTAAAGCGAAAGATGTAATAGATGTACCGTGCGTGAGCTGACAGAATGTGATTCGAGTTTTATTCCTGTTTTGCTCGCACTTATGCGACCCAGACAAGAACCTCTCACTTTTCACCCAAACCCGAATTCACGGACTGTATGCAAGTTTCGTAGCAAGTGGCAAGACTTGTTCTCTGCCTACCCCTATGGAAGATAATCGGGGTTGTATGTATACAACATAATATATGTATTGTATATGTGTATATTGTGTTTACGTATACGTTAACATCAATATTGCGATATCATAATCAGACAACGGAAATTTGGGTAGATTTTTGCCTAAAGTTGCCAAAATCCTTTTGCTTTCTCACTCAGACCTCAATCAAAGCCGCCTATACTTATACAACTGAACGACAAAGCCGCCACCAAAGTTTAGGTAAATATCTATCCGAATTGCCGAAACCTGATCATTATTGTTCTACTGGCGTGTTTCTGCGTGTCTGGTAGCCAGACATGATATGTATGTGTGTCAGTGTGTGCCCATGTCGAAATAGCCCTCCGCACCGATTTTCGTGCATCGTCACTGCCCGATAGAGAGTGAGTGACCTTTCCGACACGGTTTATATATTTACTAAGGCTAATGTACTACACCGCACATCAAACAGGTTGCATAGATTTGCGCATTACTGCTACAAATGTGCAAAATACGTGGTAGGAGTAGAGATAGGGATACAGTAACGATCGGAGCGCACGCCGTGGTAAAAAAATGTAGACGAGAAGGACTGACAACGGGTTGAAATTTCTTAATTAAGTAAGGGAGGCAAAGAGTAGACCGAGTAATAGGTAGAACTTAATGGTGAATACTTTTTTGGTGTGCATTAAAGCATTTTGTATTTTATTGTGTATTGTGAATAATAATCATCATAGTGGAATGACATCCATTGCTGAACTAAAATTTCCACAATGTCCGGTCTTGCACTAGCATCAAAAACGGCATCTCGTGATCGATCACCCGCCTCGTCATCGCCTCGCCCCGCCACATCCCCGACTGCATCTTTTATTCCTTGGTCTACTGCAAACCTTTCTGCACCAGTGACAGTCGGTTCTAATACTTTTAATCTAAAATATGAGTCGTGACTGTAACTGAGGCATGGTCGCCGGCTTAGAATCGTAAGACACACTAAAAATGATCATGTAGTCGTGACATTTTAAGAACATTATAAGAGGCAAATCTTCAGTCACGAAGAAACTACTAGAGAGAGAAAACAAGACAAGTCCGACGCGCTACTGTAGCACACTATCAACACGTATGAACACTCGTCCGCTACGTACATCTTACAATGACAACGTTCCGTTTGTTTGTTCGCGGCACTTAAATTTATCGTGCGAATTAATTCGTAATGAGTTCCTCTCGCGTTGCGCCGACTAAGCCCAGAGCGCGGGCGCGTTGTCGCACGACACGACAACAAATTACGCATAAATACAGAATTTCTTAAAACTTGAATGGATCGCTCATGACTAAAATCTACACAGAATTCCACGGGTAGCGCTGGGTCGCAGTTACGTAAAAATCTTCGTCAATGCGTGTTATGTTCCCTAAAGCCAGAGCGCCAGACGCGGGCGGCAGGTGACGGATACCGAATTCAAGTCCCCAGTCAGATGTTGCTCGGCGGAACGGCCGTGATTTGCCGATCACAGCGCTCGATGTGTACGATCCGTGTCAGTGGAAACAGTGTGACGAGCACTAAGAAACGCAGTCCTACGAGTAGGTCACGGCGTCAAGGTTAGCAGAACCTATTGAGGCAAGAAATTGGCTATGATTTGAGAAAGCCTGATATGCGACACCAGAAGTTTGAGTGTGCAACTCAGGATCGCCCCCACCGAAGCTTATGCGATGTTCCAGGTACACCTGCGATTCCCTAATGATACGGGCATCTAAGAAAAAAGTTCTTGAGCAACAGTAAAATGTGGTTTGGTTACCTCCATATCTAGTTGTGTTACATGTATTCTTGAAACTAGAATCATCAGCAAATCTTTACACAATGTTACACTATTGTCCAAAAAGGCAATACTCAAGTATTTATCCATACATCATCAATTCTTCACGTCACTAAACATTGCACTCGCGATGATATTTTTCCCAGATAACACCCCCGATTAACAGACCATTTAAATGGGGACAAAAGGACAAAATGTTAATAAGCATCTGACAGCAATAGCACAACTGACAGACGGTTGAACAAGCGAGTTACCATGGAGTTACCCTGAGGAGTTACCATAACCCATAGACAATGTGTGACATCTATAAAGGCATCAAAAGGAAAAGTTGGAAATTAGTAAAAATATCAATGTACATACTTAGTACCTGCTTAGTACCTTATAATATAACT
Source organism: Apotomis turbidana (assembly GCA_905147355.2). Taxonomy (NCBI): domain Eukaryota; kingdom Metazoa; phylum Arthropoda; class Insecta; order Lepidoptera; family Tortricidae; genus Apotomis; species Apotomis turbidana. Next base: position 1,024,798 of record LR990283.1, read on the forward strand.
GAAGAATTGGACAAATGGTGAAGCCGAGAACGGGTATTAATTAGGAATAAAATAATCCTCTTTTTCAATTAAGAATGTATACGAATTTTTGAATGGTTTTCACATCCTCCGAATAAGCCTACCATAGTAATTGTCGTATGATCGTGGACACACGTGCCCGCCTTATCGCCCCGTCTCCTGAGACACGCGGCTGACGATCGCAACAACGGCACAACACAACTTACGACAACACGCGTTCCATCAACATTAACATAATGCCATAATTATTACGATTGTGGCGCGCTGAGTGCTATAGTTCGCGAACTTGAATACCTCTGTTGTTCAACCGTTTTGAACCCAATATTAATATTCAGCTACATTTCTCTGCCTCCCTCTTCCAACTTACTATCTAACGAAATGGTGGCATCAAACTTCCACCTAACATTCCTACATTTTTTTACAGCACTAGAAATTGCACGCAGCTTTTACTGCGGAGGTAATGTGTTAAGTTCCTCGAGCGAGAAAGCTGCCAGCCCGTTGGTCACCTGTGGTGTCGACGAGCTGTTCTGATTTTTTTTAAGAACCTTTCGGGTGCTGGGACCCCAACGACTCCAAGTGCTAGGAAGTGATATTGGGAGCCGAGATCCCAGTATTTGATCCTCTTTTTCATTTCATCGTTTCAGGCATTAAAAAGTAGTCTTGAATTATCCTGTTATTAATTTACGAAAAATTTAAACCCGTGAGTAAAGCCGTTTTAACACATCGTGATGTAGATAGAAAGGTATAAAAAGTTATCTGCAAAAACCTCAAACACCTTTCCTCTAAACCTACGCACGCTTGAATTATGCGAATAATCTCACATCAAACACACGGATAGCGGAAAGAGCTAAAGAAGAAAATGTACCTATACAGTGGCGTGATCTCGGAAAGATGTCAGTGTCACACGTCGAATTGAAGTCCAGTCCGGTCCCAGATGTTACCAATGACAGCCCAAGTAGCACACATGCTTTAAAAGAGCTTTATACAGCCCTTACACAGTTGAAACAAGTCGTATAATGGCAGTATTATGGTCTTATGAACCCTGTGTGCCACGTGGGCCCACAGCGATTGAAAGATGTCAGTGTCACACGTCGAATTGAAGTCCAGTCCGGTCCCAGATGTTACCAATGACAGCCCAAGTAGCACACATGCTTTAAAAGAGCTTTATACAGCCCTTACACAGTTGAAACAAGTCGTATAATGGCAGTATTATGCTCTTATGAACCCTGTGTGCCACGTGGGAGATCTCGTCGGCCCACAGCGATTGAAACACAGCTACATTACAACTGAAATCCGTTTCTCTTTCAAATCATCTGTAATCCAATGGGCAAGGACAACGCCGGTAATTATTTGCTACGAGCATATTTCCGCGGGGCAGATTTCCCTCGAGCCCCGCTTTACGATCCGGGGTAATTTGGGCGCCGCGGCAGGTCGCGGCAGACGGCTTATCTATACCTATACGAAAGGGAAATTCAAAAACAGGACGTTTCTTAGTTCATGGAAGTCGGGTCATGCGCGAAAGTCTTACAAGAAACGACCGATGGGACCAAATTTGACGTTTCTGATAACCGAGATTTCGCTATGATTTGTCTACGTTAGCTGGACTTACTCACTTACTCTCTTACTTAAAGTCCACGTCCTATGAATGAGGTATGAGGTAGAGGGTATCCACAGTGCGTCGTCATCCGCAACGATCTTAGGCTTCGCGTTTTATTTCTCATCATTCCTTTCGCCTTCGCTTCGGTAACGACCGTTGTTTACTTTCTTCTTCAGCGATGACCTTTCAATATTCACAAAAAGCCACCTAAGAATTGTATTTTGTTGGTTGCTTGTGTAAAATGCGACGCAATTGGACGCGGCCGAGCAACGCTATACGCTGTTATAGAAGCTCATAGCACGCGCCGACTTGCCCGAACAAATGAGGGTGATGGAGGCGAGCACCTCGGTGCGCGTTGGCGCGTCGGCCAAGATTTCATGCGACCAGCGGAATGGGCGAGCGGCTGCCATAAGTGTGAGCGGAACACCGCGCTCGAGCCTTCTGCTCGCACCTATGGCCGCTGCTCTCTCGAACATTTTGTTTTGATGTCAATCGTTTACAGTATGCTGTAGAATTTAACATCAGTCTTCACTCCTATTATATATTTATCTTTAATCAAAATGCCATAAACTCCTTTACACGAGAGATTCCTCAAAAACGTTATAAAATAAAAACACTAGATTCATGAGCTGGCTGCAGCTTTTATGAAAAGAAGTAATTTAAAAAACAGCATGGCGGGTAGAGAGCAATGCACTGCCGTCGCTACAAAAAAGGGGATAAGTAAAATTTTGGGGAACTCACGTTTGATATTATATGTCGAATCAGGAAAACAAAGGGAATTTGTCTAATCGTTTATAAAATAATGGTTAAAGATATTAGTTCGTCGTTCCAATGCTAAACTAACATAACTGCAAAAAACTAATTTTACAGGGGAGCGATTTTAAGTTCGTAAAAATTTTGTAATATTTTTTTCTCGGTTGTTTTTGTAGTTAAAATAGAACAGTCTTCGCACAATGTTTTTAAAATGCATGTTTTATATTATCAATGTGTCATATATGTATTAATTACTTGGGTTTAGGAATTAAGGCACATTCGCAATTTTGCAGCTCCATAGAAAGGAACAAAAAGGTAAGATTATTCAACACAGTAAATTTACGAAAGTGCCACTTTCGCAAGTTCGAAATGTATTTTTTATTGTTAAGCCAAAGTAAAGTTACGAAAATGCCACTTTCGTAGTTTTCGTATGGTGAATGTACATGCTTTTCCTTTCATTTGCTATCAAAATAGGGTTGCGAATCTGTACTTTTTTTGTTTCCAATAACTTAATACTATAGTACATTGTATAAAATGTATTGCATTCGACCTAGAAATAATGTTCGAATTTTAAAATGTGAAGGTATCGAGCAAGAGGTACCATTTTATCACTTACCATAAAGGCGCGTGGACTATTTTAAATCAAATGTCACAAATGTCTTTGCTCCAGCAATTATAGTATAGACATCACTGAAGCTAGGGCACTAATTTGGTCTTGACACTTGTGTTCATTCCTAATCTTTAAAGTAGGCACTATTAGATTGTAGCAAATTTTATATAAATAAAAAAACAACTTGCTACATTGTGTTTTGATCAGTGTTATATTTACAAATGATTTATAAAAGATGAGAGAGAGGGAGAGAGGACTTATTGCGTTGTATTAAGTGAGTATATTTACATGCTGTAAATCAAAACAGTACCTTCAGCGTTTATTGACATTGTTACTCTAAGGGCTATAAGGGGATTCAAACGAGATAAAAGTTGTGTAAGTAAATTTGAAATAAAAATATGGAAGTACTAAGATTGATGGTTACTCTTTGGTTAATATTGCCATACTTAGTTTTTATGTGTTTGACAGTTCTGTTCCTTTGCTTGGAAGAGTTACATATTGTGGTCCGACTCTATACTTTCTAATCGGGGATACTTTAAGAATTAGTAATTATTTTATTATTCTCGTAACTTTAGAAACTTATATTTATAGATTTAAAATTGTATTTCTATACATTTGACTTAATGTGTAATTATTTTTTAGAATTAATTTCATAATGACGATTTTACCATAAATGCAGTATTAAAATTAATTAATTTTAACTATTTCATTCATGTGAATGTGAAAATGTCAACATATATAATTGCTTTTAAAGCATTATTAAAATTATTAACTTTAAGACCAAATTGGATAATTATCCAATGACGCACTATGAACATTAATGTTCATATTGCGTCAAATGCAAACGCACTTGGTATTAAGTTTGATTTGCTATGAGAATTTCCATTGACTATAAATTATCATGACCTAATTTGTAACGTGTTTTGGCAAATAAATATTTTTATTTTTATTTCCCAGTGTCATCGGTGACAGATAAGAATAAATGCATATCTATTTTTGTTCGAAATATCGAGTTCAAATTGTTTAGAAAACTTTCCACACCAACTTTACTCCATTAAGGGTATTTTTTTAAATGAGAATGTACACGCAAAATAATGCACCCGTTAGGTACTTAAAGAAGGCCACGTTTCTCATAAAATTCCGCTTACCAATTAATTCCTTATTTTCTAAAAATGTTGAAACCGTTTTCTTAGTTTTTGACGACGGACCTATACTCGAAATGTTTTTACTCTTACTCAAAAATCTCACGATCTTCATACAAACTTACACCTCTCATTTACCCCCTTTAATGGATGAATTTTGTGACACATTTATGTTTTTTCATCGGTCTTGCTGCAACGTCTTTTAACTTAGGGTTTTATATGCGTTCCCTCTGATACGTTTATCCCTTTGTTCATACGCAAATTGCATGAATTTTATTTTTTATAATAAATTGGCAATCCTTAATTTGCCAAACTGCCTGATTCGCATATTTATTTCAAGTTTCACCCTCTACAAAAGCATCAGTCACGATGACAAACTAACGAAAATGTTAAATTCGTAAATGTCTGTAGGCTACCGATGTTGGTGTGTTATAATCGCCACTATAGTAAATTACCGAATCTGGCAGATTCGCAAGTTTGCTATAGGATTGTTATATGAGCAGATTATAATAGCTACCGTAGAAATCTAACGAATCTGGCAGATTCGCAAATTTGCTATTGGTTATCTGACCGGTAATTGATAATTATCACCATAAAAAGTTAACGAAAATGTCAGATTCGTTAGTTGACCTACATTTTGTAAGTTTACCATGGGGGCAAAAAAATAAAAGTTCAGATTCACAATATTGTAACTCTGGAACCTTAAAATATAGAGCTCTATAAATTTGTGACATTATGCGGGGTTATATTTGGTACAGCTTTACATCAAAAAGTCAATTTTGACAAAATGGCAGTTATGTTAGTTTAGCATTGGAACGACGAGTTGTGCCCTTTTTGTTACGAATTCAGAATACAGACTGGAGCGCCCTCTAGGCTCGCATCGACGACAAATGAGGTTTATCGTCAGTCATTTCGACTGTAATAAGTTAACAAATTGAAATTTCCGCGCGCCGGGTTGATTCGGTTTGCCGATTTGAGTAGTTTTATTTTGTCGTGGTACTACCTATTATGTGCGGACGTCACTATTAACTTGACTTGTAGTGCAAAACGGCAAAGTTAGATGGAACTCGAAAAATGAAATTTTGTATAACTTTTCACAGGTGTCATATTGTCATAATATAATTTTTCTTCCAGAATTATCCCTGATTTCTTAATTATCATGGATCGTAAAAGATTGTTATCCCAACTGCGTCGCTTACCACGTTTTTAATTTGGTGCTTGTAGTGCAATTTACTCGCTTTTCGTATTTTTTTTATATTGGCTCAATATAGGCGGTTGTCACACTGCTCCGCACATCGGAGCGGCGTCCAGTGCTGCGGTTTTAAACTTTGTACTGTAGAATCTTGATTTGTACACAAAAACCGCAGGATATAACACACTGACACCACATCTCCGCTCAAACTAAAAATCCGCAGCACCGCTCGTCCGTCCGGATTCCGTCGCGGTGTGACAACCGCCATAGTGGCTCGACTTCGCGTGATGGTAACCAAAAAGGGGAGCCCATGTCGCAATGGTAACTGACAAGAAACCAAGGGTGCTATGTCAGTTAACACAATCATGCTGGCACGAGAGATGCTTGTTCACGCTCTCTTTGAAGGGTCCCATGTTGTAAGAACGAGGAAACACATGTGCCGGAAAAGAGTTCCACATTTTGATAGTTCAGAATAACACAATACATACCGACATCGATAAATAAAATATTGGGACCCATAAGTAGCAACGTTAACGTTTCTATTTTCCGATACTCTCATCAAACTTCTGTTTTTACTATATCTCGATTTTTACAAGCCACTTCTCATTTCCAGCGATAGCAAGTGACAAACAACGAATAAAACGAACATAGTAAGCTCGATAAAATCTAGAATACTATTCATATTTTCAGTGTTTTATCTATATTTATTGCGAGGTCACGTTTTATGGCCGCCGTCCTCTATAAACCGGGTATTGCGCGTAAAATAAAAAGTATCCTTAAAACATTATTCCGTCATAACGTAGTCTAAAATGTATCGGCGGTACCGTTAGCTTGGTTTGTGCGGTTTCCTTATTACCATGGCGATTACTTCAAGAATATTGGCCATATCTGTAAGTCGCATTCCACAGATTTGCTGCAAGATGGTGCCACCATAATCATATCTCTGTCTTACGTTTCGAATGGTACTTTAAAAAGCGCCGAGTACCTACACGAATTCTATAATAAGCCCCAGAATCGAAACGGTTCAACAGAGAACATGTCCTTCTCATTCAGTTTCCATTTCGTTACGATTGGGTAAGTATTGGTGGAGGAAAGAGTCGAGAACTAAAGTCGATTCGTATAACCCGGTTACGTTAAAGCTTGGACCTCATTAGTATGCTACACCATAGTTACTAGGAGCAAACTTAACGTAAAAGGATCGTATGGACAATTTGCAGTGAAATTAAGTTACTATATACATATTCTCTTAAACTTTCGTGTAACACACTATAATGTTCTGTTCTGTTGTAATACCATGGACGAATACCTTAAAAGGAATACCCATGCCTGTACAAAATAAGTAGGTCTATCTTTTGTCCTATCTAGATTCTAGAAGCTGGACTGAGACTTCACTCCGATGGTGTCAGTCATGTGGAACTGCACATTCGGACCAGTCCTCTAGCATCGCCTATACCTATACAAAGGCATGCTAAAGCTACTTATAATAAAAGGTTACGATGAACCTGATCTCAAGAAGCAGCGGCACTCAAATAGACGGCAGCATTTAAATAGACGAGCACGCATCCCTGCAAACTACTTGATTTTTTTAAAGGTAGATAGAAGGAAGGCTAATAAATATATCAACTAGATATTCTAACCAAAAAAGAAAAGAGGAAAGCACCGCAGTGACCGGCCCGAATTTAGAGCGTAATTAGGGCGGGAAATAAATCCTTTGAATTGTTTTCGTTTATCAGGAGTCTGATGCAGCATTCGGCGAGGTTGTCGCTATCGCCGCGCCTCAGCGAACGCGGGGCGCTCACAGAGTAAAAGTAAAGCGAGATCACTCTCACACAAGTTTCACAGAAGCTTTAGTGAACAAAGCTAAGTCAGCACTAGGTGTTTAATGCAGCAGTCTGCAAGGGTGCATCACCGCACCTGTACCGCTGCTGTATCCCAGAAGTTACTGAAAAAAACTCATCATCATCAATTAAATGAAACAATCCATTTCAATTTCAATTGAAACAAACTTTTAACCTAGATATTTAAATAAAACTATATTTAAACGTATCGCGTATATTAATTATTATAGTAACTGAAACGTCAGAGAGGCAAAACCAATTAATATACGCGATATAATCCGTTTAAATCGTTTAATTTAAATGTGGGACAGTCGCGAAAACCGAAGAAAATATTAACCTAGATATGTAGGTAATCGGTTATACGAATTTTTCGAAAATCATTTAAAAAAACATGGATTTAAGGAAAAAGCTCACAAGAAAGTAAAAATGGTTTAAAAACAAAATTTATCGACGTAAAAAAATGCCTTTATTTCGGACAACAGAATCCATATTTTGTTAGTACTACAGACACTTATAGGAGACCTGCTGTGGTTCACTTTAACTTTGTCACTATGTGCTGCGCACCACAGTAAGCGATTGGCGAATTACAAAGGCAGACAACTCTTGCTGACGTATCTAATGGTGCTCGTGCCCTTAACCGGGCACAGCTCATCAAATTATATTTTGTCGAATGCAACCATCTTTATCGCTGTAAGCTGCGGTCCACTGTCAGCAATTGGCGAATTACAAAGGCAAACAACTCTTGCTGACGCGTATAATGGGTCCCGAGTCCACCTCGCCTACCTTCATCAGGGTAGCGGGTTCCAATCCTGTACACGGCTCACTACATTCGTCATTTGAGGGTTCCGTCCCCAAAGGGTAAAAACGGGACCCTAATACTAAGGCTCCGCTGTCCGTCTGTCTGTCTGTCTGCCCGTCTGTATCCAGTTGATGCTGCTAGAATATAAGGAGCTGGCTGATAGACGATTAATGCTAGTTCGAATAGTATGAAATAAGGAATGTGTTTGATTTGACGTATGACAGAGAGTGTCAGGTGATAGAATGATTTAGTGGACGGATGAAGATTTATATTATAGTTGTAAATATGTAAATAAACGACGTTGAAGACCATCTTGTGCGTTTTCCCTGCCCCATTCCCACATATATATATTTATTGTATAAGTATACTAGGACCCGCCTCGGCTTTGCACGAGTGCAATGCTGGTAAATAATGCATGTATTATACATACCTTACCTTCCTCTTGAATCACTCTATTAAAGAAAACCACATCAAAATCCGTTGCGTAGTTTTAAAGATCTAAGCATACAAAGGGACAGACAGGGCAGAAGCGACTTTGCATTTTATACTATTTAGTGATATGTTTTGTATTTTAAGTAGAACTGTATAAAGTTTATATTATTAAAATAAGATACATTTGAAATTGAAAAGGTAATTAATATTCATAATTTGAAGATTACAATGGATTTATATATTACATACATAAATGATGCCGTTTTTTGATGCCAAAACGGTATTAAGGTAGGTATTATAATTATAATAATATTTTTTTCTTTCTAATTTGATACGCCATTTGCTAGTGAAGTTTTCTCCCTATCTGAAAAAACATTAGAATAAAATATTGAATAAAAAATCTCTTTCAAGTCATTAATTAGTGAAAATTAATCCATCATATAATATTACGAGTATAATCATAATCAAGTAAATCATGGCTTCAAAGTGGATTACAATATTAATTAACGAGATCTCCTCTGATTTAAACAACATTATTCAACAGCGGATTATATTTTAACACTAATTACATTAGCCATTGTGTTAATGGGATCACAGAAAAATACAGTTTCAAACTTAGCTCGCAATATTAGTAATTGCAACTAGAACTAGTATGTAATTCGGACAGAGTGATTCGGAGTACGAATAAAATAATTATAGGTAATCCTATAAACCTATAATTATTTTATTCGTACTCCGAAGCACTCTGTTTCTAATTTCTCTCTACTGACCCATTCGAATTGATCATCCTATAACTATATTACTTCTACTACTTTCGTGTCGAGGTTCTTCAAATACTTGATGCCCAAAAAGCCTATTCCTTATATTGTCATGATCGTGATAACTCCTATCAAAAAGCCTCGATGAATTTGGGCCCCAGCCACACTCAGTTTCATGTTTGTTTCGTGTATCTGTGTAATCTTTACAAGTGTCAATTCTATCGCGATACGAGCCGTGGCGTGCCGTGGCGTGGCGAGTTGTAAAACGCCGCGTCCGCGTGCCGCGCCCGCCGTATCGCTGATCTGGCCGCGCTTTGCAATCCAAGTGAAATACAACCACATGGGACTTTATTGCCAAGATTTCCGATTAAAAAAAATACGTATCTCATCACACTACGCGTTACTATCAAAGGCATTGAAAATATAATTTAGAAATAGAGCATGATAAAATTTGACTTTGTTTTCTGGCCTCGCACGTAAGAGACCCGCTGCCGCCTATATTTTTCGTCCGCCCGCCTCCTAAGATGGCTGACACTGAAGCTTTATTCAGACCCCGAGATTCAGATTTTTTCGTTTAATTTTGACAAATTTTAGAAAATCTCAAAAAGTTACCGACCTCTTAACGCCAAGAGCCACTAAAGTGGCCGTGTGCTTTCGTGCCTACCACGCCAACGACCACTAAATGGGTAATGGCGGACGCTGTCAAAGCTATTTTCCTGCTGGCAGATAAGGTATATTTTTGCGCTTTGTTTTTTCAACTATTGGCGTATAAGCCACATTTTTAGTTCAATTAAAATTAGCTGAAAATTTGGCAAAATTAAAGGACAACTTTTATCTATCAGAATATGTAGGTTATAGAGCCAAGTTTAATTTTATCTACTCTCCCCCCCTCTCAGGGGTGAGCGTCACCCCCCCCGCGCCCTCGAATGTGTCACGGAGCGCGGTATTTTCCACTTTAAAGGAAAACCGTGTACGACATATACAAAGTGTATAGGAACGAAATAATTCTGAATAAATTTACTATAAACCTTTCATACATACAAAAGCGATATCACTTATAGAATCAGCGCAATATGTTATCAAATAATAACGTTTTCAATTATTGATCTTTTTTTCTGCTAAAAAAATGGCAAAGTATATCGCGTGACATATCAAATGAAAGGGTACATTATGAACATTTCAAATATATATATATTTCATAATTCTAAGTTAAACGGTTTTGAAGTTATTTACGAAAATGAGCAAAACTTGACTGCTTCCCCACACATCCCTTATTTCCTAAAATAGTGAGTCTAAAAAAATACAGAATATAGTTTAATACTTATAGATTACAGAAAACATATACCTATGGTATTGAAAGTAATACCGTTTAACAAGTACATATACCTATTTACATTTTGCTCAATGGCCAAATGACTTAAATTTTTAAAATAGCTTTGCTACAGTAAATGAAAGAGTAACAGAAATAAATTATACATTTTGAGAAAGAACATTCTCTATTATTTACTTTTGTCATACATATTTTGGCCGAGAAGTGTAAAGTTTTTGAGATAAGTAACCTTTTAGCAGAAAAAAAAGATCAATAATTAAAAACGTTAGTATTTGATAAAAGATTGCGCTGATATCGCTTTTGTATGTGAGTGAGTGAGTGAGTGAGTGAGATATTTATTGATAAAATTATAGAATTTTACATGTCAGTTCATTATTTAACATAAATAGTATATAAGTAAGTTCATTTACAAAATTCTATATTATGCAATGAGATTATTAATATTCATCTAAGTTATTGAAATTATTATTCATTTAAATTATTTACAGGTTTCATTTTATTAGTGTTTAATTATAATTCTTCATTTTAATAATTTTACAATTAACATTTTATCTGTTGTCCATATTATGTCCAAACATCCAAACCTCTTAAGCGAATAATGTAGGGTGTTATCTAATTTAATACACAAAAACAAGGTGTGTTGTATATTTTATTACCTCGACATAAATTCCGCTATGCTGTAGCAAGCGAGGTCGATTAACAATAGTTTTAGTCTATGAGTGAATATTTTTTCGCTTGCAGCGTTCACGATTTCACTCGGAAGTGTATTGTAAATCTTAACACCAAGGACGCCGAGTGACTTTCGCGCTTTCGCGAGTCTTCGACGTGGGACGAGCAGCAGGTGTGCGCGCCTCGGGTGTTCCTGTCGTGACACTGCCCGCGGCTCGTGTACTGGTCTAGGTTAGCTCTCACATATTGACAGGCTGTTAATATGTATATACACGGTAGCGTGAGGATTTTATTCTCCTTAAATAACGCCTGAGCCGGAAAATCATAAGGCTTACCGGAGATTATTCTTAGCGCCCGTTTTTGTAATAAGAAAGGTCTCTCACAATCTGCCGCGGTACCCCATAAATCGACACCTTGAATTAGAAGTGAGTGGAAATATCCATAATAAGCGATCCTGAGGTTTTCGGGTGACAGGGTGGGTGCGAGTCTGGATAGGGCAAAACAAGCTGATGATAACTTGTCACAGGCTACATCTACGATATGTGGAGAGACCATGTCAGACCTGCATCTATTGTAAAGCCTAGATATTTAACATAGTCAACTTGGGGTAGGTGGATGTTATTGGTAACAATATTAAATAAATTGGTGTCGCCTTTGCGCAGTTTAAAATGCATAATATTCGTTTTTTCGATATTTAGTTGCATACCGTTCGATTCAAACCATTCGGAAACCTGATGCATAACCCTATTGGCCTTATTTTTTAAGCTATTAAATTCGACATCATTAATTATTATGCATGTATCGTCCGCAAACATAATGTATTCGGGATCGGGACATGCAGTTGTTATGTCATTAACTAGGGCTAAAAAAAGGTTATTCCCCATCACCGATCCTTGTGGAACCGAGCAACATCCTATAGGTTCGAGGTTTGATTTCGCCCCAGGAACATATGTACTTTGTTGTCGGTTACACAAAAATGATGCGATTGCATTTAGGAAATTTCCTTCAAAGCCATACCGAGCCAGTTTTTTTAACAGTAGCGTGTGGTCAATCATTTCAAAGGCGCGCGAGAGGCCGCAGAATATCGCTGCGACCTGTCGCCCGCCCTCGAGATGCGACAAGACCCGTGCGACCAGGTCGCGCGCCGCGTCCTTTGTCGATCGGCCTGGTTGGTAGGCATATTGCTGCCCATTTAGAAGGTTATTTGATGTAAAATGTTTCATTAGTCTTGCGCTCAATAACCGCTCGAACACTTTAGATACTACAGGAATGAGCGATATTGGTCTGTAGAATTTTGGTACATGCATTTCTCCTTTTCCCTTGTAAATAGGCTGCACTTTCACCAACTTTAGCGCATCCGGATAAACGCCAGCGCTAATACACTCGTTTAACAATACAAGGAGCAATGATATTAGGAGAGGTGGAAGAAAGTCTATGATGTGGGTTGACATATCATTAATGTCCTTTGATTGTTTGCGTTTTACTTTTTTACATGCACTAATTATTTCGTCCAACGTAAACGGTTCGAAAATAAATGTAGGCGCTGAACTAGCTATGTATTGATCAAGATATGCAAGCGCATCATCAGTGCGCGGCTGCGTGTTAACGTTATTTGTGTGTGTGTAGTAGTGGTTCAGCTGATCGGCGGCGGCCGCGGCGCGCGACCGCTCGCAGTCTCCAGTCGACCGGCTGATAAGCACATTGATCGGGTTGCTCCTGCTCATGTTGCGCTTGCATGTCTCAGAAGAGATCACATTCCACATAGCTCGACTCACATTGCCATCAGTACAACGTCCTATTTTGTGGTTAACGTAATCCTTCCTTTCACTTCTTAATGTTGCCCAGAATGTAGTTTCAAGTGTTAGTAAGTACGAACGTAACTCGGCGTCGTTTGGTTGTTTTGATAATTTCAGTTTAGTCCTGTGTATGTCATAGCGCAATTTACGTATGAGGTCGTTCACCCAAGTATTAGAAGTGTTTTTGAGCAGTTGTTTTGTAACAGGAAAATGAATATCGTAATAATGTTTGATAACGTTTGTTACCGATGATGTTCGGATGTTTGGACATTGATATTTTGTGAGCATAGTATCCCAATCGTATGATTCAAGACTAAGTATAAAACTACTAATGTTCTGTTTTGAAAATGTTCTTTTTGATATATGCATCGTAGGAGACATACAATTTTCGATATTTATGATGACATTAACACTCATGTGATCGGATAGATTGATATCTTTACAAAACACGTTATCAATTTTACTTTTATGCATGTTTGTGTATGCATGGTCTATACATGTTTTTGATGAGTCAGTTACTCTTGTAGGTGTGTTTACTATCTGGCGGAAATTATATTGCTTAATAGTGTTCATAAGGTACTTACTGTTAGGACATACCGTTATCAGATCAATGTTAATGTCACCGACCACTATAACGTTATAGTTCTGAATTGCTTCTAAATTTAGTAACTCATTTAACTTAGAAAAGAACACAGGTACATCACCATTGGGCGGGCGGTATATACAAACAATGACGAGGTTTAGTCGGGTGATTATCTCAGCGAAAAAAAAATGCGGCGGAATTGATAACTATAGTGTGAAACAATAGTTTTAAAAGTTTTAATTTTTTTCTGAAAAGAATACACTAATTATTATCTTAAGCCAAATCGCAACGTGTTGTAAAAGTCATTTATATTTAATAATATATTCTTTTGCGGTAAAATGATAATTTTGGTGCAGCGTCCAGTATTCGTTGTTCCTCATAAATGTCTTTGATAGAACCATATCATCAATGTTTTAAACTAAAATTGCATTAATTTATAATCTTAATTAGTTTAAATATCTTATAAGGATATATAAATAAAGATTAATACATAAATAGATACTCAAAATTGAGGACTAAAAGTTGTCCGGGTAAAATTGTCAATTTTGGTGGTAAATATTGAAAATGTGTTTATGGATAAACGAAACGCAACAAGACCAACAAACGTGTGTTAACCTTTTCGTTTAGTTCCGCTCCGGCATGGAGCGATGACACACATGTCATACCTTGCTGGATTTGTCCACTCAGCACATAAGTTTCTAATTTTGGTGGGGTACAAATACGTTTTGACACAATTTTTGTGGTATATGTTTCTAGTGACTTAGCAATAATTGATTGTGTGTGAATTGTGTGTAAGACGTGTTAAAGGTTTCCTTTTTAAAATATGAAGTTAAATTGGAAGTCAATAATACTGATATTTTTTATATATTTTTTTAATCACGTTTTCTAATTTTGGTGGATCAATTTTGGTGGTTTTGGTGGTAATTTCAAAGTCACCAAAATTGCTTGATGCTACCAAAATTGTGAATTCTGTAATCTGTATATAATTACACATTTGTAATCGCATTTCTAACACTTTGGACTCGGTGAATTTATTTGAAGTCAAGTATAAACACAATGCATCTAATATTACAAGCTGTCGGTGAGGGTAATCTTAGCTTAGATATGCTTATGCTGGTGGCGGATTCTATAGCTCGTATCCTTTCCTATATTACTATTTTTTTTCCTCTGGCACGTTTCCTACAATTTGGAAATGCGTCCATGTGATTCCTCTCCCTAAAACACCTAATCCGTCGTACTTTTCGCAGTATCGTCGTATGTCCAACCTTCCCGTCTTATCCAAAATCATTCAATCCTCTGTAAATCCACGTCCCTCATCACAACTAAATAGATTTAACTAGTTAAATTCGTTAGCACAACCACAGCTTTGGTTAAGATCACCGACGACATTCGTCTTAATATAGAATATAGAAAAGTGACTATATTGGTGCTCCTAGATTTTAGTAGTGTTTTTAACACTGTTGATTTTGATATCCTTCTCAGTTTACTTAGTACTTTAAATATATCTCCAACTTCACTGTCCTCTCCTCCTCGTTCCATGTCTATGCAGACGATTTGCAGCTTTATGCGGCGGCCAGCATTGATGATTTTGGCTCCTTTGTTTCGCAAATCAATTTAGACTTGGAATCAATCCGTGCTTGGGCTTGACTCTTTGCTTTGATGAAGAATGCCAAGAAATCGCAGGCTATTGTCGTTGGAAGCCCCTTATTTCCAAGCTTTCAGATCAAGTTAAGCCAGTTATTTTCTTTGATGGTACGCCTGTACTTTTCTCTTCTACTGTAAAAAAATTTGGCATTACCATAGATCAATTTTTGTCATGGGCATCTCATATTTCTGAGATCAGTAGGAAACTTTTCGCGTCCCTTCATTCATTAAGGTGTCTGCAGAATTTCCTTCCTCTTCAAGATCATGCTTGTCCGCTCTCTTTTGCTTTGGTCTCCGCAAGTTTGAACACGTGTCTCAATACCGCGCTCAACTTAAATGGCTTCCGATCCGTCAGCGCAGAGACTTACATGTTCTTTGTCTTTTGTATAATGTCCCTTTCATTCCTTCTTCAGGACCTTACCTTGCAGAGAAGTTCTTTTACATGGCGGATGGTAGTGGCCATCGCCTGCGTTCAAGTGCGAATCTGGCTCTATCTATCCCACTGGATAGATCTCCTGTTTACGATGTATCTTTTGCTGTGCGCGCCGTGAAATTATGAAATAAATTGTCTCCCGCCCTAAGGCAGACGTAGTCCGTAGCATCGTTCAAGGGGAAGTTCAAGAAATTGTGGCTGTCGAATGAATGATTATTTGATTAGGTTGCTGTTTTTGTTATAATTATGATTATATTATATTATATGTATTTATATAGATATTACGTAATATGTATATATATACGTATATCTTTTCATTTCCAGCATGCAATTTCATTGACAAATATTAATTTTTAGCACAAGTAACTAATTTTGGTGTAGATGTACAATTTTGGTGGCTGGAAAATTACTAAAATAGTAATATCTTTAAAACTAGTATGTATAACAAAGGGCCATTACTACACAATATTGGTTATGACTTTATTCGTATTATTGCTATATAATTTTGACTCTAACATCAAAAATAAAAAAGTCACCAAAATTAGGTAAATTTCGAGCTTGTTGAAATTCACCCAGTCCTATACATTCAATTGCGCAGGCCTCGAACTGGCATTCCACCGACATCCCAGCGATCTCCTTGCGGTCCATAGTTATCATCTCCGACCTGGTGTAGATACAGGCGCCGCCTCCTTTTTTCGTTTTTCTTGAGAACTGGGCTCCCAGTTTGTAGTTAAGTATGTTTACTAAGGATATTTTATCATCCTGAATCCAGTGCTCCGTAATGCATACTACATCGACAGGAGTTTGTAATTGTAGTTCACTTTCGAGTTTATACGTTTTATTTTCGAGTCTGTTTATGTTCTGGTGTAATATGCGAAACTGACTTGTTTGGCTCGTTGTCGGGTTATTCCTTTTTATCGGAGGGGTTTCTTGATTCTTGTGTATTGGAAGACTTGTGCTCCCGGGGTTGAAGAAAGGGCCGCCATTCCGATATACAGGTGTTAAGAGGCCACACTGAGGCCACGAGGAAGTCGCTGTAAACGGCAGATGGTATACCTATTTTGAACGATTTATAAGTGTCCCTCTTCGATGGTATCAGCTCCACTGTGTACTGAGCGTCATTTCGCACGGACTTTAAGTGTTTTATTATGCCGTCAGGTGTTGATTCCTTTGTAAAGAAGCATCCGTGGAGGTACTTGATGACTTCTACTCCGTATACCTCAGTGTTCTCAGCGGATCCCTTTAAGGTTAGCGTGTTCCTGTGATTGCGTCGACGTTGGTGCCGGCTCTGAACTGGTTCCCAGCCGTGGTCATTGGTTTGCCTACCAACGGTTTCCTCTGTTGGTTGGTAATATTCAGAGTCTAGGTCATTACATTTACTAATTTCGTCATGTTTCACCGTGTTTGGGTTCTCTGATTGTGTTGTCGTGCAGTGACTAGCATTCGTGGATACATTTTTCGTTGTCGGTTCATTTTTATTTGTCGTGGTGGTCGGTTATTTTTTCGGTGGGTCTTGTTTAGTTGGCTGGTTATCGCGTTTGATTTTTGCCGTTTGCTTGGATTGCACTGCTATCCTCTCTTTCGTGCGCACGGCGGTTGCGCGCTGCTCTCGCGGCGCCGGCGCGTGCGCGGGAGCAGGACGGCTAGACGGTGTGGATACACTGCTACCGGGTGTTGACGGTGCGCTTTTGTTTTCAGCCTTATTGGTTAATTTGGTTGAACTCTCATTTTTCTTTGTTGTTAAACTGGATTTCAAGTCACATATTTCTTTCATTATTCCGTCAATTTTTGTTGATAATTCACTCACTTTCTGTTCTATAGGTTTCAGGATTATACCGATAAGGTTTTTTAAGGTTTCACTATCACTTTGTGACATTTTTATAATTTTATTTGCACTCGTTGCAAGTGAGGCCGTCAATGACCAATGGCCGACCGCGCGCGACTGAACTGACTGTATGAAAGGTGTATAGTAAATTTATTCAGGATTATTTCGTTCCTATACACTTTGTATGTATCGTACACGGTTTTCTTTTAAAGTGGAAAATACCGCGCTCCGGGACACATTCGAGGGCGCGGGGGGGTGACGCTCACCCCTCAGAGGGGGGGAGAGTAGATAAAATTAAACTTGGCTCTATAACCTACATATCCTGATAGATAAAAGTTGTCCTTTAATTTTGCCAAATTTTCCATACATTACAATCTAATTTTCTTTAACATGAAAGGAAAAGCGTTCAAAAGGTTAAAGCCCTCCGGGAGACGCACATTTTGACATCGCGTACCTCTCATATCTGCAAATTACACAATTTCATAAATCAGGGCACTATATACTCGATTTGGAAAACATAAACATTTACAATGTTAATACTTGGGTTTCATATGCCTAGTACAGCTGTTGAAATGTGCAGATGTGGAAGGGCATCTCATACGCGTGCCTTTGTTGTCTCTTCGTCAGTGTAGCTAGTTTCTACCAAAGCTGTGCTAAACAAAGCTAATTAAATTATTTCTCCCCACACTGGTCGATGAGCAGACTAGCTAAAGGTACATTTCCACTGACCCAGCACGTCTAGCATAACTTTGACACGCGACTCATGTCGCGCGACATAGCATCATCCGTCACTATCTCAAAGTACTGTACAGAGAAAGACAGGTAGTACATCTCGCCCGAGAAAGAGTCGCGTGTCAAAGTTATGCTAGCCGTGCAGATCTAGCCATAAAAAACCGTATTTCACTAATGGCTGTCGTCGAAATATTCACTTAGTGTGATTGCATACAATATGATTGTTAAAATCAACATCGGCTCAGCTTCGCGTCCGTGGCAATGCATCTTGTTTTTATATTGGCTCATTTTATGAAACAAAAAATATGAGCCTGACCATTTGTGCTCATTTCGATCAACTTTGTGCTGACCGATCAAGACTGCTTCAATTTTACATAAAACTTGTGCAGCGTTAGGGTACATTTCCACTAACAAAGAGCCCCGATCCGCCCCGTTTGCGTCCGTGGCAATGCACCTTTACGAGCTAGTCTTGGCAACATAAAATGTTTCCCAGGATTGTTTAGTGCGGCGCATTACTATTTACTTACCCGACTGCGCTGATAGGGATCCGAGGTGTTTATTGTGAATGGCCGATTTATGGGAACTTTTCAAAGGGCGGTTATTTATTGCGGTGGATTTTACGCTCGAGGCTGGAAAATGCTACTTTGTTTTCGGGGCGAAAATAAAAATGTGAAGTTAATTTTATAACGATTATCAGTCATTGGTTATTTATGGATAATGTTTTTGTAAACCTTGTTATATAAACATAATATATGTGACTATGTGTACTTTAAAAGAAACTGAAACGCGTACCTTTTTAGCCTTTATTGCCATCGTCACAATTCACAAGAGCGAAAAAGGTACTTGTTCATGTTTCTTGACTGTACATTTACATATATAATGATTATAGAAAAGTTAGAAAACATATTTATACTAATGCAAATAATTACGACACACGCCTAAGAGTATTATTAGTTATTTAATTATTGAATTAAATTATTTTGTTATATTTATTTATTTAAATTTTTCAGGCTCGTGGCTAGAATATTTAAACACCAAATTATTTTTAAATATTTATCCTTAGAGTTTGCGTTGTTTTAAAGCTTAAACAACCCTAACTTTCGTACGCTAACTTTAAACCGGCCATCAAACTTCGTACCGAATCGCTCCACCTGCTGTATCAACAATGCTCTAGCTCAAAATTACAGAGCTTCTGTAACATTTTCAGGGCCCTTAAAATCAGACTTCGGGACACTATGACAAAGGTCTAATTTCAATTGGTTAAAAGTGGAACATAGAACCCTGTAACAGTGAACCAGTGAGTGGATGGTTCAACACACAACAACACGCCGCGGGCACCGATAGTTAGCAAGAACATCCCAGTTTGTACAACAACAAATGTTATAATTGTTATCTTGTGATACCTATGATCTTAGTATTATTGTTAGGACGGGTGTTGGGTTAGTTACCTTATAGTTGACTAGTAATTTAGGTAAAACAGACAATGTTCATGAAGATCTTGGCGAAACGGCTGATCGACGCTTCTGGAGACCCCAGAGCTGGCGCCCACCTCTGCCAGAGAATCTCTGACTTATACAAAGCCGCAGGTAGACCTTTTAGATGGGGTATTCTTATTATAGGTTATTTAGAGCAAGGTTTTATACATATGTTTTTCTTCTATGTAATTAAATAATATAGATATTTATTGAAATAAAATATAGAAATATACAAACATGGGTGACGACGACAATGGGGGAGAAAACAAAAAAAAGTGGGGTGATGGGGGAGGTTGGCTGAAAAATAATGCTTAGTATAGAATTCTTAAATTAATATTGTTTCTTGAATAACCAGAAAATACATAAAATAATTGCTAAAACAGACGCATGACGTTGTTTTTTGAGTCTTCGATATTTTTTTGACCGAGCGAGCGAAGCGTCTCTGCTTCAGCTTGGCCAAAATTTGTTTCATTTGTCCGGATTTCCGGCTGTTCTCGCCTAGAGGCCGCAATTCTCAACCGATTCTAATGAAATTTTGTGAGTAGGTTCGACCACTTTACATTTTTTCTAAATGGCGGGGAAATGGGAGTTGAAATCGTAAAAAAATACCAATTTCAGCAATTTAGAAACAAACTGGTGAGAAGCGCAGGTCACAGAGTCACTAGTATTCGTTAATTTAGAATTTAATTTTGATAATGATAATGAATGTTTAAGCAATGAAGTGTTTATCAATGATCTTTATTACACACAAAAAGTTACCTAATCGTATGCACTAGTGTGCCTGACGCACCTATGACTGGTTTGTTTACGTTGGATTGACTGGTACAAGCGTTGGATTGACGGGCAACGCTGTACTGACGGGCAGGGATTTTGGTAAAAAAATACTTCTTGATCTTCAAAGCCGGGGAGAGAGACGAGCAGGGATTTCTTCTAGTTTCTTGTAGCTTGCTGGATCGAATAATGCTAGTACGGCGCAATGTATCGCCTTATATTTCGATCCGTGCCTCCCCCTCTCCTGCCGCAACACTTTATTATTATTAATTTTGTTTACATTTTACAATTTCGGTACAAACATTACTTATTTTAACTTATCTTTATACAATAACAGTTATACCTTATACCTAATACTATTCTAATGAGATTCCAATTGGTAAACACTAAATAAACACTAGATTAGATCCTAATTTCGACTAGGAAACGACCTGCGCAGGCGTCAGCGGGGCGCGGGTGGGAGCGGGGCGTGGCTACCTCGCCTCCCAACCATTTTGATATACCTTCCGCGCTACCTCCCCTCTGACGCCCGTCAGTCTGCGGGATGTCGTCGCGCTGTTAGGATCTAATCGTTATAACTTAGTACTTATCCAAGTACTAAGCTATACTATGGGGGAATGAAATGCAATCAAGATAATTATTTATTTCCTTAGCCTATCCTACTTAACCTATAGTTTATTTATTCATAACAACTAGTAAAGTATCATATTTCTTACAAGCTAACAACGAAAACAGAACGTAATATTTATTGAACATAAGATAACAATACAAAACATAACTCCTTAATTAAATTGCCGTCGTTGGGGTAGCCGGGCTGCACATAACTCCCGCCGCGCATCACTCTCCGGAGTGTTGCGTATCTTCTAGGTGCAGGTCGGCTGAGCTCGTGGGCAGGATCACCAGCTTCTTCGTTGCTCGTCGCATCACCTTCCCTTTGGTCAGCACGTCGACTACTCTCGTGACGCCGTCGGGGCCCGGGTACGCAGCGGTGACTCGGCCGAGCGGCCAAGTGTTGCGGGGCAAGTTGCCGTCGGCCACCATAACGATGTCGCCAACCTCGATGGGCCGACCGTGTCCGTAGGGCTCCCGCCGGTTTTGAAGGCTGGGCAGATACTCCCGGATCCATCTCGTCCAGAAGTGGTCGGCAAGGCGTTGGCTGGTGCGCCATGTGGCGCGCCCGGCGACGTCAGCGTCATTGTAGGTCCCGGGTAGCGGCGTGCGCCCGGCGCCTCCGATGAGGAAGTGGTTCGGGGTCAGGGCTTCAGGCTCTTCTGGGTCGACTGATACGTGTGTCAGCGGCCTGTTGTTCACCGTGAACTCCACTTCGGCGAGCAGCGTGGTCAGCACCTCTTCACTTGGGGCCTTGTCCTTGAGCACTACGTAGAGGCTGTCCTTGGCGGCGCGCACCATGCGCTCCCACCCCCCGCCCATGAACAGGGCGCCCGGGGGAATGTAGCGCCAGCGTATTTGTCGTTGCGACGCCTCCTCTTGACACTCTGCAGCTGCTTCGGCGGCGGCTCGTTGTATCTCGTTGTCCGCGGCGTGAAAGTTCGTCCCGTGATCCGACCATATCTCTGTCGGGCAGCCTCGTCGCGCGATGAAGCGTCACAGGGCCATCACCGCAGAGTCTCCACTTAGGCTCGGTACGACTTCCAGGTGTATGGCGCGTACAGTCAGACACGTGAACAGCGCCACGTATCTCTTCTGCGTGCCGCGCCCGACGGTGACGGTAAGCGGGCCGAACAAGTCGAGGCCGGTGTACTTGTATGGCCGCTCGTGGTGCGCGAGGCGTGTGCGCGGATGATTTCCCGTTGGTGGTACAGTCGGCCGCGCTTTTCTTCGTTGACAGGGCAGACATCGATGTAGTACTCCGCGTGCGACGGTGCACAAACGCAGTATGCAGTATTGTTGCTTGCACTCGTTCACGACTGCATCTACGCCGCTGTGATGCAATTTTCTGTGTACGTAGTCGATGTACAGCTTCGTCGCCGGGTGGTTGCCGTCGAGTACCGCCGGCTTCTTTGTTCGCTCCGTTATTCCCGCTGCTTCGTCGATGCGTGTCTTCACGATGATGACGTCATTGACGAGTTCAACGGCCAGTGTGCGGAGTCGGCTGTGCGGGGTAGGGGGGCGCCCCCGTCGTAGGGCGACGACCTCTTCGGCGAATGCAGCGCGTTGCACTTCTCGTACTATTAGATTTTCGGCTTCCAATAGGTACGTTGCGTCGAGCGTTAGGTATTTTGTATGACGAGTCTCCGCCGGGCGCGTCGTGGGGCGAGTTGTGGACCGCTTCGCCGCCGTGCGCCAATCTTCATCCGCCTGCTTGTTTTTTTTTGTTCTTTTGTACAGCGTCTTGGCTCGATGGGGGCGGCATAGTGCTATGAATTGCAGCACTCTGCCTATTGTGCGCAGTAGACGCTCCCATTTTGAAAATCTGTCAGCCGGTGGGAACCACGTCGACGTTGTCACGACGTTGCATTTTTCGACGCGTACAGCTCTCTCCTCTTCCGTGTTGACGTCGTGCGGCTGCGCTTGTTCGACTGGCCATGTTGACGGGTCGTCGAGCAAGAAGGCGGGCCCGGTGAACCATCTGTGCGTCGCGTTGAAGTCGGCGGGTGCTTGGCGGGTTGCTTCGTCGGCGACGTTGAGTTTGGTAGGTACCCAACGCCATTCGCTTACTGCTGTCGTGTCTTCTATGGCCGCTATTCTGTGCGCGACGAACGGCTTGTAGGCGCGCGAGCCGGTGCGCAGCCATGCAAGCACGGTGCGGCTGTCCGTCCAGAACACCCGTTTGTTCGGCTTGTAGTCGTGTTCGTCGATGACGGCGGCGGCCATGCGGCTGCCCATTGCCGCAGCTTGTAGTTCGAGCCGCGGTATCGACGTCAGCTTGAGCGGCGCGACCTTTGCCTTCGCCGTAATGAGTGTGACGTGTACACGGCCGTCGTCGGTTATCACCCGCCAATATAGTGCGCAGGTGTATGCAGTGCTGCTCGCGTCCACGAATGTGTGCAGCTCGCGTATGTGTGCCGAGCTGTACTGCGGGTAGCATCTCGGGATCGCGACGTCTCGCAGAGCCTTCAGTTGCGTCGTCCATTGTGCCCATTGTTCGCCGAGATCGGTGTCGATGTTTTCGTCCCATCCGGTCCCGCGCCTCCATACTTCTTGCAGTATCTTCTTGGCTTGAATGCTGACGGACGAGGCGAGACCAAGCGGGTCAAAGACGGTCATCATTATCTTCAACAGTTGACGCTTCGTAGGGCAGCACACGTCGAGGCTGTTTGGCGGCAATCGGCTGAGATCGAGGTTGAAGGCGATTTCGTCGGTCGTCGGTTTCCAGACTTGGCCCAGTACTCGTTCGTTCTTCATTTCTGTCTTGCTCAGCTCGACTTGTGTGTTGTCGCCCTGTTCGCACGCGAGAGCCCGTAGTACGGCGGGCGCATTCGATGTCCATTGACGCAGTTTGTAGTGTGCACGTGTATGTATGTCACGTACATCGCTGGCTATTCGAATGGCGTCCTCCTCGCTCTTGAAGCTTTGCAGGTCATCGTCAACGTAGTGATTCTTGATTATCGCATCGGCGGCTTCAGGGTGCGTGCTTCTATGTGATTCTGCATTAATGTTCTTGACGTATATGGCGATCGACGGCGAACACGTAGCTCCGAAAATTAATGACGTCATACGGTACTCTTGTGGCGGTGTGTCGTCACGACGGTCGCCGCGCCAGAGATAGCGAAGCGCGTCCCGGTCCTCTTCTCTCACTTTTACTTGCATGAACATCTCGGCTATGTCGGCTCCAACGGCAACGGGATGTTGGCGGAAGCGCATCAGTACCCCGGGGAGAGCTTGCAGTAGATCGGGACCGGTGAGTAGGCAGTCGTTGAGGCATAGGCCTCTCGTCTTGGCGGCGGCGTCGTGGACGATGCGTACTTTATTCGGCTTCATGGGGTTAAGTACGGCGAAGTGAGGTAAGTACCATATCTTCTTATTTTTCGTAGGCGGCGCGGGCTCGGCGTAGCCTTTGTTGACGAATGCTTCCATTTCTTCATTATATCTTTTTTTGAAGGCTTCATTCTTGTCCAGCTTGTGTTCAATGTTGTGAAGACGCTTGAGTGTATTTTCGTAGTTGTCTGGCATTTTCATGTCTTCTTTTTTCCACAGGAGCGGGACTTCGTAGTTGCCAATTGGAGTATGCCGCGTTGACTGGACTAACTGGGTAAGTGCTTGTTGTTCGAGATCGTTTTGCGGGCGTTTCAGCTCGATGAGTAGATTTTCTATGGCGAAGTACTCGGCGAGTTGTTTGTCGATGTCGTCTTCGTCTTGCACGATGTGGTTCGACGTTTCGACGCGGCGGCAGGCGAGTCGCGAGTTAGTACCGGTGCAGTACCCAACCGAGCAGCGTGAGTGAGGCGACCGGCTGGCTGGGGTTGCCTCGACGTATCTCTCTTGTTACAAGCAGGTCCCAGTTGTCTTGGCCGATGAGTACACGGGGTTCTTGGGCTTCATATTTCAGGTGCTCTCGTATGTCGCGCAGATGCTCGCAGGCTTCGATGTCGTCGTCGGATACGGCTTGCGACGACAACTGCAGACTGTTCATAGTGCGCGCACGTATTTTCACCTCCTCTTCATAGCCCCGTATATGCAACGTGACTCGGCGTGACTTGGCGGCATTCACCTTTTGATTGGCGATAGCTTCAATATGTAGGGGTTCGTTCGGCCCGTCGAGGCCCACTCTTCGTGCGATGTCTTCGTCGATGAGTATGACCGTCGATCCGTCGTCTAGCAGGGTGAGTGTGGGTTCAGCTCCCGCCGGTCCGCGCACTGTTATTGGTACCAACTTGAGGTAGGCGCGGGGGCTGCGGGGTGTCCACGTTGACGTGACGGCTTCGATGGCGGTCCCCTTCGGCTTGGTATAATGAAGTAAACGATGATGGAAGTATTCACAGCCGTCTTGTTCGCACTTCTCACGTTTGCAGAAATGCGTCTTGTTCTTGAAGCGTAGACATCGGAAACATAGCCGCTGTTTTTTAGCTATTTTCCAACGTTCGTCGACCGACTCGGCGTTGTACTTAGGACATTTTTCTATTCGGTGACTATCGGCGTTGCAACAGGAACATTTCGCAGGCGGCTCCTCTATGGCGGCGAATAATAATAATTGTTTATTGCGGATTTTGAGTTGTTTACAATGAAAACCTATTAAACACCATGGAAAACCATAAGGGAAGTGAAAAATGTGTAGTTTTCAATACAAATCGTCCGCGATACACGTTGACAACTATGTGTCACGCAAAATAAACAAGACTTCCACGAAAAAATACTGATGATCACAAGGAGCCAGGCAAGAAGAAACACAGCCGCGCACACCCAGAACGCACGTCCAACACCCCCGCCCGTCTCGTCGTCCTCCCCGCCATCGTCGTCGGGTGATGAGTTCGCCACAGCGCCCGACACCAGCGAGTCGAGCGACGACGTGCGCGGGCCGCCGCCCCCGCCGCCACGACCACCTGCGCGACGTGGACGGCCACCGCTGCCGGCATGCTTGGGGCCTACGGGGCAATCTGCTCCGACCACGGCTCCCGCTACCGGTGGTGTAGTGCGTCGCATGCGATGGACGCAAGTAATGAACGAAAACTGCATGCGCGCCTACTACGGGGCTACAGAGGGGGGAATCAACCTGTCCGCGCACCGGGACAGGATGCTGCCTCTGTTTCTTGCATTTGATCCGACCATCACCGTATCTGCGCAGCGGCTATCCGATCAAGTGCGTTTCATCCAGCGACGCAAGCTGCTGGACGACGCGACACTTGATCGATTGCGCCTGGAAGTACTGGCCGCTCGCGCGGCTTCAACGCCGGCTCGGGATACGCCTGCTACGTCACCGGTTCCGGCGCCAGCGCCCAACCTGGTGCCGGGGGTGCCGCAGACGGATCCCGAAGCCGATGGGGAAGACGATGCGAGCAGCGTAAGTACCCAGGCCAATGAGCAGCTGAGGAGGGCTTTGGAGGAGGCGATTGAGCGATATCGATTCACACCTGAGTCTAGGCCGCGATTACCACGCTTGCCAATGCACAAACGTAACCTAGCGCTGATGGGAGCCCTGGACGCTTTGCTAGACCCGTACCTTCGGGCTAGCGAAGATTTAGCTGATACCCACTCGATCATGTACTGTGGGGCCATCGCGGCGTGCCGCGTTGCTCGTGTCAGATTCCCGGACACTGACCGAGCACCGCGGACCGCCGGGGGTGTTCCTGCCTGGCAAGTACGGATCGAGCGGCGTATCAGCTCGTTTAGGACTTTCATTGCCAAGCTAATCTGTTTTAGGGGGGGCAACAACCGCCCCCGTGTGATGCGCTACGTGACACAAGCCTTCGCGGGGACTGGCACCAGGCCCTGCGATTACATGGCATGTGTCACGGAGCGCATCGACTACCTAAAGCAGAAAGTTTATGCATGGGCAAGCCGTATTCGTCGCTACAGAGAGCGTGTGGATCGATTCCAGCAGAATCGTCTCTTTCAAAGTGACCAAAGGAAGGTATACCGAAAGTGGGAGGGAACCAACCAATGTGTGAGCGACGGGCAACTGCCGGATCCTACTGCCATGATTAACTTCTGGCGTAGTATCTGGTCGGTGCCAGTCGAACACACAGAGGGCGAATGGATGAATGTTGTCAGACTTGAGTGTGAGCCGATCGAAGCCATGGGGGCTGTGACTATAAGCCCCGATGATGTAAGGTGTGCGGCCCGTACGACCCAGAACTGAAAAAGTCCTGGGCCAGACGGGTTGCACAACTTTTGGATCAAGTGGTTTCGATCCTCACACGAACGTCTGGCAACACAATTTCAAGACGCCCTCGAGCTTGGTTCCCTGCCATCTTTCATGACTACTGGTGTTACCTTCCTGCTCCATAAGTCCGGTAGTACCACGGAAGCGAAAAACTATAGACCCATCACGTGCTTGCCCACTTTATACAAGCTCCTTACGTCCATTCTGAGAACAAAAATCAACTCGCACATTGTTGCGAACAACGTTTTGGTCTTTTCTCAGAATGGGTGTAGGGTTGGGTCCCGTGGTACTAAAGAGCTCCTCCTCATTGACACGACCATTTGCCAACAGGTCCGGCGGAACAGGGGGTCCCTCTCAACCGCTTGGATTGACTATAAGAAGGCCTATGATTCGGTGCCTCATTCATGGCTGGAGAGGATCTTAGAGCTGTATAAAATCGATACAGCTCTAAGATCCCTCTTAGGCGCGTGTATGAGGCAGTGGACCACAGTCCTTCGTCAACCAGGAGGCGGGGATGGCCCCCCTGGCCCGCGGGACTTGATAAGGATTGAGAGAGGTATTTTCCAGGGTGACAGTTTGAGTCCTCTGTGGTTCTGCCTAGCCCTGAATCCGCTCAGCACTTTGCTGAAGGATTCAGGACTAGGTTGCCGGCTTCGAAGAGGAGGTGAGGTCATTTCTCATCTGCTGTACATGGATGATCTTAAGCTGTATGCACCAAAACGCCAGGATCTGGTGGAACTACTGGAAGTAACTGAAACCTTCAGTAGTGCCATCAAAATGGAATTTGGCGTAGACAAGTGTGCGTTCATGCATGTACAGCGGGGGAAAGTCGTAAATTCCGCGAACTTACAGCTTTCTGAGACAATGACCCTCAGGTCTATCTCCGAAGTTGAAACCTACAAGTACCTTGGTATGTCACAGACATTGGGTATTGCGGACGGAGACATTAGACAGGCGTTGAAGGAGCGTTTCTTTTGTCGTTTGACAAAAGTACTTAACAGTCTTTTGTCCGGTGGCAATAAGGCACGCGCCTTCAACACTTGGGTGATGCCTCTGCTCACTTACTCCTTTGGCATACTAAGGTGGACTCAGACTGAGCTGGACGCCTTGGATACGAGGGTCCGTCAACTGCTCACTACACATCGCATGAGGCACCCACGCTCGTCAGTTATGAGAATGTACATCCCGCGTAAGTGTGGGGGCCGTGGCTTTTTAAACGCCAAGGACCTCCATAACCGTGAGGTGTGCAGTCTTAGGGAGTATTTCCTTAACAACGAGTGTGGGATTCATCGCGATGTAGTAGCAGTTGACAAAGGCCTCACCTCTCTCTCCTTAGCAAACGAGAACTGGCGCAGACCAAAGGTGCTTAGCACCGATGACCGCAGGGCTGTATGGAAGAGCAAGGAGCTACACGGGCGGTTCTACAAGGCCCTTACGGGGCCCGATGTAGATCTGCTCGCGTTGGTGAACTGGCTACGCTTCGGGGATCTCTTCGGGGAAACCGAAGGTTTTGTCTGTGCAATTGCGGACGAAGTAATGATGACGAACAATTACCGGAGATATATCCTGAAGGACGGTACGGTCGACATTTGTCGGGCATGCCGCCGTCCCGGTGAGTCACTCAGGCATATAATCTCCGGTTGTTCTCATCTTGCTAACGGCGAGTACTTGCACAGACATAACCAAGTAGCCAGGATCATTCACCAGCAACTTGCTCTTCAATACGGTCTTGTGGGGTCTGAGGTGCCGTACTATAAGTACGCACCGATGTCAGTTCTTGAGAATGGTCGTGCCACGCTCTATTGGGATCGATCTATCATCACGGACAGGACTATTGTAGCCAATAAGCCTGACATCGTTTTGGTAGATCGATCCAAGCGCCAGGCAGTGCTCGTCGACATCACCATCCCCCATGACGAGAACCTCGTGAAGGCCGAGAAGGACAAACTCAGCAAGTACCTTGACTTGGCTCACGAGGTGACCGCCATGTGGGATGTTGACTCGACGATCATTGTCCCGATAGTCGTTTCGGCGAACGGTCTTATAGCGAAGAGTCTCAACAAACATCTTAAGAGACTCTCGCTAGATGGCTGGATCAAGGGCCAGATACAAAAGGCGGTACTCCTGGACACGGCGCGCATCGTCAGGAGGTTCCTCTCTCTGCAGCCCTAACCACCGGTAGCCTGGGCCCTGCCCCGCTGCCGGCGGCACCCTAGGTTAGGTTTTTTATAATGTATTTATATTTTGTAACTTCTTTATTGTATTTTACTTTTTATATAAATTTATTGTAAAAAACCTAATCTAAGCTATAAAATGAATAAAGGAGATAATAATAATAACGCTCACGCTCGTGTTGCTTCCGGCCGTCTTTACGACGGCATTACGGGGCCCACCTAGTGAGGGGCGAGTCACCACCCGCCAGAGGTAACAGTCGTACTGATGGTTACGGCGGGTGACATTTTACTATTGCAATAGCCCAAATAAAGAATCCACCCATACTCCATTTTAATAGCCCGGTTTTTTCTTTTCCATATCAATGCAATAGTTCAATCACCTGCTGGGACCTGTTCATGGATGTATCATCCTATTGATATGATCAGGAACGGGTCCCAGCAGGGCTACAGCCACAGCAAATTTCTCCAAGGGGCCTCTACGTGTTGGATCCATATCCCCACGCAAGCCTTTCAAAAGACCTGGACGTATAAGCCCGAGACTATGAGTCGAGAAACAAATAATAATAATAATTTATTGATAAAACATAATGTACAGAGGTGACGGTTAAATTCTATACTTAAAAAACAAATAAATTCACAATTTACATAACCTGAACTAGGGTTGCCCCTGTGTTTCAGGCAATGGGAAAACCTTTACATTATTTAATTTAAGTACATATTCATCTATCTTACAGTAATCTTATTGTAGCTTAACTACTAAAATTTACACTAAAGAACTTAATTCAACTAAACAAATATTTATTTCATGACAGCCAGTAAGTTCTCTGTATCTTCGTACGTCATAGTTTGTAGTGACTCACGAAGCGCTTTCTTACATTGAGCGAAGCTTAGTGGATATAGGTCCAATTTCGCATTTAGTCTATTGTAAAGAAATGGTCCCAGAAATATGAAAAATCTTGTAGAGAAAGCATGTTTTGCTTGCATGTTATAGGAGCAAACAATATCTTTACGCCTCTTGTTTTTATATTCGGTGCTGTAAGGAGTTATGCAGTGCTGCCTTAATACTGTGCCGTGGATAAATAACTGGCGAACTGTTAGTACTCTACATTCACTGTATATAAGGTTAGTAGGGTAGAGGTAAGGACGATAGGTATGGACCTTTAGGATTGCTCTTTGGGCTCTTTCTAATTTTAGTAATGTGGTTTTAGCCAAACCTCCCCATGACGTTATGCAATACGTTATTATTGATTGGCAAAGAGCAAAATAAACTGTCTTGAGGAGCTGCTCATGTGTACTCTTGTGTACTCTTCTTGTTTGCTGCGGTTGCCCCGTGACGTCATAGTTCTCGGGCGGGGCGTACGGCGCGCAGTATTCGGCTTCGCGTTGAAGAAATGATGAAATCTTGATTAATTCGGGTTCATTGTTCGGATGAGAGGCGGCGTAGTCGTACCAGCGGTACCGCTGTGCAGGCGTGAGCTTGTCTGTGACCGCCTTCATCGTCTCGGGGCTGTAGAGGTACTGACTCCGGTCGAGGGCTCGCAGTGTGGCTATCGTGTTGGCCACGCGACAGGCAAATGAGCAGATGTCGCGCGGTCCGTCGGTCAGCCGCGGCAGTGCTCGTAGGCGTGCGAGCTCGTTGAGGGCGATGGAGTCAGGACGTCCGAATCTTGATTCTAGTGTCTTGATTATTTCTTCGCAGCGGCCGTGGTAGATGAGTAGGTTCTCGACGGCTTCTTTGGCTTTCCCTTTCAGGCATCTTCGTAGTCTTGATACGTTTTCTGCCTCGGTGTAAGTTGACTTCGTTTCTTCGTAGGCGGCTTTGAACGACAGCCATTCTTCATGTGAACCGCTAAACGGCGGCAGTTCGGCATGGTAGCGAGAGGTGTGGCCGGCACGCGCAGCGACGGCTATGGCGGACGCCAACTCGGACAGGTTGACTTGATTCGCTGCGACGATGGCCTTTTCTGTGTTGATGTTCTCGCTGTTGTAGCACGGCGGTGCATTTCTTGCTTCATAGTAGGGCTGCGCTGGCTGCGCGTAGGGCTGCGCTGGCTGCGCGTAGGGCTGCGCTGGCTGCGCGTAGGGCTGCGCTGGTTCGAACGACGGAGCTGCGGCGGAGAGCGGTGCGTTTCCCCTGCCGGCCCACCCGGCGGCGGCAGCGGCGGGGGCGGGGGGGGGCGACGGCGGGTGGCAAGGGCTCCGCGGGGAGCGGGGGGCCCTGCCCGGCGTCGACTGTTGTGTTGCGCGGTGCGTCTCGATGAACCGTGGCTGGCTGTGGTTCTTGCTCTTGTTCGTTGTGTGGCACCTCTGTTAATACCAGTATGTGCTGCTGACTGGAGTCGAGCCATTCATCCACCCGCCTGTTGGATTGGGCGGATAGAACTGTGGCTCCGTCGTCGTTGTCGCTATTTTCTACTTCGATGACGGCAATGCGTGCTTGTGCGAGTTCCAGCTTGATGCGTAGGACCTCTTCTTTGGCTTGGGCGATGCGTAGCACGCGGCGGCTTGACGTCGTCTTCGTAGTTATCATCGACGGCGGAGCGGCGGGGCAAGCTTGCTTCGACGGCGTGGTAGTGGCGGCGGTGGTCGTGGTCGTGGTGGACGTGGCGGTTGTGCTCTCTGCCGTGTCCCCCGTGGCCGACGTCCGTGTGTTCGCCGTCGCGGAGTCCCCCTGCCCAGATCTCTCTCCCGGCGAGGTAGTCTCCGATCCTGCCAGTAGCGAGATCAGAGACCGACCCTTGCCTTGCGATCTTGTAACGGGCATGTTGAATTTTCTCTCTTGACTATTCTTTTTTGAATTTTCTTTCTTGAATTTTCTTTCTTGAATATTCTTTCTTGAATTTTCTTAGTGGAATCTTCTTTCTTGATTCGGCTTCCGAAGGGCCATGATGTGCCTGACGCACCTATGACTAGTTTGTTTACGTTGGATTGACTGGTACAAGCGTTGGATTGACGGGCAACGCTGTACTGACGGCCAGGGATTTTGGTAAAAAAATACTTCTTGATCTTCAAAGCCGGGGAGAGAGACGGGCAGGGATTTCTTCTAGTTTCTTGTAGCTTGCTGGATCGAATAATGCTAGTACGGCGCAATGTATCGCCTTATATTTCGATCCGTGCCTCCCCCTCTCCTGCCGCAACACTTTATTATTATTAATTTTGTTTACATTTTACAATTTCGGTACAAACATTACTTATTTTAACTTATCTTTATACAATAACAGTTATACCTTATACCTAATACTATGCTAATGAGATTCCAATTGGTAAACACTAAATAAACACTAGATTAGATCCTAATTTCGACTAGGAAACGACCTGCGCAGGCGTCAGCGGGGCGCGGGTGGGAGCGGGGCGTGGCTACCTCGCCTCCCAACCATTTTGATATACCTTCCGCGCTACCTCCCCTCTGACGCCCGTCAGTATGCGGGATGTCGTCGCGCTGTTAGGATCTAATCGTTATAACTTAGTACTTATCCAAGTACTAAGCTATACTATGGGGGAATGAAATGCAATCAAGATAATTATTTATTTCCTTAGCCTATCCTACTTAACCTATAGTTTATTTATTCATAACAACTAGTAAAGTATCATATTTCTTACAAGCTAACAACGAAAACAGAACGTAATATTTATTGAACATAAGATAACAAAACAAAACATAACTCCTTAATTAAATTGCCGTCGTTGGGGTAG
Organism: Apotomis turbidana; assembly: GCA_905147355.2. Lineage (NCBI taxonomy): Eukaryota > Metazoa > Arthropoda > Insecta > Lepidoptera > Tortricidae > Apotomis > Apotomis turbidana. The sequence goes on from LR990283.1 coordinate 1,057,843, forward strand.
CCGGGCTGCACAACTAGGCCAAATACTTAAATATCAAACAATTGCATCGTTAGCAAGCGCGGGAGAAGACACGCGGTCCACGCGCGGACAGCTTTCTCACGCAAAGTTCAGCCATATTGCTATTCAGCGCGGGAATGCTGTCTGCATTTTGGATACCCTACCGCGGGGTCCCGATCTTTTTACGGTTCCGTACCCAAAGGGTAAAAACGGGACTCTATTACTGAGACTTCGCTGTCCGTCCGTCCGTCCGTCTGTCACCAGGCTGTCTCTCAAGAAAAATAGCTAGACAGTTGAAATTTTCACAGATGTTTTATTTCTATTGCCGCTATAACAACAAATACTAAAAATAGAATAAAATAAATATTTAAGGGGGGCTCCCATACAACTAACTTGTTATAGATTAAGGTACGGAACCCTTCATGCGTGAGTCGGACTCGCACTTGCCTAATTTTTTTAATGCTATACAGGGTGTCCCAAGACTATGGGGCATCAAGGGAAAGTACCTTAACTATCGCAGATAAGAGATCATCTCGGTGTGCTGCGGCGCGCGGTGTGCGGCGAGCGCGGCCCCAGCCGCGAGCTGGCCGACGCGCTCAACCAACACTACCTGAGTGTGGTGCGGGGCACGCTGCTACGCCCACGCTTGTCGGAGGCGATGCTATTGCTCCGTGCCACCTGTCCACCGCAAGCTTCTAGCATGTTTATGGCACCATTCATGCCTCAGGAGGTGATCGAAATAGTTAGGAAAATTAAACCTAAGGGAACGAAAGATTTCTATGGCTTCCCAACATCGATTCTACAAAGGTTACCGCTTAACTTTCTTGCTAGTATATGTGAACAATTTAATGCTTCCATGTCTGATGGCTGTTATCCTGAATCGCTAAAGTTGATCAGAGTGACACCGGTATATAAAGGGAGAGGTTGCAAGAAAACCTTAAAGAATTACCGTCCAATTTCTTTGGTACCGGCAATCTCCAAGATTTTTGAAACGGGTTTATGTAATAGGCTTGGTAAATTTCTCAGCGCCAACGATGCACTTTGTAGCCAGCAGTATGCCTACCGGATTGGTCGATCTACAGTGGGAGCAGCGCGCAAGTTGGTACAAATCGTCCTGAATAACCTTGAATCGAAACGATATGTTGCAGCGGTTTTCTTCGATCTCTCCCGTGCTTTTGACTTGGTGGATCATAAGTTGATAGCAGCGAAACTCGAATACTATGGCGTGCGAGGTGTGGCGTTGGAAGTTTTTCAGTCCTTTCTGGCTAACCGTTGCTAGGTGGTGGATGTGGAAGGCGACAGATCAGAGCTCGGTTCGATCGGAGACAGGTCTGTCCCCCAGGGCTCGAATGTAGGGAATACCATTTTTTCATTACTGATGAATGATCTGCCATTCCAAAGCTCGGAAGTGGAATTCATCATGTACGCAGACGATATCTGTGCTGTTTTGTACATGCGGGCGATTATCTTCAATTGCAATATACTGTCGAGAATACCATCCTCAAATTGCTGCACTGGTTTAATGCAAACGGAATGCAATTGAATATTGAAAAGACCAACCAACCTTCTACAATTCTCTCTGAAATGTAAAACGCAACCTAAACTGAAACTGTCGGTTAGCGGAAATCAAATAGAATCTGTACCATATGCTCGCTACGTTGGTTTCACTTTCGATAGTAGTCTGCAGTGGTCTGAGCACATTAATGCATTATGTGCTAAGCTAAACTCTGCCTACTATGCCATATCTCGCCTAAGGCAAACCCTGACAGTGCAAAATCTCCTGACTGCATATTATGCTTATTTCCACACACATTTAATATGTGGCATCGACCTTTGGGGACTGGCAGCAGATAGGGACCGTCCGTTCATTCTCCAAAAAAAGGTGATCCGCCTCATGTGCCGTGCTCCTCAAGATGAGCCGGCACAACAGCTCTTTGTTGACCTGGGGGTGATGACAGTGCCTTCTCTCTACATATTTGAAGTCAGTAAATATGTGAGGAATAACTTGAGCGAATTCCCTATCAGCAAGAGCTACTCTGCCAGAAGGAAACCAGCGCTTGCCGTTCCTGCACATAGACTACAAAAGACAGGTAAATCCCTGGGCATTATGGGAGCGCGTATTTATAACAAACTGCCTGAAGAGATTAGGGCTTCACCAAATGAGCGCGCGTTCACCCATAAACTCAAAATGTTATGCACTAAGAAGGCTTATTACTCTATAAATGAGTTCTTAGATGACTAAATAATAATATTTTTATTGAAATTTTTCAATAATTATTTTCTAATTTTTAATTTTAAAATCTTACCATCATCATTTTGACATCTTATTCAATATAATTAACTACTTAATCTCAATTATTAATATAAATTAAATTTCTATTGTAACACTTGACTTGTTGGTACTTAATTGACATATATGTAGGTATACCAAATGAAGTAATAATAATAATGGCTATGATTGTGTTATAGCTTAGATTAATTGACAATGTATGATTATTACAAATAAAAATCTATCTATCTATCTATCTAAGATATTTTGCTGAAAGAAGACTTTACGTTATTTTTAAAAGTTAGCTATTCTGCATTTAAAGATTTTCTAAGAATTAGTTGCATCGTCTGGGAATCGAACCGACTTAAATGTGAAAAAAACACCCCTATTTTTATGATGCCAATCGAAAGAATGGACAAAAAATTATAATTCTTCCTAAGTAACAAAGTATCTTAAAAGAAAGGAACAACGTAAAATGTGTGAGTCGAATTTCAAGTTTTTTTTTTGCCGACGACGAACAATTAAGCATGTAATTGTTAGAAAATCTTAAAATGCAGAATTACTAACTTTTAACAATAACATAAAGTCTTCTTTCAGCAAAATATCCTATCTACGATTTTTAAGGTACTTTCCCTTGATGTCCCACATAGTCTTGGGACACCCGGTATACTTTGTTATAGTTACTAGGTTAATGTTTTAATATAATTGTTTATAATAAATTAAATATTTATATTGCATTCAATATTATAACCTTGGTTGATAAAAATATTTGTAAATTATTTTAATCTGTACCAAAAAATAAGTAAATTATCTATGACTAGGGCCTGCGGAACCTGTAAATTTTAGTATGGTAGTACCGGGAATTCCCCGTACCGCCATACTTACATTTCGCGGTTCTGCAAGCCGTATCTATAACATCTTATACACCTTTCTTACACGTGTTTCAAATAGACGAGCACTTGAACACCCTGAGCCGGTTCGAGGAAAGGGTTGTACCGATTTAGACAGGATTAATCGGCGCTCGAATGAAACACAATACATCGCTGATTGACTCGTTGGGTATTACAGCGATGCCTACTCAATTATACTCATCTCTATTACACAGGTAGAGTCAGCCAAGCCAGATATAGAATTAGAACCAATAAAAACAAACAGGTAAACAGAGAACTGGCAGTGAATTCCGGCTTCGTATTAGGAACGGACCCGCAAAAACTAGCCCAAAATTTAATTTAACTCGTAATTCACCAAATAACTATTACAAGCAAAAGCAATGATAGCGTTCGGCCAAAAACGCGTAAACAACCCGGAGGGTGCAAAAATAAAAAGAGGCTGAAATGTTGGCAACTTTAATCATAGCGCGATTGCTGGCATGCCGGCTTTAATAACTTAAGCGCATCGGGTTAGTTGCAATCTAAGTTACTGGAAACTATATTTTCGGACGAAAATATGATAAAAATGTTCACTGTGTAAGTGCATTATATCAACCCCGATGAACAAAGAGGGGTTTTATAAGCTTAACATGTGTATCTGTGTCTGCGTATCTGTGTAAATGTATGTCTGTCTGTGGCATCGTAGCGCTCATACGGGTGGACCGATTTGAGTGCAGGTTTTTTAATCAAAAGCTTAGTTTATCGAGCCATTCTTAGCATTGTTAGATGAAAATCGGAGCTCTTGTCTTCAAGATATTCAGTTGTTTTTAGTGGAACAAGTGACGTGGCATTTCTGGACACAATTCCGAGCGACAGCGATTTGGGACATGTTTTATTGGTAAAAAGCTCAAGTTTTTGGTATATACTGACAACATTTAATATCATTTAAAATAACTAAACTACATAATTATACAAAAAAAAATGTCATATTAAAATTTATAACTATAAAGGCTAAAACGGTAAAATACTAAATATTTAAGACTTAAAAATCAGGCCCCTTTAGTTTTAGTTATACGTTTATTGATATGTTAATATTTTAGTATGTTTTTGTATTTATAAAATAAACCATGTCAAACTGATTATAAAATGTTATTTACCCTAATCGAAAATAAACTTTATCTTGACGTCTAGTAATTAAATACCTGCTAATCACCGGTACGTAAGGATGAGATCGATTTAAAATTGTCACAAACATTTATTGTATTTTAAAGAGGTATTTAATTCCATCCGAAGATTCTGCTACAATCTGTATTAAAACAAGTGTTTCACCTGAATAGCTGGCATGCCTAGCTCGCAGGTATTCGTCGTCGCTAGTCATTGCATTCCATTCCGACAAAACGATAATTTACTGCCGACGTAATTCAAGCTGACTGTACCTCTGATTATACATACAGGCGCTGGCAAGTATCAAGACTGCTTATCAAGTAACATTTTCCGTCGTTAGTCTTCGGCCCATGTATATAATCATTATTTATATATATCGTGATAAAAAACTACTAGAACCAATTAAGTAATAGGTGCCTGTACTGTAACAAGTCATTATGGCATCGATGCTGATAATAATATTTTGATTAATTGAATTGCGAACATGAAGAAACAACTGACCTTCATCAGCGCGTATGACCGTATTCCATGTTTAAAAAATACTAAACACGTAACACTGGAAAATGTTTTATTTTCCGTAACTTTTGATGACCCCTTTTTTTCTCACAAATTGATCTAGTCCCAAATTAAGAATTGGTGTTACAAGCAATTACAATATTTATCTACCTACTCGAGTTTTTTTACCACTTATAATTTTTCCCTTTACGGGGTTGAGCCCCTTCGAAACCATAAACTAAACACTTTTTGAACACAATTAAGTCCCGTTTCATTACAATAATGTTTGAAAAGCCTGTAAATTTAAATCAATATTGAATATATTTTATTTATGTTTTTGTCTTAAATTTGTAACCCACTTTTTTGTATTACACGTAACTTGTGGCAATAAGTAGTTTTCTAATTCTGATTCTAATGTACAATTAGCACTAATGTAGGACTGTGCAACTAGAGTGAGGGTTTTCCTACAAACACCACCGTCGTCATTGTCAGAGACAGACTAATTTATTGGATTGTTTACGAAGAAAAATAGCGCTAATGAATTATTTGTTACTTGTACACTGAGGGCGGATTTCTGCGTCATTGGATTGGTATTTACCCATAGAGTATGTACGAGTGTTACGATAAATACATGTCCTCATTACTGATACATATTTTATTAGAAGATACGTAGCTTCCTCCACAGGAAAGATAAAAATCAAATCGCAGCTGTAACTCTATTTTCTTTAAGTAACCTTTAACCATTCTAGCATATATATACCATTTAACTATTTTAACCGACTTCAAAAACGAAGGAGTTTTAAAAGGGCCTTTTTTAACATAAGATTATTTTTTTATTTTTTACGTTTTAAAAACGTTTCATTAAATTTCATGTTTGATTAAATTTGTATTTAATAAAGGATATTGGTATAGCCGATTTCTTTCAATGATTCTTTTTAATTCGATTTTATCGCTGAACGGTTCATACATGGATTATATTTGGCTTTTTAGTTTAGTTTTGAAGCCGCCTCTTCTTTCTTGTACGGATGCATGACATACCTACCTAACATATTATAATCATCATAAGTACAAAGATATAAAGACATACATTTAGTTTACGTTAGCAGACGTTACTGCTTTAATAAAAAAAAATAAAAAAATAAGACACAGGTACATAAGGTCAATAAAAACTAAAATATTCGGACTTGAAGGTACAAAATCAAAAGGCTTGTGAAAATTTCGCCCCTTATTGGTTTTCATAAACAGTTGTCACCCTATTTGAAATCCTCAGCATCATTTGAATGAGTGTGTTACATATGCCTACTGTAGGCAGAGTGCTGACTAGGCAAGCAGTGCACACGGCACCAATTTCAACACAATGAGGGAAATGCTGATCCAGCGGCACGTGTAACAGCCGGCCCCGGCGGCGCCAGCGCGGACGCGGCAACGTCACTTCGTTTCTAGCATCGATCGAGACACCTCATTTTAATTATAATTTTAATTGTAATTTTCCTTTTAAATAAATTGTTTTAAGTAATTTCGGTTTTTTTTGAGCTATCCGGCTGCAGCTTCCATAATTGGCGCAGTCGGTAGGATATTCGCGAGCCGGTCCGCGAGTCGCGAAAAAGGATTACCGAAATCCTTGCAACCCAGCACCGGTGGAGACCTTGGAGCCTTCAGCGAGTACCCGAACCTACGGAGCAGCGCCGGAGTATCCGAAAATCGATAGCAGCTCAAGAAGCCGAGATGTTCATGTAAGTGCACCGCTGAGATTTATTCGTAGTGCTGCTATTTTCCTTTCCTCAATTTAATTAATTGTCCAGGATTGCTCATTCACGAGAGTCTAGGGAAAACTTAGTAGATAGGAATAGGGAATTAAACGTTAGTATAGATTCTAGTATTTCCGATACAGAAGAAAGTCGCGAAGTAGAAATTATGGCTGCCGATCCCGATGTTATTTTCAAGGCCTTACGCCTGGTCCCCGATTTCGACGGGAACCCAAACGTATTAACCAGATTTATTAGAATTTGCGACCAGTTGGATGAAGCCTATACCCAGGAGGGCAACCTTCTTGGAAATTTGTGTTTAATGAATGGCATTTTAAACAAAATCACAGGACCTGCCGCCCGTACTATTAACGCTAATGGAATTCCTGAAAACTGGGCTGGCGTTAGAAGCGTATTGGTTAATAATTTTTCCGACCAGAGAGATGAGACCGCTCTCTATAATGATTTATCTGTGCAAGTTCAAGGTCAAAGCTCTCCTCAAGAGTTTTATGATAGATGTCAAACGCTTTTTAGTACTATTATGACCTATGTCACCTTACACGAAACCGTCGCTACCACAATAGCGGCTAAAAGAGAATTATATAAAAAATTAACTATGCAAGCATTCGTTCGGGGATTAAAGGAACCCCTCGGTTCTCGTATAAGGTGCATGAGGCCTCAAACTATTGAAAAGGCCTTGGAATTTGTTCAGGAAGAATTAAATACTATATATCTGCAGCAGATACAGATACTCATTAACTCACCCTAAATCGAACGCGACTCTGATGACTAATAGGGCTCCTCAGCCACCTGTAAATCCAAACCCATTTGCCGCAACTCCAAAACCTTTTACCCAGACCTCAGACAGGACCCCAGCCCATGAGTGGAGTGTCCCACTTTGCCCCCAGGGGTTTACCGCCTAGCCAGGGTTGGCGCAACCCAGGGCAATCATCGGCCAACTATAACTATTTCACGCCCGCCGAACTTAACTTTAATGACTATAGTAACTATTCGGACTATGAAAACAATTACTACACTGACCAGGAAACGGAATATTGGAGCCCCGAGACACATGAGAACTACCACGACGGATATAACTATGACTTTTATAATGAGAACCCCCAGCAATCAACGTGTATGGCCTCCGCCATCCCCGACGTACCGCAACTGGAGATGGACCCTCACCCTCAACAGAATAATAACGAAAATGAGGATTTTTCGAAAATCAAGAGTACACGCAAACCAAAATAGAGATTAATATGCAGACACAGAGACAGCTTCCTTACGTACGCATAGAAAATCCCCCGTTAAATTTACTCATCGACACAGGTTATGGTTATGGTTATGGTTATGGGCTCCGCTTTCCGCACTTAGCCCGTGTATGTTCGGGCCATTGTGCGTACAGATTTGCCGGCTAATAGTCTAGCCAGCCTAACTCCGTCCAGAAGCGCAGGATTCTCCTGGTGTCTCCACAGGCTTCACGAAGTGACCTCGGTGCTTTGAGGATTTCAGCCCGTTGCTTAGCTACGGCAGTGCATTCCAGGATCACGTGGGTAGCTGTTTCTTCGGCCGACAGGCATCCCCTACACAGGGGGCTATCGGTCATTCCTAGAACATATAAATGCTTGTTAAGTGTGCAGTGTCCAGTGATAGTGCCTACTACTACTCGCAGAGCGGGCCTGCTTAGCGATAACAGGCGCTTTGTCAGGCGTGTGTCTGGGTATGGGACTGCTTCCCGGGACTGCCTGCATGTACTGGTTTCTGCCCATTGATCGGCGTGTTGTGATCGTGTTCTGTGACGAAGCCATGTACGCAGCTGATTAAACGCCAAGGGGAGAATAGGATCTGGGCCAATTGCCAAATCATCGTATCCTCTCCTAGCCAGCTGGTCGGCTGCATCGTTACCTAGAGAGCCACTGTGCCCTTTAATCCATTGCAACGTGATCCGATTATTCATGCCGATCGTTTGCAATGCTGAGTGACACTCTAGTATGAGCCCGGATTTGATTGTTTTATTCTCCAGAGCTCGTAAACTGCAGCGCTGTCGGAAACAATACGTATCTTTTGGTCTTTGATACCTCGCGTAGCAACTGCCTTGGCAGCCTGTGTGATGGCAAGACATTCACATTGGAAGATGGAGCTATATTTTCCTAAGGCTATTGATATGTTTACGTTTATTTCAGGTGAGTATATTCCAGCTCCTGTACCTGTTTGTGTCTTTGACCCATCCGTATATATGCGTATTTCATTTATATCGGATCGATCGTAAGGTTCTTCAATTAGCTCGATTTCGTAGCTCTTATTGAAGTAATGCTGTTTGGGTATCTTGTCGTTGGGAGCAGCTATCATTGGCTCGTGTCTGATAGCCTCCTCAAGTATTTCGGCATGACCCCCGTGTGTTACACCCCAGAGGTTAAGTGACTTCAGTCTGATAGCTGCTGACGCCGCCTCTTGCTGAATGAACAGTTCAAGGGGCGGCAGTCCTAGCAGTATCTCCATTGCCGCTGTGGGTGTTGTTCTCATGCAGCCCGTCGTTGCTACACAAGCAAGTCTTTGAAATTGCTGCAGTTTATGTTTGGCTGTTGTCAGTTTGGTTCTGGGCCACCAAACCACAGCGCCGTAGGTGATAATAGGTCTTATCACCGCAGTGTAAAGCCACATTGTGATCCTGGGGTGTAAGCCCCAGGTTCTACCAATTAGTCTTTTACACTGCCAGAATACGACGCAGGCTTTGTTCAATTTGTTTTCTAAGTGTTTGTTCCATAGTAATTTGTCATCCAGGATGACGCCCAGATACTTTACCTCTTTGCTGAGAGTCAGAGTTGTGTTTTGGAGTTTTGGCAAGCGACTGATTTTTATGTTTCGCTTCTTAGTGAACAAGACTAGTTCTGTTTTGGCTGGGTTGACTGACAAGCCTTGGTCAGAACACCATAGTTCGACGATTTTGAGTGCCTCTTGCATAAGGTCACAGAGGGTTGCCTCAAACTTTCCTCTCACGAGGATTGCTACATCGTCTGCATAGCCTACAGTATAGAAGCCCGCCTCGTTGAGCTTCCGGATTAATCCGTCCACTACGAGGTTCCACAGGAGTGGTGATATAACTCCACCCTGTGGGCAGCCTTTTGACACGATAGCTCGAGTTGTGCCGTTCACTGTTACCTGTACAGCCCTTTGTCTCAGCATGTTATCAATCCAACCTGCTACGGTCTGATCGGCTCCATGTCTGAGCAGGGCTTGGCTAATGCTGTTGAATTGCGTCTTGTCAAAGGCTCCTTCGATGTCGATGAAGGCCACAAGCGCTGAGGATTGTGTTGATAATGCGTGTTCTATGGGTGAAACAACGCTGTGTAGTGCTGATTCGGTTGATTTGCCTGAACTGTAGGCGTGTTGTTGGGGGTGAAGAGGATATAGCGCTAAGGTCCCATCTCTGAGGTCGCGATCACAGAGGCGTTCCAGAGTTTTTAATAGGAACGATGTGAGGCTTATAGGCCTGTATGACTTTGGCTGCGTATAATCACTCTTACCTGGTTTGGGTATAAATACCACCTTAACTTCTCTCCATTTCTTGGGAATATATCGGTGTCTTAGGCAGGCCTGGTATATTTGGACTAAGTGTGGCGCGATGGTGTTTTTGCACCACTGCATGAGTCCCGGAAATATACCATCTAAACCTGCCGCTTTGAACGCAGAGAAGCTGTTTATTGCCCATAACTAATTTTCCCATCGCCATAATTTACTCATCGACACAGGTGCTAACCAATCATTTCTAAGCCCCGAGGCAGCGCAGAAATATTATCCGCACATTCCCTTGGATTACGACCCATTCGAGGTCACTAACGTACACGGCACGTCAAGAAATAGGCATTCAATCACTGTACCATGTTTTAATGAATTTAATGAATCAGATAAAATTAAATTATTTGTGTACCGATTTCACGACCACTTCGATGGACTCATAGGCCTCGATTTATTAAGCAAATGGGAGGCAAAAATCGACTTAAAAAACGAAAAACTAATTACCCGATCAGCATCCAATAAAATTCAAATGTTTAATTCAAGAAACGTCAACCTTTACGAAGATATTTTACCAGCACGGTCTTCCAAATTAGTAAGAATACCTATTAACGCCCCGGATGGCGACGTACTTGTTCAGGAGCAAATAATCAGTAATTGCCTTATTCACGAATGCATAACAACAGTTATAAATGGTCGTGGAATATTAGAAATAGAAAACCATACCGATAATGACTTAATTATTTCTTTAGATCGCCCCGCGCGAGCGGAGATGTTTAATATCAAGTGCACGCGCACTGGATATCCTATTACATTGCAGGAACGCGCGAAGGAAATAATACCGCGCTTACGTACGGAACACTTGAACGCTGAAGAGAAAGCGAATTTAATTGCACTTTGCTCTAGGTACGCAGATGTATTTTATTTAGACGGTGAACCTTTATCTTTTAGAAATAAAATTAAACACTGTATTCGGACAACTGACGAAATGCCGGTTTATACAAAAAGTTATCGGTATCCATTTATTCATAGAGACGAGGTACGCGACCAGATTTCTAAAATGTTACTGCAAGGAATAATTCGACCATCGGACTCAGCCTGGAGTTCACCCATTTGGGTTGTACCTAAAAAATTAGACGCGTCAGGCAAAAAGAAATGGCGCATAGTTGTAGATTTTCGGAAACTCAACGACAAGACCATCGACGATAAATATCCCATTCCCAATATCACGGACGTGCTGGACAAATTGGGTAACTGCCACTATTTTACCACTCTCGACCTGGCAAGCGGATTCTACCAAGTCGAGATGAATCCAGAGGATATCCCGAAGACGGCCTTCAACGTCGAAAATGGACATTTTGAGTTCGTTCATATGCCCATGGGGTTGAAAAACTCACCCTCCACATTTCAGAGGGTTATGGACAACGTCCTGAGAGGGCTGCAAAACTCCATCTGCCTAGTCTATCTCGATGACATCATCGTCTTTAGTACTAGCCTCCAGGAGCATATGGTTAACTTAGAACGGGTCTTCGAACGACTCAGGGAATCCAATTTCAAAATCCAGATGGATAAGTCTGAATTTCTGAAGTTGGAGACGGCCTATTTGGGACATGTCATAAGTAAAGATGGTGTTAAACCTAACCCGGACAAAATAAAAGCAATAGAAAGCTATCCATTACCCAAGACACCTAAGGAAATAAAACAATTTTTAGGACTTATAGGCTACTATCGTAAATTTATACCGGACTTCGCACGCATAACAAAACCCCTGACACAATGCCTAAAAAAAGGACATAAAATTACTTTGGACACGACCTACATAACAGCGTTCGAGAAATGTAAAAGACTACTGACAAACGATCCTATACTACAATACCCTGACTTTCGACGTGACTTTCTCCTGACCACAGATGCCTCTAATGTAGCCGTGGGAGCTGTACTCTCCCAAGGTCCTATAGGTTCAGACAAGCCCATCGCCTATGCATCCCGAACCCTTAACGATAGTGAGTTAAATTACAGTACCTTAGAGAAAGAACTTCTTGCAATAGTGTGGGCAACCAAGTACTTCCGGCCCTACTTATTTGGTAGGAAATTCAAAATTCTAACCGACCATAACCCATTAAAATGGGTTATTAACATAAAGGACCCCAACTCAAGACTCACTAGATGGAGGCTGAAACTTAGCGAGTACGACTTCACAATCGAATATAAGAAAGGTAAGTTTAATACAAACGCCGACGCCCTGTCGCGAATAGAGCTACATAACGAGGAAGTCAGTTCTGTAGTAGCCAATGCGACCGATCATCAGTCACTCTTGGATGACTCCAAAACCGACACTGTTCATACCGACAAAGAAAACCCAATACTCGAAATACCAATTACTGACGAACCACTGAACAAATTCCACCGACAATTATGCTTAACCTTGACTGGTGACCTGAGAAGAAAACCCACAGTAACTAAACCATTTGAGACTCACGTTAGAACTTCAGTACATTTTTTTTTTTACATTTTTCGGGTAGGTGAATAAAAACAAGCAACATCCTTTGCAATAGCTTTAATGATTAAAAATATAAATAGTGTGTTTTTTTAAATATTTACACAATTAATTACATGTGTGACTAACTTTAATCACCTACCAGTAGTTTTCACATTGTTTCCTGGACATTTTTAACTTTTTTCTATCACTTCACTGCACTTCAAAAACAATGGCACAAGTGGGCGCTATCAAGGAGTCTATCACGGAGCTGGCTAATGTTTTTCACACACGAATGGAAGAGCTGAAGCGTGACCTGGACAAGGCAGATTCAAGCAACCCTTCTGTGTCTTCGGTAGCAGCAGACTTCAGTGTGTTCAAGACCTTCATTTTAAAGTCGCTCGACATGCTACAGAGGCAGGTGGAGCTTGTTGCAAAGCAGGTTGACACCATGGAGATGCGCTCGCGTCGCAAAATGTTGGTGTTTCACGGAGTTAAAGCATCCAGTACACAGTCAGGCTCTGAGGACACAACTGGGCTCATTATCAGCAAGCTGAAGCTAATTAAAAGCAGTATGTCCGCTACTGATATTGGGCGCTGCCATCGCCTGGGCAAGCCTCGAGCTGGGAAATCGCCACCCATCCTTGTGAAGTTCCGGGACATCTCCATCCGCGATGAAGTTTGGTTTGGCAAGGTAGCTCTGAAGGGTTCCGGTGTCACAGTCGGCGAGTTCTTAACGAAGCCCCGTCATGAGCTATTCATGGCCGCTCGGGATCGTTTTGGTGTCCGTAACTGCTGGTCTTGGAACGGGGACGTGTTTGTTCTCGATGCGGACGGTCAGCGACACTGTGTAGCCAGCCTTGGTCAAATGGAGACTATTTCCGTGGCGGCGAAGGCGCCTGCTGCGTCCTCACCGGTCGACGAGGAGGCCCCACAACACTCTCAGGCTGCCGCGCAACCGACCAGGCGACCAAAACGAGTACCAAAGGGCCAATCCTAGTTATAAGGTTGTTTTGGTTTTTCTGTTTCTTGGCGTAGCTTGAAGTCTTTTTAATTTTGGTTCGGTATGTTGCTCCTCCTTAATTTAGTAGTATTATACTGTTTTGTGTGTACCCTCTTCTATTTTTCTTCATCAGATTCAAAGTATTTGACTTAAAACTTAAATGTAATGTAATTATTTGTAGTGTTAGACATCTGTCACTGTCAGTGTGAGGAGCAACAGATAAAAGCAATGCTGTGCGTTTTGTTTTTGCTGTGGTAAATTTTGTTTTCTTTTTTTTTGTTTTAATGTCGTAACTTAATTTTTTCTATTAATGTCCTGACTGCTGGCGGGTGGAATTTAGACATATTCTATTTTTATTTATTGTATTGTATTTTTTTATTTTTTATTTATTATTATTTTTATGGCACATTTAAATGTTAGCACTTCCAGTAGTGATTGTAATGTAAATTTTTGTCCTGTTCTTCTAGTAACGTTAGTGATAATGACAGCTTTCATAGTTTACCTCCTTCTCTTCACGATTTCTTAGCAGCACAATTGAACGATGTTTCTAAAAAATTTAATATTATTCACATTAACGCTCAAAGTATTCCCGCCCATTTCACAGATTTATTGGTAACGTTTGATCTTCAAAATGTTCATGCGATTCTTGTCTCCGAATCTTGGCTTAAGCCTTGTCTTCCTACTACCTCTTATTCTTTGCCTGGCTTTACTTTGATTCGGAACGATCGCACTTTAAAAGGTGGCGGCGGAGTTGCTATTTATCTTCGGTCTCATATCCCCTTTTCTATTGCTGGTATGTCAGTGGAATCTCCCACTTCCGACGCCGCAGAATATCTATTTCTTGATATTACTATTTCTCATTCCAAATTTCTTCTTGGTGTTTTTTACTCACCTTCTCTTAATATCAATTACTTCGCCTCTTTTGAGAAGCTTCTCGAGGATATTATGCCTTCTTTTAATCATCACGTCATCATGGGAGATTTCAATACATGTCTCCTCAAAGATGACCATCGGTCTAAATCTTTGAAATCTACCGTAGATGCTTGTAATATGAGCATTCTCCCTTCTAGAGCTACGCATCACTTTCCGAATTGCCTTCCTTCACTTCTTGATCTCTCCCTGACTTCCTCAAAACCTCATGTTGCCAAATTTGGACAGTACCCCGCGGATGCATTTTCGTATCATGATTTACTTTATTTATCATATAAAATTCGTCCGCCTAAACTTAGACCTAAAACCATATTTCAGCGTAATTTTAGTCGGATGGATGTGGATAAGCTTCGTGATGACGCGTTGAAGGCTGACTGGAGTGTCGTGTTTGCGGCTGATACTGTTGATGAAAAAATTTCTTTATTCAATTCGCTTCTCACTCAGCTCTACGACGCGCATGCTCCAGTACGACCTATCAAGGTGAAACATCTTCCTGCTCCTTGGTTAACCGAGGAAATTAGATCACTCATCGAGAAAAAGAATTTATCTAAGTCCAGGTTTAAACTTGACCCCTCTGATAAAAACAAAGCGCGTTATCACACTTTGCGGAACCGTTGTAGCACTGTATGTCGAGACGCTCAAAGGCGCCATATTCATCAGTCTGTTGAAAATGGTGACCCTGCTAAAGTGTGGAAGTTTCTTAGGTCACTCGGAGTTGGGAAAGCTCAGCAAAACTCCTGTTCTAAAGATGTCGACACTGATCGGTTGAATCAGCACTTCTCCTCTTCTTCTATCTTCAGTGGCCCAATTAAAGGCAGGACCCTCAGTTATCTTTCATCTCTCCCAACTCCTGACTTCAATCCCTTTTCTCTTACTCAATTTTCCGACAGTGATGTTAAGAAGAACGTACTATCAATTACTTCCAATGCCGTTGGTGTCGATGATGTCAGCCGGAATATGATCCTTCCCATTCTTGACCTCCTCGTACCTGTCATTACCAGCATCATGAACGCTTCGATTTCATCTAGTGTATTTCCTGCTATTTGGAAAGATGCTGATATAATTCCCTTGCCTAAAAAGCCCAATCCTACTTTTTCTGACTTCCGTCCCATTTCTATTCTTCCTTTCTTATCCAAAGTCCTTGAGCGCTTGGTGTTTCAGCAGCTTTCACCTTTCCTTAATCGTAATGATCTCCTGAATCCTTACCAGTCTGGTTTCAGATCTGGTCATAGCACGACTACTGCTCTGATAAAAAATACGGATGATATTCGGTTAGGTATGAGTGAGCGGAAGTTGACGGTGCTGACGTTGCTCGATTTTAGCAACGCGTTTAATACCGTAGATTTTGACATATTATTGGCGATATTACGTTCTCTTAACATATCTCCTGCGGTTATTGATTGGTTTCATAGCTATCTAACTGGTCGTCGGCAGCGTATAAAGGTGGATACTTCCCGTTCTTCTTGGTGCAATACGTTGACCGGCGTTCCGCAGGGCGGCGTGTTGTCTCCATTGTTGTTTTCCATTTTTATTAATTCCATTACTAGTAACTTATCTTCTTTTTATCACCTTTATGCCGATGATCTTCAAATATATTCGCAAGGTGTGCTCGGTGATCTACCATCAGTCATATCCTCGACAAATCGTGATCTGGAGCGTATTTCAGACTGGAGCAGTAGCTACGGTTTGAAAATCAACCCTGACAAGACTCAAGTTATAATCATTGGTAGCCCTAAGATGATCGCAAAAATTGACTTTATAAATCTCCCACCTATTTTGTTCAATGGCATTGTGATTCCTTTCTCTCATCAGGTTAAAAACCTGGGTGTTATTATGGATCGCACATTTTCTTGGGTGCCTCAGCTTGGTGAGGTTAGTAGGAAGGTGTTTGCCGCAGTAGATTCTCTGAGGAGGCTTCGCAATTTCCTACCCATTGCTACTAAAATTACGCTTGCTCAGACTTTACTCCTCTCTATTTTAGATTACGCTGATATTTCCTATATTGACCTTTCCGAGGAGCAGCTTAACAAACTTGAGCGTATTCAAAACATCTGCATTAGGTTCATATTTGGGTTACGCAAGTATGACCATGTTTCCAGTTTCCGTTCACAACTCAAGTGGCTCCCTATCCGTCTTCGTCGTAACTTTCACGCACTTTCACTTCTCTATAATATTCTTTTTAACCCTGCAACTCCCCGCTACCTTAAAGATCATTTTAGTTACCTCAAATCTGCAAGGTCCGCTCAAAATTGTATACTCACTGTTCCGGCATCGAAGTCAAAATTTTATTCTAATTCTTTTACTGTGCAAGCTATTTTACTGTGGAATTCGCTTCCGCTGGATCTAAGGCAAGCTAAAACTTTGGCAATTTTTAAACATAAACTAAAAGATCACTATTTGTCTCTACCGTAGCCTAATCCTTTTATAATTCTATGCTGTCGTTTTTCGTTATAAGTCTAATGTTAGCTGTGATATTCTTTTCATTCTTCCCTTTTGTATGTATGTACGTTTATGTATGTTTATATATATAGATACTTATTTGTGTAAGTGTATGACCTATCTGTCTAATATTTTGTATGTATAATTTACTTGAAGTTCTCATCTCACCACCTACTATTTTCTGTTTAATTTTGTTTTCTCCGCTACCCAAAGGTTGTCTGGAAGAGATCGCTCTTTAGCGATAAGACCGCCTATTGTCTACCATTGTTTAATTTAAGATTTCTCATGTAATATTTTTCTTGTTGGTGTGAAATAAAGTGTTGTTATTGTTACATATCAAAATTCATTAATGAATGCATAGTGTGCGGCCAAGCGAAATACGACCGAAACCCGATCCGCCAACAGTTTAACATAGTACCGCCAGCAACAAAACCATTTGAAATAGTTCATATGGACCTTTTCACCTGTGAAAAGGAAAAATACGTTACCTTTTTGGACGTTTTCTCTAAATACGGGCAAGCGTATCTACTAAGAGACGCTACGGCATTAAGTATCCTACAGGCTTTACTCACCTTCAGCACCCACCACGGACTACCACTTACCATAATAACTGACAATGGAACAGAGTTCACAAACCAGATGTTCACCGAATTCACTAGAATTTACAAAATTATACACCATAAAACACTGCCGCATTCCCCAAACGATAATGGAATAATTGAAAGGTTCCATTCCACCCTCTTAGAGCACATCAGGATCTTACATTTGCAAAAGAAAAATGAACCCGTAGTGAATCTAATGCCATACGCAATTATAGCGTACAATAGCTCCGTACATAGTTTTACGAAATGCCGACCAATTGATATTATAACGGGACACTTTGACCCTAGGGACCCTATAGATATAGATTTAACTGAACATTTATTGCAGGAATATATTCAATGCCATCGTGAGCAGATGAAGAAGGTGTATGACGTCATCAACGAACGGTCGTTGATAGACCGTACCACCCTAATAGAAAATAGAAATAAAACTAGGGAACCGGAAGTTGAATACCAACCCCAGCAACAGGTCTTTATTAAAAATCCTATAGCCAGCCGCAAGAAAATAGCCCCTCGGTACACACATGATAAGGTTCTAGCGGACTTTCCCATCCACATTTACACATCAAAAAAACGTAACCCTATAGCAAAATCTAGGATTAAACGCACCCCTAAAACAAAGGAATTGTTACAGGATCATGCTGACGCTGACAATCACCCTGACGACCCAGGCTCAAGAGATAAAACTTGAGAGCCTTTCTGAAGGACCGGGACTACTACCCTTTCGACTTGGACCAATGAGACTAATATCCCACTATCACAGCTTCCTACAGTTCACCGACCTATCCGTAATAGAAGACAACATCAACTCGGTTAAGACTAAGATTACAGAGACCGCCGAACGACTGAAAAACGAAACCATTTGGCTATTCGAAACACAAGTAGAATATTTAAATTATAAATTAGACAGAACCCTCGATCAGTTAAAAAGCCTTGAACTTACACGCACTAAGAGAGGCCTCATCGATGGACTCGGATCTATAATAAAAAGTGTTACAGGAAATTTAGATCAAACTGACGCAATTAACTATAATAACGCCATCAAAGTTTTGCAAGAAAATCAGAATAAAATCGCGATAGAGTCAAATAACCACATAAGTTTAAATAAGGAATGGATGTCCTGTCATGACCGTATAGTATCTCAAATTGTAGAAAACCAGGCCAAACTAAATGAAACTCTAAACTTAGTACTGACGTCACCTTTTTACACCGGAAAAATATTACTCAAGGTCGCCAAGATCGACCAACTCTTAACTATAATTAGTGATAATGTAGACGAGCTAGCTCTCGAACTAACTAGAATAGAGAATATTTTAGCTTTTACTCGCGCTTCGAGTGTACATCATATGTCGTTAGGAATTAAACCTCTTAACAGTATGCTGACAGCGCTTAGAGATATCTACAGATAGATATACTATACAGATAGATATCTGTATAGTAAAGATAGTATATTAGATCTAGACCTAAGAGAATTTTATGACATAATAATCCCAGGCTCGTATTACGCTGGGAATAGGATAATTTTCATTCTTAAGTTCCCTATCGTATTTTCTCAGACTTATCAGCTGTTTAAACTTCCCATACTACCCAATAAATTCAACCAAGCCCTTATACCTCCATATCCCATAATAGCAACACACGGTAAGTCTTACGTGTACATAGAGGCAGAATGCCCGAAGCTCACCACCTGGTACCTCTGCGACGACAAACTGCACCAGCAGATGAAGACGGAACCTGACTGTATCCAGAGACTCATCACCGATCAAGCACTGGACGAAGTCTGCTCTCCTGTAACGGTGACACTAACCAAGGAGACCCTGGAACAGCTGGATGATAGACACTATGGAGTAACCTTCCCCGAGCCAACAAAAGTCCAGCTGACCTGCGAGCGAGACGATTACAACACACTAAACGGAAGCTATCTTATAACCATCCCACACAACTGCAAACTACGTACGAAGGAATTCACCATAGTAAATTCAAACGATCGCGTCGAAGGACAACCGGTACGAATATTAAACCTGCAGACGAAAATGGAACAAGCCGCAAACACACCCCGTACTACCGTTTCACTCAACTCTATAAACCTCAAAGGACTCGACATGATACACGAGAAGATCGCATCTCAGAAACTGATAACGCTAGAAAAGCAAGGAGATTATACAATATACCACACCACCATACCATTCTACACGGTAATCTCAGGCTTGAGTGCTCTCATACTCGCACTCGCGTGCCGCCAATATTTGAAGAAACGCAGGCAACATGAAATTCCATCGGCGAACGATAACGTTGCATCCGCCCCAGATAACCAACCGATAAGCCCAGCAACCAGTCCCCGCAGCGCCACAAACATACCAGCAACATTCTTCGTAAACCTGAAAAAATAGTTGCTGAACTTCAGGAGGGAGGTGTTACATATGCCTACTGTAGGCAGAGTGCTGACTAGGCAAGCAGTGCACACGGCACCAATTTCAACACAATGAGGGAAATGCTGATCCAGCCGCACGTGTAACAGCCGGCCCCGGCGGCGCCAGCGCGGACGCGGCAACGTCACTTCGTTTCTAGCATCGATCGAGTCACCTCATTTTAATTATAATTTTAATTGTAATTTTCCTTTTAAATTAATTGTTTTAAGTAATTTCGTTTTTTTTTGAGCTATCCGGCTGCAGCTTCCATAATTAGTGACATACTTTATTTGTTTTGCACTTTAATGAAGAATAAAAAATTAACTCTGCTACAGTCGAGTTCATTTACATCTACATACTGAACACGACCCTATTGTCAGGAGCATAAAATCGTGTTCAGATATTTTTCTTCTCATAAGTGTGTAGATGTAAATGAACTCGACTTACATCCATCGACTACCAGCTATCTTAACCAGATCTTCCCCCCATCTTTCGGGAGGTTGATAAACGTAACGGTTTCTGTACCCTTACCATAAGTCGAGAATAATACAGCGCCCCTAGATTTACCCGGTTACTTTGTAGAACTACAATTCTCCATACAAATCGTTTACGCTGTCGCTAGCGAGTACGGTCACTGTAAACTCATGGTCAGGGTACTGATCCTCACTCGACTCAGCTTTTAGATATTATATCCATGGCTTACAATATTCGTGTTAGTTATATGCCTAACACAAAGAAAGTTTGTTTTAAGATAAATATTATAGGCCCAAAGAAAATGTGCTATGTAACTTGATCACATACAAAAGCACTCTCTATTGTAACAAATCAATGACCTTGATTGCCGAGTCAAGGTCACGCCCACCCTTCCGTCCCGGGCACAGTCCCTGCGCCATCTGATATTAAACCGGGATAGCAGACATCAATATATGGACACGCTGTTTGCTAACTAATACTTAGTGTGGCTGTAGGTAATGTGTGAATTTGCTTAGATTTATTCATACATTATTTAAGTACCTAAATAAAATATATTTCAAAAGATCATGTGTTTTGCGACTTGTCTACAATAAAGTGTTTACTTACTTACTTTAGGACTCTGGTCAGCCGACATGAAAACCTTCGTTCCCTGGGGCCTTTCGTGTGGTCGCGGTTGGTCGACGCTACCGGGGACCCAAAAGCTGGCACTTACCTCTTGCAAAGGATCAGCCTTACAGTTCAGAGAGGTAAAGACGCCAGTGTAATCAATCAATCAATCAATCAATCAATCAATCAATCAATCAATCAATATCATTTAATGCTAATGCTGCTGGAGGGAGTGTTCTTTTTATAATCCTTTTATTTTTCTTTATCATTAGTAGTTTATCTTTATCAATTCAATACTGCTAGAGTGACGAAGGAAAATAAAATAGATTAACAATTGTACACAAAGAAACCAATGCAGTAGTTATCAAATTAAAATGAATATGTCAATTATTACATAGTATATGTACCTACCTACACCGAAAAGGGGGATCTCGACACACTCACTCATCAAGGAACTCCCTGACAGAGTAAGGGACAAAACACAATTACAAGACACGACATCGCATCGTCGTACGACGCGACATCGTGCCACGACACGACGTCGTGTCGTGGAAATGCATAAATCCAAAATAAACTTTATCTTCATGTGACAAGATGCAAAATTAAAATTCATTTTACAATCTCACGACGTCCCATCGTGGCACGATGTCACGTCGAACGATGTCGTGTCTTGTATTTGTTTTTTGTCCCTAATACGCCTTTTTAATACAAAACGTTTTAAGTTGCTCATGAAAATGCGTTCTGTAGGTGAAGCTCTGATGGGTTCAGGTATTTTGTTAAAAATACGTGCACCCATGCCCGCCAGGGACTTGTCAGTTTTTTGTAGCCTGTACGGCGGTACTAGCAGTCCTGGTTTTCGCCTTGCGGAATAGGTCTTGCCTAGAGGAAACTCTGCTGAATGTTTTTTCACATATTTTCCCACTTCAAAAATATAGAGAGAGGGCACCGTCAGGACCCCAAGGTTCACAAAGAATTGCGAATCGGGCTGGCTCATTTAACGATGTTCGTAGAACATTTCTCCCATTTCTTTAACACACATGATTTAGAAAAATAAAGAGCTTACGTCAGTCCGCATGTGGAATGAGCTCCCTGCCGAGGTTTTCCCCCGGGCTACAGTATGCGGTTCTTCAAGAGGGGAGTAAATAGGTTCTTAAATGGTCGCCAACGCGCGTGTGATGCTCCTGGCATCGCAAACGTCCATAGGCGGCGGTAACTGCTTAACATCAGGCATGTTTGCCACCGTCGTAGTATAAAAAAAAGTGCCCCGCATTGCAGCGAATATATTATAATATATCAGGTGACAACAGTGACTTTCACAAATAAAATTACTTTACTTAATCGCGAATCCCTCACCCTACTCGGTGCTCCAATTTTTGAAGACGCCATTCCACCAACAATAAATTCAAAATTAAACCACTTTCGCGATTCTTCGGATTTGTTATTTAAAATCAGCCCTCATGTAGCTATCTACATTTTACGTTTATGTATTTTTTCACCCAAATTCATGTTCATTTTACGCTGCTGCCCTGTCTGGAAATTTCCCTTTTTGACCACTACTATCGACGATCTATTAAAAACAACCACGAGCAAAATTCTAAACGTTTCTCAAAATTTATCTAGTTGGTCCCAGGCAATTCTTCCTATTAAATATGGCGGACTAGGCATACGCTCCACAGGCGACCTTGCTCTTCCTGCCTTTCTCTCATCCATTCACAGTACTGTCACCCTCATCAGTGGTATTCTTAACATTTCTAATCCCACTGATGTAGAGGTTTCGGACCTGGTGGATGCAGAGTCAGCATGGAGCGCTAGGAACCCGGGTGAGAGCGCGCCATCTGAAAAAGCCAGCCAAGCTGCCTGGGATCACATAACAGTAAAATCAATCAACAGTTGCCTTACTGCGACCGAGCGGGCCCGCCTACTGGCAGTATCCGAGCCGGAGTCGGGACATTGGCTGCATGCCCTGCCCTCACGCAACATCGGTTCCGTCTTAGATCCAAGTACCCTTAGAATCGCAATCTGCCTCCGTCTCGGTATAAAAATTTGCGAGCCACACCCTTGCTGCCGTTGCGGTGGCTCTGCTGACACCCTCGGACGACACGGCCTCTTTTGCCAGTCAAGCGCTGGTCGTTTTTATAGACACGGGGCACTTAACGACCTCGTTCGCCGGGCCCTTGGCACAGCATCCGTTCCAGCAACTCTGGAGCCTGTGGGACTTTCCGCTGAAGACGGGAAGAGACCGGATGGCTGCACACTGGTGCCATGGCATCTCGGGCGGCCTTTGGCATGGGATGTTACATGTGTGGACACTCTAGCCCCGTCCCATGTCCAACGTTCCGCCAGAAAACCGGGGATGGCCGCAGAAGATGCCCAAATCGTCAAGCGCCGCAAATATGCCTTCTTAAATAAAAATTACGAATTTGCGGCACTGGCGGTGGAAACATTTGGCCCGTGGTCTTCGGATGCAAAGAAAATTGTAAAAGAAATTTCACAAAAATTAATCGGAGTATCGGGTAATATGAGAGCGGGCTCCTTTTTCGCTCAAAGACTGAGCCTCGCCATTCAAAGGGGAAACGCGGCGAGCGTGCTGGGGACGATGCCTCAGACGGCTTCAGTACTGGGGGATTCTTTTTAATTTTAAGTTTTAATATGTATATTTTTAATTTATTTTCCATTGTAATAAATACATTACTTTCTGACAATAAACAATTTGAATTTAATAAAATTACTAGTATACTAAATAGTAGTCCATACGTGTAGGTCGTTGCCAGCAGCCCTCGGCCCCGGCCCTCGTAAATAATAACAGCATATAAATAAAATGTCCGCTTTTTACATCGTGTAAAATCTTTTTTATACGGTTTTTTTGGAAATATTAAAAAATGCGGAACACGTGCGGGATATTTATTTAAAGGGAATTTGCATTTTGCTTTTAACACCGGTATGGAATGGGTTATCGATAAATTATTATTCGCTTGACACAAACGACCAGTCATACCATAGCTCATACCATATCTAAATAAATATCTAATAAATATCTAATAAATATCTTTTTATTTATATTTATTTTTTAATGAGTTTAGTCGCTGTTGTCGTCAGTAATTATTGTTCAGCGTTAAATGTAATTCTTACAAGTCTAATTATAACAATTTAGCCCCATTGGAATTAGGAGAACTTAAAACATTATTACTTTTTCCAACATCCGTCTGTTCTCGCCTAGGGGTCGCGTTTCTAAACCGATTCTCATGAAATTTTGTGAGGAGGTTTGATAAGTGTATTGATTTTTTTGTTAGTTCTGTTTTTCGAAATATTTCAAAATGGCGGAGGTATGAGAGAGATTGAAAATGACAGAATTTCGTAACAAACTAGCGACGTCTACAGCTCACAGGGACTAGTCTTACGGAGATCCAAGCGCGGCGGCCATACGAGAGACACACGCGCCGCGCACCGCTGCCGCTGTCGCCGTCGCTGTCGCTGTCGCGCAAAGTCGTGGCATCTCCGTAATAGTTAACACTTTCTCGTGGGTATAACAAATATCTCTGGGAGGACAGGAATGACTTACGAGACGTTGTTCCATTGGTGGTCTCTCTTCTTTGACCGTCGTTCATAGTGTTTCACAGTTCCTGCTTATTCTTTATTCGTTTGCCGGATATTTTCCTGCCATTTATAAAAAATACTATTCACCGGAGTATTTTTTTTTCTATAGAATTTTCTATGTAACAAAAAACATGAAGCAATCCAGTAAATGTTTGATATTGAATATACATTTAATCCGCTATTTAATAAAATTCAAAAAATTCAAAAATTCAAAATTGTTTATTGTTTGAATGTGAGTGGTTATAAATGGTGGTAGGGTTAATATTTGGTTACATCACAATCAGCCAGAATTTGGCGTACAATACTTTGACTCTCAATATGCATGTCATTAAAACCAATGGAAAATAATCAAATTATAGCAAATAACAATGTCGGATTAAAAATATGTATTGAAAAGATTAAAAATTTATAAATAATAAATGAATGTCATGCATACAGTAAATAGCCAATTACAATAATTAATAATTCTAAAATGTCTAGACGATACCAAAACAAAAAAAAAAGAACACGTAAAACAATGATAATCATTATAATAAAATGGAATAAATAAAATGGAATAAATTCATAGGGCGTCAATTGGTGGTTGCAAAGTGTTCATTGACAGAGTAGAACATTTTTTGTAGACACCACTTGAATAATTTGGTTTTGAAACCTTGGCAATCCAAGGATTTCAAGTAATTTGGCAAATGGTTAAATATTTTGATTGACATGAAAATTATACTTTTTTCAAAATGAGCAGAGCTATGACATGGATAACATATATTGATTCCATGGTGTTTAGAAGTTGACCTATGGTTAAATTTCATAATATTGTACTGGTTAATATGAGCTTTCACAAAGAGACACATTTCGTAAATGTACAATGTGGGTAACGGAAGGATTTTTAATTTTTCGAACAACGGTCTGCATGAATCTGTCGGTTTGGCGCCACAGATCGCTCTGATGCATTTTTTTTGGAGTAGAAACGCTTGTTGGGCCAGTGTGGAATTTCCCCATAAAATAAGACCGTAGCGAAGATTTGACATAATGTGGCCATGAAACGCCAAAAGAGCAGATTCTTGAGATACCACCTGTGATATCCTGCGCAGAGCAAACACAAATCGGTTTAGCTTGCCGACCAGGTACTCAATATGCGCTCGCCAGTTACAATGGCAATCAAGCATCACTCCGAGAAATTTAATTGTTTGCACGCTTTCAATGGCTTCTTGATTATGTTCAATTAACAGATTTTCAGCGCTGCTTTGGGGAGCGTAAAACTCCATGTATTTTGTTTTACTAATGTTGGCTTCCAGTTTGTTTCTCAGCAGCCAGGAGTTGATATTGTTGAAGGCTAAATTTGCCTCTGATTGGTAAGTTGCGGGGTTTTTACCGGGAATAATCACGGAGCAATCATCAGCGAAAAGAAGGACCTTGTTGTGCGTAACATTGGGGAGGTCGTTAATGTAAACTAAGAATAATAACGGTCCGAGTATGCTCCCCTGAGGTACCCCCATTTTCACATAAGATTGGTCTGAACGTATTTTTGATAACGATTTCGTCTTCGCACAGTATGATGTAATTTCAGTTCTCTGTTTCCTATCAGATAGATATGTTCGTAGCCAATCGTGGCAGTTCCCTCGTATGCCGTAGTGATAAAGTTTGCTTAAGAGTATGCTATGCGAGACGCAATCGAAAGCCTTGGACATATCCATGAAGATCGTTGTTACAGGTACTCTTTTGTCTCTATATATCGTAAGGTCTTTAATTAGCTCATAGATAGCCAGTGTGGTTGATTTCCGTTTTCGAAATCCAAATTGGTTGGTATTCAAAATTTCATATCTGTCAAGGAAGTTAAGCAATCGACTATATAAGACTTTTTCATATATTTTAGACAATATTGGTATAATGGCAATAGGTCGATAATTGTCACATATTTCCATATCTCCTTTTTTAAATAATGGCTTAATGATACTGACTTTTAACCGATCTGGGAAGATGCCCTCAATCATTGATAAATTTATGACGTGGCTCAGCGGTCCTGCAAGCACCGTGATATTGTCCCTTATTGTTGATGTGGTCAGGTCATCATAGCCTACCGATTTTGTGTTCCTAAGGGTTTTTATAACTTTAATTATTTCAACATAATCGGTCGGGTTTAAGTATATCGAGGAACAGTTAGAACTACCTAATGTTTTCAATAACTCAGGATCATGAGTGGAGTTACAGTCAGTGGGGTCTACAGCTCGAGTAAAGATGTTATTAAAAATATTGGCAATCTCTTTACCCTTCATGACGACATTACCATTTATATTGATTCGATCAATCGTTTGTTTTTGAAAAGATTTTCCAGTATTTTCATTGATGATTTTCCATGTAGCAGTCGCTACATTATCTGAATTAGTTATTATTTTAGTATTTGTGATTTTTCTAGCTTCTCTTAAACATTTTTTTAATAATTTAGAATATGTATTAATGCCGTTTTTTTCACTGCAATCCTCTATTAACTGGCTTTAACACTATATAACACAATGCCGTAATAATTTAAAGTTTTACACTATTTAAAAAATATAATAACGGAGACGGCAATAACGTGACTGCTTTGCGCTAGCGGTATCGGACGTGTTCCGATAAAGGTGTCTTATAAAAAAAACCGGCCAAGTGCGAGTCGGACTCGCGCACCGAGGGTTCCGTACAAACACTCCATCCCTAAGTGGTTAAGTTAAGTTTGCACCTGGTATGTATAGCGCCCCATATAAATTAGGTGCAAAGTTAGGTATAAAAAAAAAATATATGGTTTTCGTAATTATTCCTTTATCTATGCTATAAGACGTTGCTTCGTACCAAATTTCAAGATTCTGAGTTCACGGGAAGCACCCTGTAGGTTTTGATTCCCTTGCAAGTGTCGAAAATTTGCGGCATAAACGGCTGTATCTTTTGATTGCGTTGGCTTAGAAGTTTGATTTTTTCACAGCTTCAAGGGACAGTAGACCTGAGTAATTGATATAAATTTCAGCTTCATACCTCCACGCGTTCCTGAGAAAAAGGGTCTTGACAGACGGACGGACGGACAGACGGACAACAAAGTGATCCTATAAGGGTTCCGTTTTTTCCTTTTGAGGTACGGAACCCTAAAAATACATTATGATCATCATTTTCATCCAACCAGCTTGTAATAGATGAACAACTAAGCTCAGGGTAAACTTTAATAAAAAGATGGCGTCCATGAAAGGTTTTTCATTCCTATTTTAATTCTGCGGTTTTAAGACTGGGACAGGTCGGGCGCGGCACAGACAGCGTGCAAGAAGATAGTTCACTGGATGGCCGAGCGAGCGAAGTGAGCGAGATGTCTCCGTTTCAGCAACATCAACAATTATTCCGTATGTTCTGTTCTCGCCTAATCTCACTCATGTTATTTTTCGAGTAGGTTCGATAAGTATAGTCTGTCTGTTGGGACGGTGACGAAGTAAAGATGTATGCAGTCTGTACAATTCTTTTATTTCTAGAACCAAATCCCAAGTTGCCCCAGAATCCCAGATTGCCTGCGCCATCTAGAGGCCGCTGAACTATTGTGTCGCAGTTGCGACACTGTCCTATCTATTTGTGCAGCGGAGTGGAGAACTTGCGGTTACAACGGTACGGGTATAACACGTCACTGCACCGGCCTTCGCCGCTTTTTGAGCGGCGGTAATGATCGCAGCTTAATTTGACAAACTAGGACCAACAATTGTAAACAGCAATAAACCAAAAAATTAGACGTACTGGACATTGTAAGTCTGTACTTGTTATTTTAGGGTGCGCCCCCGCTGAAGTGGAGCGGAGCAGAGACGCGCAGAATCGACCAATAGCAAAAGTGAAGAGGATCTGAGATACAGATTTCTAGTCAGGGGATTGGTCTATCCCACACGACTCCGCTCCGCCTCGCTTCAATAGAGACTCCCTTACTCACTAAAATAAAATGTTTGCATGCATAGTGAAGCAGAATGTTTTTTTTTTTATGTCAGGGGGCAAACGAGCAGACGTATCGCCTGATGGAAAGCGATTACCGTTGCCCATAAACACCTGCAACACCAGAGGAGTCACAAGTGTTTGCCTACCCGGAGGACAACAATGCGAACATTGCTGTTTGGCGGTGGGTTAGAAGGCAAGACGGTAGTAACAATCCGGACGGACCCTGCACGAGGCCCAACTACTCCAACTGTATCGGACATTCTCAATGTCTACCACCATGTTATGTATTACTACATTCTTGCAAATAAATGATTTATAATTATGATACGATGAACCCGCTGTTTCAGTGCAGCGCTGGGTCCGAAGCTGAGGTATGGCGTAGCCCTGATTACAGGCATCAAAGGACTCCGTAATAAATACAGCCTGAGCACCAGCAATCCTAAAGCTATTCCTTGAAACCTTACAGTCCAAACAGGAATTTCACGCTTTAATTCCGCCATCCCGTTTCACCATCGGACAACCAGGCGATGGGAGCGATTTCACCCTTATTTTTTCAGTTTACGAAGCGATTTGCTTCATCATTTCTAATGCGAACAGCTAAGGAATGGAACTCGCTCCCATCGTGTGTATTTCCAGAAAATTATAATTTGGGTCTATTCAAGTTAAGAGTGAATAGGCTATGACTGAACCGGCGAGCTACAATCTCGACCCCGTAGTCACTTAGGTACCATCAGGTGATACTGAGGTAAATTTTACTCGCAGTTTGTAAAAAAAAAATATATATTTCGACAATTGGCTTCGCGACCTTTAATCGGCTTGTCTTAAATTCCCATCTAGAATCAGCCTCAAGCTGTGTTGTATTTCCGCTTGCGTCGTTACACGTGTGATAAATGTTTGAAGTTCTGTGAGATGATGGATGTTTGGCCTAATTATAGAATAGAAAAGAATAGAATAGAAAAAGCATTATTCAAAATAACAAATCATTACAATTTTCAATATTAGGTAAGTGCTAAACAGTGTATAAGAGGTGCATCCGAAATGGTCTCCACTCAGCAATGCTGTTAGCTTTGCTAGGTATAACAATGCCTACGGCGTAGTCGGTTAAATCTTAGCCTATTCTCACAACTAATACTAGTCACATGAACAAAGGCAAGGTTTTTGTAGGAACCCAGGCTAAACAATAACTGACCGTCTGTAATCTCAAAATATTCACCCATTACTTTTTTAATTTACTTATATGCATGTTTTACGTAGGTAAAGAGGTACTCAGGCTTCGAATCAGTGGATTCATGAAATGAGACCCCGGCATCCTTACAAGGCTTCTATAAAGGGCCCTGACTAAAACTCGAGTCTTTTCCATTTTATCCCACCTTAACTCCCCGTTTACAAGGGTTTCATGCGCAAAATGTGATTAATTTAAATGCTTTGACTCGTCAATCCCGGGGATCTGTATCTATACGTTTACAAACATATATTTTCCTTCTACTGTGCTGTTGGTATCCCGTCATATGTTAAGTTGTTGCTTGAAATAACGTATGTGTATTCTAGTTTCGAATGCACTTGCGACGTTTTTAGTTTGAATAGTTTTAGTTCGGAGTTTTCCCGGTGTGTGGGGTAAGTTGGCGCGGGTATAGTAAAGTTTACGAGTCAACTTTGGCTGTAAAACTTGGGTTGCTTATCGCTGCCTGAGCCCAGGGCTGTTTTTAACTGTTTATTAACTTGTTATTGTAAGTGGCCTTTTTATGTATCTTTTGTTATGAAAATGGTGGTTTTATTGATCGGGCTCATTGGAAAGGTTTTGCTAGATTGCTTAGATAATTAAAAGATAATATTTTATACATTTTATTGTCAGTACCACAATAGCGAATTGAAATTAATATCAAATACCTACTAGTAGAGTTGTTAGTCCGCTGTTTTCTAACATAATTGTGGGCATCGGGTTACAAGTATGAAATTTCTAACACAGATAGAGTGTTCTACGGTGATTATTTTCAGATGTGGAGGGAAGTCAGATTCGTCCCCTGTCAGGCGGGAGAGCGGAGTGAATACGGCCAAGTATCCCTCTTTTCTTTCTTTATTGCTGGTCAGTTAAGTCTACCAGGACGTGTTTGGTATTGTTTCCGTGTTAAACAAATATCAGAAATTCATTTTTTATGTTATTTTTGTATAGTTCTATATAAAAATATGGGTGTAATGGCCGAAAAGGTAAAAATCACAATAAGTTTTTTTATTCAGTGAGGTATATTAGTTCAATTTCGTGAACATTTTCAAATTATTATTATTTCAAAAAGTTCATTTAATCTGGTTTCTAAAAATATATGCATGTTGGGCACTTTTCATACAAACAGTAGCTTACAATATATCTTCGTCGGCGTAACCAACGTAAATCTCCGAACGCATCCTATTTCGCTTCATTAAATACATTAAATAATGATTGTTAACATGCTTTTACATATAATATTTACTATATACGTCCTAGAAAAACAAATTAATGTAATTAAAACAAAATATTTTTTTGCTAATGTATCACGAGCACACGGGCTAATCTCAACATCAACAATTTATTTAAGTTACTGTTTGTATGAAGAGTGCCCAATATTTATATAGTTTTCGAAACTAGATTAAATTTGCTATTTTCCAATATTTTTCTTAGTTGTAAATATTCAGGAAATATAACTAATTTATCTCCCTGAATAAAAAAACACTTGTTGTGATTTTTACAATTTCGGAAATACAACCATACTTTTACATGGTACTATGAATAAATAACATAAAAAATGAATCCCTGATATCTGTTTTACACGAAAACGACACGACACAAGTCCTACTAGCGTTACCTGGTCAGTAATATAAAAAGAAAAAAGAGGACTCCTTTGTCCTATTCACCCCACTTTCGCGCCGCACAGGGGACGAATCTGACTTCCCTCTACATCTGAAAATAATCACCGCAGAATACTCTATCTGTGGTAGAAATTTCGTGGTTGTATCCCGATGTACACAATTTTGCGACTTAGCAAAATGTACTAGAACACGCAGGCTAAGCTAGCATCAACATTTTTTTCAAGGTACTTTTTGTATCAGATGTGCCCAATATGTATACATTTTTAAAAACAAGATTAAATTTGCTGTTTTGTAATATTTTTTTAAATTGTAAATATTCAGGTTAGATAACTCATTTTTCGTTCTGAATAAAAAAAACTTGCTATGATTTTTACCTTTTCGGCAATAAACCCAATTTTTTATATGAAACTATTCTTAAATAACATGAAAAATTAATAGCTGATATCTATTTCACACGAAAACGATGTCGCGCAAGCCCTAATAGCCTTAACTGATCAGTAATAAAAAAAGAAAAAGAACAGTACTTGGTCCTCTTCACCCCGCTCTCCCACCACACAGGGGACGAATCTGACTTCCCTCCACATCTGAAAATAATCACCGTGGAACGTTCTATGTGTGGTAGAAATTTCATACTTGTAACCCGATGCGCACAATTTCGCGGCTTAGCAACTCTACTACTTTAACTTAAATGTTCAAAAGATGTTAGGGTTGATATGTGCCGATATTTACACTAATGTTTAACAAAATGTATCTTAAAAATGGATAGAAATATTTACATAGTTCATTGTTGGGAAATGAAGTACTCAGTCTGAACAATTCCCTGTTTGCTAAAAAGTCCTTCGATCTGTTCCATCCTGTATACAAAGGCATGCTAAAGCTACTTATGATAAAAGCTTACGATGAACCTGATCTCACGAACCAGCGGCACACTAATATTCAAATGAAAATAGACAAGCATTTAAATAGACGAGCACGTAGGTATCCCTGAAAAGTACTTGAAATTTTGACTCCTCTCCCACCACACGGGGGACGAATCTGACTTCCTTCCACATCTGAAAATAATCACCGTGGAACGCTCTATGTGTGGTAGAAATTTCATGCTTGTAACCCAATGCGCACAATTTCGCGGCTTGGCAACTCTACTATACCTACTCCTTTTCACAAGAAAAACTTAATATTTAAAACCTGAGCGCAAATTGAGTTAACGTTTTGTCGCCGTTTTTAAGCAGCGGTATGTTTGCACTTGTAAACACTAAAACACGTTCCTTATCGTTTAAAATTTCATTCTAGGGTTTATTTTTAGCTCAATTAAGTAAGCGCCATCTGACGTCTAGTAGCGGAACTCGATACTAACTTGTGATGAGTGTGCTAGGTGTTCTTTAGAACAAGCTGTTTTCAAAACAGACTAATAGATGACGCTAAAATTTAATTTCTCTACAACCTACTGCTGAAATTTCCGGAAATGTTGGTAGATGGCGTGGTAATTGTATTCAAATTTTGTTCGTGTTTGTAATACAAAAATAAAAGCTATTGAAAACGAACGTATTTTTTTTATTGAAAAACTTATTTTTTGTGGAAACAAGAAGTTATTTTAACATTTAATGCACAAGTGCTCTTTATCCTTAAAGTTTAAATGCGTATTAATATTTTATATTTCAGTTTTGACATTATCTTCACACCTCAGTTTTCGTAGTGCAGGAAATCCTGAAAATAAAATAAATATGCTTAAAATAATTTAAAATTAAGGGATATAAAGTGTTACGTTTTTATTAAGTATATCAAATATCTACTGTAGTTGATGGCGGCACAAGCACAAATCATTCGAATATTTACCCTTACTGGGTTTTGATTTATTTTTTAGATTTATTAATTAGCACTAACTGTTAAACCTTACATTCTAATCATAGTACGATACAAAACATATTACATTAATTTGATAATTAATTATCTAACAAACTGGATATACTCTCATGCTTAGAAGCCACATCAATTATGTTCTTAGGGTTCCGTACCTCAATCGGAATAAACGGAACCCGGATCACTTTGTTGTCCGTCCGTCTGTCTGTCTGTCAAGACCCTTTATCTCGAGAACGCGTGGAGTTATCAAGTTAAAATTAACACCATAATCAGTCACCACTCAGGTCTACAGTCTCTTGAAGCTGTGAAAAAATCAAACTTCTACGTCGTGAAAAACGACGTGAAAAAGTTAGAGGGGGGACCAAATTTTTTCCACTGGAAGCGTCTGTCACGCAAACTATTCGGTTTAGAAAAAATATATTTTAGAAACCTCGATATCATTTTTGTAGACCTATCCATAGATACCCCACAGTCCACACGTATGTGTTTGATGAAAAAAAAAAAATTGAGTTTCAGTTCTAAGTATTCCCCCAATAATTATTATTATTTTTTTTATTTTTGCAGCAAAGTCTTAATGCGGTTCACAGAATGCATCTACCTACCAAGTTTCAACAGTATAGCTCTTATAGTTTCGGAAAAAAATGGCTGTGACATACGGACGGACTGACGGACAGACAGACGGACAGACAGACATGACGAATCTATAAGGGTTCCGTGAAACATGCCAACTTTGCCCGCTTTTTTCGTAAAAACCCGAATTTCTCTCATTTTTTCTATGACGGGATAGTTTTTTTTTGTCTAACGCATCCATCGTATTCATATGCATGCGTTTATTACGAGAAACAATTTTTAAATCTACATTTAACCAATTTTTTTATCAATTTTCACCTCGGGTAAAGTTATCTAAACTTTTGCAAACATTGCCCAAATCGATTATTTTCGTAACTATAGCCCCTACAACGTTAAGATAAGGATCAGTATAAAATCTGGGGTATTAATGGCGTTCTACTTAATATCTTGGTCTTAACGGTACAAACACGTGTGCAATATGGGTGGGCAATGTTACATAGGTATTTTGTTTTTCTCCATACAAGCCGAATCAAGCAGTTTGAAATTGTCAGGGTTGTCACTTTTGGTTGAGTAAACCATCTTTACCAATACCATTATCAAAATGAAAAAATGTATGCTTAATATTCGATACTAATAGTTTGGCGGTTATTTTTTTACTTCACGTTTAAATAATCTAAATAAAAATTGTCATCATTGAATATTCTATGTTTTTTTGTTTTATGGACATGACATGACATGACATGCAGCTAATGCTAAAATTACAACGGCTTAATAGAAATATAATTTACCTTACCTTAAATACATAACCCTCCTTTATTTACGCAGTCAGGTATAATTACGACAAGGTGACAACCCTAACCTTTTTTTTAGTCTGGGCAATGTTGGCATTCATAGGTTAGCAAGTTACTGGATAACATTGCCCACCATCATAACTCCGGTTTCAATAAGTATTTTTAGTTCAAACCACAATAAAAATGATCTACAGTTCTTATTTTATAACAAGCAATAAGATACATTCACCTGAGGCTTCCCCATTCTGTAAAAAATACACCAGAACTTCACCTAGAATTGGCCCGCCAAATCACGCACCTTATTCGACTAGTCCCAACACGTTACGGAATGAAGTTGCGCGCAAATGTGATTCCCAGTGATACCACAGATATAATCTATTTTCCACTAAAAATAGTAGTGTTGCCATAATCATCTTGAAATTGTCTACAGTAACGTTTCTTTTTTTAAGTAGCGTTTTGGGCAAAGTTCCCTGTGGAGGCAAAGTTGGCGTATTTCACGGTTCCGTTTTTTGCCATTTGGCTACAGAACCCTAAAAAAGATACGGCCGTTTATGTCGCAAAAACGTAGGTACATTTCGACACTCTCAATGGAATCCAAACGATAGGGTACTTCCCGATGACCTAGCTAGAACATGAAATTTGGCAAGTAATAAGAGTCACATACTACAAATACTTATAGAAATCTGAAAACTATAGGTACATTTGTAATAAAATCATAAAAAATATAGTCTTTTTCAAACATCATATTTGGAGAACTCGGTTGCGTTAAGTTTGCACCTCGTTTGTATGCGGAGCCATACATTTCAGATTCAAACTTAACTCAACCAGGCCAATTAAGATGGGATAAGTGAAAGTTTGTACGGAACCCTCGGTGCGCTGTGAACTGTGTGTGAACTGTAGGGCTGTTTAGCCTTCACTACCCTACGGATTTTGTGTGGGAATCAAGGGATTCTCTCCGCACACAGGAGTCATTTGGTGAGGGTGACGCGAGCGTACTATGCGCATGGACTGCGTCGTGAATAGACTGAACCAGGTAAGTGACTTAGGGCGGGTGCGAGGGCAAAGAGAGAAAAACGCGAACTCATCATCCTCCTAGCCTTTGTCCCATATCTTTGTAGAGAATGAATTCTCAATCGGGGTCGGCTACCTAAATCCCAAGATGTGGTGTAGGCACGCGAACTAAGGAGCAGTAAATAGTGCCCCACCGGAGGGGATTACTCTGAGGTGTCGTTCGAAGAGTCCGCGGTGACCATCACTTAAATGGTTTCCGTGACCTCATCGTCCAGGTCGGACATAACATGCTTCGAAAGTCGGTTATACCGTCCTCTTTGCTTTTGATGTAGATGCCACTTACAATGAGAAAGCAGGTGCCAATGATGGCCGCCTTGATGCCGACGGGCGCGTCAACCGGGAAGGAGATCTCGTAGGTGTCCGCGTCGGTGAACAGCTCCCGCCCGAGGCCGCCCCAGCGCTTGGCGATCACGCCCACTTGCTGCTTCTTCGTGTTGTACAACTGGAAGGTACAGAAAGTACATGTAAATAACCTTTTAGCTATGATTTCTGGCATAAGAGTAGTAGCCATATTTTTTTAGAGCCTTTAGCATCGTTGTTGATATTCAGCACGGACTTGAAGTCATCTCCTGGTCTATTGGTCTCACCATAATTTCCGAAAAAAATACTTACTGTTGAGTTTCTTTCAGCTTTCTTCTCAGCAGCGGTCTCCTCTTGTGAAATGCCGGTAGACTCAGATATGTGAAAGCGCCCTTGTGGCCTACTTACAGAATAAACGTTTTGATTTCGATTTTTTGATCTTGGTGTCAGCGTTTTCGGTGGTCACCATGGGCCCCCTTGACCGAGAACACCGTGATGTCATGCACGGGCTTGGTGATCATCTCCTGGTCTATCAGTCTCACCTTGAAGTCAGCGTCTCCAGTTGTCGCCATGGGCCCCTTGACCCTGAGCAGCGGGCGGTCGCTGGCGTCGTTGATGTTCAGCACAGGCTTGAAGAAGGTCATCTCCTGGCGCACCACGCTCACCAGGGAGCCGCAAACCACGACGTCCATCTTGTCGGGGCCGAACGTGTAGGGCCGGCGGAGGCGGACCACCTGAAAAAATATATGAGGATCGTTATAAAAGACATTAGGATTTGATAGAAGTAAACGGGTCCCTCGTTAGATATCTAAAATCTGAATCGACTGAATTGATGTTCATCTCTAACTTCTCTAACTTAACTAAGAAACACATATAGATCATCAGTCAAATTGTAGTAAGCCTTCGATCGTGTTATATATCAATTCGTTTATAGCTAGCCGCGTGGAACATGAATGTACACAAACACTGGCATGTTGACCGTACTCGTAACACAACTAACGAAGTGCAGTTTGCACCTGACACTATAATAGTAAAGCAAACAATCAACATACCATTAGGGGGAGCGGCCATCGATCGGGTTGTCGCAAGGGCATGATTGGACAGATGGGGTCAGTGGCTTTGTTTCAGGCTATAAAGACGTCTTTGCGATCGTCTCTTCGACTTTCTTGCGCAAATGTGAGAGATAAAAGGTTTGAAAAGTGTTGATGATTTGTTCGTGTTTGGAAAAAGAACGCAGCTAGAAAGAACTTAAAGAATATGCGCCGCCGATTTCATCAATTCAACTTCACTGAAATTATGAGCCGGTAGCCTATTTAGTGGCCACCGTTGGATCGTGACTAATTGCTATAGACCCAATGCCCAATTATTAATCAATCCCGTATCTTCTCCTTTTTGCTTCTGTCCAAGACAACAATGATTGCATCGGCCAAATATTTGCGATTTTTTAAGTGTCTTGCGCGAATGGATGAACCAAATGTGTCCTCTAGGATTAAACTAAATGTGAGCTTGAGATAAAGGTTTAGGATGCCTTTTTATACTTTTATTAAAAGAATGGAACGACCCAGAAAGCAATAACATAACATGATCGCCCCCTGCCGATATGTCAACAGTTACTTATTTTGGCACAATATATTTAGTGACCCACTTTTATCACCACTCACATACTCGTAGCGTAGGTAGGTTTATTTTAAGGTATATGATTAGGTATATTTTAATTTTCCTGGTTTGGGTTAGTAGCCCCGACTTTGTGAAGTGTAAACTTTAAAGCGTCTTGCGTGATCTGAAATTAAAGTCGAGATAATCGGTTTAAAATGCTGCTTTTAGCATTGTCAAATTAAACTCTTGCCATGGTGAGAATATATATAACAGTAACTAGTGCATGACTTGTCAACCCACTTCAAAAAGGGAGTAAGGGTCTCAATTTACTTGTATTTTTGTTTGGTTGTATTGTTTGATGCTTCAGGACTGCGTCATTTAGGAAACCATTTTGAAAATCATCTAATTACTTTCTTTGAGTGTAAATAGTCATCTCCAAGTGGGTCCCTTCAAATTTTGGTGAAGATCTAATGACGATTTGCATGAGGAATCAAGGGAATTCTTAGATATTAGAGAACACATCTTAGACGATTTCGATGTTTTTATAGTGACCCTTTCAGTTGTTCTCGGAAATACAATTTCTTCTAGTTGTAGTCGATTGTTTTTTGTTTAAAAAGTGATAATTATTGAATCAATAAAACTATAAAATACTTACTTGGCTCTAAATTTTCATCTTCTATTTCTCTTTCTAAAAATGATCGTCGAGTCTACTTAGTGAATAAGCGTTCTCGTAAAAGCTACATAACCTAATCCCATCTTCTATTTCCATTCGATCTAGGAATATTGTTCTATACATCTTCAGGATAAACATGTTCTATCATAAATCTCGTCTTCCCGTTCAAGAGACGTTGGTCAATCGCAAACCCAAGTGTTACAAGAGTCTACTTGAGCCACTAACCTCTTGGTCCTGTACATCAAAGATGTTGATCTCGAAGGCGCGGTCCTTGCCTCCGAAGAGTCGGTTGAGTGCGCCGGAGTCTTCCTTGGCGTACAGAAGGACAGCGCCATCTGGCGCGACCACCACGTACTTGTTGTTCGAGAACCCGGTCACTTTCTGCTTGATCTTCACGCTGCTGAGAGGCTCCAGGCCTTTGATGCCTGTAATAATAATAATAATAAGTCAGTCAGTCTCGACAAACACCTTAAGAGACTCTCGCTAGATGGCTGGATCAAGGGCCAGTTTCAGAAGGCGGTACTCCTGGACACGGCGCGCATTGTCAGGAGGTTCCTCTCTCTGCAGCCCTAACCACCGGTAGCCTGGGCCCCGCCCCGCTGCCGGTGGCACCTAGGTTAGGTTTTTTATAATGTGTTTATATATTTTGTACCCAAGCACAAATATTCGAGTTCATCACACAAATATTTGCCCAGGCCGGGATTCGAACCCGGGACCGCCGGCTCAGTAGGCAGGTGTCTACAAACCGAGCCAAGCGCGTCGTCAAAAAAGAGGCGAAAAAAAAAAGGCAAGGTCGGCTATACACGACATATTTGTGGACCGCACTAAAACATAATGTGATACTTATATTACGACTTACCTAAATGAACTGGGGCCGCCATTTTCCTATTATAATCAGTCTTCCGCACTTCACTATCAAGTTCAACACAACAGTTTATTCCTTCGTTTAAAATGTTCACTGGTATCACTTCATCGTTTCATTTATTGTGATACCTAATGTATTAGTAGTTCTTTATTCACTAGACGGGAAGAACTTAATACTTGAATGATCTTATAGCGAATGCATTCAGTGTAAACATCTGAGTCTATCATACTCGAAAATTTATGCTCGGGTTTATATAAGTACATATATCGTCGTCTAGTATAATGTTGTTTAATATTGAATAATTTATTGTATGTAATTGAGAATAAGTTGACATGTAACACTGTTATCAATAAAAATGAATATGAATATGAATATGAATGATGATTGATGGATTATACATGTAGGTACTCATTGCAATTATATTGATTTAAACTTAAACTATTTTTTTTTCACACGTTATTAAAATAAATGTTCCTTCCTATTTCCTCCCATGGTCATAAAATCACGTCCGAAACATCGAGGTAATGAATTGAATACATTTTTGAACGTGATAAAATCCCGTTTTATTACAATAATATACTCTTTGCAACCTGTGGAAAACGAAACTATCGGTTCGGTCAACTACCTAAGTATGTATTTAATTAATGTATCTGTCTGTTAGTACCGTCCTATCCGATTGTTTCTTTTTAATTCTAAACTCTTATACATTTTCAAATAAGGGTTTTAGATAATAATCTATTTGAGATTATTATCTAAAACCCTTATTCTCAAGAGGCCTTATTCCTTTAAAAAAAACTTACTATGACAAATAGGTATATTGATAATTTCAACCAACTGTTTAAAGTGAATAATACTTTTCCCTGAGTTCTAAAAAGTAACATAGGTATTTCATTGCGATCGAAAATATGTTGAAAATACCAGTTTTCTGCGTGAACTTTGTCAATTTCGAGTAGTTTTTGAAACAAAGATTATCAATGAATAATTCAAACTGTAGGTTTCAAATATATACCAATAAATCTCAATAGCCCTGTTCTAAGTAATAACATTTATAATATGTTAAGAAACATGTTTGGTCATAGAGAAAAATTACTAAAACAATCAGACAATTAAAAACAATTAAAATTAAAAGTAATAAGGCCTCTTAAATGTATAGGTATATATAATCCACGTATCACGGCGCGGCAGGTTCTAGCAACCTACACGTACACGTGAGCATAAATTCGGATAATCTTCGAACGTAATGAACTTTCATGAGGAGCTTCGCTAATTCCAGGTGAGTAATGTTACCACGCCACGGTAACTCCAAGTACCTATACCTAATAGCGACGTAGGTATAGAGATTATAACAGTTAGATAAAATAGGTATTCGACTTAGCTAACTTTTTTTATCTTTGAAGAGTCAATAAATGTACCAAAATAATCTAGTAACATAACGATTGATCTAAGACGAGCCAAGTGAAGCGCAAGGGCACTAACAGTGAATACATTTTTCACCTTTTGAATGAACCGAAGTCGCCAAGTCACATCTTTTGACCAAGGTGTAGAGTTTGTGTAGTTAATTATTTACGTGTAGAGTCAGAATCTGGGCTCTACATGAGATCTGATAACTTTCTAACAGTGCGAGTCATTTGGAGTCTTGGCATAATTTTACATGAAAATATTTTTGGTGGTATTTCTTTCCTGTTCCTCTCATAATCTTTTCTAATTCCAATTTATTCCAATATTCGGGTCGAACGTATACATAGGATATATTATATCCTTGAAATCTAGTTCAACTGAAACGTGGCTGAGACTGAAAACAATCCTAATAAATACGACATTTGATAAAACACAACAAGAGCTCCTTGGTACAATGACGTGTAGACCCTTTTCAACAAACCATCACATTCCTCAGCTTTAAGTGCTCTTACAAAGACGAAGCCTGTGCAGACAGTGTGCAAGCAACGCACAGTAAACAGGCATTACAGGCAGCGTAAAGAG
Source organism: Apotomis turbidana (assembly GCA_905147355.2). Taxonomy (NCBI): domain Eukaryota; kingdom Metazoa; phylum Arthropoda; class Insecta; order Lepidoptera; family Tortricidae; genus Apotomis; species Apotomis turbidana. Next base: position 1,098,898 of record LR990283.1, read on the forward strand.
AGTAAACTATTTCTCGGCCTGAATCTAAAATACTCATCGGAATAATAATTATTAGTTTTAAATAAAGCGATTATAGCATTGGTTATGTACAGTTTCTTCTATAGACATAACTATTACTCAATAATCTAGGGTCTTTAGCCCCCGACAAAAAAGGGCCGGATGCTATAAGTTTAACATGTGTATCCAGTGATTCCAGTGTGTATCTGTGTGTCTCCAAGCTAATTCAGTTTTCAATTGAACTAGTGCAACATGCATCATGGAAGCAAAATACCTATAATGTGCATTGTATTGTTTTATCTAGGAGATGAAAAAAATATTTACAAGAAAACATTAAAAAAACACCAAAACTATTATAAACAATTATAAAAACATGGCCCTTATCGTTTTATCTATATTTTTAAACTCAAGCTTAAGTGTAGTCCTAAGTAGAAACACAATCATATCATAAGTCAATTAGTGCCAATGCCAAAACATATTTCCACGCGTAAAGTTGTGTAGTCGGGACGTGGAAGTCTACGTCAAGCAACGTAAAAATTCACGGGACGACGACAAAGTCATCAAACAATACCTCTAGCACAATTTCGACAAGCGAGGAATTTAACCGGTATCTTTATGCAATACCTGTGGCAATACTGTGAGAGAGTGATGGGTGATGCTATGTCGCGTCTCGCGTCACAAAGAGTCGCGTGTCAGGGTTATGCTGTGGTAGAGGTGCTATTGTTTACCTCATGTCGAGCCATCGTGAACGTGACGTGAACGTTCACGTCACGTCATCATACCGTTAATATTTACGTTATACGATATAAGTTTAAAACCCACAGGGCCTTGATCTTGGGGACATTGGTGGTTCGGTACTCTTATTTAGCAGGGGTTAAGTTGTTTTTTTTTTTTTACTTGTTTTTCGTTTAATAAATATTATTATACAGTTTAAAACACATCCAAGACATAATCCAGGATTGTGCTTTAGCCATCATTGAAGACTGGAGCTAAATATCGCAATCGATTAGATAAATTACGAGAACAAAACAGCCAAGCAGTTAACCAATTAAGATTCCTGTCTAGTGATATCATTTAGCTGGATTTTTGTTTGTGTGTAGGTACTTGAATGTAATCAGCAATTTTTTTTCGGATGTGAGATTACTGTTCAAGATTTTTTAGGATGAATAATTTAGAAATGACGTATACGTACCGTTAAAAAGAGTTGCTTTTAAAAGAGCCTGATTTGATCCTACTTTGTTATTTATTAAACTGCCAACTAATCTGTCAACGACGTTCAATTTCAATGTCGAATATTTTACAATTGTAATCAGCCGATAATAATAAACAGAGCATAGTGAAACTGGGTATTAATTTTGATTTAACCTCCAACGACAAAATAGTAGCGATCCTTTCAGCCTCTAATTGTAATATGTCGTGTATTGTATATTTCGTGTTTGTTTTGTGATATAATACAATACATGCCGCGGGGGCACAGTTTTGTAGATTTATTTTAGCTTTACCTAGTTTATTTTAGATTTTAGTTTTATCTTTTTAGGTTTAATTTTAATTGAATTATCCTTTTATATTTTCTTTTGACATGTTAATTATAAATGCAATTATACAATACATAATATACATTATTACTTATGTATTGTAATAGGCTATTGCTAATAATAATAGCAAAATGCATAACAAGGATAAATAATGTATAGTAAAATCATACATAACCAACAACGGACAGTCGTATTGAATTTTCAATCGCTTGATTTTGGTTTTCATTTTTTTTACATGGACAGACTAGACGGCAAAATAATATCATCAAAATTTATATCACGAAGTCTTTGTTTACAATTTTTCAAGCAAGAACTTAATTAAACGTAATAACAGCCATTTATTATTATTATGCTCAGTAACGGCACAGATTAATATAATGTAACGGCTTTACCTTGTATCGATTATCTTCGCAATTTTTCTAACTTGACAAACCTAAAATTTGGGTAGGCAGAAAAGAATATATCAACTTTTGTTGAGCGTCGGGAACTATTGAAAATAAAGAGACAAACAGTAACAATTAGTACTACTCAAACTGGAACTCCAAATGCCCAAGAATTAAACGCAATAAAAAAAAATTAAAACACCGCCAACACGGTCATCAACATACCCCGGGGTATACCGTGCGTGGATGATTTGACGCCTCATTGTCGGCCTAGTGTCGAATCATTCTTGCACCGAAAACATGGTTGCCAGGTAGAAAATGCCTTATGTTATTACGTCCACCATTTGTACTTTTCCTGTATTGTGCAACAAAGTTGAAAAAAAAACTACGATATACTATGATTTCGACTCTACCTCGTGACCACGAACACTGCATGACTCAAACTCAGCTAGGTATGAACATTTGAACAGTTAAAAGTTTAATAAGACTCCTAAACTGATGGGATCTCGTTTTGTGTGAAAAATATCATTTATCCTCGGATTTTAACATTGTTTGACCATGCAATGTCAAATAATTTTTCTACAGTTTAATATTTCTACATTACAAAGCAGTTTCATTAAAAAAGTAAGTAATCTGATACATTCTTTTTGCAAGGTAATCTTAATCATTAATTGTATAACCACTTATAATTTATCGACGGAAACAAAACATCATAACAATGACCTAATCACCGTATTCAAATCACACACATTCAAACGCCAGCTCATCGAAACTAAACACTTCTCGAAACCAGAATCCGTGTGTTTTGTTTATGATAAGGTATCTATCTGTTTCGCAACGTTTCGTTGTGACACGGCGAGCCGGCGCCAGCGACGCGGTGTGACTGACGAACACTACTAACACAACACTGGGTTAGAACTGTGAGATTACGGAAAATGGTTTCGGTTTCGTATTGAAGCATGGAGTCAGGGCCTTATCACACGTGTGATTTGCGAGCGATTTCCATACAAATAAACGTCGCGGCGAACTCGCTGCGTGATCACTATACCTAGAGATTTCCCTAGCACGAACGACGTGTTGTTCGGGCTTGACAAAATAAAACATCGACAATCGTGCTATCGACAAATACCACTTCAACGCCACAGAGGAAAAGTAAGTGACAAAACCGTATCATTCATTAATTCCTCTACGTGATACCAACGTTAAATTTAAGTAATCAAAGCGTTCACATTTGTAGACCTTATTTTTTTCAGAATTATTATTTTTAAAGACGAAAGTGACATTTATTTGAGTTCCACGACATTGTGAATATTCTCTTCGTAACTATTATAATTGCATTTCCTTTATAACGTTGACGTGGTGGTTATCGATAACAGGTTGGTCGATATAATTATTTTGTAAGCACTAACCACCTGTTGTTCCTGCTAGAAATATATCTAGGTATAGTGATCACCATCGTACAATGTTCGTTCGCAAATCGCAAGTCTGATAAGGCCCTTATGGTTGTGTGTTACGAAGTGACGCCAGGCATTCGGACCTCATACAGCCTTTGTTTTGGCCGCCTGGTGACTGAAGGCCTTGTTTTTATGGAACCATTTGTGATGCATGCGGCGGTAAAACATCGCGGTATGAATACAAAAGAAATTGTGAACACAGAACTTACTATTAGTATATATTTGAAACCTACAGTTTTCATTAATAATTTTTGTTTCAAAATCTACAAATTTCACACAGAAAACCATAACTCAGTTTCATCAAAATCTTTCGATTTTTAAGTATAGTATTAAAATACCTACGAAACGGGTTCACTTACGTCGTAAAAGTCGAATATCACTCCATATCTTTCGAATCGGTTCGCGATTCATCCTCAGGAGAGCCGATCGGTCGCGGCGGCGGTCAACTAAGCACTACTATGATGTATAATGTTGAACGTGAATACGATACGATTTTACTCCAAGGACAACTAAATCAAACTAGATATTTTTGAAGACTACATATTTAATTAGATATATTATAAATATAAGTACCTACATATACTAATGCTGCTGCTTTAGTACCCATTTTCGTCATTTAATCTTTTTGTTTCGTAATTTTGCTCTTCGTGCCTAAAGTTCATAGCGTCGGAAATGTTGCCTAACTTTCCTATTAATCCATTCGTTCTTGGCTCGTTCATTCCCATCATTCGCGTACTGAATGTCCCTTGATTCGGGGTGTAACTTTTCCAACTCTCTCTGGTAGAGACCGCCGACACGTTCCAAAGTAATTACACCACAAAACTCCGAAGTCTCATTTGTCGGAATCACTATTCCGAATTATCATAATTCCTAAAATCATAGAACACTTTATACTCTCGTGGTTTGTACGTACGCATACATTATCCGCGTTAATAAAACACATCGCAATAGATTAATTTCCGACAACCATGTTTAATTATAAGTATTGCATAACATATATACCATCCACAACAATACGATTCGAAAATTCGTAATGATGATGGTTTCGGATGAATGATTTTCGAATGTTTTGATGTTCCGCAAAGTAATATAGCTATTGCATTGCCAAGACTATTTAAGCTACACTTACTGATACCTACTTATTTTAGTAATCAACCGTTTTCAAAACACGCATCAACAGACAATCTGTACATACTACAAGCAGTTGTGATGGTAAGGAATTCACGAAGCGCGGTTAACTTACTTTTTTTCCATTTTAAAACCTATTATTTATAAATCAAGAAAATTAAAAGAGCGTTCTACTGTTTATCTTATAACATGTATCTATCTCGAATGGTTAAAACTTGAGTTCTCTGTCAGTCCGTCAGCATCCCAGAAGTGATCCATCAGGTTCATACTGTTTTTTCCTTGTTATTCGCGCATTATAAAGAACGCTGCGTTATTATTATCATCACATAATCACAATCCCTTCAGCGCTTGTCGAATAGCGGGCCTTTAAATCGTCTCATCGGTCCATCAATCAGCATTCTTTAATTCCGGGATAAACATTCCCTAGTCTGCTCTGTGTTGTATCTATTGGCTGCGTGTCAAGGGCAAGTAGGGCACTATCGACCTTTGGATTAAAATAAAATACAGTAGAGAAAATCCAAATTGATAACAGTATATTGTTTGACAAGGGACTAAAATAAGCCATTATGACACGAAGTGATTCGTAAAACGAAGTAGGTACCTACGTTTTGAGCAGGAGAAGTGAAAAAATATATATAAAGCATCTCAAAATTAACTATGAATAATAGGATTCATTACTAGCCATCTATCGGTCTGGCTACTCGGGCTCGAGCCAAAACATTTGGTACAGTGGTCGATAAATCTAAAAATTATTATAGGATATCTTTACCGATTACAACAAAAAGGTGGTATTAATAACTAAAATAAAAAGCAGTGGTTTTCTTGGAAACAAAAATGTAATCAATGAATTTCCTCCCGGTAAGTACAAAGAGACTCCTTATACAGACTTTGGTGCTGCCGGTGATAGATTATGGTGATGTGTGCTACACTAATGTAACCCAAGGACTTTTGGACAGACTAGATCGGCTCCTGAACAACTGTATCCGTTTTATTTTTGGGCTACGCAAATATGATCATGTCTCCGCGTATCGTCGACAGCTGCAGTGGCTTCCGATTCGCGAACGTAGGTCGCTAAGGATTTTGTGTACTCTCTTCTCTATTCTTTATGACCCTGTGGCACCAGATTACCTCAGATCAAAGTTTCAGTTCGTAAGTGCCCGCGTTCACAGTGCAGGCAATTCATCTCTGGAATGCCCTTCCCCTCTGTATACGTCAAGCTGAGAACAAGCTCTCTTTCAAGCGCTCGGTGCGCAAGCACCTTTTGGAGAATCTTCAAAATTAGGTAAATCTCGTCGTAGTCATTTAACAGCAGGTACCCTATATATATAATCCATATTCATATATATTCATACTCATATATATATATATAGTATATATAAATATATATATATTCCCATAATCATGTATTTATCAACGTAACTAGTGTTTTTTTTTTTGTTTCGATATTTGCATCGTGTGTATACACGTATTGTTGTACACCCTTCCCGCAGGGTGCGCCAAAGTTCACATAATTTTTCAACCCCGATTATTGGAACTCCGAAAATGTTACTCATACAATTTTTCATCATAATAGTCACTATTTATACTTAGTCACTATTACTACCGATCATAACTCCGAACCATTTAAAATCATAATGTCAATTATCATAAATATCTCTAATACTACTTTTTGTTTTCATACATTTATTCATCATAACTGTTTTTGATCCTATTTTTCACTGTCATACATTTATTAAGCAGACTAGTTTGTACTCATAAACTCCACACAATCCTATATTTTATAAGCAGATTGTGACAAAATGCAACGTGGCTAAAAAACCGAAAACTGTAGGTTAGGTTAGGTTTGTATTATGACCACGTATAGCGGAGCGAGCGAAGCGAGCGGAGCGTCAAACTGCTTGCCTGCTTGCTTGCATGAACACTTGTAAATAATCTACTATTACATCAAATTTTTATAAGAAAATGCAGAGCCAGGATGGATTCGGGAAGAAACTTTATTTACTAAGTGTATAATGCCGTTGGGAAGAGTTGCGCCAAAATGGAACGTGGTTCCAAACCCGAAAACTGTAGGTTAGGTTAGGTTTGTATTGTAACCACGTATAGCGGAGCGAGCGAAGCGAGCGGAGCGTCAAAATTCGTGCATGCTTGCTTGCATGTACACTTAACTCGCTATAACTCAAAACAAGTATTATGAATAAAAACATATGGAGAAAAACTGCATCGATGTTTAAATGTTATGATTGACAAGTTTATCGTAATTTATGATTCTGAATAAAAGAAATATGAAAATCAGCATTATGAGTACACACATAATCTTAGTGACGACATTATGAATTACGATGTTCTGAAAACTGTCTATTATGAACTCGGTAGGTAGTAGTACAAATTTATGAGGGACAAATGTATGAAGTAAAAAATTCGGAAGAGTGATGATTCTGACTAGAAATCGGTAGTAGAAGAAAAATTCGGAGGATCAATTTTATGTGAGCCAATATGGACCCCTTCCCGCACCTATAATGTCTCTGTTTGACCTTGTGGTTGACTGGTAGAGAATGCCTCATGGCATTAAGTCCGCCATTTGTACTTTACTTATGTATTTTGTGCAATAAAGTTTAAATAAATAAATAAATGACAAACGCCAATAAAGAAAAAAAATGTAAAAACAGATGATAAAAATATTATAAAATAAGTTTCCGTCAAAAATGACATTTTAGTGGCAAGCTTTTATAGCCGACTGTACTTTTCTTTGGATATCCACCAAATGCTCACTGAGACGATTCTAAAGAGCCCAAGCTCGGTAGGATTGCTTTTTCTATTATAGAGTTCCAATGGCCACCTTCCAGCTCCATCATCAGATCAGCCCCATGGTACCATATTATTGTATTGTCATCAAAGTTAAGTAAGTATGCAAAATTTCAGCTCAATCGGTTGACGATATCTGCTTCAAAATTGAGTTGCAAGATTTCACCCGAACAAACATACTTAGATACATATACATACATACATACATACATTGCAAGTTAAATAAAAGCTTTTAATAAAGGATGTGCATCTTGCACAGGAGGGTTGCGCGGACAAAGCCGCTGATATCATCTAGTTATAATAAATTTTAATAGTAATATAATTTCATTGCTTCAATAATACCATTAAATTGCAAGCTAATAAAACTATTCCGCTCACGTCTCGGTCGTCAAGCCAGAAAACATTTTTCCAATATTACATTCATGATAAATTATTTTTCATAAAGGGAACATTTCATTCCGCGACAATTCTCCGAGCAATATATCAAAGTGGCAGTGGCAATGGCCTCCATCTTGATAGTGGAATAAAATAATGCCGGTTCCCTGCGACCTTCGTGTAGCAAGGTTAGGCAGCTGCTAATAGAAACTAGGGTTAATTATTAATTTATTACCTAATTCCTAATTTATACGATAGGAAAACATTTGACGTTGATCCCACCTGACGGGCTAGCGTCAACTGGTTACGACTTCGGTTGTCGTGATGGAAGGTCAGTTGGGAGTAGTATCAGAATTATAGATGTTATATACTACTAATACCATCTCATTTTGCCTACTAACTAATAATAGGCATGACGAAAATAATAGGGAAGATGATGTACCTAGTCAATTGTATTTAAGTGTGGGCATCTATCAAATTATCGCCCACGTAATAATAGGCGTGCAGTCAATTATTTTTGAGGATGTCAATCGATTCTATTTTTTATTGGGATCAAATGTCTAAATGGGTAGTCCCATTACACTTAGACTGGTTTCAAAGCCAAAAATTACTATCGAAGAGCAACATTCCTACGGAGCGCTAAAAACGCTTCATACAAATGGCCACGTAATCCTGACGTCATTATTTATGTTATACAGTCGTCATTCCTATTCCATGATTGTAAGATGACATTAGTAGAATCTGTACTTTTCGATATGGTATGTGCACTTGTCCCACTTCCGCATCGGCCCCAACTGACCTTATGGGCCGCCGTCAGAAAGTGGCTCTGTCTATCATATGGTGATGTCTCGATTGCTGACGTTATTCCGTACGGAAAACGAACAAAAATTCGAACTGTGTTGGCCCTAAGTCTTGTAGAAATTTCAACAATTCACCGATATAGCAAGCGTTTGGCTCTCAGTGGCATGAAACAATCAATACGAGCATTTATCTGAAAGCTAAGTTTATGCTATTTTCCAATCCTCTGAAGGGGCCCAAGCGTGAAGACTAGGTGGTCTTAATGTAGCTAATATATTCGACGGGTGATGGCTTCCAGCACAGCGGTCAAGCGTGAGCTGGATGATGGAGGGCGGTTCTGATGTTTAATGCAATTTTGTGATCTACTGAAGTGGCCCAAGTACACGTTTGGGCCACTTCAGTAGAGAAGTCTACATAGACTAGGTGGTCTTAATGTAGCTAATTCTTCTATAGAAAGTGGTCTATGTATGCAGACTAGATGGTTTTGATGTACCTACCCAATATTACCTATTTTTGATTTATGATAGCTTCCCAAGCCACGGTTAAGTCTGAACTGTCTACTCTGTCTGGCTGTATATAAAAATTGCCATTTATTTATATGTAGGTACGCAATTTCACTTGACTCCATCTTAAAAGGTAGAAACGTATTTTTTTTTACTGAATTAACAATCCTAATTAGAATACCTGATACTCTAGATCTAAATACATGATGGAAGTTTTACATATGCCATTAAAAATTTAAAGCTAGTTTACAGTTTATTAGTTTTTGAAATTAGAACAATGTGCTAAAATCAGTTACGGTGATTAAAATATAAATAGTCCAAATAAAATAAAAGAATTAGATTTTCTGACCAACCCGTGCAACCGTAACAAATTGTTCATTCATAAATATGTAACATGTATGCTACTATTTTCCATCAGAGATTTTTCTAATTCCCACGGATCCCCAATAATAATGGGCAATGCCACCCACACTCGGCCCCGGCTAAATAGTGTTTGATAATAAACATTACAATAACGCACCATATATTTAGCCTGTCTGTCCGTCTGCCCCACTCAGCAGAGAAAACTTCCATACGAAAAGTTTAGAGGGATAAATAAGTAAGTACTAATCTATAAAAATCTGTATAGAAAATCAATTCTCTATGGAGAGCGGTCATCACAGCGCGATGCACGAGTTTGGTGCCAGCCGTACAGCGCCCTCTGTTGGTAAAATTATGTTTGTCCTTTCAACACGCCGAAACGGTGAACGGATTTGTATCAATTTTAGTACAGGGATAGCTGAACATCAAAAGATTATTATGGGACACTTTTTGTTCAAAGATATAAATACACGAATGTAGTTGCCCCTTATACTCGTATGTACTCCAATTGTTACACAACTTAAACTAAGGAAACGGATGCTAGACGGTTACCTATCTAAAACACTAGTTTTTGTTTCCCATCTGTAACGTTTGGCCAAAATTTTATTTGTCCGAAAGCCCTTTATTACCAAAACTGTAAATTTTGCAGAATAATTACTTATAAAACAATCCTAAACCTAACCTAATGGGTTCTTTAATACGATGATTATAAAAAAAAAACATCCTGAAAATATTACGGATTCCAGGGAAAAATTACTTTCAGAGAAATGAAAATTGGGCGAAACGTTACAGATGGGATACAATCTTACGGGGTTGTGAGTGGGATACTAGACAAAGAAATTTCTCTCTTTATTTAGCGATAAGACCTCCTTTTGTTTACCTGTAATGGATGTTTTTTTTCAAATATCTTGAATTTGCTTATAGGCCGGAATAACTTCTCTCATTCCTAGAAACAGGTTACAGATATATTACTTACTGTCGCGTCACGCAAAATAGGCGCATTGTCATAGAGTATATTGAATGTGCATTGTAAGACGTCGAGTTGCGGAAAACTAGCCGTAAACTGTCGCGAAAAAATTAAAAAGATAATTTTTATTATTGGATCCGCGTTCATCACTGGGTTTTTCTGCGCTACGTACCTCACGTACCTGTACTGTGTGTTTATAGCTAGTTCACATTTCTATTTTTGACTATGAGTATATTTCTTCCGAATTTCCAATATCTCTCACACACACATCTCTGGGAGGTCTGTCGCAATTGGATTGCACAAAATAATCAGGTACCGAGTGGGGCCCAATTTGGAGAAAATACGGCCAATGTTGTCTTCGGCTCTTGAATTATTTATAGAACTTGGTGTACCTATTTGGGACAAAAATAAAAACATATTATGTACATATGTCTATATTAAGCTGTACTTATTGGGACGTGTTAATAGAAGCAAAAATATAAGGGTGATGTTTTCACATAATTGCAAATTGAAGATTGCAGGCATTTATAAGTAGTATAGTTGATTTCATATGCCAAGGTTCGATTCGATTCTTTTATGTTTTGCTCACTAAATGCTTTATGAATTTAGAATTTATCGTGGATGCGCCCCCTCAATAATATGGAGATAATGGATTCACGGGAACTTTACCCTGTATAAGACGAAACTGACGAAATTCTTTCGCATTAGGGATCCTTGATTTTCGTGCTAAAAAGTAAACTTGGCAGTAAAATTGTGTCTCATTAAAAAAACAGGCGAAGATAAAAAGTTAAAAATCATTATTTTACCTCCACCTGCCAACCAAATTGCAGATTTTATCAAGATGTAAATATTGCTACTTACTAATGTGTAGGTGTTGGTTTATTAGCAACTAAAAAAAGGGGCCCGCTAACTTCGTCTGTGTATTTTTTTTTCTTTGTGCTAGTAGTCGGGTAAAAAGTAGGTATCCTATAAGTAACTTTTTCTGGACGCTCGACTATGTATAGTATAATTTATAGCTAGTGTAGTTTATGTATATAAATATTACTTTCAGAAAACGCAAACTGAACGTAATGCGACGGTTAGCTCAGCCGGTAGAGTTTTGAAATGAAAGAAAACCGTTACACACAAGTTTAAATTTATTTTAAAAATGGAGGTCGTGGATAGCCCGTCGGGTACGTTCCTGTAGGCGCGGTACTCCCCTCAAAACGCCATCAGCCCTTCCATGGCAGCCGGCGATGGGAAGCGGAGCAACAGCTCGCAGGTGCAGCCAGGGTACAGCGGCTCAACCAGCTCCGGAGGGCGACGGGAAGCCTCCAACTTGCGCCGAGCGATGGAAGCGGCGCGTTTTAAATAAAAACGTAGCATCCTGTAAGGACGACAGGCATTACAATTTTGTCCGCATTCCTCCGTCTGCCGTTCTATCTGGAGCACCCCGGGACAGCGAAAAGCGAGAGGAGAACCGTGAAATTAGTTGGTGAAGTGCTCCCGGCAGAACGGAGGTACAATCGTAGGTAAGTATTTAGAAAAAACAGGTAGGCGGACAAAACTACAGAACAAAGACGGCTGATGCAATGATTTGCAAAATTGCATGACTAGAACAAAGGTATTAACAAGAAGCTAGGAAACTATGTACACTTTTCTTACGAATAAAAACGTTATTTAACGGCTACACTTAATATTAAACATTGTTCAAAACTTACCCGTATTGGGGCGCGACTATGGTCTGTGGGCGCGACACTAGTTTATTATTTTTTAGAAGAATGAATAAAAACGTTAATTAAAACGTAGGGTCAGAAAAAAGTATGCCAGTCCGTGTAAGAAAATTAAGTACCTTAAAAAAAATCCACCATTAGATAGCGCTAACTTACCATCTACATTTATTATAATGAATGTCAGACTATATTTGAGGAGTATGTTTACAAAAGGGCTTTTATCTCTATGAAACTCATACAAAAGTAAGCCCTTTTGAAAATACACCTCATTTATATAGTAAAACCAATCTAGGAGAGCTATATCATATTATTATTAGCCATTATAAAACTACATTACGTTTCTTAGTACTCAATAAAATTAATAGGTAGTCTAAGATTGCCCCATAAATACATGGAAAAAACTCTCTTTCTTCCATGCATTTAAACGTAATCATTACCTGAGGAATCATAACCACGTTCACTGTCCCAGTTTGACATTTTGAACCTTTATGTCTCTGTAATAGAATCTCGGCTTGCCGTGACCCCACATATAGGACACGGACAGTGAACGTGTTAAACAAAATCATAACTTTTAAACACCAATAAAAACCATGTTTAAGATATTTTCAGAAACATCAATTTATTAGAAAATCATATCACAACGGAATTTAGAACTACCTCAGAACTTAAAATAATAATACTAATCAGTCTAGTTGGCAATCCTCTCCGGTTCCTTTTCGTCTTTGGCCTGGATCTTCACCGTCCTCTCCTCCACCGGCTGAGATCTGAAGGCTACCAGCAGCAGCTTTCCTTTGTCGAGATGGCACTCAACCCTCTCCGGAGGGAAACCTTCTGGGAGCAAAAACCGCCTCTCGAAATGACTCCTCGTCCAACCATCTTCACGCTTCACCTCCTTCTTCCCTTCCACAAGGATTTCATTCCCAACTGTTTTCACTTGGATCTGGTCCGGTGTAAAATTCTGCACGTCCAATTTCACTTCGACTTTCTTCCCATCGACTTTCACTTCGGCGTCGGAGTATACTCCTTCAATCCCGTGCTCTTGCTGTAGGGCCTGCAGGGGCGCTGTGGCTTCCTTGATGAACCTGATGGGGTCGCGGAAGAAAGGGTCGCGGGCGAGCACGGTGAAGGGATCCTCGAATGCCCTCGCCACTGGATCACGGAGAGAAAGATTCCTCAAATGACGCACCCAATACGGCATGAGTGACATTTTGAAGTCTTCTTGTTTTTCTTGTCGCTTGGTTACTCGTTCGTAGTCTGATATTCAACTGTTGAGATGCCGCGCGCCGGCCGCTGTTTATATAGTCCCCGGAGCAGCGCTATCTATCGACCAGAAGCGCGGAGAACGTTCACGAAACTTCTCGTGAAGCGGTGGCAAACAATGTCTATTGATATTTGCGCTCTCTATTGGCGAGTAGTTGTACTACGATGTAACAAAGGGAACACAGAGTAACAGGATATTAAGTTCTTCGATTCATTTCAGATTTGAACCAAGTATTTGTTTTCTATTTCTAAAGATATATTAAAATTTGTAAACATGCTAATTTTATAATAACTTAATTTAAAATTGTTTCTCAACTTGTCCCCAAAGTAAGCGACATCTGTCAACAAGTAGCGGAACTGAAGCGTACTCGCGAAAACATACGTTACCTGCGACATCTGTGGACGAATGGCTTCATGGAAATTACTAGACGTCCCTGGAAAGTTTAAAGAAAGTTCAATGACTCTTTTTCTTAAAATAACAACAACAAAGTCCTGCCGGCAACTTCCACTATTTGTCATTGAAATGCATTCATTAACACGGTATGACTATTAACTTAGAAATGTGATTATATATATTAATAATATTATAATTATATTTATATTATATGTAATGTGATTGTTTTTCAGTATGGGAACAATCCCCGGAAATATGGGGTTTTCCTGGAAAATCGTGTTTTGTTAAGAGGAATGTGGACAAAATTGGCACTATTTAAGTCATACAAAACGACTACTTATGCATAGACGGTGGCGCCAATATTAATTTACACTTTTTATTCAACGGTGGGGGCCAATGTTCCCGATAACCAACAGAAATGAAACATATCTCTATTTATAGGCCTTAAAAACATGATGTTTTTTCACTAACACAGCATTCGGCTTAAGCATGGTGTTTTCTTGGAAAATCGTATTTTGTGTTTGTATATATATTTTGTCTATTTACTAACAAGCACTCTGTTTTGGAGGTTGGCCTATGAACTTCCCGTGATAGTTTTCATTTTAAATGTTGTAGTAACTAGTGTTATCTTATTATTACACTATTGTATTACTTAAAACTTGATTCATGTGCAGATTTTTTATTTCTGTAAACTTGCACATGCTTAGTATTTAAGTTATATTGCATGGAACACAAATGTATTACGGTAGTTACTGTTTCTAATTACGTACTTATAATCGTATATATGTGTATATCAGTATAGTTATAGCCATTTTACACTTTTGATTTAGCAAAATTGCAATTCTTCTACTGCTCACTAGAGTTCTACAAGTTGTACAACTAGATGTATTAGACTACCGACCTCTGGTGGTGAGTAGTTATTTTTTTAAACATCGGTCTAGCTTTAGCATTAAAAATATTTAAAAGCATTGTCTATGGGCTAAAAATTATAAAGAAATTATACCAAACAAAAGTCACCTGTCACTTTAAAAATATGTCAAGTCTTCAAAAAGTTGCAAAATTGTACAGGTACGTAGATATTTTAACTAACATTTCTTTATGAGGCATCAACGATTTATGTATTTGCCTGGGCCTTGTAAGATTTCCATTTCAACCGTATTTCTATTCTCGGAGAAAGTATACCGAACCCAAAACCAAACAGAACCGCTTGTTGTACAAATCGCCAGGGAGATATACTTATATATGTATAAAACAGTGAACGTCTTGGGGTTGAAATGATGATGAACTGCATTTTATTAGTTGTTCCTAGAAAATGCAAGGCGATTATTCATATTACGTCGCCATACAAGTGATACAAGTAATCGACGCTATGAACGGAGCCGAACATCCAAGTGTACGCTGAGGCGCAGGCTAATAGCGCGGTTTGCGGCGCGCAGTAAGCCCATCATCGTCTCAGTTTCCTGTTCAACTAACGTTTAGAACTCTCGACGAAAAAAAAGGGGTATTATAAGTTTAATATGTGTATGTGTGTAGCTGTTTATCTACATATCTGTGTGTTTGTCTGTGGCATCGTAGCTCTCAAACGGATAGACCCATTTGAATGCAGTTTTTAAACCGAATGTCTTGTCTGTCCAGATGGTTTTTAGATTTGTTTGTTGAAAATAACCGCAGCCATTTCCTAGATACTCAACTTTGAAACAAGTCATAGGCAACATTTTTTACCACTCATTAAAATGAGGGAAGCAACCAGCATCTTGTGACGGGAGTTTCAAAATTTTGAATTTAGGTTATTGCTACTTACTAAAGATGATCTGATATCGAGAACATGCAGTTATGAATCAAGAAAATCTGTATAGCTGTCTCGAGATCATCAGGTTGTTTTCGGGAGATGTTTATCGTTTACCGGTGGAAGACTTAAAGAACAGCCGCCTTACATAGATAGCAGCAAGATGAATTTAGAGTTCGTACTGGACGAGTAAACTACAACTGATAGTATAGTTGATTTTACTGGTCAGATGTTTCAGTCCTCATTAAAATGATAATCCCTAGTCTTATAGATGCGAAATAAATCTCTGTTCCCATTTAAACTGCTGCACCGATTTAGATGTATCACGGAACTAATACTTAAGCTTAACATTTTGCGTTAAACCTAACTTATTTCATACTTTAAGGTAGCTAGGTACTTATAAAGTATTTGTTTTTCTTGTTAACAGAATGTTTTTTTTTTTCAGCACGGAGTCATATTATAAAATATGAAAATAAGACAAATCAGGATGGTATTTAAGGTATTATGAAAATCCTGCATAATGTTATTTTTACATTACACGGAGGTGGCAAACATGGGCATGGTCCGCCTGAAGGTAAGCGGTTACTGCAGTCAACCCCATACTAAACGATCTCGAGAGATTTTTTTTTGGAACCGTACCATATGCGTACATTTAGGCTCCAAGGACGAATGCCCTGCCGTGGACAAGAACGGCGCGGTGAAGGAGGATACAAGTCTGATTTGCTAGTCTAGCTGGCGAGACAACTGTTAAGCTTCTCCTATTCTCCAGCTTCTGCCTATCTATTTATGAGCCACGGACGTCCATTGTTAAACACAGGCAGGAGCTATAGGGGAGCTCGCTACAGAAAAAGACCCTGCTTGTAGTGCATCCACCGCCTCCCCGCGGCCTACACGAGGTCATCTGTCCACCTAGCTGGAAGCCTTCCTACGCTGAGTTTTTCTATAACTACGTAGTCGCTACTCCAGGACTTTTCTGCCCCAGTAGCCATTCGCTCACTCAAGGATGTCATACATAATATTAAAGTATGTATTGTATGCGTGTCTGTGTATCTGTGGCGTCACAATAAACATTCTTTAGGTACAGCAGTTTGGATTTTGGAGCATAAAAGGTGGATTAAACTATTTCTGTCTGTCTGTCTGTCTATTTTTCATGTTTGTATGTATGTCTGTCTAACGTTTAATAACGTTTCTGTAATACACACGAACGATATATTATTATTTCACTTTTTAAACCTTATTTTATTGTCAGCTCACTGCAAGTATGGTGATTAGAAGTATTTTTTATCAACCCAGGATGTTGCGACTTGCGCACTGAGCCCATCTTGGTACGGACACCATCGTCTCAGTTTCCTGTTCAACTAACGTTTTGAACCCCCGACAAAAAAAGAGGGGTGTTATAAGTTTTATATGTGTACGTGTATTGTATCTGTTTATCTGTGTGTCTGTCTGTGGCATCGTAGCTCTCAAGCAGATGGACCCATTAGAATGCGGTTTTTTTTATCGAATGCCTTGGCTGTCGAGATGGTTCTTATATTTGTTTGTTGAAAATAACCGCAGCCGTTTCCAAGATATTCACTTATTATAACTTTGGATCAAGGCATAGGATTTCGGCCAATATTAAAGTCAAGAACTCGAATTTTAAGTTTAGGTTTTGTAGAATTTTTTACCACATTTTGTATTTAGGTTATTGTTACTTACGCCAGCTATATGATTCTGAGAACAGCGTGCTACAAGATCGCCTAATAAAACAAATACACTTGAAATCGGATTTTAAGGTGATTGTTTTGATTGTACACGTCGAAGAGAGAAAAAGTAATGATGATGCTCAAATCGTAGCCTATTTTATTGTTATTATCTGAAATTCCGCTCCATATAACATGGACATATTCATTCATATTCATTCGTATCTGGTGTTCAGTTGTTGAGGGATGAATGTTACCTTATAGTATTTTCCATTATTTTTAACCTCGATTATGTGTCATCATGTTTACGTATGTAAGTATGTATGACTGTATGTATTACTAAGTCTGTCTGTGCGTCATAGCTCCTGAACAGATGCTTTGATATTCATTAAACATCGAATTGTGTTTTTATCTAAAGATTCTAGAGCATGGAGTTCTGAACCAATAAAATCTGTACAGCTGTGTGGAGAGGATCAGGTTCTGTCTATACCGTAAAATGTTAGCAGTAAAAGCTTGACCCTGCAATAAATCTAACTTTTGTCATAATTTAAGATCAGTTTAAAAAGTCGTTTTTTTTTTTTTCATTTTAACAGAATGTTTTTTTTTTCAGCTCAGTCATATTATAAAATACCTATGAAAATCAAAACAAATCAGGAAAGTATTTAAGGTAGTATTAAAATCGTGCATAGTTCGGAGGTGGCAAACAAACGTATGACCCGCCTGATGGTAAGCGGTTACTACAGCCTATAGGGACGCTTGCATCTCCAGTGGATTCACATAGGTACGTGTTGCCGACCCAGTACCCTTTTTTTTTTGAAATGCTCATTTTTAGGGTTCCGTAGTCAACTAGGAACCCTTATAACTTTGCCATGTCCGTCTATCCGTCTGTCAATCTGTCCGTCTCTCCGTCTGTCCGTCTGTCCGTCTGTCCATCTGTCCGTCTGTCCATCTGTCCGTCTGTCCGTCTGTCCGTCTCTCCGTCTGTCCGTCTGTCCGTCTGCCCGTCTGTCCGTCTGTCCGTCTGTCCGTCTGTCCGTCTGTCCGTCTGTCCGTGATCATCACTACTAGAAAGCTAAAATTTTGTATGAGTATGTGTACTTTCAATGAAAACTAATATTGAGTAAAATCCGTCGAGCCGTTTATGAGTTATTGCAAAATTTCATAATTTTCTTTAAAATGACGTTAGTGCTCGTAAAACCGATGGCCGCTGGGGCCATCGAGTTCTTGAGTGCCGACCACGCACTGGACGACACAGCGTGGGTAAGCCCCCCACAGGGTGGACTGATGACCTGTTGAAGGTTGCTGGAGTCCGCTGGATGCGGGAGGCGCAGAACCGGTCATGGTGGCGCTCTCTGGGGAGGCCTATGTCCAGCAGTGGACGTCTTTTGGCTGGTGATGATGATGATGATGACGTAAGTGCCGTGCGGTGTCCTTATACTTCGAACGTTACACACACACGTATAATCGATAACGTCCAGAAGGTAATAAGTAATTACGGTTACTTTGGCGTTAACTACCTTTTTTATAAAGCTTGAAATCTTTCTCGTAATTTAAGCAACAACAAATGTCTATTGTGAAGGATGGGCACCTACGGAACCCTACACTGAGCGTGGCCCGACATGCTCTTGGCTGGTTTTTTTGTATGTAGTCTCCCGGGATAACCTCGGCACGGACAGCATCAGCAGGGTCATTCCATAGCCTAAACGTTACCGGGAGAAAATTCCAAGCAGTATAGGGATGTCTTAATTTTAACGTATGTATTGTATGTGTGTCTGTGTATTGTGAGTCTGTCTCTGGCATCACAATAAACAATCTTGTTCATAAGGCAGTTTGAATTTTGGACTGCTTTACCCCTGCATAAATGAATTGAAATCTGTCTGTCTATCAATTTTTCATGTTTGTTTGTCTGTTTAACGTTTAATAACGTTTCTGTATTACCCATCAACGTTACATTATTATTCCACTTAAACCTTGAAACCAAACTGAACCGTACCAAAACGAACCGTTTTGTTATGGAAGTCTATAGGGAAACATGTATTAAACTATGGACATCTTGGAGTCAAAATGATGATGAACTGTATTTTATTGGTTGTTTGTGTAAAATTCAAGGCGAACGCTTCTTGGGACGTGGTGACACGAGCTACCGACGCGTGTCCACCGCTACGTCTTGCCATTGTATCTTCGACGGATACTGTCATATACCGCAGCGTTACCCCTTACCCTTTCACAATCTTGTCCAATACTGTGCATTTAATTTCCCTTTTATTTGTCTAGTTCACATCGTCAAAGGGCTTTTGTCTTAACATACTCGTATTTATACGGTATATCCTGACATATACCTACGGTTTCGCTACGCTTGGTACGGTCACCATATGTATGTATCAACACGTGTGAACGTTATATCCTTCGTTTTTTTCTTCGAACCTGAAAGTGCCTCAAATCCTGCTTGCATAATTTGACCAAAACATACATACATAGATAGCAAGTAAAATAAAAGCTTGTAAAAATAATTGCTAAACTCTGTTTCAGAATAAAACAAGAGATAACAACTCAGCGTGGACTGACAATCGAGTGAGACGAGTAAATGAAAATGTTCTTAGTTGGCATACAAAATGTAACTGGCGCTGAAAACGACCGACTTTTTTTGGGAATAGTGCATCGGCTACGCGAGAGGACTCATGAGACCCGCTCAGGGTCAATATTGGGGCAAAGGCTGTCCATCGTGATTCAACGTGATTTAGGGGCCTTTGCGCCTGTATAGATTAGGGGCGGGTTATTTGATTAGATAGTCTATTTTGTACAGTTTTTTGTTATATTTGTAAATATTAATATTTTTGTTTTTTATCCAATAAACTTTTTTTACTTAGCAACATAACGTTCGCAGGTTTAGTCCGCAGTTAAATTGTCTAATTAGTATTGAAAGTTTTCGCTATCTTTGTATTTTACTCAACTATATTTGCTTCTCTCCCCACTTGAACTAACTCCATGTGAGATCTATTTACTGAAAAATAAGTTCTACATAGATTTCTTAAAAGTGGATACAATAATGTATTAAGTGAAGTTACCAACGGGAGCGAAGCGTAGCTGTCTGGTGCGACTGCTTAAGAAGGAATGGGAAGGATTTTGGGAAAGCGTAAAAGACGTTTTAAAGATTACGGTGGGTACCCGCCGAAAACCCGAGGCCAGAGCGTAGTGGAGAGTAAGTTATACTGCGTTTTGAATTTGTGTTGGAGGAAAGACCGGAGACTGGTGCACGGTTGTAATGAGTGTCGGTTCAATATCCAACGGTAATAGACATGGATGTACGTGTAACGATAACTGTTCAATTATTTATTTATGAATTAACTAACTCTCTGACAGAATTAAAAGAGAATGATTGTGGGTTGATGATAGAGTAATTACGTGTTTAAATCTTCTTTTACGATGCTGTCAGTTCAGTCAAGTATCGCTTTCGTCGACGTATTGAATTTTGCAGGAGATTGTGACAATCATAATAAAGTTTCGTAAACGAAAGGAATTAAAGTGAATGCGAAAAAGGCGAAAGCCATGGTATTTGATAATGTATAAAAATAGTGTGTGTATGGTTGCGAATGAGGGCGAGATATTAGAACAAGTGAATTAGGATGTTCACAAGAGACGGTCGACCCGTTTGCCGAGCTGCCCAGCCATGAAATCTCTAAGATAAGGCGTCTCTGGATGTGCATAGAAGAATATTGGTTCCAACATTTTTGTTTACGGAAAGTTGGATGTAGCAAACGAAGCAAGAAATTAAAATAAATGCAGTTTGTAAACTTTAAGGTGCGAAAAAAGATGTAGTAATTCGAATTGAGAAAGGGATGCTAAGATAGTTTGGGTATGTTACCGAGGATGCATGGAAGTAGATTGAGCAGACAAATCTACAAGGTAAATGGATATCCGACGAGGTTCACTAATATGTTGCATAAAATTGATACTCATATTTTCATTTTGCATAACAACCTTTGACAGAATCATCATTTCTCCGAATTTTATTTTGCATAATTTTTTTCTCATAATGTGATGTCACATAATTTTTATTTTTATCCGAATAGTTATTTCGAAGAAATTCATATCTCATAATAAAAATTGTTCGAAGCAGAAATAGTACATTACATCAGAGGCCGCGAAAATGAGGATTTCCGGCCAAGTAGGTATATACGGCCGAGAGAGCGTGCGAGCGTGGACCAATTTGAAATTTTCTCTACACAAATCGTTTTTTTCGATATTTTCCGAATTTGACCGAATTTTCGGACAAGATTTCAGATTCATATTTTTTAGCCCCGAGAGCCCCCCGATAGCGAGTTTTAGCCGCCTAGCACCAATTTGATATTTTGAATAGTTTTTTTTTTTTCGATATTTTCCGAATTAGACCGAATTTTCGGACAAGATTTCAGATTCATATTTTTGAGCCCCGAGAGCCCCCCGATACCGAGTTTTAGCCGCCTAGCACCAATTTGAAATTTTGCAAAAAAAAAAAAAAACATTAAGTTCGGTTCTAACCTAACCTACTTTACTGGCAGCAGCTCGGTTCTTTTGTGGTCGCAGTTCTAACCTAACCTAACCCATTAAGTTCGGTTTTAACCTAACCTACTTTACTGGCAGCAGTTCGGCTCTGTTGTGGTCGCAGTTCTAACGTAACCTAACCCATTTTACTGATATCAGTTTAGTAAATAAATTCGGCGATATTAATGTTCTGCCATATAAAATTATGAGAAATGAATAGTATGCCAACTGACAATTATGATACTAAATGATTATGATAAAGAATCATTCGGAGAAAAAAAAATCGGTGATAGCTGTTATGCGAAATGAAATCCGGAGAATCGATATTATGCAAGATAAAGCGAACCCATCCGACGAGTATGCAGGCGAGATAAATTAGTGTTGAAGTGCAACGTGCACGCCAGGACCGTAGCAAGAGTATGAACTTAGCTATGGCTACGCCGTTGGGAAAAGGGCTTGATTATAAATATCAAGTCACAATATCTCTTACTAGATTCTTACTTCAGAACAATGGATCTGGGTGGAAAAAAAACGCTGATGCTGAATGTAGAATTGATCTTAAGAGAATGATGCAAACGGTGGTATGAACTCAGACCGGTGCGGTGGAACTCTCCACTTCTGCGGAGATGGATCCAATCCACACTGTGTGATTCGTTTTATTTTATTTTGCCAATAATGCTAACACTATGTATTAAGTTATTGTTACTGACAAATAATATGGATTTTTAATCTTAAATAAAGTATGAATTGAAATGAATAAAATTGTACCTTGTTTAAAAGAGATAAACCGGCCAAGTGCCAGTTTAACTCACGCATCGAGGGTTTCGTGCTTCTCCCATCTTAACACGTTCACTGTCCCCATACAAGATGTTTCCATTTTCTTGGGAGTCCAAGCAAATTACTTCCATCACACGTCCGTTGCTCCACGTTGGGTCACTATGAAACGACCAGGTACGCACTCAGATTGTTACCATATAGAATGCTATTTCATATCTAACTAAAATATTAAACAAAGAAAAATTAAGCCTTAAGGAGTAACGGAACAGCCCGGGAATTTAACCCGGGGCTCGTTGGTGTCGGGGGTAATAGTTGTGTTTCCACAGTTAAAAATATGTAACGAAAATGTTTCATAAAAAATGTTTAGTTTGACACAACACTTTATGTGCAATGGTCAGTACACAATAATTCGCATCATGATCGTCAGAATATAACAAAATAGAACAATCTAAACTTAAATATAATTACAGTGATTTGAGTGCGTACCTGGTCGGCTATAGTGACCCATGTATGGGGCACGGACTTGTGGAGATAGTTCGTCATGACCCATCTATGGGGCACTGGACTGTGAACGTGTTAACTGGCCGGATTACGTTTGCACCTGGTATGTATGGCGCCGGATACAAATGACGTGCAAAGTTATCGCAACCCGATCACTTATGTTGTATGGGAGACCCTCAATTTTTTTTTTATTCTGTCTTTAGTACTTGTTGTTATAGCGGCAATAGAAATACATCATCTGTGGAAAGTACCTATCTAACTATCGTGATTCATGAGATACAGCCTGGTGACAGACGGACACACAGACAGACACGCGATAGATGGTAAGGTATATATGGCACTGTGTAGTGCCATTCATTAAGTAAAAAGTATGTCGGTGATAGAGGGAAAATACTTAGGAGAAATGGTGGTTGGGAGATAATGACCGAACTAAGAGATCCCAAGCAAGGGCTATATGATAGTCGGATACGACTTCAGGTGAGTGATACAAAGTTTTAGTACTTATATGGACGCAGAATTGCCAACTTGACATCGGAATGGCTGAACCACATTCTTTATTATTATATAATTTTTTAACCGACTTCAAAGGGGGTTCTCAATTCGGTTGTATGCTTTTTTTTATGTTTGTTACCTCAGAACTCCGTCATTTGTCTGTCGATTTGGAAAATTCTTTTTAGGTTCATGAATAGACATCTCAAGGTTGATCCCATAACATTTTGGTGAAGATCGAATGCCGAGATCCATGAGGAATCGAAGGAATTCCTAAAATTTTATAGGCACTCATAATATTTTTCATATATTTTCTAAAACTATTTAAGTATTTGCATATGTAAGTCATCATCTTCTAATGCTGAGCTGATGATGGAAGGTACAACTCTTTAACACTTTCGCTACCAGGAACCCGCCTGGTAGGCACTCTTAATCATTGCTCAGATGCCGGTCACGTATTTTTGCTTAAAGAGCTACCCACCTAGCAGGCTCTCGGTTTCTGGGGTAGGGTTAAATTTTATATCTGGTTGCGAAAGTGTTAACGGTTAGGAGTTAGGAGATAATTCAAACGATATGTTGATTTTGCTTAGGCGCTTTTAATAATCCCTTTTATCAAGTTCCACGCGTACGTAGTCGCGGGCAAAAGCTAGTAATATATAAATATAATAATTGAGTGGTTGGGACCTACTTCAAAGGGTGAGTCAAATGTAATCTGTACTTGAACGGGTTATGTTTGGCTTTTTAGTTTTATTGAAGTCTGTTCTTATTTGCAATTTTTTGTTTTTAAGTTTCTGGATAGTTCCAAATAGGTCCTAAATCGGAAATTACTCCACATCGAAAATCACACGATCCTGAGGATCACACTGAAAAGGTATACATGTAATTAAGCTCGTGAAAACTGCCGTCAAAATCAAAGTGAAGAACAAAAAAACATTAGGGAATAATCCACGTTTTTCTTCGATGGGGGAAGTGGTGGTACGGATAGACTGAATCGGGGGGTATGATGATGATTAGTTTTCTGTAAAGTCTAGCCACATGTTACATATGAAATGATACTTTATACTATGGTGATGGATGCAGGTCAATCATAACATCCAACTTCTCATTTCTACTGATTAAGCTCTAATAAAGTACGGAAATATTGACACAGGTAAGGCGTTTGTGTTTAATTCTGAGGAGTTTTTATACCCATCACAATCAGACATGGTATAATACTTAACACGTTCACTGTCCCATTTTGACATGTTATGTCTCTATAATATAGAGGCTCTGAGACACGTACAGTGAACGTGTTATTCTTTCCATAATAATACGAAGCGGCCTGGTAGAGATCTGGTAGAGCAGTCCCAGTGTGCCACATTTTTTAAAGTCCAGGAAGATAGAGATAACTTTCATATTTCAGTGAAAGTGCGCAAGCGAAAGTATTCTGGAAACGACAAGTATATAAGGCTAGGCGCGCACTGGTGATTTTTGACCACTGTGACAGTACATTTTTTGTCTCTTTTTCACATTCTAAATGAGAAAAAAGAGGATATACTGTCACGGTGACAATAATCATTCTTTCACGTTTAGGGCAAAATAGTATCTCTGAAACTCTGGACACTCACTACCTGCTGTAGTAGATGTATGTTAGGTACCTTCTTGGCCAGGTATACTTTCGGTACCAGCTAATCTTGTACAGTGCGTGAGCTGACGATATGATTCTAGTTTAATACCTATCTCACTCGCACATATGTGTTCGAGATAAGAACTTCTTCCATTTCATCCAAAGCCATATCCCAATCTTAAAGCTTACGACCTGTATGTGAGACGGGCTAAATACTGACGGAATGCTCGAAATGTCTTAAAAACTAGTAGTAGTAATAAATAATCAAGACGCATATCAAGTTGCAGAAATGTAGATAGATATCGCAACGAGATTATTGTATCATCGTCCCGCTCTAATCCATATAGCATGAGTAAGATAGATAATGAACGTTTATGCTCTGAATTTTCGTTCCGTACCTATAAATACTTTTATGTATTGCTTACTGTCTTTGGCGCGCGGCGTTTATAAACGATTATATGGATCTAGCATTATTGACGTATATCATTAGTTCGGCTACTCAACACGTTTAGTAATTACTGACAAGAATAATGTCAGTGTCAGTTCTCCTATTCCACACCAGATGGCCAGTGTAGTTTCAATAAAATTCCATTTTATTGCAATATAAACATTTTATGACTGCAAGTTAAGCATATTTATTTAATAATATAATTATATCATTCATTTCCGACCATTTCTAAAGTTGTCAAGCTGTTTATTAATATACTGGCGCTACCATCTATGTAAAAGCTCTAAAAATATATGAGTTAATTAGTACCAACTTTCCCCACATGCAGTTAATTACCGAAAATTAAACTCTAATTACGGGAGAACCCCATTGATTTTTAAGGTAATAATTATCTAACCACCTTTTTTGGGTCATTATAAAACTATCTGCACCGGTCTCATCTCTGTTGGTTCTTGGTCCAGCCTCCATACAAATTTGCCCATGGTCCTTTATGTAGTGCATTGTGCAATAGGAATGAAAATCTGATGCAATATTTACAGAAAGTTAAACGAGAAAATGTATTGTTCTTCTGGAAAACTTAACTAGGTTTTTTGGCGTTGACTCCGCTTTTTGTTCATTCAGGATCAGGAATGGTTCATGTACTCTGTATTGTACATGGTATCTAGCAGAAGTTGCTACGCACGCCAGGTGCTCAAAATGATATATATACCCACGGACTTATTATCTAGAGCAGTGTTTTTAAAACTGTGGGTCGCGACCCCCAGAGGGGTCGCTGCATATATTTAGGGGGGTCGCAAGCATCAGCATCGAGAAAGTCTCACGAATACAAGGAATGCAGATTTTTTCAAGCACGTACATTTTAATAATATTCTTAGACATTGTCATTTATTCACGAAATTTTCATTTTTTTTATATTTTATGCAAAATAGTAAATACAGGTAGGTTGCGTTCCAAAACGCATGTTACGCATGACTAATTGAATGATAGACGGGTGCGTTCCGAACTTCCGAATCTGTTAAATAAGAGTTGGGTTCTAAGTTTAATCGTACAAACTGAGTTTAGGGGGTCGCGAAGGAATATTGATGGTCATTAAGGGCCATGACACCAAAAAGTTTGAAAAACACTGATCTAGAGTACCTATAGGGTTGTACATGTACAGATCATTGTGAGCGTATGTTTAGCTACTTTTGCTGCTGACTGTACACCCATATATGTAATTACTTACAAGGGTAACTAACGTCCGACTCCGATTTGATTCATTTTGATATATGTTATAGAGTAGTCTAAAATAGCAGACAAGTATTTTTTTTAGGTGCCCAAATTCACCAGTTAGGAGAAATTGTCCTTCAAAGTACTGAAAATTGACAGAGATTTGTTAAACCAAATTGATAATTAGTTACTGGTTTCATTATATGTTGGAACATAAACTCATATTTGAAAAATTAAGAATAATTAACTCATCAACAACAGCTTTAGAGTTACTTAGGGAGTTAACCAATTTCCTCAGTTCTGAGACACTTACAGGCCTAAGAAAAATGGTTTACTCAAACTGTGGTACAGTCACTTATTCCCGATAAGCCCAGATCGATAGAGCAGTTATTCTTGACTACATTCATAAAAAAAAAACGTTAAAAACTGCCGCTATAATTAGAGGATCATTGCATATATATATATTATTTTTTACTCATAGTGACATATATTTCTGTTCTATCTGACATTGCATTTTATGATTATATTATTATTTGTACGAGTAGTTGTAGTTATATTATGAGTGTATATTTAACTTAATTGAATGATTTTTATCTTATTATATGTTTTTATTGACGATCATAATATCAAGATTCATGTAAATTAACTTAGGATAATTTATAATGTAATTTGTTATTATTAAATAAATAAATCTAAATCTAAATCATGAATTTATCTTTATAAAGAATTTTCTGAATTCGTTGTTCATCAGAAGTCGTATATATACGAAAAATAATTTTTTTTATAACATTCCAAGATGCTTTACATTTGTTGTTAGATTTGTTTATGTATGATGTATTTCTGGTTTTTTGTGTATAATTTAAACACTTTTTAAGAATAGTAGCATAATTACGATTATTTACGATACGTGTCTGAATTACTGGGACTTTTTTTAAAACGACTTTGAATGTACAAGTTTCTTTTCTTGCGGCAACATTTCCGCAAACCTCGTGTTAACCATATAGGTAAGTACATTTATGTGATTTGTTCTTGACTTTGACTCTAATTATGGAAAGCATAATACATAAGATAAATGGTAGAGTTCATGAAATGTATGAAAAGCTAATTCTGCATCACTTTCTTCTAAGACTTCGGAAAAGGAAAGACAAGTAATTCAGGAATTTAGCTTGGTTCTCCCTTGAGAAATCCCTCTTATACCGGTACCACCATGTTACAGTATGAGGCTTTCCTTTTTCTCTAATAGTGATACATGATAAGCCTGTGCTGTATGATCAATTGATCAGAGAGCCCCGAGTCGTGTATTGCGCAGTGCCCTTGGTGAGTGTGTTTTAATTTAACTGCCTCCTTTGTATTTTTGATCAAATCGATATTAATATCACCACATAAAATAATCTTTTCTTTTCGTTTTTAGTTAATTCACATAACATGTCGTTTAATTTATGTAAGAAAATATATAAACTCGACGCCGGAGTTATGTAGATACCTACACTATATAAATATACCATGATTTAAAAGCTCTTATAACCTGATCTAACATTTTCAAGATTTCTGAAAACTTTTGTTTATGAAATGAAGCTCCGGTGAAGTGTTTTTTCTATAAAACAGGATCCTACGTAAAGTACCTACAAAAGTACTAGCGTACCACGCATTAGCATTCTACTGTCGACTAACAGCAGATTGAAGTTAAAGGTTTACCTAGTCTTATATAAAAGTCATAACCAATAATTTAATGGATTAGGAACCCTAGTTGGAGACTGGCTATTACTAAGTTGATGCACTAAACAGGAACTCAGGCGTAGGATAATGAATAAAGGCAATACTAGCGTCCTCGACCTTACTTTGTTGCAAAGATAAATGTGAAGGAAAACAAATAATTCCTTATTTATTGTTTTTTGCATTTGGAAATATATTGGTTACTTCCGAAGCACTAATGGTTACTTATAGTAGTTACGAGAAAAAACTGTTTACCCAAATTTTTTCGATGTCACTACTTTTTAAGCACATTTGTGTGGAAGTTTAACATGCGTAATGGAAAGAACCTCTTCAGTCCTGGGACCCGTGACATTGTGTAATCACAGAAAACGTGATATCAACATCTCGGTATCAAAAATTACATTCAAAATATTCACTAACTCACAAAATCCAACTTGGCTTTTGATACCCTTTACGAAGGGCACACAGCCGATAATTATAGCTAAGTACACCCTTAGCCAATATTAGTCGGATTTCTATAAATACCCCATTGACGTCCATTGGTGCCGTGTTGTTTGCTCGGTGGTCAGCACGTTCGCAGCTCACGAAGCGGTGTGCACCGGCACCTTACCTCGGTTTTTGGTTGATAAGGGAGAACCGAAAATTAGTGATGGGAACCCGTACAATTACATTAAATTTTTGTTATTGAATACCTGTTAACTGTCGATTGTTTAACTGATTCCTAGCCAACGGCCAGATAGGGCGCTGACCTGCCGTCCCTTATCTTCAAACCACTCTGGTAGCGCAGAATCAATTTTGATGAAATTCTTTCGGAGGCCTATGTTTTTACTTAAACCAGACTTGAGCGTAGTAGAGCGGAAATCCTGTGATGATGTGACCAAACCGAGCATGACCTATCAAACAGGATACAGATTAACACTTGAAAAATCAAAATGTTATAATTATAATTACTTTAGCCTTTGTGCGTGTGTGTATACCATAATGTGGTAAAGACAGACAGTACGAAACCCTTCGATAGGTAAGGGTAGCGTAGGTACGATCAGTCGTGGAAATCTTCGAACTTTTTGTCCAGCAGGCCTTCGGCTGAGAAAGGCACATATGGCATAACAAATTCTACCCTGCAGGCCCAGCCCCCTCGTCCACGTCCGTAACCAAGTTTTGTATAGGTAACTAGCTACGAACAATTAAATTTTTTCTTCGTTTGTAACCCTGGTTCCTTTGGAGCCCTGCAATTATGTTCGATCGAACATAATGTAATTTCTAATGAAAAAAGTTGAAAATGAAATTAACATCCCAAGAACTAAAATGTAACGACTCATGTACTGCATTTGTGAACCTTGGAGTTATTCGACGAATAGTTAGTTACCTACTCATATAGGTAGACTTTTCTAAATATAATACACAAACAAATTTGTGGAAAAATTATTCCTTTCTAGTTTAGTAGATAAACTTGGCCGTGAAATTTTCCCAAAATCGGACCCTGAATCGAATCATCATCCGCAAACATAGTTGTTTAAACTGATACGCTCTCGTTAAATAAGCTAACTGTAATTCAATATTTATCCATGCAATTGGCAGCAACCCGCGTCATTATCCTAGTATATATTATAAGGGAAACGTGATTCTCTGTCATTGTGAAAAGCTTAGTCAGAGTATTAAGCACTGAAGGGTTGTAATACTATTTAAAATTGTGAAACTATATGTATATATTATTCTCTAAGAATGGTGCGATTATTAGCTATTTTGATGGCAGTGGCCATGTTCAGTGTTGTTTTATGTAAACCTGCGGAGGAAACAGAGGATTTGGGTAAGCTATATTTTTCTTTCTAAGTAGGTACCTCTGTCGCGGATCATCGCGAACCCTTTGGTAAGTTATGTGAACAATCCTTATAATTTTTGTAGCTGGTAACATTTAGATTTGGAAGTAACTGACACATGTGGTTGGCGCCATTTTGCTAGTCGAAAGATAAAGTTAACGGTGGTTGTGAGAAATAAGTTTGTGCAAGTGGACGGAGACGAGAGAGAACCTGATCCCTGAATCCTGAAAGGCTGATTAACTTGAGCTAAGTATTAGACTAGGTTAAGAAAGCAATAGTCACAAACGTTCTGATCATAGTAATCACATATACGAGTAAATGGGATCCCATGTGCTACGATATAATGTAATGTTCAGTAGAGTTATACAGAAGCTAGAATCGCGAGTTAGCCTTGTCTATACTTAGTGCTTATTTAACATTCCTATCAACAGGCGGTGGAAACAATCTCCAGGCATCAGAGACAAATAGTTAGCATTGCGAAGCAGATCGAAGGTCACCGAGTGGGCCTACTGGACGTTCAGGTAGGACTCGGAAATTATAATAATTACCGCCACCAAGTTCTCGCCGAACCTAGGTTGATAGGACATCAATAAATAATAACCAGAGATCATAGTATATTTCAACCAGCCATATACCATATTTAATGCTTCGGCGACATGGTGTAGATTGCTGGGATTTTTTCCGAGTCCAATTTGAACGACTACAATTCGTCTCATTTAAATAAGCGAAAATATTTTTTACTATAGCCAATTGGTTAGATTTATTTAAGGATGATTTGTCAATTTTTTCATGTGTTACTTTTCCATTCTCAATTCGCAAGCGGTCGAACAAAAAAAAAAAAAGGAGGTGGGTGTATTTTTCTGTTTAATTTCGTTCTGTACGTAGTCATTGCAGCCCGCCATCTATCGAGTATGGCGAGTAGTTGTTTTATCGATTCGGCAGCGAGCAAAGTATCGAATCGTACCGATTATTGCCTTTTATCGACTAACTGAGCGTGCACGTTTACACGTTTTGATGGAAAATATCTGTTGGTTATTTTATTTCTGGAATGGCAGTATAAAGTTTCTTCGTGGCTTAAGGCGCGATACCTATTGTATGATGTTGACTTGAAAGTCATAATGATGAGACGTGGTTCGTCACCGAAAATAAATTTCTGAATATTCCGCGCCCGGTTTGTATGCGTATATGGAAATGATGACTTTGGCACTCGAAGATGTTATGTTATTACTAGAGTGTGGCACTTGAAGATGTTATGACTAGAGTGTGGCACTTGAAGATGTTATTACTAGAGTTTGGCACTCGAAGATGTTATTACTAGAGTTTGGCACTCGAAAATGTTATTACTAGAGTTTGGCACTCGAAAATGTTATTACTAGAGTTTGGCACTCGAAGATAGAGTGTGGCACTCGAAGATGTTATTACTAGAGTTTTATGTAAACCAGGTCATGGGGTCTCTTGATATCTCCCCCCGTCATCCTTATTTGTTATTGCTTTACGTCTGTTAATTCTGTGTAAATCCTGTTATGTAGTGCTATTTTTTTTGGTATAGCTGACAATCTGGCGTCCCGACGTGCTGGGTGTGATAAGATAAAATAAGATAATGTTTATTGCAGAAAATGGGTTAGTTACATGTCTTAATATTATGTTAAAGTTCCACCTTTTTTCGGCTGTCTTCATACAGCATGCAATTGTATATATATATATAAATGGGTAGGAAGGAATAATTATTATGCTAATCTTTTATATTTACAGTTAAAGGCATCCAAACCAATGTGCATCAATAGTACCAACATTATAATATATGTACATATATGGTCAAAACAGTAAAAATATAAATTACAATTATCAATCATTTTTAAACTTATGTCAATGCTATATGCTTATAATTTATAAATTCTTGAACGCTATAAAAAACTTGAGCGTTTCGGCGTTCACTGGCATTTGACGCGGATTGTCCTAAGTGGTTTCGGTCTGGCAGAGTTGCAGACTAAGAACAGGTTACAGTCCCGCGGCCCGACGTGCTGGGTGTGACCGCCTTAGAGGTCACTCTTTTTAGAAGCGGAGGTTATGGGATCTGTCGACCCGACGTGCTGGGTGTGAACGTTTTGGCGTTCACTCATGTTTTGACGCAGATCAAAGTTTACCGCCGTGGCGTGGCGGGGCGCTGTATCTTGTTCGTACAGCGTTTTTCCAGACACGGTGGTAGGTCAGCTAGCGACCCGAGTGGGGTGCAAACGCCACAGCTTTTGCTCGCAGTTAGACGTTAGCTAAGAACAGACAAGAGTCCAGCAGCCCGATATAATACTGGGAATGAGTGTGAGCGCTGCAATGATCACTCGCTCGGACTGGTAGCGACGGGGGTTGAAAGTGAATGTATCCAGAGACCCACGTATTATTTGAATGATGTATTAAGTATTAATTTTGATATTTGGCGGTGACGTTCAACGAAACATTTTATGTCTTGTAGAAGATATGTCATTGTTGTTTGAACAACTTGATTTTGTGTCATTCTGATCGATTCACATCGATTCGGACCTATAGAGGTTAATATCTGTGGTTATGAAAATAAATTATAACGATTATCGATTTTATTTATAATCTACATTCAACTTAGAAAAATATGACTTGGATGATTTATAATCTGTCGATTTCCGAACGAAATTTTTTCAATCGCGCGTTTTTAGTATAGAGAAACGTCAGAGAGAAAATTTTCGCTTTCGTCATACAAGTTTAGTTTGAAGTTGTTTGTTTCAAAGTTGTTTCAAGGTGCATAAGTTTAGAGAGTAAAATTGTCGTGTTGTGAGTGGCAAAATTGTGCTTGGATTTATATCTAACTACTATTATTTTGTGGGCAAAACGCCGGACTAAGGAAAATCACGGCGTTCGTACTTTCATGGTAAGCACGAAGTGAATTCATTCTGAAATGATTCACTGCGTTGATTTCATTTGATAATTACGTATGATTGTTATAAACTGTACACACGGTCAATAGTTACGGTCTATTACAGATCTACAAAGAAGCAAAACATGGATGTGATATGGGATAATATATTGAAGGTGACTTCAGACAGACTCTTACAGCTTACTGCCTCAGCCAAGCTAATAAGTGAAAACACCAACAGAGAGTCGGCGCAAGACGTTGTGTTGGATGCAGAGGTATTAGCATCTAAATTAGAAAGCATATTACTGAAGCTAAGTAACGATTTGAATAACTATTTCAAATATGTTAACAACCCTTCAGCAGACGACATATCAAATATATCGACACATCAATTGGAAGCAGAGGAGGTACTGTGTGAGCTTAAGATCAAAATTGAACATGCCAAGACCAATCAAGCAACTGCTACCAAGTGTTTAAGTGGGAAATTATCAGTACTAAGTTTACCTACGTTTGATGGGGACATCCTGAACTGGCACTCCTTTTGGGATCAGTTCAAGTCACAGATTGATCAGAGAAATTTATTAGACGTGGATAAATTCCTATATTTAAGTGCAGCCTTAAAGGGTGATGCTCGGAATCTTGTAGATGGCTTACAAGCGACAAACAAAAATTATACCATAGCGGTCTCAACGCTTAAGGAGCGGTATGGCAGAGACAGTTACATTAAAGACTCTCATTATGCTGCACTGAACAAGATAACACCTGCAAGTGAATCGGTCACTGAGTGCTGCAGAGTTTTTAATGAACTGGAAAGACACCTACGAGTCCCAACTGCCTTAGGTGAAGATGTCTTGCACAGTTATTTCAGAACCCTAATTTTCGAAAAATATCCGGAAAATATAGTCTATGAATTGAAGAGAGTTATTAAAGATGACTCTACTCAAGAGATTCGGAGACAGTTGTCCAAGCTGATTGTGGATAAAGAAGAAGTCGCGAAGACCAAACACAGTCAGAGTGTCGCAGAAAGTTGTACAACAGGGACCTTACAAGCAGTAGAAAACATGTCAAAAAGGAACAGCAGACCGCGTTACAATATTTCTACTGAAGGAGCCAAAAGTAAGAATTCCTATCATGACTTTAAAAGGAAACACAGCACATTCACAGAAGACAACTTTAGACAAGGATATAGAAAGAGGGCTAGAATGGAATGTAGATTCTGTCATGCCCACTCACATTACACAGATGAATGTACTAAATATCCTACACTAAAAGAGCGTAAGCAGAGATTAGGAAAGAAGTGTTACTTATGTCTGCAGGAAGGACACTTTTTAGGAAACTGCACAATAAATTTCAAATGTTATCATTGTAAAGGAAATCATCATCGTGGACTTTGCCCAAGGAAATTGGAGTCTGCTGTGCCTCAGGTGGACGCTGCAGACAGCAACCGCCTCAGTAAGGAATGAGAAAGAACAGAGTAATCCACAGTCATGCTGCATTCTATTGGACTGTGGAAGCCAAAGGAGCTACATAACAGCTAAGTTAGCTCAGTCAATCAATTTACCGAAAAATGAAGATTTGCTTATGGTCTACACATTCGGTTCGAATAAACCTAAGGAGATTATTAGTCCCATTGCAGAAATCATCTTAGAAACCAAACGTGGTTTGCAGAAGAGGATAAGAGTAAATGTAGTCCCACATATCACTAATACTATCCCGATAGTATGCTTACCAGACAGGATTTCGGTAGACATAATAGCTGATGATGGGTATTGGGAAATGGAATTTATCTACAGCTCGGAAATGACTATTATTTCTGTTTTATTAGAGATAATTATCGTCATATTGGAGAGAATTCATATTTGATAGATTCTGACTTCGGTTGGTTGTTATCGGGCAGTACAGATGGAAATCCAGCTGATTAAGCTACTCGACCCAAGCTGTGGGAGACTAAAAAGGGATTATGGTTCAATGGGCCCAAATTCCTTGCGACGGGACCAGCACACTGGCCAAGTAGCACAAGCTCTGAAGAACGACAAGCCTTTCTTGTTGTTGGGGAGGGCCTGGCCATCACTGATGATCTAGAGCTGTCAATGGAAGTTTGTGAGAAGGACATGCCTGATGTTCAACTTGAAATGGATCTTGATTGTCACACTACTGAAGAACAGGAATATGCTAACCAGGAAGTTACTAGCATCAATGAAGTTAAAGTATGTTTAAACAGGGTATCAGAGTATCAATGCATTAAACAGGGTAGAGGACCTTACCGGCTTCCTCCTATATCAACCTTGCCAGCAGAGCGAGTGAATTACAGTGATCATTACACTTATACAGATCTTGACTATTTCGGTCCAGTATTGGTTGCGACAAAACTTGGAAATGAGAAACGGTGGGTATGCTTATATACCTGTCTTGCTGTGAGAGCGGTTCATATGGAGATCGTAAAAGACTTAACAGCTGAAGAATGTTTGCTCGCGTTCAGACGGTTCGTAGCCTCCAGAGGAAGCCGAAGATGATACTGACAGACAATGCACCTCAATTCAAGCTGACATCTGAGCTCTTGACAAGTCCGTACTGTATAACAAACAGTATTAAGTGGAAGTTTATACCTCATTGCAAACTGGAAAAGAGGTAACATGATTCTCGGGGAGTTCAAGGACATGTTTATAAAGCAATACCTACCAAGTCTGAGGGAAAAGCATAGGTATTCTATCAAACAGCCTAGATCAACGTCAGATAAATCACCACAGATAGGTGACACAGTTCAGATCTATGATGATTCTAAGAAAAGGATAAACTGGAAAGTGGGGAAGATAACAACCTTGATCGAGAGTCAAGATGGACATTGTAGAGTAGCAAAGGTGAAGGTTGGTGATATGGAATTCACCAGATCCATCGGCCACCTATATCCACTGGAAACCGACTGCAGTGGAGAACCTTCAGTAACAGACATTCCTGTAGTCGAACGAATTGAACTTACTTTACCTCCAGATCAACCTAGGGTAGAACTAGACAATATACCACTGGAACTGAAAAATTGTCAAACCGAGACACCAGATAATATGGAGGTTTCAAATGATGTACATAGTCCAAACCAAGCTGAGGCAGTGCTAGGCACAGAATTGTCTTCGAAAGAGTCTGAACTTACTGATAATCTGCAAGAGCAAATCCTTCCATCTGAGTCGGAGAATACTCCACAAGAGAGAGAACCAAGTGAACTACCTGCTGAGATAAGACCAGAGAGGATTGCAGCTCAACGAGCCCGAGAGAAGATTGCCGAGTGGACACGCCACTTGGCAGCTCTTCTATAATCACCTTTTGATGTCGGGAGTGTCGCGGATCATCGCGAACCCTTTGGTAAGTTATGTGAACAATCCTTATAATTTTTGTAGCTGGTAACATTTAGATTTGGAAGTAACTGACACATGTGGTTGGCGCCATTTTGCTAGTCGAAAGATAAAGTTAACGGTGGTTGTGAGAAATAAGTTTGTGCAAGTGGACGGAGACGAGAGAGAACCTGATCCCTGAATCCTGAAAGGCTGATTAACTTGAGCTAAGTATTAGACTAGGTTAAGAAAGCAATAGTCACAAACGTTCTGATCATAGTAATCACATATACGAGTAAATGGGATCCCATGTGCTACGATATAATGTAATGTTCAGTAGAGTTATACAGAAGCTAGAATCGCGAGTTAGCCTTGTCTATACTTAGTGCTTATTTAACATTCCTATCAACAGGCGGTGGAAACAATCTCCAGGCATCAGAGACAAATAGTTAGCATTGCGAAGCAGATCGAAGGTCACCGAGTGGGCCTACTGGACGTTCAGGTAGGACTCGGAAATTATAATAATTACCGCCACCAAGTTCTCGCCGAACCTAGGTTGATAGGACATCAATAAATAATAACCAGAGATCATAGTATATTTCAACCAGCCATATACCATATTTAATGCTTCGGCGACAACCTACTCATATAGGTAGACTTTTCTAAATATAATACACAAACAAATTTGTGGAAAAATTATTCCTTTCTAGTTTAGTAGATAAACTTGGCCGTGAAATTTTCCCAAAATCGGACCCTGAATCGAATCATCATCCGCAAACATAGTTGTTTAAACTGATACGCTCTCGTTAAATAAGCTAACTGTAATTCAATATTTATCCATGCAATTGGCAGCAACCCGCGTCATTATCCTAGTATATATTATAAGGGAAACGTGATTCTCTGTCATTGTGAAAAGCTTAGTCAGAGTATTAAGCACTGAAGGGTTGTAATACTATTTAAAATTGTGAAACTATATGTATATATTATTCTCTAAGAATGGTGCGATTATTAGCTATTTTGATGGCAGTGGCCATGTTCAGTGTTGTTTTATGTAAACCTGCGGAGGAAACAGAGGATTTGGGTAAGCTATATTTTTCTTTCTAAGTAGGTACCTCGGTAACAAATATACTGTTACCGCCACCTATGGACACTTGCGATGCCAGGAGCATCACACGTGTTGTCGACCCTTTAAGAAGAAATAACTCTATACTGTAGCCCCCCGGGAAAGCCTCGACTTGTTGTTATCTTTATCAGAAGTGTAGTGCAATATTAATAATGGCTTAATTTAAATGCTAACAATGAGTTAGGTGATCCACTGTAACTATAGACCCCGCTTACCCAGACATGGTCTCCTTTTTATCTGGTCCACCAACTCTCAGTTCTCAAAGATATTTTACTACCCAGCTAATTGTATCTATACCCATATTGTTATGTTAATCAGCCAATACTGCCGCGGACCACAAAACGCATCACCTGTGGAGGAGATTCATCAACACAGCCTTGACGACGGGCAACTTCTTCATTGATGGTCTTTCCAAAATTAGGACCAGAAGAGGGTAAGTTTAATAATTATCAATTTATCAAACATAAATTAATTCAATTAGAGCTATCAATTCCATTGAGATTTACGCTAGTATTAAAAACTAGAATAATAAGTACGTTATTGAGTTGCTGTCGCAAAATATTAAGTGTACGACTTATTTTTGGCGTAAATCAGCAATAATGTATTGCGTTGTTCACCTGTACACTGTATAGTGCGACCAAAAAGAGTAGAAATTAAAAAGTGGCAATACTGTAGTGTCGTCCCCGTTTTCTTATATTGATAAGAAAGGAAGGCCACTACAGTATTGCCATTTTTTAATTTCTACTTTTTTTGGTCGGACTGTAAGTAGGTAACCTTTTCCTATACCTGATGAGCGGTGAGCATCCACAGCACCATAGAATGCCAACAAGCTTACTTTTAAAACCTTAATAACCCTAATGAATAAATAATGATGTAATGATCTTAAAGATAAAACAAATCATCTTTTCTTTGACTTACAACGAGTCAGTTGGACGCCACTAGGCGCCTACGCGCAGTTACTGCTGCCCATAAGTAGGACTGCACGCTTGTCCATCACGTAATGTTATACAACGTATCTATTTCCAGTGCGGAAGACTGCGAGAAGCTAGACCTATGCAAGCTGCATGCGAGGTCATCCCACAATTTCTTAGCAGCCTACGAGCTCTACTTCGTCAAGTGAGTTCATTTCATCGCCTCAGCCATAACATGTATACTGAACAAAAAAAAGCCCGGCCAAGTGCGAGTCGGACTCGCACACCGAGGGTTCCGTACAAACACGTCCCATCTTAACTGGCCGGGTCAAGTTAAGTTTGTATCTACCTGGTATGTATTGCGCCGTATTTATTAGCTCTTGATTATAGTTGAGCATCAATTATAACTATAGATATTGACTTGTAGCAAAGAGAACGCCCGGCTGTGGGACCACCAGCGGCACACGGTGGCAGACTGCGAGCGCCGCTTCGCGCACTGCTCCGGCGACGCTGCGCCCGCGCACACCAACCACAAGACCTACAGAAGCGACGATTACGACTACAACTACTAAACAGCGTCCACACAAGTAATGCAAACCCGGTTATTTTACTGTCTTAGCAGCTTGGCGTGTTAAAAAAATGTCACCGGTTTTAAACCTTAAATATGTATGATTGTATGATGATGACGATGTATAAGTAAGTCAAAATCTGAATATTGTCCATAAAGACTTTGTCACAAGATTGTCCCGAAATCTCAAACTGACGTGGATTTCATTCATTGTTAATTACGTCATTTCAGAAATAAAATTAGTGTAATCGCATTTAAAGGTTAATATAGAAAATAACCGACTTTGCATACAGTCTCACATACAGTCTCAACATATCTCCTGACCGGTATAACAACAGTTATCCTACCATTGGCGAACTTAATGCCATGAGGCAATCTACTTACTCCACCATTCGCACCGCTCCGCACTCTCCTTTTGTTTCTTTTTTATGAACATGATTAATAGTATTGCTTAAATGTACCGAACAACACATTTTTTGTATACTGTATACTATAAATGTTTGTATAAATATAAAATAATAAATCAAGCTAATAATAAATTGACAAAGAAACAGTCAATTGGGCTGATACAGGTATAGTAAATAGATAAGATATTTATTTAATTTTAAAGGTAGATAAATAAAATTCTTCATACCACAATTGTTTTTTATTTGACATAAATAAAAATAACACCACCAGAACATAAATGCATCTACATAAATTAAAACAACTGTAAACGCTTATAATGGTATTATGCACATTGCTTGGCCCATTTATAAATGAATTCATTCATGAATGGGCCATGCATTTGTGCAGCCCATTGTACAATTAATTCACTCTTTGATCACTATAGAACTTTTAACGTACATTTTACACTTTTGACTTTTCCGCTTTGAAACCCTGTGTAGGGCACTGCAACATTTAATTATAATTTTAAAAAACGTTCGAGTCTTTTCATGCACGTAACACTAGCTTATACTAATACAAAATGATTTATTTTAATACCATGTGAGAAAAAAATTGGCATTTACATTGATATTAATACCAAGACAAACAGCCATTTAAATTATACTTTTCACCATTCTTGCAATATATTCTAATAATTTCCTCATACGTCACATCATTCGTGCACCGAAAACCCCGGGGTATGATTATACAGTCTGATCAAAAAGAGTAGAAATCAAAAAGTGGCAATACTGTAGTGTCGTTCCTTCCTAATCAATCTAAGAAAACGGGGACGACACTATTTTTGGTCAGACTGTAAGCTTGATTTTTTTTTATTGGAATATTAGGAACATTCATATTTTTAGGTAAAATTATTCGTTCCAATTATTGCGATAATTAGGATTTAACAATTCAATTTGAGAATCATCAAGTAGTTTAAGAGTATCGGCTTGTTTTTGTCATAGACGGCAATATAGTAGTCGGCGTAGGGTGCAGGTGCTATATGAAAAGTTTCTTTCGGGGATTTCATACGTATTTACGGGATGAATATTACAAATACAAAGATAGAAAGTGTTTTTTTTTTACTTTGATCTTCGAACTGTATTGCTATGCTATGCTGGGGCGACAGCGGGGTGAAGTTCATGGTAGCAAAACATCATGACTTTTATAAAACAACAATCTATGGGTTGAAAATAGTTAGTGTGTTTTTCATCGTCAACCGTTCGTTGACGCCTCTGTGCAGTCCTTACACCACAACACCATTACCAAGAGTTTACAGTGACCGTAATCGCCTGCGACTTTTAGTGGTGTAAGCATATGATAAAGTATATTTATGTGTATACTAGTAGTATATACAGATTTTCTTATTTTTAATAAACCAGAGTTGATTTACTAATTTCATTGTTTTTACTTGTCTCGTTATGGTGTCGTCCCACCCGCATCCCTACAGACCGCGTGAACAATTTGTATGGAGAATTGTAGATGTATAAAGTAACCGCTAGAGGGGCGCCGTACGATTCTCCATTGAAATAGTTTACGCTGTCGCTGTCGAGTACGGTCATGTCGACTCACGGTAAGGTCAAAGTCACAAGACAGATAGGTACAGAAATTAGTCTATATACAAGCGCGCTCGAGCAAATGCACACATAGACATCGCTCACGGACACGATATCTCGGACCAGTTCAGACCAGTGCGAGCGCGAGTGCCATCCGCTTGACGTGTCCGTGAGCAACGTCTATTTGTGCCTTCGCTCGAGCGCGCTTGTATGTGAGACAATCAACAATTTTCAGCCATTCGTCGCCATGGTGATGCCCCTGGGTCACTTTTTAAAACTACGATTTTCCGTGGTTATATTTCGCAAAATATTTGTAATTTCAGCAGTCATAAGCCCATTCTTACGTAGACTTTCTCCTGACACTACCCAACACTTTTCTTAGAAATTTTATCCCTATTATTCCCTGGGTCGCGGACAGAATAACAGCAAGCAAAAGTAGATCCACCCATGTAGATTGATTTGTGTACCTATCAGTTTAGTGGTAGAGTAGAGTGTGCCGCTCACTGCTTCTTCTTCTTGCCGGTAGCGTTGACGCTGTTGACGATCTGGTCGATGCTGGCGTGGTCGAGCACGTCGGCGGGGCGGGGGCGGGGCCGGGCGGGCTGCGCGCGCGCCGCGAAAAGCGAGGCGAGGCGCGCCACCAGCTCGCGCCGGCGCCGGCACAGCAGCGCCAGCAGCGCGCACAGCGGCACCACCAGCAGGGACGTCTGACGGAGCTCCTGCTCCGAAGACTTCAGCTGGGAGGGAAACGTTAGCGATGGAAATATAAAAAGAAACATTTTTTTTTTTATAAATTTATGAAACATGTAATGTCACATTTTTTTTTAATGTGGGTAGGTACACCACAATTTTATTTAAGCCTTAAATATGTAAGGTGTAAAAACCTTTCAAATAAAACAATGCAAAGATCGACACACAAAGCATAAGGAAAAATTCGTCAGATCTTCCTGGAGCTAGGATAGCGAAATGGTTAACGCGCTGGACCGGCAATCCAGAGGTACCGGGTTCGATTCCCGGTCTCTTCCCCCAGGTAGCTCCTTTTTCAATTTTTTTTTTTTTTCTCTTTATTTAAGGAGTTTTTTCGCTAGTGCGAATATGCCACTCCATAAAACAACAACATAACAATACATTTCAGTCTTAATTTAAACATACAAACATTAAATAGTGAGGTAATATGGAGGTATTCTACCTATCTTTAATGGCACATTTAACTAGGGCTAGAATCTTTCCGACAATTTAACCCTCAGTGAACTCTTTCAAAAATAGACTAGACAAACATTTACAAACACAGAACACAAGTGAACAGTGATATGCACGCATCAGCTATAAGCTGCCTGTGCATTAAATAAATAAATAAATTAAATAAGAACCCGCTCCAACTAAATTATATATACCTACGAGCCGGTTTCTATTTGATAAGAACTAGAGAATGCAATTTGGCATTAAGTTCACCATTTTTACTGACTTTTGTTTTATGCAATAAAGTTTTAAAATAAGTCATTAAAAACTAAGAAGTGCCTGAAATTTAGAAAAAGGGAAGGTTCACAAAATAGCTTTTTTTATGTTGAAGCATTTAAATAATAAGACGTGACATGTTTCATAAATTTATAGCTCTTTTTTAAGGTTCCGTACCCAAAGGGTATAAACGGGACCCTATTACTGAGACTTCGCTGTCCGTCCATCCGTCTGTCACCAGGCTGTATCTCAAGAACGGTGATAACTAGACAGTTGAAATTTTCACAGATGATGTATTTCTATTGCCGCTATAACAACAAATACTAAAATAAAATAAAATCAATATTTAAAGGGGGCTCCCATACA
This sequence comes from Apotomis turbidana, assembly GCA_905147355.2. Lineage (NCBI taxonomy): Eukaryota > Metazoa > Arthropoda > Insecta > Lepidoptera > Tortricidae > Apotomis > Apotomis turbidana. The sequence goes on from LR990283.1 coordinate 1,141,721, forward strand.
ACAAACTTGTTACAGATTATGGTACTTCTTCTAAAGATATATTCGTACTATCTTCTAAAGATATATTTATAAAAAATTGGGCAAGTGCGAGTGCGACTCGCGCATGAAGGGTTCCTCATGCGCAAGTCGGACTCGCACTTGCCCAATTTTTTATAAATATACCTTTAGATTTTTCATTTTGACGTGTACAATTTTAAGGGTAGGTCATGTCATATCCCAAGCAGCACATTAGTGAATTTTGCAGCTTATCTTATAGCTTTAAGTTCTAAATGAGTGGTTTAACAGTGTTTGATACAACTTATAGCTTTAAACACAACTCAAAACTGTAAATGAGTTCATCCTATCACTTGTAGTTGCATAGGAGCGTTTTTTGTTTCTACTTTATTACTTATGGTGGGATAAAGTCGATTTTGCTACTTAAAGTTGCATGAAGGTTCAAATTGTCACTCAATAAGAAGCAATAGTGCTATATAAGGCCTTAAAATCACCTATAAGCAACTTTTACATATAAGTGGGAACATACCCTTATTTGGAACTAAAAGTTCCAAATGACTAGTACAATAGCGAATTATATCACCAATAGTGGCTAAAGGGATAATTTTACGGCTCTTTTGGAACCAAAAAATATTGCAACTTTAAGGCCTAAGAAGTACCTTATTGCCACTCCAACGCATAAATAGGTCTCAGTAGGAGGTTCTTGGAACCAAAAGCAGTTATTTTCACTTATTTCAAACCACTAACGAACTAAAAGTTCTATTATAGTTCCTATTTGCGCCTTGTCAAAATATATTTAATAGTCTTGCTTGTTTAATAGTCTACAAAAGAGCAAATAATTACTATTGGTAATATCATTCACTGCTTTGCCACTCGCAAGATACAAATAAGTGATTATTAGACTTGATAGTTCCAAATAAGGAACAAATAAGTGAAAATAAACACTGTAGGATCTTTTTTGTTTCGCCATGTTTACAAATGGAAGCCTATGAAAATTGATTATTTTAACCAGAATTTTATCACACTCACGCACAATCACAGACTTTTGATAGTTGTGACGATGTTACTTTAACATTGTACGTAACCTACAATCATTAGGTCAGGTTTTTAACAGTTTTATTTATTATCAGTATCTATTCCTTATTTAATTTAGCACTCTCTTTTTTAATATTCCTGATCAAATGAAGGGCGCGTCGAAATTTACAAAGAAAACATACTATAGTTTCACAGTAAAAAAAAAATCGCAAGAATTTCGTGCTTATTTCAATGCTTGTATAACGTAAAGTTTTAATCACAATCAAACAGACATATAAATCCAAAATGAATATGGCGGATCACGTATTACTTTTAATAAAACACAATTTGACAGTTGCCTCGCCACTCAAAGATAATTTTGGCGACTCATTTATCACTCATTGACCGAACTGAAATGTTTTCATTCGTTCACTGCGCATAACTTTCACCCATAGTTCTAATTACCACTTAAGGTAATTGTGAGATCTCTTATGGATTCTATTTAGCACCAAAAATAGGCTGCAATTTTTCTCCTTTTGGTTCTATACTGGTGGCATAAGGGTTCTTGCCACCTATATAGCACTTAGTCATGGTGGTAAATTTCACTTAAGCATCTAATTAGATATGATATACGAGCTATTTAGACCCAGTTGTGCTACTTGGGATATGATCCTCCCCTTCGCACCGCGCCTGAGTGTATAAGAGGGTCCAAACTGAATTTAAGAGCCGAAATCATCTAGAACCACCATGCTCGAACTTTTTTATAAGAGCCGCAAATATGTTTTGACTATGAAGGAAGTCCCAGACCAAAAAAAATATGAAAATTGATGAAGCCGTTTTTGATTTTATGTATGGGTGTCCATGACTCAATAATGAAGACGTGACATTGACGTTGTGACGGATACGTACACGAACGAAACTTAGCTAACCTAAACTAGCTTCACTTTCAAGCGATAAGATAACTAGGTTTCTAGGCGCATTTATTCTAAGCTTACAACTCTAAGCTACAATCGAGATGGCGGTGCACTGCCGTCCTCGACTTCTACAAATTCAACTAATAAATCATTCAAAATGTTACCCACCTTAGGCAAAAACTTCAAATGGAAGTGCTTAAACTGGCCATCCGAGTTGAAGTACTCGACCACCTGGTCGTAACTGTGCGTGGCCCTCGACAGCGTCGAGTCCAGCTGAACAATGTACGTCTTGTTGTCGGCCGGCAGCCGCGGCAGCACGTACATCAGGCCCGGGTTCAAGTTCTGTGAACAGAATACTAATGGTACTACATACTGTTAGCGATATTTTGGGATGTGCTTGATGGTGTTGGCAACCCAGCACACTGACAGATTGGCGCGGAATGGCGGCGTAGCGTCACAGATTCTACATACGATCGATAATTGTTCAATACTAAAATGTGCTAATGCTTTTATTGTAAATATTACAGAATGGACGCGCATACCCTCGCACCGAATCGAGTTACTTCACCCCGCTGGGGCTGTTGGAATCGTGTTGGCTGCGGAGATAATATTGAAATGGTTGTGTGCATAGGTGGGCATTAACTAGTGAAATAGTGATGGTGTTGGTGTAGTGTAATGATGGTGACTAGTGGTCTGGTGGTGATGATGGCGTTGTTGGTGATGGTGATAATGATTGTGGTGAGTGGTGGTGATGATGTCGGTTGTGGTGGTGATGGTGTTGGTGATGATGATGGCGGTGGTGACTGGTGGTAATATGGGTAGTGGTGGTAATGAGATGGTGGCGGTTTTGTTGTTGGTGATAGTGTTGATGATGATGACGGCGGTGGTGACTGGTGGTGATATGCTGGTGCGGCTGTGTCCGCCCTGTGCCGTACCTGCGAGTAGCCGGCGCTGTCCAGCCTGGTGGAGTAGAGCGGCGAGTCGGGGCTGGTGTCCGGCGCCAGCGACAGCCGCAGCGTCCTGTAGTGCTCGACGTCGTGTGTGTACACCAGCACGTGCGCGTCCGTCACTTGGTGCGGCTGTGTCCGCCCTGTGCCGTACCTGCGAGTAGCCGGCGCTGTCCAGCCTGGTGGAGTAGAGCGGCGAGTCGGGGCTGGTGTCCGGCGCCAGCGAGAGCCGCAGCGTCCTGTAGTGCTCGACGTCGTGTGTGTACACCAGCACGTGCGCGTCCGTCACTTGGTGCGGCTGTGTCCGCCCTGTGCCGTACCTGCGAGTAGCCGGCGCTGTCCAGCCTGGTGGAGTAGAGCGGCGAGTCGGGGCTGGTGTCCGGCGCCAGCGAGAGCCGCAGCGTCCTGTAGTGCTCGACGTCGTGTGTGTACACCAGCACGTGCGCGTCCGTCACTTGGTGCGGCTGTGTCCGCCCTGTGCCGTACCTGCGAGTAGCCGGCGCTGTCCAGCCTGGTGGAGTAGAGCGGCGAGTCGGGGCTGGTGTCCGGCGCCAGCGAGAGCCGCAGCGTCCTGTAGTGCTCGACGTCGTGTGTGTACACCAGCACGTGCGCGTCCGTCACTTGGTGCGGCTGTGTCCGCCCTGTGCCGTACCTGCGAGTAGCCGGCGCTGTCCAGCCTGGTGGAGTAGAGCGGCGAGTCGGGGCTGGTGTCCGGCGCCAGCGACAGCCGCAGCGTCCTGTAGTGCTCGACGTCGTGTGTGTACACCAGCACGTGCGCGTCCGTCACTTGGTGCGGCTGTGTCGGCCCTGTGCCGTACCTGCGAGTAGCCGGCGCTGTCCAGCCTGGTGGAGTAGAGCGGCGAGTCGGGGCTGGTGTCCGGCGCCAGCGAGAGCCGCAGCGTCCTGTAGTGCTCGACGTCGTGTGTGTACACCAGCACGTGCGCGTCCGTCACTTGGTGCGGCTGTGTCCGCCCTGTGCCGTACCTGCGAGTAGCCGGCGCTGTCCAGCCTGGTGGAGTAGAGCGGCGAGTCGGGGCTGGTGTCCGGCGCCAGCGAGAGCCGCAGCGTCCTGTAGTGCTCGACGTCGTGTGTGTACACCAGCACGTGCGCGTCCGTCACTTGGTGCGGCTGTGTCCGCCCTGTGCCGTACCTGCGAGTAGCCGGCGCTGTCCAGCCTGGTGGAGTAGAGCGGCGAGTCGGGGCTGGTGTCCGGCGCCAGCGACAGCCGCAGCGTCCTGTAGTGCTCGACGTCGTGTGTGTACACCAGCACGTGCGCGTCCGTCACTTGGTGCGGCTGTGTCGGCCCTGTGCCGTACCTGCGAGTAGCCGGCGCTGTCCAGCCTGGTGGAGTAGAGCGGCGAGTCGGGGCTGGTGTCCGGCGCCAGCGAGAGCCGCAGCGTCCTGTAGTGCTCGACGTCGTGTGTGTACACCAGCACGTGCGCGTCCGTCACTTGGTGCGGCTGTGTCCGCCCTGTGCCGTACCTGCGAGTAGCCGGCGCTGTCCAGCCTGGTGGAGTAGAGCGGCGAGTCGGGGCTGGTGTCCGGCGCCAGCGAGAGCCGCAGCGTCCTGTAGTGCTCGACGTCGTGTGTGTACACCAGCACGTGCGCGTCCGTCACTTGGTGCGGCTGTGTCCGCCCTGTGCCGTACCTGCGAGTAGCCGGCGCTGTCCAGCCTGGTGGAGTAGAGCGGCGAGTCGGGGCTGGTGTCCGGCGCCAGCGACAGCCGCAGCGTCCTGTAGTGCTCGACGTCGTGTGTGTACACCAGCACGTGCGCGTCCGTCACTTGGTGCGGCTGTGTCCGCCCTGTGCCGTACCTGCGAGTAGCCGGCGCTGTCCAGCCTGGTGGAGTAGAGCGGCGAGTCGGGGCTGGTGTCCGGCGCCAGCGAGAGCCGCAGCGTCCTGTAGTGCTCGACGTCGTGTGTGTACACCAGCACGTGCGCGTCCGTCACTTGGTGCGGCTGTGTCGGCCCTGTGCCGTACCTGCGAGTAGCCGGCGCTGTCCAGCCTGGTGGAGTAGAGCGGCGAGTCGGGGCTGGTGTCCGGCGCCAGCGAGAGCCGCAGCGTCCTGTAGTGCTCGACGTCGTGTGTGTACACCAGCACGTGCGCGTCCGTCACTTGGTGCGGCTGGATCGCGATTAGTTGGACGTCCGAGATGTCCTTGTTGTTTTTCACCTGGAAACAAAAAATAACTTATTTTCAGTCGATATAAAAAGCAATTATGACATTTAGACATATTTGTCCCAGCTCATTGCGTCCGCTCGTCCAAATAATCACTTCTCGGCTTATTTTTGCCCCTTGTCACTAGACAATGGTGGGCAAATATACTCACTTCGATGGTAGGCGGCGCTTTGGCAAGTTTCAGGCCGGCCAGATCGGGCACGGAAGATTCTTTGAGTTGCAGCGTGTAGACGCAGCCAGGCAATAGGCCGCGGATTCTGTAAGGGATAGCAAGGGGCATATCAATGCGATCCACTACGTTAACGAATCGGTTTGAAATAAACAGACATCATCGACAATCTTAAAGTAGGTACATTATTTTCACTTCTATTATTTTCTCAACCTAATTCAATCTTCTTTCCTGAATCCAGTTTGCGATTATCCGAAATTGCTTTTTTTTTGTCAAAGGTACCTAACTGCAACCAAAGATAAGATCAGGAGGTAACGTATACAAATGTGTGTTACCTGAAAGAGCCATTGTCTTCAGTGGTGCCCTCTTCACTGGCGCATTTTCCGCTGGACTTGGCCAGCACGGTGACGCGCGGCCAGCCCACGCCGCCCAATGACACGAGGCTGCCCAGGCACGACCACGCCACGCGCACTCCTCTGTAACACATATGGATTTATTCTTACCAAAAAAGTATTGTCAAAGATTACTTTGTCGCCGATTTATTATTAGAAAGAAGCAAATACTCACTGCATTTCGATCACTATTGTGGTTTTCGATTTTAGCATTATATGTAGTAAATATAGGGTCGATCAGTTCCCCAAGACATCAACTAACAGGAAATTGACGCAAGTTCTTGTAAGAAATGCCGAATTGAGTACATAGTGGGGAACTACTGGCTGTTACCTCAAGGTCAGACCGGGTCACTACTAACTGTTACCTTAACGTCAGACCGGGTCACTACTAATTGTTACCTTAACGTCAGACCGACTCACTACTAACTGTTGCCTCAACGTCAGACCGACTCACTACTAACTGTTACCTTAACGTCACACCGACTCACTATTAACTGTTACCTCAACGTCAGACCGACTCACTACTAACTGTTACCTCAACGTCAGACCGGGTCACTATTAACTGTTACCTTAACGTTAAACCGGGTCACTACTAACTGTTACCTCAACGTCAGACCGGCTCACTACTGTTTGTTACCTCAACGTCAGCCTGTGCTCCCTGCCCTCCTGCACCTTGAGGATCTCGTGCGGCGGACTGAACTTGTACTCCTTCATGAGCGGCTTGGCGTAGTACTCGGCCGGCGCCAGCGAGCCGAACCGGAGGACGCCGCTCGCGCCCGACACCAGGTTGCGGCGGTACGAGCCGCCGCTCACCGACACCAGGGCGCCCTGGAATAATGTACAAACTCGTTTCATGACGTTTGCCGCATCCAATGTTAGTTCGCAAGCACAACTTACTACAGGAGGTCATCGAAACTTGAAATACATCAGTGGTGTGTTGATGCGGCGTCAATCTTAGACGGAATTATTAAAAAAAAAAGAGCGAGTCCGACTCGCGCATGTAGGAACCCTACCATACCCACGGTATCATAACCCGGTACCATAATCTATAACAAGTTTGTTGTATGGGAGCCCCTCTTTAAATATTTATTTTATTTTATTTTTAGTATTTGTTGTTATAGCGGCAATAGAAATACATCATCTGTGAAAATTTCAACTGTGATAGCTAGTCACCGTTCTTGAGATACAGCCTGGTGACAGACGGACGGACGGACGGACGGACAGCGAAGTCTCAGTAATTGGGTACGGAACCCTAAAAAATAGTCTTTCAACTCAAATTAACCGCAGTCCAAAGTCTCTTTGCATTTTCGGGAAATAGCAGCATGTTTTGGAGCTGTCCGTTCCGTTGAATATATATATGACTCCTTGCTGCAGGTGATGGAGTACTGCCTGCTGGCGTCAAGGGCCTGCAGCTGTAGCACACTGACCTGCAGAGGCTTCCCGTCAGCATCATCAACCAGTTCCACCACGATCTCTGCCAGCTTGTGGGCCCTGACGACGCCGTCGTCGTCGGGGCCGTGGAACACGTACGACTCCTTGCTGCAGGTGATGGAGTCTGCTTGCTGACGTCCAGGGCCCGCAGATGTAGCACACTGACCTGCAGAGGCTTCCCGTCAGCATCATCAACCAGTTCCACCACGATCTCTGCCAGCTTGTGGGCCCTGACGACGCCGTCGTCGTCGGGGCCGTGGAACACGTACGACTCCTTGCTGCAGGTGATGGAGTCTGCTTGCTGACGTCCAGGGCCCGCAGATGTAGCACACTGACCTGCAGAGGCTTCCCGTCAGCATCATCAACCAGTTCCACCACGATCTCTGCCAGCTTGTGGGCCCTGACGACGCCGTCGTCGTCGGGGCCGTGGAACACGTACGACTCCTTGCTGCAGGTGATGGAGTCTGCTTGCTGACGTCCAGGGCCCGCAGATGTAGCACACTGACCTGCAGAGGCTTCCCGTCAGCATCATCAACCAGTTCCACCACGATCTCTGCCAGCTTGTGGGCCCTGACGACGCCGTCGTCGTCGGGGCCGTGGAACACGTACGACTCCTTGCTGCAGGTGATGGAGTCTGCTTGCTGACGTCCAGGGCCCGCAGATGTAGCACACTGACCTGCAGAGGCTTCCCGTCAGCATCATCAACCAGTTCCACCACGATCTCTGCCAGCTTGTGGGCCCTGACGACGCCGTCGTCGTCGGGGCCGTGGAACACGTACGACTCCTTGCTGCAGGTGATGGAGTCTGCTTGCTGACGTCCAGGGCCCGCAGATGTAGCACACTGACCTGCAGAGGCTTCCCGTCAGCATCATCAACCAGTTCCACCACGATCTCGGCCAGCTTGTGGGCCCTGACGGCGCCGTCGTCGTCGGGGCCGTGGAACACGTACGACTCCTTGCTGCAGGTGATGGCGTACTGCTTGCTGGCATCCAGAGGCCCGAAGCTGTATTTGCCATCGGCCGCCGTAGTCTGCGTCAGTTCGAGGTCGTCTGGACAACGAATTAGAACATATTATGCCCTCGCGGATCTCGCACTAGGATCACACGAGTGTTTTAAAACCTAATTATGTACAATTGTATACACTACTCTATCTACACACATATTCATCATCATTGTCAAAGATTTTTCATCACATTTTCTCGTAAAAGATGGTATTACATGTAGGTCTACTGAAGGACTAAGGCCTATATTGTTCCCGCGGGAGTTATAAATTGTTATAACTCCCGAGGGAGTTATGGTTTTAGTTTTAAAAATATAGTACGCACTCGCAGTTTACTTCAGACTAAGGAGGTTTCAATCCAGCCAAGGTTTTTTGTTGTACGAACAAAACTTGCCTACCAGCAAATTTTATTGTGTATTGAATTAATACGGTACATGTTCTGCATTAATATTTATGTTTTACAATTATTTAAGTGTAATTTGCAATAATTTTATTAAAATTATTTTTGAATTATCGTTACAATCTGGCAGTATGGCTTGTCATGTTTCTAAACTAAACGCAGTTCTTAGCATTATCTGTGGTAGACGACACAAAAACAGAAAAAAGTTATAAAATTATTGGTTAGGTACTATTTAGTATTGTAACAAAATTACTGTTCGTATTTAAGTTTTATAATATATTACGGTGTTAATTATTCCTGCATAATATTGTTAATTGTTATTTGTTTAATGATAGATGGTAAGATTCTGTGTATATTTGTTTTCTGTTTTAAGCTGATGGCCGTTTTGCCAGTGCTTATAGTAAATTAAAAAAATATATGCAGAAAAAATTAGCTGTCAATCGTTATCGTTTAATTAGTTTAATGTTTATTTTTGTCTTATGTATTTGTTATTTACTCCCAAATGTGATGAAAAATATTGTGTGTATGGCGGGAAGTAAGGGGATTACAAACTCAGGATATTAAAAGCCCTCCGCCTTCGGCGTCGGGCTTCTAATAGACCTTCGTTAGTAATCCCTTACTTACTACCCTTATGACACAATATACTATTATTTTCTGAAGATATGATACACTCAGTCCTGCCAGTCAGTTTGCGAACCTGAGGATAACCTCGCGCCGCGGCGGGCGTTCTTACCTTAACAGTATCATATCTATATGTATACACACACATCATCACATTTGATACTGTTAGGGTGAGGCATGCGGGGGATATGGTACTGTTATGAAATAACATCTCTGATTTCGGTTGCTGGTCGTAATGTAGGTCCTATAATATCTGATTTGATATATATTATATATAGTAATTTTCATCACACTTGCTCGTAAACAAGGGTTTAAATGCTAGAAAAGCGGGCGGTAAGTCGTTAATTACGCCCTAGGGCGGTAAGTTATTTTTTGTTACACTAAGCGTTTACATGCTGGAAAACTGGGCGGTAAATCTTATTACGCCCTAGGGCGGTAAGTAAGTTTGGTATTGACTACTACTACTTTTGTTTTATTTTCTCCGCAGTGTGATGAAAAACGTCGTACGTGACTCTGGTCCCGCCTTCGGCTTCGGGCTTCTAATAGACACTCGTTTGTAATTCCTCTTTTACCACCCTTGTTTGTTACGTAATGTACTATTAACAAGATAGGATAGATAAATGTTTTTTTTTTTTTATTTATGGTCCACAAATTGGATAATACAAAATTATCATAGCATAATTTATGATGTATCGGTTACATTTTTGTACACCCTAAAATAGTAGACACAGCATGCTTAAATAAAGACAACAGTTCAACAGTGTTTTAAACAATACTAAATACAATATTAAATTAAGTTTGAATTCAAAAACTATAGGTACAAAAGTCACCAAAAGAAAAACTATAATAAACTAATAAATTAATGGTGCGTACTTACCCGAATATAATAATATAATATTGCTCGGGACAGGGACGCATGTAAGAATGAGAGGGAGGCCTTTGCCCAGCAGTGGGACAATATAGGCTCTTAATAATAATAATAATAACTAACCCGAAGTCAAAGTGACAGTAACTCCTTCCACCGGCGGCAGGATTCTCCCCGCGAGCGACAGGCCGCGCGCGGCGCGTATGGTGAGGGCGGCGGGCTGGCAGTCCGCCGCGCCCACCAGCTGCTGCGGCTCCGGCGGGGAGAACAGCAGCGTCGCCGACTGCGCCGATACCACCGCTATCTCACCCTGGAATAATAAATAAATAAATATTATTTATTTTATTTATTTAGGAGAACCAACAGCTTTAACAATTTTGAGTAAACTTAAATATAATAGAAAGCAGGGAAGCCAATTACAGGATCTCACGGATAGAAACAATTTAACTAATCTTAAATTAAAGTGCGACACTCATCACTTCACATCATCTCATCTTGTATAGAAAAAAATATAAAAAAAAAGAAGAAAATGGTAAACAAAACAATACACTACACTACACGAGCTCTAAAAATGGCAAAGTATATTTTAAACCCAGGCGGGTGAACGACTATGTAACACACCTAGTTAAAGCACCTTGTCACCAAACTTTGTCAAACAATTATGGGACAATCATACACAAATCGACCTAGTCCCAAACTAAGCAAAGCTTGTACTATGGGTACTAGACGACGATATACATAATATATAAATACATATATAGATAACATCCATGACCCAAGAACAAATATTCGAGTTCAGCACACAAATATTTGCCCAGGCCGGGATTCGAACCCGGGACCGCCGGCTCAGTAGGCAGGTGTCTACAAACCGAGCCAAACGCGTCTTCTACACAGTCGTATAATAACACTTCAATAAATAAAAAAACTACTGGCGTCGCATACTACGGGTGACATTAATGGATCGTGTCCGGAATACCACGCTACGTTCCAAAAGTTGAATGGTAGACGTAATTCGGGAAGTCTGCGAAGCTAAAGTGGAAGTGAGTCGGTCATGTCTAATGCTGAAGTGAGTTGTGAGCTAAGATTACCAGAGTGGATACCTGACAACTCCAAGCCGAGACGAGGCGGACCTCGCCGGCGGTGGCGGGATGAGTTGGACTCCTTTTTGAAACAATGGCCAAAGACTGCACAAAATCAGGTGGAGTGGAAGAAATGGGAGAGGCCATTGCCCAGAAGTGGGACATAATTATAGGCTTCCAATAATAATAAATGGAAGAGACTTCAATCCCTCGCATAACGTACAAATAACCAGATAATCACAATCGAACATCCTGAAGAAAGACCGAAGCCTAAAGACCGTGGTGGTCAGTCGGTCCCACGCGAAATCCGTCTCGTCAGCAAACAGGATGCACGCGAAACCGAACTGATGGCGATCTCACCTCCTTCATGAACAGCTCGTGCTCGAACACGTACCCGCCGCCCGGGCGCGGCTGCGCGACCAGCGGCCCCGGGTGCCGCTCCTCGGGCCCGGCCACCGCCACCTTCAGCAGCAGGTCCGGCACCGGGTCGGTGACGTCACAAGGATCTCACCTCCTTCATGAACAGCTCGTGCTCGAACACGTACCCGCCGCCCGGGCGCGGCTGCGCGACCAGCGGCCCCGGGTGCCGCTCCTCGGGCCCGGCCACCGCCACCTTCAGCAGCAGGTCCGGCACCGGGTCGGTGACGTCACAAGGATCTCACCTCCTTCATGAACAGCTCGTGCTCGAACACGTACCCGCCGCCCGGGCGCGGCTGCGCGACCAGCGGCCCCGGGTGCCGCTCCTCGGGCCCGGCCACCGCCACCTTCAGCAGCAGGTCCGGCACCGGGTCGGTGACGTCACAAGGATCTCACCTCCTTCATGAACAGCTCGTGCTCGAACACGTACCCGCCGCCCGGGCGCGGCTGCGCGACCAGCGGCCCCGGGTGCCGCTCCTCGGGCCCGGCCACCGCCACCTTCAGCAGCAGGTCCGGCACCGGGTCGGTGACGTCACAAGGATCTCACCTCCTTCATGAACAGCTCGTGCTCGAACACGTACCCGCCGCCCGGGCGCGGCTGCGCGACCAGCGGCCCCGGGTGCCGCTCCTCGGGCCCGGCCACCGCCACCTTCAGCAGCAGGTCCGGCACCGGGTCGGTGACGTCACAAGGATCTCACCTCCTTCATGAACAGCTCGTGCTCGAACACGTACCCGCCGCCCGGGCGCGGCTGCGCGACCAGCGGCCCCGGGTGCCGCTCCTCGGGCCCGGCCACCGCCACCTTCAGCAGCAGGTCCGGCACCGGGTCGGTGACGTCACAAGGATCTCACCTCCTTCATGAACAGCTCGTGCTCGAACACGTACCCGCCGCCCGGGCGCGGCTGCGCGACCAGCGGCCCCGGGTGCCGCTCCTCGGGCCCGGCCACCGCCACCTTCAGCAGCAGGTCCGGCACCGGGTCGGTGACGTCACAAGGATCTCACCTCCTTCATGAACAGCTCGTGCTCGAACACGTACCCGCCGCCCGGGCGCGGCTGCGCGACCAGCGGCCCCGGGTGCCGCTCCTCGGGCCCGGCCACCGCCACCTTCAGCAGCAGGTCCGGCACCGGGTCGGTGACGTCACAAGGATCTCACCTCCTTCATGAACAGCTCGTGCTCGAACACGTACCCGCCGCCCGGGCGCGGCTGCGCGACCAGCGGCCCCGGGTGCCGCTCCTCGGGCCCGGCCACCGCCACCTTCAGCAGCAAGTCCGGCACCGGGTCGGTGACGTCACAAGGATCTCACCTCCTTCATGAACAGCTCGTGCTCGAACACGTACCCGCCGCCCGGGCGCGGCTGCGCGACCAGCGGCCCCGGGTGCCGCTCCTCGGGCCCGGCCACCGCCACCTTCAGCAGCAGGTCCGGCACCGGGTCGGTGACGTCACAAGGATCTCACCTCCTTCATGAACAGCTCGTGCTCGAACACGTACCCGCCGCCCGGGCGCGGCTGCGCGACCAGCGGCCCCGGGTGCCGCTCCTCGGGCCCGGCCACCGCCACCTTCAGCAGCAGGTCCGGCACCGGGTCGGTGACGTCACAAGGATCTCACCTCCTTCATGAACAGCTCGTGCTCGAACACGTACCCGCCGCCCGGGCGCGGCTGCGCGACCAGCGGCCCCGGGTGCCGCTCCTCGGGCCCGGCCACCGCCACCTTCAGCAGCAGGTCCGGCACCGGGTCGGTGACGTCACAAGGATCTCACCTCCTTCATGAACAGCTCGTGCTCGAACACGTACCCGCCGCCCGGGCGCGGCTGCGCGACCAGCGGCCCCGGGTGCCGCTCCTCGGGCCCGGCCACCGCCACCTTCAGCAGCAGGTCCGGCACCGGGTCGGTGACGTCACAAGGATCTCACCTCCTTCATGAACAGCTCGTGCTCGAACACGTACCCGCCGCCCGGGCGCGGCTGCGCGACCAGCGGCCCCGGGTGCCGCTCCTCGGGCCCGGCCACCGCCACCTTCAGCAGCAGGTCCGGCACCGGGTCGGTGACGTCACAAGGATCTCACCTCCTTCATGAACAGCTCGTGCTCGAACACGTACCCGCCGCCCGGGCGCGGCTGCGCGACCAGCGGCCCCGGGTGCCGCTCCTCGGGCCCGGCCACCGCCACCTTCAGCAGCAGGTCCGGCACCGGGTCGGTGACGTCACAAGGATCTCACCTCCTTCATGAACAGCTCGTGCTCGAACACGTACCCGCCGCCCGGGCGCGGCTGCGCGACCAGCGGCCCCGGGTGCCACTCCTCGGGCCCGGCCACCGCCACCTTCAGCAGCAGGTCCGGCACCGGGTCGGTGACGTCACAAGGATCTCACCTCCTTCATGAACAGCTCGTGCTCGAACACGTACCCGCCGCCCGGGCGCGGCTGCGCGACCAGCGGCCCCGGGTGCCGCTCCTCGGGCCCGGCCACCGCCACCTTCAGCAGCAGGTCCGGCACCGGGTCGGTGACGTCACAAGGATCTCACCTCCTTCATGAACAGCTCGTGCTCGAACACGTACCCGCCGCCCGGGCGCGGCTGCGCGACCAGCGGCCCCGGGTGCCGCTCCTCGGGCCCGGCCACCGCCACCTTCAGCAGCAGGTCCGGCACCGGGTCGGTGACGTCACAAGGATCTCACCTCCTTCATGAACAGCTCGTGCTCGAACACGTACCCGCCGCCCGGGCGCGGCTGCGCGACCAGCGGCCCCGGGTGCCGCTCCTCGGGCCCGGCCACCGCCACCTTCAGCAGCAGGTCCGGCACCGGGTCGGTGACGTCACAAGGATCTCACCTCCTTCATGAACAGCTCGTGCTCGAACACGTACCCGCCGCCCGGGCGCGGCTGCGCGACCAGCGGCCCCGGGTGCCGCTCCTCGGGCCCGGCCACCGCCACCTTCAGCAGCAGGTCCGGCACCGGGTCGGTGACGTCACAAGGATCTCACCTCCTTCATGAACAGCTCGTGCTCGAACACGTACCCGCCGCCCGGGCGCGGCTGCGCGACCAGCGGCCCCGGGTGCCGCTCCTCGGGCCCGGCCACCGCCACCTTCAGCAGCAGGTCCGGCACCGGGTCGGTGACGTCACAAGGATCTCACCTCCTTCATGAACAGCTCGTGCTCGAACACGTACCCGCCGCCCGGGCGCGGCTGCGCGACCAGCGGCCCCGGGTGCCGCTCCTCGGGCCCGGCCACCGCCACCTTCAGCAGCAAGTCCGGCACCGGGTCGGTGACGTCACAAGGATCTCACCTCCTTCATGAACAGCTCGTGCTCGAACACGTACCCGCCGCCCGGGCGCGGCTGCGCGACCAGCGGCCCCGGGTGCCGCTCCTCGGGCCCGGCCACCGCCACCTTCAGCAGCAGGTCCGGCACCGGGTCGGTGACGTCACAAGGATCTCACCTCCTTCATGAACAGCTCGTGCTCGAACACGTACCCGCCGCCCGGGCGCGGCTGCGCGACCAGCGGCCCCGGGTGCCGCTCCTCGGGCCCGGCCACCGCCACCTTCAGCAGCAGGTCCGGCACCGGGTCGGTGACGTCACAAGGATCTCACCTCCTTCATGAACAGCTCGTGCTCGAACACGTACCCGCCGCCCGGGCGCGGCCGCGCGACCAGCGGCCCCGGGTGCCGCTCCTCGGGCCCGGCCACCGCCACCTTCAGCAGCAAGTCCGGCACCGGGTCGGTGACGTCACAAGGATCTCACCTCCTTCATGAACAGCTCGTGCTCGAACACGTACCCGCCGCCCGGGCGCGGCTGCGCGACCAGCGGCCCCGGGTGCCGCTCCTCGGGCCCGGCCACCGCCACCTTCAGCAGCAGGTCCGGCACCGGGTCGGTGACGTCACAAGGATCTCACCTCCTTCATGAACAGCTCGTGCTCGAACACGTACCCGCCGCCCGGACGCGGCTGCGCGACCAGCGGCCCCGGGTGCCGCTCCTCGGGCCCGGCCACCGCCACCTTCAGCAGCAGGTCCGGCACCGGGTCGGTGACGTCACAAGGATCTCACCTCCTTCATGAACAGCTCGTGCTCGAACACGTACCCGCCGCCCGGGCGCGGCTGCGCGACCAGCGGCCCCGGGTGCCGCTCCTCGGGCCCGGCCACCGCCACCTTCAGCAGCAGGTCCGGCACCGGGTCGGTGACGTCACAAGGATCTCACCTCCTTCATGAACAGCTCGTGCTCGAACACGTACCCGCCGCCCGGGCGCGGCTGCGCGACCAGCGGCCCCGGGTGCCGCTCCTCGGGCCCGGCCACCGCCACCTTCAGCAGCAGGTCCGGCACCGGGTCGGTGACGTCACAAGGATCTCACCTCCTTCATGAACAGCTCGTGCTCGAACACGTACCCGCCGCCCGGGCGCGGCTGCGCGACCAGCGGCCCCGGGTGCCGCTCCTCGGGCCCGGCCACCGCCACCTTCAGCAGCAGGTCCGGCACCGGGTCGGTGACGTCACAAGGATCTCACCTCCTTCATGAACAGCTCGTGCTCGAACACGTACCCGCCGCCCGGGCGCGGCTGCGCGACCAGCGGCCCCGGGTGCCGCTCCTCGGGCCCGGCCACCGCCACCTTCAGCAGCAGGTCCGGCACCGGGTCGGTGACGTCACAAGGATCTCACCTCCTTCATGAACAGCTCGTGCTCGAACACGTACCCGCCGCCCGGGCGCGGCTGCGCGACCAGCGGCCCCGGGTGCCGCTCCTCGGGCCCGGCCACCGCCACCTTCAGCAGCAGGTCCGGCACCGGGTCGGTGACGTCACAAGGATCTCACCTCCTTCATGAACAGCTCGTGCTCGAACACGTACCCGCCGCCCGGGCGCGGCTGCGCGACCAGCGGCCCCGGGTGCCGCTCCTCGGGCCCGGCCACCGCCACCTTCAGCAGCAGGTCCGGCACCGGGTCCGGCGATGTCACGCGGATCACCACGGAGTGCGCCACGGCGACGAAATTAATTGTCTGTGGAACAGGAAAGTGGTTAAATATAATACCTATCATATATGAAATTATTGAAATGAAATGAAACGAAATTCATCAGGTAATGTTAGGTAGTGTACATACCTGTAGTGTGTGTGCGCCGGTGTCCACGCTCGCGCGCGCCGGCTGCAGCAGGTGGCAGCCGCGCGGAGTGAGCGTGTACTTGCGCGGCGTGCCCTGGCCCACGCAGTGCGTGCTGGCCCCCGCCGGTAACGTTAGCGTCCCCTTCTCGGAACCGTCCTCGCTTACGAACTCCACCTAGTAAATAAATAACTGCGTGTTTGAAACACTCCTACAGAATCGACCATATTTTCAGTCTCTTCACAAATTACGTTTGATAATACAAATATTTGACGTATGCACATTATTGCCATATGAATATGAAAGCTATTTGAAGCGCCACTGTCATTGGACGGACTCTCGCCAGGCTACAGGCGTGTACCTCGACGAGGTGCGAGCTGGTTGCGCGCAGCACGTGCCCGCTGTGCAGGAAGGCGGGCGCGGCGGCGCGCGCCTGCGTGACGGCCAGGTTGTGCACGCTCTCCGCCCAGCACAGCCGGTCCGCCGGCACCGACAGCTCCACGCTGCCGGGCAACACGTCCTCGAACGAGTATTTGCCGTCTGAAATGGAAGGGGAATATTGCTTGGCTGTTCTGTCTGGCACGGGCGCGGATTTTCGTTTTGAAAGAGCACTTCTCTCAAACACGCAAAGAAATGTCGTCATAACGTCTGTTATAACAGGCTTCGAAGTATCACGTTTCGTGCGGAACAACTCGAGAGGACTGTAAAGGTCATCATCATCATCATCATCATCAGCCTATTCTTGTCCACTGCTGGACATAGGCCTTCCAACTGCACGGCATTGTACGCGATCCTCGGCTACTCTCATCCAGCTTTTGCCAGCCACTGCTGTAAAGGTATATCATACAAAATTGTGTGTCGCATCCGAAAATCCGTCAAAAAAGGATAAACTACTAATTTTAAGCGGTAATAATAAAAACAGTGTAGTGAAAACTATTAGGGAGAACGAGTACTTTAAAAATTTCTCATACTGTCATTATATCGTACCCAATGCCGGAATAAGGGACTTAATTAAGAATTTACCGGAAAAACTTAACTATATGACTAAACGTGATTATTGCGTAATTATGATTGGAGAGGAGGATTTTCATTACTCTGTCGATCTAAGTGATCTAGTAAGTCATTTGCGGGATATTGTAAAACGTATTACATCTACTATCAACGTATTACATGTGGTGCACAATAAAGGATATTATTATTATTATTATTATCTACAAACGTCATTTTGGTCTGTCCAACGTATATATGCGGCAAACCTATATATAACGCTAGAGTAGAGCGATTCACCTATTTAATGTTGGAAGATTTGCACAAATTTCATGCATGTTTCTATGTTTATGAGCCCAACCTCAATCTGTCATTTGATATGTTCCTTAAGAGGTCCGGACGGATTAATAATACTGGCATGAGAAATATTATTGAGAACTTACAATATAATATAGGTTGGATTTCACACAGTAGTTATACTGCGTTACAAACAGAGATCTGTTCCTCTGTTTCGAATCCTGATACACAGGTTTTTTTAGGTCAACCCTCCGGGCAAGTTCCAGGGTCACCCATAGCTCCTCAGGACAGTTAGAGACAACTCTGGATATTAATAACATCTTCCATCAAAATGATGCTGCCAATGGAAAATGTATTGACGTCAATGTAAATAACCATAATGTGGAGAGTAACTTGAGTGTATTCCATCAGAATATGTGTGGTATCAGTAATAAACGGCATGACCTAGAATTGTACATAGACGAGAGACAACCAACATTGCACTATGTCTGCATTACTGAACATTTTTTTAATTGTACAGCTATCCCCTCATGTAACTTTGTAAATTATGTTATTGCAGCTTACAATACCAGGATTAATAAAAAGAAAGGGGGAACCCTAATATTAACATTAAACGACAGGCAATGTGAAGAATTATTGATTTGTAAGAGCCTTTATATGATGGAATGCTTTGAGATATGTGGAGTTAAAGATAACCTTACAAGTCCTTGTATATTTTGTTTGTATCGAAATCCTGTAGACAGACTATTTAACGACTTTAAGCAGAGGTTAGAAACGCTATTAGATCTCTATGTCGACAAAAAATGTATCATTTGCGGAGATTTTAATGTAAATCTACTTAGTGAAGATCGAAAAAGAGACGAGTTTTTGAACCTTTTAAAGCCCTATGGATTTAGACATTTATTTAATGCCCACACTTTTAAGAGGAATGACACAGAATCATGCATTGATAATATAATTACGAATCTTCCTGATGATGCGTTACGAAATTATTATATCGACCATAATAACTTGGCTGATGGTCATGCAGGGATATTCTGAGATGTTTTTCTTGAGCAAATAGGGGTTACAAATAACGCGAATAAAGGGTCTCTTTATACTATTAAGGAACAGAGAATGTTTAATGAGGAAAATAATACTAGTTTTAGAAGCCTCTTGCAATCTGTTAATTGGTTTGACTTAGGAATCAATTCGTTTCTGGCAAAGGTAAAACAATTATTTCGCCAATGTTATAAAAAAAAGAAAAGAAAATATACGCATAGCAAACTGGAAAAACTAAACTGGGTTACTAAAGGGATTAGGGAATCTAGTAAAATGAAAAGATTTCACAACACTGCTGATAAAACAAAATGTGACTGCAGCATCCTAAATTATCGTGACAAATACCTCAGATTGTATAGAAAAGTAACGAGAAATGCTAGAAAATATACAGTTAAAAAAGAAATTGAAAATGCCAAAGACTCTGTTAATCGCATTTGGAAAATTGTAAATAAATGTAGAGGTAAAGTCAGGAAAACCAAGCAAGAACCGATAACATTAGTGATAGATAATAGAATAATTTCAGATGCAACACAGGTTGCTGATACTTTATCAGATAACTTCGACCATGGCAAAACCGTGCTAACGGGAAATTATAAAACTGCACATGACATAGTAAATCATACTTTGCCTAAATATATCAATGATATGACTTGGTGGTCAGTCACACCTGCAGAAATTAAAACTCTTGTTTCCTCGATGGAAAACAAAAAATCTTGTGGTTATGACGAAATGCCGATTTCAGTGCTTAAAGATAATATAGACATATTGGCCGGTCCATTAGCTTATCTCTACAATAAATGTTATGAATTAGGTACTTTTCCTGACCAACTAAAAATTGCAAAGATTTTACCTGTGTATAAGAAAAATGCCAAAAGTAATCCAAAAAATTACCGCCCTATTTCTTTGTTACCAGTATTGTCAAAGTTGTTTGAAAAACTGATCAAGACAAGATTAGTTAAACATCTACGAGTCCACAGTATAATTAACTCTAGACAATTTGGATACCAAAAGAATATTGGAACTAGGGACGCAATAGACACCTTACTTAGTGACGTAATAGTCAGTCTAAACAAATGTTCAAAGGTGGCGGGGTTATTTTTGGATTTAAGCTCGGCCTTCGATACAGTTGATCACACGATCTTGTTAAACAAATTAGAGTTTTATGGTATTAGAGACAATGATCTACAACTATTCAAAAGTTACTTGCAAAATAGGAAACAATTTGTAGAAGTGAGACAAGTATTAGAAGGTATTGAGAGACTCAGTAAATCTAAGGTTACCAGTGTTACTAGAGGGGTTCCACAAGGATCAATTTTGGGCCCTATTTTATTTATAATATTTATTAACGATCTCATCACTTTTATGCAAAATTCGTTGCCTGATATAAAAATTGTAGTCTTCGCTGACGACACTAGCGCAATTATCACTGCTGAGAGTGACGATGTTCTTAAAAACAAGCTCCATGCAGCCCTCCTTGCCTTTCATAGATGGTTTAATGTGAACAACTTAAAATTAAATATGGAGAAAACAAATATAATTATTTTTAGAAGTGACCCTAAAAATAAGAATAGTCTTAAAATTAATATTGAAAATGACATACTGCAATCAGTAGAAGTAGTTAAGTTTCTGGGTGTGTATATAGATTCCCTTTTAAATTGGAGAAAAGAATTAGAGGAGATTGAAAACTCAATTAGCTCAGCTTGTTATGCTTTAAGAAGCTTAAGAGATCTTGTAGGAATAGATCAATTGAAAGCCGTATATTATTCCCTAGTGGAATCAAAACTACGATATAGTATAAAATGTTGGGGAGCTACTTACAAATACAACATGAAAAAAGCATTTACTGTCCAAAAGCGGGCTATTAGAATAATGGTACGTATCCCACAGTGGGAGTCGTGTAAAGATCATTTTACCAACCTTAAGATCCTTACGGTACCGAGTCTTTATATCTTAATACTGGTGACGGATCTAGTAAAATTTCTGGCAAATAACGAAACGGAGACTGCTAGAAATACACGGCTTGCCACAAGGACTAACAACCTCAACCTCCCTTTCTGTCCTAGACTTAAGTTAGCAGAATACTGTGCAGACTTCCAAGCTGTAAAAGTTTTTAACAAGCTGCCAACAGATCTCAAATGTGTTTCTAGTCCTGATAAATTTAAAAATAAAATTAGACATTTTCTTTTGCAAAACTGCTTTTATAGTATAGAAGAATTCTTTCATCGTGACATAAATTGATAATAATTAATGTATAGTTTTTATAAAATAAAATGTAGTTAGCATTATTTAAGCACATCGTTTTTATTTAAATAAGATATGATAAAAATATATTGTCAAAACTGGGAATAGTTAACATGTTAAAACTATAATAATTTAAGTGTAATATGTATCTTAGCTAGTAAGTTTTTCAAACACAATGTATATTGTTACTGAATAAATTGAATTGAATTGAATTGAAAGCCTAACCCGGAAAGTTTTTTTTTTACATGGCGTCTGTTATAACGTCCTTTCATTGCATGTTTGAGACAAAACAATATTCTATTCTATTACAGTCGCAGAAGGAAACAAACCTTTAGCCTTGGTCACGACGGGGCTGCCGACGACTCCGCCGTCCGGCGCGAGCGTGCGCAGCGTGACGGACAGCTCGGCGCAGTCCGGCGCGTGCCGGCACACCACCGCGCCGGACACCGTGGCCTTCAGCTGCGAGAACACGATGTCGGACACCGCCGCGTTGGCGACGGTGATCTTGTGCGATAGCGGGTAGTATCTGGAACAAAACATTTATGAGCCCCATTTTGTTAACAATTATACTTAATGAGCTGTCACCGCAGTAAGTGGGATTTTCTGCCCGCTACGGGACTTTCTGGCCAAGGAAAGACGTAAATCTTTAGACAAACCACCAGGGCATACGACTTAACGACGTAGGGCGCAATAGACGACTTACCGCCCTAGGGCGTACTATACGATTTACCGCCCAGTTTTCTAGCATGTAAATCCTTAAAGTGGGATACAAATTACTTACCACCCTAGGGCGTAATTTACGACTTACCGCCCGCTTTTCCAGTATGTAAACCCTTGTTTACGAGCAAGTGTGATAAAAAAAACTCAAAACAGCAGTTTAGGGACAATGTCTACCGGATAACGTTCACTATACATAATACCTCTTGAAAGATTTGTCGTATGAAAAATTTTGTTTCCATACTTTTGGCCTAGGGTATATACGTATAGTTATAATACAGTTCGTGAGCTGTCATTGCGATTTGGGTTTAGGTGAAAACTGAGAAGTTCTGATCTGTATCGCGTAAAAGTGAGCGAGGCAGGTGTAAAACGCGACTCGCATTCTGCCAGCTCACGCACTGCAGTTTCTTTTCACTGTAGTTATTTAAGCGAAAATGTG
The DNA here is from genome assembly GCA_905147355.2 of Apotomis turbidana. Lineage (NCBI taxonomy): Eukaryota > Metazoa > Arthropoda > Insecta > Lepidoptera > Tortricidae > Apotomis > Apotomis turbidana. The sequence goes on from LR990283.1 coordinate 1,163,921, forward strand.
TACACAATGTGGCATGTGTGATTTCAAAATAAACATTCTTTCTTCCTTAGTAAATGACTCACTGTAGGCCATCTCTCTGCTCCTGTTCGGACACGTCCACGCGCGCCGTGTACACGCCGGGCGCCAGGTACGCGCACCATTTACCTGGCGACATAACATCACGTTATAGCGTACCGTCAAATGGGGTGAGTAGGGACTAAACCGAAGTTCAAACCTGGATAAAAGTTTATTTTTATAAGTGGCTCATTGATTTACATATAAAACAAGTGCTCCAGATTGTATGAATTTTATTTTGTCAGTGATAATTTGTTGTTTCATTTCATAGTTTTAACGATAAACACATAATAGTAGGAAATCCCAGCTCACTCCAGCCAGAGATTAAGATGAGATCGCATCAATACAACAATACAATACAATACAACAATACTTTATTGCACACCAAAAAAGTTTACAAAAGGAAACAAGATAAATACAATTTATAAATAACGGTAGACAACAGGCGGTCTTATCGCTAAAGAGCGATCTCTTCCAGACAACCTTTGGGCAGTGAAATTGATGAAAATTTTAACTTAATACAGAGTAGGTGCAGCGAAAGGCGAAGGGAGCACATAACTAGATACTAACAGAAAACAAGTACGCATATGGGTAAATATACACATACATAAATAGATATACATAAACTTACACATACATACATATATATATACAATAATATAAATAGACACTAGACATATATAAGAATCTTATATAACACAACGCAATACAATCAATTTTATTGTTCGAGAGATAGGTAATGTTCTTTAATCTTATTCTTAAATATAGACAGGGAATTAGCACTTCGCAATTCAACTGGGAGCGAGTTCCATAGCAGAACGGCTTGGACAGTAAAATAATTGGAATAAAATTTAGAATGTGCGGGGGGAACAGTTAAAAGGAAATTTTTAGCGCACCTTGCAGACGAGAAATAACTAAAACGCTCTTTAAGGTACTGTGGAGTTGCTGGGTTAAAGAGTATGCCAAATAGAAGAGTTAGAATGTGAGAGTTACGCCTATGACGAATAGGGAGCCACTTGAGTTGAGATCGGAAACTAGAGATATGATCATATTTGCGTAACCCAAATATGAATCGTATAGAGATATTTTGAATGCGCTCAAGCTTATTAAGATGCTCTTCTGAAATATCGAGATAAGAGATATCAGCATAATCTAGAATTGGGAGAAGCAACGTTTGGGCGAGCGCAATTTTAGTAGCGATGGGGAGGAAATTACGAAGCCGTCTAAGAGAGCCCACAGCGGCAAACATCTTCCTGCTCACTTCACTCAATTGTTGCGCCCAAGAAAGAGTGCAGTCCATAATGACACCCAGGTTCTTAACTTGGGAAGAGTAAGGGATCAAGACGCCATTAAAAACAACAGAAGGAATATTAGCTAAGTTGATTCTGGAAAACAATTTAGAACTACCAATGATGATAGCCTGAGTTTTTGACGGATTTACTTGTAGGCCAAAGTTACTGCTCCACTCTAAAATACGTTTCAAATCCAAATTCATTGAAGAAATGACTGAGGGCAGATCGTCAACTGATCCTTGAGAATATATTTGAAGGTCGTCGGCATAAAGGTGATAACGTGAAGATAGATTATGAGTGATTGAATTTATAAATACAGAGAATTGAGAGAATAACAAAGGAGACAACACGCCGCCCTGCGGAACACCGGCCATCGTGTTGCACCAAGAAGATCGGGAAGCATCCACCTTTATACGCTGCCGACGACCAGTCAGGTAGCTACGGAACCAATCAATTACCGCAGGAGATATGTTAAGAGAACGCAATATACCCAACATAATATCAAAGTCAACAGAGTTAAACGCGTTGGAAAAATCTAAGAGCGTTAACACAGTCAGTTTACGGTCGTTCATACCCGCCCGTATATCGTCTGTAATTTTTACAAGTGCAGTAGCCGTACTATGACCGGAACGAAAACCAGATTGATAGGGATTAAGAAGATCATTTCTGTTAAAAAAGGAAACAAGTCGAACGTATACAACGACGATTTCTATACCATCTAGCCTTTGTTCAGAGGAAATGTAAAATGTTGTCATCATATGAAGCCAGACTTGAAAACTATAAAATGGAATCACTGTCAAGGAGACGTAAAATCTGTGACATCATGTTCCTTTACAAAATATTACACGGTCTAGTCGACAGCCCAGAGTTTCTCGAAAACATTAAGATGGTTGTCCCTCGCGCAGGCAGTCGTCTGTGCAACAGTAAACCTTTCTCCCTACCGCAATGTCGAACCAATATAGGCAAACATTCGCCTCTGTATAGGATGATTTCATCGTATAGTAGTATTAAGCACATAGATATATTTTCATGTTCTACAGCCTCATTTAAAAGTAAGCTTAAACTTAGTTTATTATAGTTTTTCTTTTGGTGACTTTTGTACCTATAATATTGTATTTAGTATTTAGTATTGTTTAAAACACTGTTGAACTGTTGTCTTTATTTAAGCATGCTGTGTCTACTATTTTAGGGTGAACAAAAATGTAACCGATACATCATAAATTATGCTATGATAATTTTGTATTATCCAATTTGTGAACCATAAATAAAAAAAAAAAAAAAAAAATGAGGAGGGAAAATCGCAAGGGTTGTTGAATTATGATAATAGCTTGAACTGTTAAGAGAATATTGATAACGATGAGAGGGTTGACGACGATGATAAGCGTTGATGACGATGGTCCGACTAGCATTGCTCTGTCACACACGTCACCTTGTGTGTCGACGGGCACCCTGGTGTCGCCCACCAGCACGGCGCGCGCGCCGGCCGGCGACACGGCGCCGCACACGCGCCAGCGCGCCTGATGGAGAGACTGGCATGGCTCTGTCACACACGTCACCTTGTGTGTCGACGGGCACCCTGGTGTCGCCCACCAGCACGGCGCGCGCGCCGGCCGGCGACACGGCGCCGCACACGCGCCAGCGCGCCTGATGGAGAGACTGGCATGGCTCTGTCACACACGTCACCTTGTGTGTCGACGGGCACCCTGGTGTCGCCCACCAGCACGGCGCGCGCGCCGGCCGGCGACACGGCGCCGCACACGCGCCAGCGCGCCTGATGGAGAGACTGGCATGGCTCTGTCACACACGTCACCTTGTGTGTCGACGGGCACCCTGGTGTCGCCCACCAGCACGGCGCGCGCGCCGGCCGGCGACACGGCGCCGCACACGCGCCAGCGCGCCTGATGGAGAGACTGGCATGGCTCTGTCACACACGTCACCTTGTGTGTCGACGGGCACCCTGGTGTCGCCCACCAGCACGGCGCGCGCGCCGGCCGGCGACACGGCGCCGCACACGCGCCAGCGCGCCTGATGGAGAGACTGGCATGGCTCTGTCACACACGTCACCTTGTGTGTCGACGGGCACCCTGGTGTCGCCCACCAGCACGGCGCGCGCGCCGGCCGGCGACACGGCGCCGCACACGCGCCAGCGCGCCTGATGGAGAGACTGGCATGGCTCTGTCACACACGTCACCTTGTGTGTCGACGGGCACCCTGGTGTCGCCCACCAGCACGGCGCGCGCGCCGGCCGGCGACACGGCGCCGCACACGCGCCAGCGCGCCTGATGGAGAGACTGGCATGGCTCTGTCACACACGTCACCTTGTGTGTCGACGGGCACCCTGGTGTCGCCCACCAGCACGGCGCGCGCGCCGGCCGGCGACACGGCGCCGCACACGCGCCAGCGCGCCTGATGGAGAGACTGGCATGGCTCTGTCACACACGTCACCTTGTGTGTCGACGGGCACCCTGGTGTCGCCCACCAGCACGGCGCGCGCGCCGGCCGGCGACACGGCGCCACACACGCGCCAGCGCGCCTGATGGAGAGACTGGCATGGCTCTGTCACACACGTCACCTTGTGTGTCGACGGGCACCCTGGTGTCGCCCACCAGCACGGCGCGCGCGCCGGCCGGCGACACGGCGCCGCACACGCGCCAGCGCGCCTGATGGAGAGACTGGCATGGCTCTGTCACACACGTCACCTTGTGTGTCGACGGGCACCCTGGTGTCGCCCACCAGCACGGCGCGCGCGCCGGCCGGCGACACGGCGCCGCACACGCGCCAGCGCGCCTGATGGAGAGACTGGCATGGCTCTGTCACACACGTCACCTTGTGTGTCGACGGGCACCCTGGTGTCGCCCACCAGCACGGCGCGCGCGCCGGCCGGCGACACGGCGCCGCACACGCGCCAGCGCGCCTGATGGAGAGACTGGCATGGCTCTGTCACACACGTCACCTTGTGTGTCGACGGGCACCCTGGTGTCGCCCACCAGCACGGCGCGCGCGCCGGCCGGCGACACAGCGCCGCACACGCGCCAGCGCGCCTGATGGAGAGACTGGCATGGCTCTGTCACACACGTCACCTTGTGTGTCGACGGGCACCCTGGTGTCGCCCACCAGCACGGCGCGCGCGCCGGCCGGCGACACGGCGCCGCACACGCGCCAGCGCGCCTGATGGAGAGACTGGCATGGCTCTGTCACACACGTCACCTTGTGTGTCGACGGGCACCCTGGTGTCGCCCACCAGCACGGCGCGCGCGCCGGCCGGCGACACGGCGCCGCACACGCGCCAGCGCGCCTGATGGAGAGACTGGCATGGCTCTGTCACACACGTCACCTTGTGTGTCGACGGGCACCCTGGTGTCGCCCACCAGCACGGCGCGCGCGCCGGCCGGCGACACGGCGCCGCACACGCGCCAGCGCGCCTGATGGAGAGACTGGCATGGCTCTGTCACACACGTCACCTTGTGTGTCGACGGGCACCCTGGTGTCGCCCACCAGCACGGCGCGCGCGCCGGCCGGCGACACGGCGCCGCACACGCGCCAGCGCGCCTGATGGAGAGACTGGCATGGCTCTGTCACACACGTCACCTTGTGTGTCGACGGGCACCCTGGTGTCGCCCACCAGCACGGCGCGCGCGCCGGCCGGCGACACGGCGCCGCACACGCGCCAGCGCGCCTGATGGAGAGACTGGCATGGCTCTGTCACACACGTCACCTTGTGTGTCGACGGGCACCCTGGTGTCGCCCACCAGCACGGCGCGCGCGCCGGCCGGCGACACGGCGCCGCACACGCGCCAGCGCGCCTGATGGAGAGACTGGCATGGCTCTGTCACACACGTCACCTTGTGTGTCGACGGGCACCCTGGTGTCGCCCACCAGCACGGCGCGCGCGCCGGCCGGCGACACGGCGCCGCACACGCGCCAGCGCGCCTGATGGAGAGACTGGCATGGCTCTGTTCACACACGTCACCTTGTGTGTCGACGGGCACCCTGGTGTCGCCCACCAGCACGGCGCGCGCGCCGGCCGGCGACACGGCGCCGCACACGCGCCAGCGCGCCTGATGGAGAGACTGGCATGGCTCTGTCACACACGTCACCTTGTGTGTCGACGGGCACCCTGGTGTCGCCCACCAGCACGGCGCGCGCGCCGGCCGGCGACACGGCGCCGCACACGCGCCAGCGCGCCTGATGGAGAGACTGGCATGGCTCTGTCACACACGTCACCTTGTGTGTCGACGGGCACCCTGGTGTCGCCCACCAGCACGGCGCGCGCGCCGGCCGGCGACACGGCGCCGCACACGCGCCAGCGCGCCTGATGGAGAGACTGGCATGGCTCTGTCACACACGTCACCTTGTGTGTCGACGGGCACCCTGGTGTCGCCCACCAGCACGGCGCGCGCGCCGGCCGGCGACACGGCGCCGCACACGCGCCAGCGCGCCTGATGGAGAGACTGGCATGGCTCTGTCACACACGTCACCTTGTGTGTCGACGGGCACCCTGGTGTCGCCCACCAGCACGGCGCGCGCGCCGGCCGGCGACACGGCGCCGCACACGCGCCAGCGCGCCTGATGGAGAGACTGGCATGGCTCTGTCACACACGTCACCTTGTGTGTCGACGGGCACCCTGGTGTCGCCCACCAGCACGGCGCGCGCGCCGGCCGGCGACACGGCGCCGCACACGCGCCAGCGCGCCTGATGGAGAGACTGGCATGGCTCTGTCACACACGTCACCTTGTGTGTCGACGGGCACCCTGGTGTCGCCCACCAGCACGGCGCGCGCGCCGGCCGGCGACACGGCGCCGCACACGCGCCAGCGCGCCTGATGGAGAGACTGGCATGGCTCTGTCACACACGTCACCTTGTGTGTCGACGGGCACCCTGGTGTCGCCCACCAGCACGGCGCGCGCGCCGGCCGGCGACACGGCGCCGCACACGCGCCAGCGCGCCTGATGGAGAGACTGGCATGGCTCTGTCACACACGTCACCTTGTGTGTCGACGGGCACCCTGGTGTCGCCCACCAGCACGGCGCGCGCGCCGGCCGGCGACACGGCGCCGCACACGCGCCAGCGCGCCTGATGGAGAGACTGGCATGGCTCTGTCACACACGTCACCTTGTGTGTCGACGGGCACCCTGGTGTCGCCCACCAGCACGGCGCGCGCGCCGGCCGGCGACACGGCGCCGCACACGCGCCAGCGCGCCTGATGGAGAGACTGGCATGGCTCTGTCACACACGTCACCTTGTGTGTCGACGGGCACCCTGGTGTCGCCCACCAGCACGGCGCGCGCGCCGGCCGGCGACACGGCGCCGCACACGCGCCAGCGCGCCTGATGGAGAGACTGGCATGGCTCTGTCACACACGTCACCTTGTGTGTCGACGGGCACCCTGGTGTCGCCCACCAGCACGGCGCGCGCGCCGGCCGGCGACACGGCGCCGCACACGCGCCAGCGCGCCTGATGGAGAGACTGGCATGGCTCTGTCACACACGTCACCTTGTGTGTCGACGGGCACCCTGGTGTCGCCCACCAGCACGGCGCGCGCGCCGGCCGGCGACACGGCGCCGCACACGCGCCAGCGCGCCTGATGGAGAGACTGGCATGGCTCTGTTCACACACGTCACCTTGTGTGTCGACGGGCACCCTGGTGTCGCCCACCAGCACGGCGCGCGCGCCGGCCGGCGACACGGCGCCGCACACGCGCCAGCGCGCCTGATGGAGAGACTGGCATGGCTCTGTCACACACGTCACCTTGTGTGTCGACGGGCACCCTGGTGTCGCCCACCAGCACGGCGCGCGCGCCGGCCGGCGACACGGCGCCGCACACGCGCCAGCGCGCCTGATGGAGAGACTGGCATGGCTCTGTCACACACGTCACCTTGTGTGTCGACGGGCACCCTGGTGTCGCCCACCAGCACGGCGCGCGCGCCGGCCGGCGACACGGCGCCGCACACGCGCCAGCGCGCCTGATGGAGAGACTGGCATGGCTCTGTCACACACGTCACCTTGTGTGTCGACGGGCACCCTGGTGTCGCCCACCAGCACGGCGCGCGCGCCGGCCGGCGACACGGCGCCGCACACGCGCCAGCGCGCCTGATGGAGAGACTGGCATGGCTCTGTCACACACGTCACCTTGTGTGTCGACGGGCACCCTGGTGTCGCCCACCAGCACGGCGCGCGCGCCGGCCGGCGACACGGCGCCGCACACGCGCCAGCGCGCCTGATGGAGAGACTGGCATGGCTCTGTCACACACGTCACCTTGTGTGTCGACGGGCACCCTGGTGTCACCCACCAGCACGGCGCGCGCGCCGGCCGGCGACACGGCGCCGCACACGCGCCAGCGCGCCTGATGGAGAGACTGGCATGGCTCTGTCACACACGTCACCTTGTGTGTCGACGGGCACCCTGGTGTCGCCCACCAGCACGGCGCGCGCGCCGGCCGGCGACACGGCGCCGCACACGCGCCAGCGCGCCTGATGGAGAGACTGGCATGGCTCTGTCACACACGTCACCTTGTGTGTCGACGGGCACCCTGGTGTCGCCCACCAGCACGGCGCGCGCGCCGGCCGGCGACACGGCGCCGCACACGCGCCAGCGCGCCTGATGGAGAGACTGGCATGGCTCTGTCACACACGTCACCTTGTGTGTCGACGGGCACCCTGGTGTCGCCCACCAGCACGGCGCGCGCGCCGGCCGGCGACACGGCGCCGCACACGCGCCAGCGCGCCTGATGGAGAGACTGGCATGGCTCTGTCACACACGTCACCTTGTGTGTCGACGGGCACCCTGGTGTCGCCCACCAGCACGGCGCGCGCGCCGGCCGGCGACACGGCGCCGCACACGCGCCAGCGCGCCTGATGGAGAGACTGGCATGGCTCTGTCACACACGTCACCTTGTGTGTCGACGGGCACCCTGGTGTCGCCCACCAGCACGGCGCGCGCGCCGGCCGGCGACACGGCGCCGCACACGCGCCAGCGCGCCTGATGGAGAGACTGGCATGGCTCTGTCACACACGTCACCTTGTGTGTCGACGGGCACCCTGGTGTCGCCCACCAGCACGGCGCGCGCGCCGGCCGGCGACACGGCGCCGCACACGCGCCGGCGACACGGCGCCGCACACGCGCCAGCGCGCCTGATGGAGAGACTGGCATGGCTCTGTCACACACGTCACCTTGTGTGTCGACGGGCACCCTGGTGTCGCCCACCAGCACGGCGCGCGCGCCGGCCGGCGACACGGCGCCGCACACGCGCCAGCGCGCCTGATGGAGAGACTGGCATGGCTCTGTCACACACGTCACCTTGTGTGTCGACGGGCACCCTGGTGTCGCCCACCAGCACGGCGCGCGCGCCGGCCGGCGACACGGCGCCGCACACGCGCCAGCGCGCCTGATGGAGAGACTGGCATGGCTCTGTCACACACGTCACCTTGTGTGTCGACGGGCACCCTGGTGTCGCCCACCAGCACGGCGCGCGCGCCGGCCGGCGACACGGCGCCGCACACGCGCCAGCGCGCCTGATGGAGAGACTGGCATGGCTCTGTCACACACGTCACCTTGTGTGTCGACGGGCACCCTGGTGTCGCCCACCAGCACGGCGCGCGCGCCGGCCGGCGACACGGCGCCGCACACGCGCCAGCGCGCCTGATGGAGAGACTGGCATGGCTCTGTCACACACGTCACCTTGTGTGTCGACGGGCACCCTGGTGTCGCCCACCAGCACGGCGCGCGCGCCGGCCGGCGACACGGCGCCGCACACGCGCCAGCGCGCCTGATGGAGAGACTGGCATGGCTCTGTCACACACGTCACCTTGTGTGTCGACGGGCACCCTGGTGTCGCCCACCAGCACGGCGCGCGCGCCGGCCGGCGACACGGCGCCGCACACGCGCCAGCGCGCCTGATGGAGAGACTGGCATGGCTCTGTCACACACGTCACCTTGTGTGTCGACGGGCACCCTGGTGTCGCCCACCAGCACGGCGCGCGCGCCGGCCGGCGACACGGCGCCGCACACGCGCCAGCGACACGGCGCCGCACACGCGCCAGCGCGCCTGATGGAGAGACTGGCATGGCTCTGTCACACACGTCACCTTGTGTGTCGACGGGCACCCTGGTGTCGCCCACCAGCACGGCGCGCGCGCCGGCCGGCGACACGGCGCCGCACACGCGCCAGCGCGCCTGATGGAGAGACTGGCATGGCTCTGTCACACACGTCACCTTGTGTGTCGACGGGCACCCTGGTGTCGCCCACCAGCACGGCGCGCGCGCCGGCCGGCGACACGGCGCCGCACACGCGCCAGCGCGCCTGATGGAGAGACTGGCATGGCTCTGTCACACACGTCACCTTGTGTGTCGACGGGCACCCTGGTGTCGCCCACCAGCACGGCGCGCGCGCCGGCCGGCGACACGGCGCCGCACACGCGCCAGCGCGCCTGATGGAGAGACTGGCATGGCTCTGTCACACACGTCACCTTGTGTGTCGACGGGCACCCTGGTGTCACCCACCAGCACGGCGCGCGCGCCGGCCGGCGACACGGCGCCGCACACGCGCCAGCGCGCCTGATGGAGAGACTGGCATGGCTCTGTCACACACGTCACCTTGTGTGTCGACGGGCACCCTGGTGTCGCCCACCAGCACGGCGCGCGCGCCGGCCGGCGACACGGCGCCGCACACGCGCCAGCGCGCCTGATGGAGAGACTGGCATGGCTCTGTCACACACGTCACCTTGTGTGTCGACGGGCACCCTGGTGTCGCCCACCAGCACGGCGCGCGCGCCGGCCGGCGACACGGCGCCGCACACGCGCCAGCGCGCCGCGCGCACGTCCGGGATACGCACGGCGCCGGACGGCGATATTGTCAGCTGCACGTCGTCGAACTGGCATTGCTCTAGAACAAATAATCAACGAAGTTTAGTGATGTTTCGTGCCATAACATTTGTAAGAACATTTCTTATTGCATGCCCGAGAAATACTTGTAATAGGAGAGGATCGAAAACTCGAGAAAGCATACTATGTCCATACCCAAAAGTCGGTAAGCTAGAGCACTGTTGAGAAGATCCCATTTGATCCCAATAAAAATAGAATCGATTGACATGCTCAGCGCACCGCTCGCGGAACATCGAGGAGGGTCGCGTTCAGATGGTTATAATTACAAGTAAAGATTACCATGGTCCACGCTGACAGTGTAGGTCCCGCTCTGCAGAGCAGGCAGCGTGTAGGTGCCGGCGCCGTCGGTGCTGCCGACCGCGCGGCCGTCCAGCGACACGCGCGCCGAGGGGATGCCGGCGCCGGTCGTCGACACCACCGACGACACTACTGTGTATCCCGTCACCTGAGGGACCAATATCAAATGTTTGTTCCGTGCAAAGGGTTAAACGGGACCCTATTACCACAAATAGATAGGTACAGAAATCAATCTACATACAAGCGCGCTCGAACAAACGCACACATAGACATTGCTCACGGACACGATATCTCGGACCAGTTCAGACCAGTGCAAGCGCGAGTGCCATCCGCTTGACGTGTCCGTGAGCAATGTCTATGTGTGCGTTTGCTCGAGCGCGCTTGTATGTAGATTGATTTCTGTACCTATCTGTTTTGTGCTATTACTAAAAATCCGCTGTCCGGCGCCATACATACCAGGTGCAAACGTAACTTAACCCGGCCAGTTATTTTATTTGATGAAACCCTTCGTGTGCGAATCCGACTCGCACTTGGCTCGAGTGTTATAAATTTAACGTGTGTCTGTCTGGACTGGAGCATTGTTTTTTTTTTTTTTTATGTCATAGGGAGCAAACAAGCAAACGTATCGCCTGATGGAAAGCGATAACCGTCGACCATAAACGCCTGCAACACCAGAGGAGTCACAAGTGCTTGCCTACCCGGAGGACGAAGATAGAATGCCTCTATGCTAGTAATTTCACCAGCTATCTTACCCGGTGTGGGGAACACAACAATGCGAACATTGCTGTTTGGCGGTGGGTTAGCAGGCAAGACGGTAGTAACAATCCGGACGGACCCTGCACGAGGCCCTACTACTCCAAAATACAAATTGTAGCTCCCAAACTGATGGATTGATTCGAAAGAGGTGTTTCTAATCGAAAGCCTTATCTGTCGAGATGGTTCTTAGCTATATTTGGTAAAATTAGCAGGAACCGTTTCCAATATATACAGCTTTGATTGGAACAAGTTACGTTAAGAAGTCCATTTTGTTGTTATTTTCAGGTTCAGTTGCATTCATTTAAAGAGGGCCTCATAATGACCGGCTACTTGTATCAGGGGTTTTTTTTCTACCAAATAAAAGTTAGACTCTCTACAATGTTACTTTGAGAGTGAACTGAACCCAATCACGGTGATTTGTAGAATCTAGGATAAAATGCACAAGTGCCAAAAGGTTTGTAGAGATTAAGTAAGTTTTTGTGTAGGTTATAACAGCTTTATGGCATTATGGTTTATAGGGTTCCGTATCCAAAGGGAAAAACGGGACCCTATTACTGAGACTTCGCTGTCCGTCCGTCCATCCGTCCGTCCGTCTGTCACCAGGCTGTATCTCAAGAACTATGACAGCTAGAGAGTTGAAATTTTCACAGATGATGTATTTCTATTGCCGCTATAACAACAAATACTAAAAATAAAATAAATATTTAAGGGGGGCTCCCATACAACAAACTTGTTATAGATTATGGTACGGAACCCTTCATGCGCGAGTCGGACTCGCACTTGCCCAATTTTTAATTATATGTTTCCTTCCTTTTTACTTGTATATTTCTTAATGTACCATTCTTAGATTAAAAAACTTACTAATACTACAAATATAATTATGTTTTGTTCAAACAGATGAAAATAACTTTAGTATGTTTCATTACTAACCTCAAACGCATTCTTAATATACAAGCTATCATGCAGCACAGCAAACGGAACAGACTCCGGTTTCACATTGTAGCTGACAGCAGTCTGTCCTGGGGTCTTGGCCATGGCGAGGAGTTTGTACTCCCCGGCCGGCACCAGTCCGAACGTGAACTCTCCATTGTTGTCGGTGACAGAGTAGCAGATAAGGGAGTCGGGGACACCTTGGAAAACAGCCGTCTTACATCCCTCTACACGGAACTTGGGGCTCTCCTGTTGACACAAATACAGTTTGGTTTGTATATTATATTATAAGCTAGTAAACAGTGAGTTGCCAAGGGTTAGTCTTTATTTCATTACATGATTATAATCATCATAAAAATTGCTAAACTTGTAGAGTTTATTCATCATCATCATCATTAGAGAGCGGATTTGAAGTAGCGATCTCAATATTAATATGGATATGACTGGTATAATTTATTATTTTTTCTACATACAAAAATAATGTAACTTATTAGAACAAAAAAGTAAAAAAGATTTTGGAAGCTTTTGTAAATTACTGGGCAAAAATTATGATGATAATAAATAAAAACACCGTTTGTTAATTTTTTAAATAGTTTATTTCTTTAATTTCTTCCTCTTTAATATTTTTTTGTGCACAATGCACAGTAAAAAAAAATATTAGGATTTTTTTTTAAGAAATGAAAAAATAAAACTAATTCGCTTCCACAATGCTCACAGAACAATAATTAATTTCGAGTTAGTTTATTAGTGCTTCCTCACAAACGAAGTCTAAGCAATAATGATACTCATTTACAGTGCATTTTAAGCATACACCGTCGAAATTGTATTTTATGCAACCGTTGTATAAGAGGGGGCAAAAAACGCGAGTGGCATGGATTACGATGTGAGCGCAGCGAACATCGTAAGAAAGATGCCACGAGCGTTTTTTGACCTACTTATACAACGTTGCATACAATACTTTTTCTACGACTCGACATTTCATAAATAAAATGCAAATAAACAACAAAGAAAATAATTACATGTTCCCGCTCGGAATCAACAAAATTAAAAAGAAAAATTGTCTGATAAACTTTTTTTTTATTGACATCCATCTGTCAAAAAAATATTAACTTATACATAAAGGTATACGATCACCATACTAAACATCTGTCAAAAAAATTAAACTTATACATAAAGGTATACGTTCACTATACTAAACATCCATGCACTGAAGATAAAACTTTTTTTTTTAAGTTGGCAGCAATGCCTTAGTACAAAAGTTTTTTTTTTAATTTGCAAATTGTGTGAATGCATCTGTTCATCATGTAATCTGAGGTACTAAGTGATGGTTTTTTGGCGACATTATAACATCGGTTAGCAGTGTGTTTTTGAGCAGTAGAGTATAGACTTTTACAGACTTTCATAATTTATGTCTTTATATTAGAGTTAGTAACTATATAAATGACAGAAAAAAGTACTGGAGTAGAAAAAATAAATTTTCATCCGTTATGTTTACTGTCCACGATGGTAACGATTGCATAAAACAGTTTTATACTTAAATCTCTTGGCAATTCTAGTTCAAAAAAACATTGTTTGCAAATTGCTATCTAAAACAAGAAATTCATAATATTAAAGACGTTGTTGAAATGAACTATCATGTAGGTACGTAATATATTATAGGAACTACTATCTTTGAGTTGTATAAAAACTCCTTTATTTATAATAAAATATTTTTCTTTAAATGTAGTTTGTTGCAAAAATAACATTTATTTAATCTAATTATTTACCTATTTGCTTGCGGTGTGCGGTGTAATAATAATAGACTGTTAAGAACCTATATAAACAACATGGCAGGTATTTAACAAATTGCACTAAGTAGTCATATCCATATTAATATTGAAATTGCTACTTGAAATCCGCTCTCTAATCATCATATCAGCCGATAGACGTCCACTGCTGGACAAATGCCTCCCCCAAAGTTCTCCACACCGATCGATCTTGCGCCGCCCTCATCCAATTTCTACCCGCGATCTTAACCAGTTCGTCACCTTGTTGGAGGCCGTTCAACACTGCGTCCGGTCTGCGGTCGCCACGAGTTTATTCAATAGAGTGTTCGGTTGGCCGCCGCCGCGACTGATTGTCTCTCCTGATGATGAATTGCGTACCGATTCGCAACATTCGAGCGTTATTCGACTTCTACGACGTGAGTAAACCCGTTTAAGTATTTTAATAGTTTATTCCATTTTAGTTAATTATTAAATTCTCACCATTTAGGGCCGATTTTTCAATCCCCAGATAAATTTATCTGCCAGTTAAAATTATTGCTATCCTTTTCTCCCGTCATATAAAAGAAAAGTGACAGCCAACATTTATGTGACAGATATGCTTTATCTGGTGATTGAAAAATCGGCCCTTAAATAAATAAATTAATAAATACTAAGTAAATAAATACTAAATTTGAATAATAAATAAATGATAGACTCAATGATCAATATAAGAATATTTTAAATCTATTTACAGAAATAATCATAGTGATGACATTTTGTATCACAAACCTCCTTAGAATACAGCAGTACATACAGCCCAGCAATAGCATTGCCGTTGGAAGTGACAGAGCCTTTGACATCATAGCCTTTGACAGCCAGGACTCCCACAGGCAGAGCAGTGTTACCTTCCTTCACTTGGACTATGGCTGATGATGGCTCCAGCTTCCACCTAGGACCAGATGAGACATGGAAGAAACCAATAAAATAACCTAACGTTAAGCAGACCTTCAACCTTTGACAACTGTAACTAGAAAGATACCAAAACATCAGGAGGGCTCAATTCATTAAAATATGCTATAACATCGCTTTAAATTGTTTTACTTTATGTTTGATATATTCTTTACAAGACTACTTCAGTGATTGCATTTCAAATAAAGAAAATAAGTTATTTCACAATATTGCTTATTTACTTTCATAATTTTATTAACACTTCCTTGGATTAACCTATTGACCGCCAAGCGGTCTATCAATTTACCGTGCCACTGACGCCAGAGTAAAAAAAAAAAGATGTGCCCCTAAATCAACAGGGATTGAAAAATACTTGTAGCGGTTAGAATTACAAAGTTTTTGATCATTGAAATTTGGACGGCTGTGGCCGACGTGGCGTCAGGGGCACGATTTTTTGTTGACGGCCACAGCCGACTGTGGCGGTCAAAAGGTTAAAGAGCATTTTGCCCTCAACTTTCCTATCCTGATAAGTATATGCATGAATTCTTTAATAATTCAAGGCCAGTCAGAAGATGCCAATTCACTCCAATATTAAAACTGATTTAATAAGATTATTGTAATAATTTTTTTACAAATGAGTTAAAACATTTTATGATTTTAAGTTAATTCATGATTAAAAAGTTCTTTACCTAGGATGGGTGGCCTTAACAGTATATTTCCCAGGGATCACAGGAGTGAAATGAAAGTCTCCACCGGCAGAAGTGACTGTATTCCTCACATCACCCTTATCGTTGACCAACTGCACCGCAATGCCCGCAGGTCCCTGCAGCTGTCCCGCCGTGATCACACGCCCGGTTATCCCGAAGCCGTTGAAGGTGAAATTCACATCTTGACCAGTAGAGCACTGGTCTGTTACTCCGTCTACTTTTAAGTTGACCTCTGAGGGCTCGAAGCTCCAGCCTGGAGGCGGGTGGACCTTCAATACGTATTCACCCTTCTCATAGAGTGGTAGGAAGTAGTAGCCATTGTTTGGTGCGCAATCAGTCTTCTCTTTTAGGCTACCTTCTTTGGTATACCTATGAAAACAATAACCGTTTTTTTAAGAATTCTGAATGGAGATCTGCTATATTAACTTATATCCATCGAGAGATAGTTTTTTATTGTTATTCTCCCATTTATTAAAGACATTGATAGTCTAATTAGATTAATTAGACTTAGATTAATTAAACAAGAAAATGAATAGTGAGGTTAACTTACAATCCGATTTCGATTTTAGAGTAATCCAAATTTACGTGGCTTTTAACAAATCCACCGCATCCTAATATGTCGTTGCCGTAACATTGTACAACTAATGGTATAATATAAACTAAAGGAATAACTCTTAAACCTATTAAAAATGTACCCATTTTCATTAAATATACGATACGGTACAGATAAGAGTACACTGATAAGACAGGCAGGCAGTACAGTAGACAGTTATGATACGTCATCATGTAATAAAGGCTCAGACCAAGGTAATGTCAATGTCATGCTACGGTTGGTAAACCGTATTTTACCCTAACTAAACCTAATAATCAATACTGTTTAAAAGTATCCTATAGAAAAGAAGAAGAATGTTTTGACAAAAATCAATATTTGATGTGAATGATTTGGTTTAGTCTTGGAAACAATGCTAATTAGCATTAATTATAAGACCACATTTCATAGCTGTTGGCTCGTTAGCTGTAACAGTTTTCTTATCTGTTGTCATATCATATCACGCGCCAGTTCGAGTAGACCCAAAATCCATTCAATATTTACATTGAGGTATTATGAATATTTATTAAATTGTTTTTACCACTAAGTACTCGGATACATAAAATCAAGTTCCAAGACTAGGTTCAGACTTTAGTATTGTGGATATGGATTAATTTCTTCTTGCATTGTAGAGCTTTACCTTGTATTGGAATAAATAGGGATTAATGAAAGATCTGAATTATTGTGCCTTTGTATTCGTCTCACACAGTTAAAAACAAATTGTTTTGTATCAAATATGAGGTGTACATACAAAACAAAATAAACTTAAAAGTAAATTTTACTATAACAACTTCCTTACAAATTCATTTGCATAAGTTGTTGATTATGTAGCTATGGTCGCTTTTGCCTTATTCTGTATTGGAAGGAATAGTTTAAACTCTGCTGGTAATTCGTCCTCAGAATACAATCTGTCAGAAAAGTAAACTCTCCTTATCCTACAGTTTGCATGTATCTGTACCCTCAGAGTTTCAACATAGTTGGTTCCATAAGCCCTTCGAGTGAAATCGGCCAAGTTAAATTGGATCTGGTTCCATCCTTCATCTAGACGCATAGGCATAGTGCAAATAAATGGCTTCACACGAGTTGTTGATTGGTAGTTGCTAGCTCTGAACCTTCGTCGTACATTCTTGTCGTCCAAAACCTGTAATAATAATAACACACATTAGCGGCTTAAGATAACCTTAAAATGTTTAGGAGAAATAATAGAAAACATAACCTTACTTTATTCTTTAAGATCACTAACACTTACAATCCAATTAATTAATATTTTCTAAAACATACCTGGACTTCAAAAGTAAAGTACTTCTTTAGGTTCTTTATAATCATAACCAAAAACGGCAGCTTGATGCCAAGAGTCTTCTTAGGGTCGGCAGGACACGTTATATACGTGGTGCTAACATTGGTCCCGACAATTTCTAGTACAAGACTTTGAATGTCGTTGTCTGTAATCCTCTTTATGTGTCCATTTCGCACCTTCTTGTCCCATATCTGCAGAGGCTTACTGCCGATACTGTAAAGAATCGAGAGGAAGCCGGACTGAAATGTGTTTTTAAACATTTCGGCAGATGCTCACTACTGCAACTTCACATTTAGGGCACTGTTAACTATTAACTAGAAATGTTTGTTCGATATAGCAATTTGTTTCCCGGCCTCATTACAACTTGACACAGTGACAGTAAACACAAAAATTTAGGACACGGCCATTGGCCACTAGTTGTTATCAATACGGGTTACCGTAGCAACGACTGGTGGAAAACTTAACGCTCCATTTCATGAAAACAACGTTGTCTACTTTAGTAAAAGTCCGAATTAATTTGCAGATTTCATTTTGATTTAGCAATATAAACAGTAAGTGCAATATTCCATTATAGCTGTTTCAATCATTAAAACTAATTACATTAAAAATTTCAATCAATCAAAATTTAAATAGGCAAGGACAATGTAGGACAATGTGTTGGTACAACAAAACCGTGAAACGTAACTTTCACTGTGTCGATTTGACAGATTCCATGCGATGCACAAACTGCATAGAGGTCTCGACTTTTATTTTGGTTTTTCCCACGTTTTTCCAAAATAATACAGCTTTCTTTAGTGATTAGTGAAATGAACTTTTATGTTTAAGTGTTTGTATAATAGATGATGAACTTTAGTACGTTTATTTCAACATTGTGACTGAAAAAAGTGCTCCATCAAAAATGACGGCGGAAATGTCATCAAAGAGGTAAGAATAGAATTTATCCTATTCATTATTATTAAATTATAGTTTCGATGAACCGTGTATACTTACTTGACAGGGCCAGAAATTTCGTGGATTTCGGTGTTCATTTTGACTGAAAAATGCGGGAACCTAACCCAAATAATGGCAGTTTTATTATTAATAAAAAAATTACTCGGCGGTACTAATAAACTGAACTCGTCAAATACTATAAATCATATCAAAATCTGTGTATAATTATATAGAATATAAAATAATATAAAAAAAGCAGCTGCTTTAGAAAATCACATACCTACTTTAAAGACATAATGTCATTATTTGTGTCGCTATTTTTTTTTAATAATTTAAAGAATGTCATTCAGCCACACCTTTTATATGCTAGCGAATTGGCTAGCTCTTAATATTTATTTTTATTTCATGAATCTTAAATATTTCACATTGAAATAATACAGGAGACTAAATAATAGTAAGTATTTTAGCATTAAATACAACTTGTTATTCTATCCAGGTGTACCATTAAACTCTTGACTTTCTTCTGTGATCTTGTGAATTATTAAACAATGTTTTTTTCATAAACTGGAACTTAGCCCAGACACTAGACAGACAATTAAAAAGTTAATACTTATGACACTTCTACTATTAACCCTTAGAATAACAAAGCACTGATCAGTGCAAAGTATTTAAAGCCTATGTTAACATATAATTGAGCTTCAATTTAATTGCCAATGACATGACATATGAAGGGTTAAGGGCATTAAAGAGCATATAAATTAATAAATAGAAGGCATTTTTATTAAATAAACCAACTAATGGAAGTGTCTCCACCCCACAGACATGATTTTAAATAATAATCCTGATTGATGAAGAATGTATAAGACAAATTATCAAAATGAATTAAGATATTATTAAGAAATTTTAAAGATCAAATTATAAATACCGTTGATGAAGTTAAGTTCCTGGGCATTACTCTTGACAAGTCCTGTAGCTGGAAGCCACAAATTGATAGTATATGCTCTAAACTAAATCAATTTGTTTTCGCTCTAAAGAGGTTAAGAAGCGTGGCAGGGGAGCCGACCGCCTTGACAGCCTACCATGGTACGTTCTTCGCTATGGCATTGTAATTTGGGGTAACTCGTCAGATATTCAGCAGGCATTTTTGGTTCAAAAAAGATGTGTCCGTGCGGTATGTGGTGTTGGTCCAATGGTCTCATGTAGACCGTTATTTAAAAGGCTCAATATATTGACTTTAACGGGTATTTTTATATTTGAACATGCTAAATTTGTAAGAGGTAATCCAGAGATGTTTTCCAAACCAGTACAAAATCCAAGTTTACGTAGTAGAGATTTGTTTAAAGTTAAACGTACTGTAACAAAATCAGCATTGCACAGTAAAAATTGCTGTATAATGTCAGATTTTTTTTACAATAATCTTCCTTTAGAATTAAGAACATTGCCTTATAAATTATTTTTATATAAACTTCGATTATGGGTCATAGAAAAATGTTTTTATAATTTGAAAGAATATTTTGACACATGATTCATAAATTTCACATTGACATATAAATTATATTCCTATTTTAATTTAAAATCTGTTAATTGAATTTAATGATTATTATATTATCTTATCAATGAGTATTATAATCTGTTAATATAAGAATTTGAAATTTGCATGCCATTACTATGGTGAATTGTGTTGTTCTTTTGTAATATTTGTCATCCTCATGTACCATGATTCTAGCAAATAAAAGAACTTTGACTTTGATAATAATAGTATGGGCTTCAAAATTTTTTGATTTCCAACACAGCATTCATGATCATATCAGCCAAAAGGCATCCTCTGCTGGATAGAGGCCTCCTCAAAAGTTTCAATAGAATTTTATATCTCATATAAACAGTTCATGAGAGTTACAATAACAGTATAGAGTTAGTACAGTTGCCGAGAAACTTCTTGAGCCTAACCTTGACTGCGCAGTAGCCGATTTACGTACAAATATGCATGCGCAGATCCGCCATTTTGGGTCAAGAAGTTTCTCGGCAACTGTACTAGGGTGGTCCAAAAAAATTTTTTTTTTATTTTCCACTGTGGCACCCACTAATTTTTTTCCATTTGCTTATGAGATAGTGTATCCAAAATATCAGCTTCCTAGCTCAAACAGAACCCGGTGCTCATCGACGTCAAAGTTTTTACTATAGCGGTTTTAGCAGTGTATCACTGCAGTACTGGGCAACGTAAATAATAATACTTTTACTAGGTTTATAAAGCTAGAAATTTCGTTTTAAGGTGTAGGCAACTTTGTAAATGTATAAACTATAAAAAAACAATGCAACGTACATTGGTGGGTAGTTTAAAAATTGGTTGTACCAAAGGTATTCTAAAAATGAAGTTAACCTGTCGAACTGACATTATCTTTTTAATCGGAGTTAGAGACTCAATTCCTCTTCCTGCTTTACTTCTACTTCCGAACCCTAGACAAGTGCTACTAAATTTAATAAGATATCAGCATTACGTCCATGAAGTAAATTCAATGCGGAGTGCTTGCAAAATCATTGAAATAATTATAAAATTGCACTAACAAACCCAAAACTTAAACTATTCATATAGAACCGACTTTCATAGACCGATGACTTGGTTAAAGTAATGTACACTTGAACCGAACACTCATTTGACGGTAAAAGGTGATTGCCTGGATTTAATTGAGTTAACCATGGTTCTTTTCGGAGTAGCTCCAAGTAAAATTCGCTGGGGCACCAGGGCAGGGCCAATATATGCACGCTGGATGGCAAAACTACTCTACGATGAAAATTTACCCTTTTCGTGATCTAGGTGACGCATTTAAGATAACAAAGCGAGAAAAGAACCAGATTGGAGGCTTCATAACGTTCGCTGTTCTATTTTACACTAAACCTAGGACAGATCTGCCCTTGCAACAGAATCTCAATATGTAGTTAAGAAATAAGGTTTCGTTGATTCTGAAATTTCTAAGTTGGCTAAACAGGTCTTGGAACGTCTTTTATGGCACTTGTCAGATGAGACGGTTGGGCTTGCTCTCATCTCTGATAAAGTGACGCATGATAAATAGACAGAGCCAGTAAAGAGTAGGTATGGCAATAGAGCCAACTACCCGATCAGTCAGGGGTAATGCGTCTCAGTCTCTACTTAGGGCTGGTGTAACACGTGAGTGTTGAGACTTTGCTACAGCCCAAACTGGAAAACTTCTTCAACTATTACAGATCAGTGATTAATTTTAACACTATCACCGTAAAAATTAAACGAAGGAAAAAATTACATCAGAGGGAAAGAGCGTGTGATGCAGCTGAGAGTCGTCAATGATACCGCTGAACGACGAGTGAAAATATTTGACAATTCTAGCACAAAATGCGTTATTTTTGTGCTAGAATAGACAAATATTTTTTAACGAGGTAGAGAAACAGTAGGTACCTATTGCAGGTCGAAGAGGTAAACAGGAAAGCCATATCAATAGACACCCACAAAAAACGCCAATGTGTCAAGTTAAATGTACCATTTGGTCCTGTTTTTTTATAATATAATAAGGTCATATGTTTTATATTATATTGAGTGATATTTATTTATTGGTATTTAAGTGCCTTAAAAAAGATATATTTGTATGTTTTATGCCAGTCACAGTTTTATTTTGCGAGTTACCCATAAACGTAGTATGGGTATATAATTACACATATTTAGAAACTTTAGGTCCGTTCACGTTGAGCACCGCCTTCCAATGATAATATATTAATGAAACTTTGCTATAATATTCCTTATCCTGAGTGTAAAAAAATTGGGGGGTGCCACACTTAAAATATGAAACTTTTTTTTCTCCATACATCTGTGAACCACCCTAGTTAGTACTATAAAAACAAAGCAGATTTTAGCTGGTAACTTCTAGCATATACATAACTAAATACAATGGTGTACCTAAAATAATCATAGCCGCGAGAGACCCAAGCCCAAATAAAACCATATGGCTTGGACACCCAGTTAGTTAGTTACGCTGGGCATTTTCCGCAAGTCGACATCCAACTGCCTATTTTGCGTGACGTTGGACACCCAATGTACATTATTATTTATTTCTCCACAATAACATTTTTGTAATATATATGAATTATTTTGGTTTTTAACATTCAGTCTTTAGAGTGTGGTCCCTTGCGGGTACAATTTTTTTTTGCATGTACCTGTGGGGGTGCGTCCCATATTATATACAAACTTTTGGTATAATTTCAATTTATAAACATACAAAAGATATAATGCACGATATATATATAATAAGAAATACCATATTTTCATGAAATATAAGGCTTGATAGGTTCAATTCATATAATATCATATGTTATAATGGTTATTTTGTCTAATAATTTTAGATATAATATGTATTTTGTATAACAATTATGACATATAATATAATATCATTTGAAATATCTACATATCATATAAAATAATATTATATGACATACCTAGTACCATTTTATAGGGAACACCCAAATACTCCGAAATATTTTATTCCAATTTTGCTTATTAATTATTCCTAAGAAATAAAATTCCGATCGTTAAAAACCACGAGTTTTTTTTATTTCCGAGAATTATAACATCGAAGAGTTAAAAGTCCGACGTGGCTCTAGCCCGAAAAACAGAATTCCGATTTAGAATTTTCCGAAATTTCATAGCTTTTTCGGAATTTTAACATTCGGTAAAATAAACTTTCGTATCTTCAATCATCGCAATTTTCACTTTTAAAACTGATAAATTTCGGATTTTTGAAAACCGGATAAAAAAAAATCGGATTAGGTACTTACCTATACCTATAAGAGCGAAACGAGCGCAGCCAAGGCAGGTAAAGCAGGTCCGACTTGGCTTAAGTTAGGTACGACGACGAGCGAAGCGAGGAGGAGTGTTAGGTTGAACTGAGACCCTAACGAGCGAGCGAAGCGAGCGAGCCGCGCCGCGCAGGTCTGACTTGGTTTACGATTCCTAACATTACCATTTTTCACCTTAAGGCAGATCTGACTTGGCTTAGGTTAGGTACGACGACGAGCGAAGCGAGGAGGAGTGTTAGGTTGAACTATGACCCTAACGAGCGAGCGAAGCGAGCGAGCCGCGCAGGTCCGACTTGGCTTACGATTCCTAACATTACTTCGATTGCTTCGATGTTTCGAGTAAATGTATATTATATGTAATAATAATTAGCGTTTTAAATGTTATACCACTAGACGATTATACACAATGTCATTATACCTACAGTTCATTGTATACTATGAAAATATGCATTTTATTGTTATATGTTTCGTTCAGTATACAAATTGAATATTATACCAATTAAATTTATTCCAATTGAGTCTATGTCTAATGAAGAAAATCCAAACAACCTTAAAACAATGATTCAGGCTTTAAACGAAGAAAGCGGCAAAGTAGGTTTGACAATGAACACAACCAAAACGAAAATATTAACTAACTCAAATCAAGTAGACATAAAAGTAGGAGGACGCTTGTTAGAATATGTGAATGAATACTCATACCTAGGCCAGCTCATATCCTTTGAAGACCAGATAAGTAAAGAAGTCAACTCAAGAATAGCTAGCGGATGGAGAAAGTATTGGTCAATGAAGGAAGTTATGAAATCTAAGGAGTTCAGTGTGTCTGTAAAAAGAAAAGCTTTCAACACATGTATTCTACCCTGTATTACATATGGATGCGAGACATGGGCACTTACAAAGCGACTTAGAAATAAACTGGAGTATTGCCAAAGATCCATGGAACGCAGTATGACAGGAACATACAAAAAAGATAGAATAAGAAATGAACAACTAAGAGCAAAAACAAAAGTGACAAATATACTTACCCGGATTGACCAGCAAAAGTGGAGATGGACCGGTCACATGATGAGGGAAAAACAAGAAAAATGGAGCAAGATCGTTACAGACTGGTACCCCAGAAATGGCAAACGGAGCAGGGGAAAACAACAAAGGAGATGGGAAGACGAACTAAAACTAACAGCGGGACCCAACTGGAGAAGAGTTGCTCGCGATAGAATACAATGGAAACAACTGGAGGAAGCCTTTGCCAGACGACATACAGAACTGAGAGACATACAATTTATAAAATGAGAAGAAGGAAAACATACATACATAGGGAATTATGCTGATAGTAACGAATGAAATAAATTAATAAAACCTCTCCCACCACGGCTCGTCACCGAGGGAGAAAATGACCATCACCCCCTAGCATAGAAGCTGGAGGAGGCTCTTGCCAAAAGGCACGCTGAATTGTACTGATCTACAAATTATCAAATAATCCAATCTCAATTTCCAATTCAGAATTAAGGGGCTTATTATTATTATTATTATGTCTAATGAGTGTTAAATCTATTGTTTATATATGTTCTATTACTTATCTACCTGTGGCCCAAGACTTGTTTTTAGGTTTTTTTTTCTGAAGAGCTCAACTATGATCTTTTTATATATTTTTCAAGATGGTCTAGGGTCTAGCAAAGTAGCAAAGTCTATTTGTCTAGCAAATAAAATGCACCAAATGCATCATTGTACCTTGCACTGTACACTGGGCGTATGCATGCATATAGCACAAACTGTCTGGGTCTGAGTTATAGGTGTTACTTTGTGCATGGAGAAGTACATTGGGCCTCACAAGGATTGATGAAATGAAATAAATAATGATATCAGACAATTGTCATTAAATGCTTCACTTTCGTCTGTCCGAAAAGTTGGTCATTACAAATAATCCATTCTGCCCTAGCAACATGCTCAACACCTCTCACTTAACCTGATATCTTAATGTTATGCACCAAATTGCTTTATTCAATTACATGTTATTTAATCTTGTAACATAATAGGCACGGTACCTGATCAGATTCTGATTACTAAATCATACCAATAAGTTATAGTCCTCATAGCATTTTCTTGTTAGAAAAGGGTTGGCACTGGCAGATTAGGCTTTTACTCTTTAGCCTAATGAGGAATGTAGAGGCAAATTGTTTTGTGGTATAACTATACAAAGTATCGATACAATTCCGATTCCAACCACAGGCAGGAACATAGACATTTTTAATGGAAATAATATTAAATCAGTAGTGTAATTTAGTCAACAGCAACCGCAAGCAGCATAGCTGCTGTAATCTGATTGTCACTAGTATGGAAACCATGTTATAATATTGTCATGCAGTGTAAAATATTGTGGAGGTATCAATATCAATATCATTTATTTTCAGGCAACTGTGGCCCATAGATGAACACCTTAAAACCAACATACATCTATACTATTATAAAAATCTAGATTAGTATTGAGAATCAGTTTTCTATGGAGGGGTCATGATTTCAGGAAAAATCTTAATAGCGTGATACAGGATCGTTATTTGTTTTGTATATAGGCACGCAGCGACGTGCCAATCTGGCGCCATCTGTTTTCTTTGTCCTAGCATCACGCCGAAACGGCTGGACGGATTTTAACCAATTTTGGAATCCAAGCGGGCACCTTCTATTTTCTAATAAAATAATAATATAATAAAATATGTGGGCGGCCGGCGGGTGACGCCTTACGACCTGAATTCCTCCTGCAGGAAGGTAGACGGCTAGTAGTAGACACCCTCACGACACATGAAGGCGACGGGTACTGCGAAACTAGCGCCACTTTCGATTTTTTTCTTATACCTTCATAATCTGATATTTTGTAAGAAATAGCTGAAGTCTAGGAGCTAGCAAAACACCTTTAATATTTACTAAATGACTTTATACAATTTGTTCACTGTAGTTTATCCTACAAAACTTGTTCACGTCAAAAGCGGCCGCAATAGTTTTGGGCAACTTTTTAGAGACAACTAAAGAACAAGAAATTGTGTAGGTATAATGATTTAATAAATACTAAAGGTGTTTTTCCAGCTCCTCAAATCTTGTAATTACTGAAAATTGATCTGGTTTAGAAGATATAATAAAAATTCGTAAGTGGCGCTAGTTTCGCATTACCCGTCGCCTGAAGCGAAGTTCACACTGTGACGAGACTCCAACTGTTCGACCCTCAGGATGCAGTTGGTCTTTACTCGCAAATACTTGACGTTGCTATCTGCTTTCGTCGTGTAGTGCAGTCTGGACATATACAACAGTCGGTCTTCTACAGGTTACACTTCGGTGAGTGTGCACTGGGATTGCACGAACTGATTGTACCATCTCCATTTCGACATTACGGTACCGGGCGTGTATTGGGTTCCACCCTTATGTTGTTGATAGGTATTCCACTGATTCGTACAAAACGCTTTGCGTCTACTTTTCTTATCAGACCAGCAAAGGAGTGGAACTCTCTTCCTGCGCACCTTTTCCCTGAGAAATATAACTTAAATCTCTTCAAGTCGAGAATGAATAGGCATCTTCTAGACAAGCATGTTTCATCTTAGGTTCGTCGTTACTGAACATCTGGTACGTTCGAAGTCAAGTGTTTGTCTATCGCACATAAAAAAAAAACAAGTGTCGTCGGGGCTACAGGCTGGAGTTAGATGTTGGTATGCCCTCAAAGACTACAGGAGAACTAAGTGATCTGCATAGGGTTACTGAGGACGTCAGGGAATGTCATTCTATGTCTTCTTTGTTATGAGCATGACATGAGTTTTTATATTTTCTCCGAAAATATGGTCATGAGACTGTCAGAGGCTACTTGTATTAAAATGAGCCTCAATCACTCTTGTGCCCTGTGGTACAGTCAGCTGCAGAAGTGGCTACGTACAGTCTGACCAAAAAGAGTAGAAATTAAAAAACCGGCCAAGTGCGAGTCGGTCTCGCGCACCGAGGGTTCCGTACAAACACTTTCCATCCCTAGTTGGTTAAGTTAAGTTTGCACCTGGTATGTATAGCGCCCCATATAAATTAGGTGCAAAGTTAGGTATTAAAAAAACTACTTACTAGATCTCGTTCAAAACAATTTTCGTTGGTAGTTTTTATAGTAATGTACATCATATGTTTTTTTTAGATTTTTCATTTTCTTATTTTAGAAGTTAGAGGGGGGGGGGGGGACCAACTTTTTTCCACTTCGTCTGTCACGCAAACTATTCGGTTTAGAAAAAAAAATATTTTAGAAACCTCGATATCATTTTTGAAGACCTATCCATAGATACCACACACGTATTTGTTTGATGAAAAAAAAATAAATGTGTTTCTGTTCTAAGTATGGGGAGCCGCCAATATTTATTATTATTTTTGCATCAAAATCTTAATTCGGTTCACAGAATACATCTACCTACCAAGTTTCAACAGTATAGCTCTTATAGTTTCGGAATAAAATGGCTGTGACATACGGACGGACAGACGGACAGACAGACAGACATGACGAATCTATAAGGGTTCCGTTTTTTGCCATTTGGCTACGGAACCCTAAAAAGCGGCAATACTGTAGTGTCGTCCCTTTTTAATCAATCTAAGAAAACTGGGACGACACTACAGTATTGCCACTTTTTAATTTCTACTCTTTTTGGTCAGACTGTACGCAAGGTGTTCAAAATAATATGCAAACAAAACAGTTCAATAAACAGTTCTCAGACAGATTTTTGTGAAGATCAGAAGATCGAAACATCCGTTTCATCCTGGTCTCAAAGGACAAATACCTACGTATGGTTCCCAGAAGTTGGTCAAGTCGCAGAAACCACGAGAAACTGTAGCAACAATAAAGACATAATAATTATTTATTTACTGATTACTAATCAGTGGCATTTAACGATTTAAAATCAGTTTGCGTGCATGATTGGATGAGTGGCGAGGATTTCGCTTGTCACGCAAAATAGGTACATCGACCCGCGTGTGAGCTAATTGGTTGGTCAGTAATCAGTACAATAAATTAACGTATCAGACTAACTGAAGCTTGTCTTTTTTATATCAATAAGTGACAAACAAACATGCATGCACTCCATGTCATGGAAAGAGCAAAGAACCGCATCCAAAGGAGCCTAAACTGTGAAATCACTTTGGCTAATAAAAATAAACTTTAGTATTCCCTACTCCGATTAAGGCGGCCTGTCGACAAAAGCGGAACGGAGCGGAGCGGAGTGGAAATACTAAACTTGTAAGTGGGCCGCGAACTATAAAAGGTGTAGGAACACTTGGTCTAACGCTGTCTAGGTCCTGGGGATCAATCAATGCTCCAAATCGTCGGTCCACTGTGATCCAAGTTACTCAAAGGGCGAGCTATAATCAGAATGTATTATACCATAGAGCCTACTTCCAAATGGATCACGTAGACTCCATATTTGTTTTGAATGCTCCTCCATTATTTAACAGACAATAGTCGTGACGTAACGAACGAATTCCGAGGGTATGTTATGATTTAATTCAATTAATGGCCACAGAATAGAACAGCCTAATTACTATTATCTACTAACGCTCCTTTCTAAGTAATGTACGATGAATATTTAACAATAGTACATGATAAATAATCATATACCATATTGATTTCCGCAACTGATTCGATGCGGTTTCTAGATACTTAGTCATAGCAATGAGTTCATCACACTTAAAGAGTCATTAAACGATATAGCTCACTATCAAGTATTTCATTCCACTAATAATTTATTTCTATTTCTCTTTTAAAAGACTGGCTGCCATAAAATATGTCACCAGTATAGGTAATAACCTAAAATTAAAAATGTTAAAGACCCCCGGACACAAGTATGCGGTCTTCATGAAAACCTCATTTAATAAATAAGTGATATAGAAAATGCTACAAAATGTTGTATTCTTAACTTGTAAATTAGCGGAGATCCTGTCACTAGTTCCAATGTCATTTGAATATCTTAGAGACTTCAGCTTTTATTTCTACCAAACATAGCTAAGCACCATCAACCAATGCATTTTGCATGCATTCGTAAAATCGAATATATTTTTGGGAGTGTGAGCATCTAATTATACGATTTCCTTCCATCTTCCATCGACTAAATAACTCTCTTTGACGTGGCGCGTTTGAGGCGTAGGATAAGAGGAGTAACTCAATGCTTTTACGTCACCTTAGGCCTGAGCCCGTAAGTGGGATTTTCAGCCCGCTACGCAGGGTGAAAATCTCACTTGCTGGCCAAGGAAAGACGTAAAACTCTAGACAAACCGCGGGCGGTAATTAGTAACGCCCCAGATCGCATATGGGCCACAAACTCACGAATTCACCGCCCTAGGTATATGGGTGAATCAACTTTTAAGTGCACCTTGTTGCTATGGATACGCAAAATTTGTCCCTCGGACAACCTAAGCATTTTTCTATGAAACAGTATGAAGATGTCACTTGGACAACGGGGACAAGAGTAAACACCACAAAACCCATATAATGTATTAAATTCGATTAGAGTCATGTCATGCGCACCGCAAATAAATATCGCTTCGACCGGTTTTGTTTCCTGGTACTTTCTGAATAAGAATGAATATGAATATAAGATAAGCGGTCACTGAACCAATGAGCTGCCCTGAACTTTAAGTAACCATCAGTACTGGAAGAAGTATGCGCTTCGCGATAGGTGTAATTGCGACTGTTTATGCATTTTATGAATGTCACTACGTTTTATTCGTTGTTTAATTCGCCTTCGCTGTTTAGCTAATCTAGGTGACAGTAGAGCAAAAAGGCAGCGATAATGTCAGCTGACCGATCGCACGCCGGACGGGCTTCCGGCGATATCGCACTGATAATGCTTTACTCTCCCGGTTTTGCGTATGGAAGGGCCTGTTTGAAGGGTTTTGGAGGTTTAAGCAACACAAATTATTTGAAAAACGTCTACGTTTGATGAGGGTTTGTAGTAGCGCAATCAAATAAAAGGTGTTTGACGTTGCGATGACGTGTAAAACGTCGTAACGCGTAAATTTACGTCCTACGACGTAAAAAGTTTCTGTATCACGTCGATATAACGTCGCACGTTGTCGTATCCATGTAATGTAAAATTATTGTTTAAGTGCATTAGTGGTAATGGCCTGTTTACAAATTGATTAGTGATTAGCGCCTATTCCTACATTTACCGCCTTATATTTGTCTGCTCCAGGCCCGGACTTTTAGGCGGCCAATCATGGATGACGAGGTTTACGAGGTAACAAATGGAAGGCTGGTACTCTCTTCCTCTCTTGGGCAGCTGTGGCTTAGAGCTGCCAATACTGCAAATCCGCCATTGAAGTAATCATTGTCTAAACATGTCTTCAGTGAGCCAAGTCACCTTTAATCGCGACTTTAGCGTGTCTCTTATGCAATGTTTACATTTATTCGGGTACGCGGAACCGCCCTGTTTGTATAGCTGAATGGAAAGGTTGGAGAGCCGTACAAACGGGGTAGTTAGGTCACGGGTTAGGTCGCGGCGTTTTGTACGAAATAAGTCCGACTTACTGAACCGACCGAGATTTTCGAACGACTTCCAAAAGCTACAGACTTCAGGAATAAATTCAATGATGAAATATGAAAAAGTAATGCGAAATTGTGGTATTTAGTTTATCCTTAATATTAATCCTTCTGTTACACACAAAGCACCGGTCTTGTATTTTTTTTTGCCAAAGAGATAAAATGAAATTTGGTTATTATTTCATAGTAGGTACCGGTGGGTTGGGTAACGCGAACACGATACAGTTTACTTTTTTTACTGAAACTATCTCAAGAATATAAGACTAATCCAGCAAAATCGCAAGACTAAGTTATCTATAATGAATTAATAGTTTCACCATACTGTGTGCTGTGTTAGATATTAATGGGTGTAAACGCCTGTCAAATGTTCAGCATTGACAGGCGTAATCGGTTGTTAATGAATGACTTAAGTATATCGCAGGCAAAGTCCTTTGAAGCAAGCGCCATATCAACAAGGAAAGATTGGGCAAGTGCGAGTCCGACTCGCGCATGAAGGGTTCCGTACCATAAAACAAGTTTGTTGTATGGGAGCCCCCCTTAAATATTAATTTTATTTTATTTTTAGTATTTGTTGTTAAGTAGGTATAACGGCAATAGAAATACATCATCTGTGAAAATTTCCTATAACCGTTCTTGAGATACAGCCTGGTGACAGACAGACGGACGGACGGACGGGCGGACAGCGAAGTCTCAGTAATAGGGTCCCGCTTTTACCCTCTGGGTACAGAACCCTAAAAAAGTATATCCAATATAAATTTCGTAACCTACAATTTCCCGAGGCCTTAATAACATTTCATTGGTTTGCCATTCAATCCGTTCGATTGCGTTCTCCGCAGATTCGGAAATAATGAGCCATTATCGGTAGATTGGTATACCGCTCTGCATATTGACATTTGCGGTACATTCCTCCCTCTGTACCAGTTTCGTCGTCATGCGTACTTTCACCCGTCTCGGTTACCGAGGGGTATTTCTGCCGAGTTTCAATCAATGTTTGCTTTTCTTACCCTTTATTGAACTTAGACGGGCAGCAATTCTGTGACTGATGGAATAACGTCTAAGTTCGTTCTGAGGTGAAGTATTTGTCTATACTCAACCTAATTAATCGCTACAACTTTGACTATTCCTTTCAGTATAGCGTGAAAAGCGACGGGTGACGCTGAGAAAGAAGCGAAACTCGATATGTTGCAGATTCTTCAGAAAGTCCCAATTTTCATTATAAATTCTTGCTGCCCAGTTTAATTGCAAGTCCGTAAAACTACCAGCAAAATACCAAGCTTATACCTGGCCCTTATGACTCAGCGGGCCAATGACCCGACTACACTGGCTAACCAGCTGCCAGGCTAAAGAGATTATTAGCGTTGGTCCTTCCAACCAGATATGCCAATTGTTATAGTATTTTGTGTATACGTTTTATTAATTTACTAGCTATTAAAAAAAACGCATCAAAATCTGTTACGTAGTTTTAACGATCTAAGGATACAGGGACAGACAGACAGACAGGCAGCAGGAAGCTAATTCGCTTTATACTATGTAGTGATAATTATTGATAGATAGAAAATGCACTGTTTGTTGGGCTGGGTGTACAGTTGTGACATTTTGCGTAAGCTGCTTATGAAAAGATTATTGTAAATTATTTTTTCTAATACATTCCTTTCAATGCTACTCATTTCAATTTGAACAATGATTTCAGAGCTACTGAATGTTTGCCACTCTATGACTGATAAGCTTCTTTAGTTGTAAGCAGAACTGAGTTGAAGAATGGCCGACGGACGGAGCGCGACGTATTGACTGCGGTTTTAAAAGGTTTTGCCGAGCAGTTGCCATTGTGATCGGAATAAGGTTTAATAAAGTCCCACGTTTATGATTTTTTATGATGTAGCCTGTTTTTACGAGACAACAAAAATATGTAACTATTGACTCACAATTGCAACGAAACTTTTGCAAGTTTCAAAACAAGGAATTTTGACACTTAAACATTATACTGTCGTGCAATGAAACATATATATGTATATATTCTTCACTATTATAAACTAAACTTTTGGTCCTGGAGTAGAAATGTTCGAAATTGGCGTGTCGAATGGAGGAAAGCTTTGACAAACCAATAGTTTAACTGCTAAGTTAAAAATTCAGGTATCATATTGTGTCATGGTCTCAACTCTGGTGAAACAATTTGCTGAATTTTGTAATACTTAGCACTTACCCTTGTTTCTTGTTTTTAGAATGTAAACTTTGTCGATGAAATATGTATTTCTTTAGCAACGCATCGTTGCATGTAGATTGTTAAATTGCCAGCTTTCATCTAACTCCAACGTGTGGCCTATAAATTGGCACGTAGCGAACGCATCGCGCGGGCGTGTTTTTCTGGGGCGGTCTGTGACCCGCCAAGTGCTCTCCTAATGATCTTCAGAACTAGTCTTTGATCTAGCGATAAATAGATTTATTGTATTGTGGTATTTGTTGCCTTCGACTTGGATTTGAAAGGCACTAGTGGAGTGGTCCATTTAACCCTGATTTAACCCAATTTTCACCTGCTTACCTAAAATAAGGCATATAATTATAGGGCAATACTTTGAAGAGTATCCAAACCAAGTCTGCTCAGGTTTATCACACTCATATTGACGCCATGCCATCGTGGAAGGCACAAAATGCTACAATACAATGCATTTAAACTATATATCTTGTAGATGGGTATTTTCTTTCTACATACAATAATTCATTTACCTATCGTATCTTATCCCGGCAAGGGCATATATTTGTGAAACTAAATTACGAATTTCATTTTATATCTACAAGCCTCATTACTGACGTAAATATTCTTAAGGTTTCAGAAGCAATCGTATTGAGCTCTTCAATTTGCATCTCTTTCTCCATTCCCCGAATCAATAATCCAAAACATCTGTTATATATGTAAATAAGTTCCATTAAATCTTTCGTCGGCCCTTCTCGGTCGATACTTGCAATGATTTACGCGGGTTGTCCTCTTACAGGGCTTGAATCATTCGTTGAGTCATGATGCTTCGTAGCTAAACAATGATTGGTATGCTATTGATGACGTAAGGATCAGTAATCTTGATTGGCATATAAGTGTTCATTGATAGATTGGCAACAATCCCAGTATGCCATTCAAAATTAAACTGTATATGTATTGTTGTAAATGACATTGCCTTTAGAGAGTATTTAAAGAATTTAATTTTTAATCTCGATCTCTTGTGTTTCCTGTTGAATTCAGCGTAATTTTTACGGTAACACTAAATGTCACCAGTATTTCAGTATTGGATGCGACTTTACAAATTTTTCAAGTTCAAATCTTCAAGTTTTTCAGTTCCATTTTTATTCAGGATATTTGCAAAAAAAAACGTGGCAACATGAATAAATATGTCAATGTATAGCCCCACAAGGTGTTTATGAACCCACGCCATATTACGGATTTGTGGTACTAATTTATTTTACTGGTAACGACAAATTTTTGGTAACTGACGTTGAAAGACGGTGAATGTCACTGACAGGACAGGAAACAGGACTA
Source organism: Apotomis turbidana (assembly GCA_905147355.2). Taxonomy (NCBI): domain Eukaryota; kingdom Metazoa; phylum Arthropoda; class Insecta; order Lepidoptera; family Tortricidae; genus Apotomis; species Apotomis turbidana. The sequence continues at coordinate 1,198,222 of LR990283.1, forward strand.
AGTAAATATTCCGCAAGCTTCAAGTATTTTTTCCGCAAGTTTCAAGTAATTTTTGCACAATAAAGTCAAAACTATCCACAGGATGAAAGTTAAGTTTTTTGTAATAGGGTTCAGTATTTATTTCGCAAGAAGAACGAAGGATTGAGCAGCATTCCGGTAAACAATGTTTGAATTCCGTTAATGATAAATCCTTGACAAATTGCTATTATGTTTAATAATTCAAATATATGACGTATATGCTCATTATTGCCATTATGTAAGTTGTTTTTAGCGCCACTATCCCTGGGTCGGACCGACACTTGCTAGACAATATATGTGACCCAGGATTCATTGCACCAACCTAGAATATAATAAAGAATTTATTACTGAATCTTAATCTGGTTTGCTTGAATTCAGCCTTGTAATTCGAATCCGGAGTTAAATATTAGCCTACGCAAATGAGGGACGCATGTTTATCATCGCGGAGTGGGGCGAGTCCTGATTACAATAGTAGTTTATGCAACTGATACATAATAAGAGGCCTTAAAACACGAGTGTGGTTTTATGAAACGAGCGTCAGCGAGTTTCATAATAGGATCACACGAGTGTTTTAAGGCCTAATTATGTACAATTGTATACACTACTTTATCTAAACACATATCATAAGTACTCTAAGATGGGTTCAGAAGCCATAAGGAAATGACCGGCACCACTAGTGCTACCTGTAAAATATCTAAAAACGACATATACTAATGCAGTAAGAAATAAATCTGAACAAATACATAAACAGATTATTTATTGTAATAGTTGTAATTTACATTAACATTGAAACAATATTTTCAACTAAAATGTAAATAACAATAAACTTTTCACAATTCTACTTTCGTAACAGCAAAGAACCAACAAACAAATGACAACAATAATGGCGGCAATTCGAACCTCTGTCAAGACGAATGTTTTTTTTTTCTAAATCATATACAAACGAATGTATCCATATTCTCATGTCACTCGAGATCAAATGTCGTGCGGTTTTTATAAAAAAACATACTGAATTGACGTTTCGTATCGATAAAAATATTAATATCTATGGATACTAGAATAGAGACCAACTTGTGTTTAGACAGCTGTTCCTAATTTAAACTCGTAACCTTACAAAAATCGGTACTGTAATAACATTACAGTACAGATTTTACCTATCACCACAGACAAAAAAAATCTCATAGTAAAATTGGTTGTAATAATGCTGGTCATTTCCTACGATTTCTGAACGCATTTTATTAGAGCACTAATGATATGTGCGTAGATAAAATTGATTATTGCCATGGCGACTGGGTATATTCTGATTATAGTATTGAAAAGTAAATTGATTCGATTGCTACTATATAAATTGAATTTGTAATAAAATGCGTGAAAACTCCTGATATTTACCAGAGATATCAGGAAGTATAACAATAAATTAACTGAATTAACGTGGTTTTGACTCACGCTAACGATTCCAAGATTCAAAAATTAAACTAAAGCTGATTGTGTGGTACGAAGTCTTCGGAGTGCGAGTTCGCAATAGATAGCTTTTTATTGGGTTGATGTTCATCTTCTTTGGATGCTTTTTTCTGCCGGACGTGGCCATTGTCACTTAATTCATACTCAAGTGCTGCTCTGAATAGCGATTTGCAAAATTTGCACATCCCGAAGTATTATCTAAATTATATCTAGTCTATTGCGCAATATAGTTGTATTTTATTGATTGGTCACAATTTGTCTGCTTTGCCCGAAGGTTGACTGGTAGTTAGTTGAAGTTCGCCTTTAATACGATAAGTTTCTTGTGCAATAAAGATTTAATAAATAAATGGTTATTTGTCTTACACATATTATAAACGTATATACGTTTCTAATATGTATTCTATCTCAGTTGGCTCCATATTTGTCCCGATAGCTTGTAAACGGTTGTAATAATAATAAGTATGTAAGGAATGTTGATCCAAAGCTAGCCGTGCAGTGCTCCCCATGTGTACCGTGGGAACCGAGAAAGATACCTACACATCGCGCATCGCGGTCGACGCGCTCAGCCAGTCGGTTGCCACACGCGCTCACGGCCGGACGCCGCCGGTCGCGCTATAAAATCACCAAAAAAATGGCTTCGTCGCGAATGAGACCAACGCGCTGCAGTGTTGCGGGGTGTAAAAACATAAAAGCAACAGCATTTATCCTTTTTTTCTTTGCCGACAGACGATGAAATGTTACTAAAAATTCTTAGAACTTAATAAGCACCTATACCTAAACGCATTGCATACACTGTTATAATAGATACATGTAATGTTGAATAAATAAACCTACCTACTTAATATACTTGAATTCATAGAAAAAATCCACTACCTATATCAACAAGTGACAATAATTTACTCACTAAGATTTACCAAATCAGTTTAGTGCGTGTGGCGGGAGAGTGCATTGCACGGCCTTAAAAGGGCGTAAAAGTCGGCGTTGTTCTTGACACTTAAGACCTTTTGCAAGGAATGCATTCGCAAAGATGAAACGCGTGATCAGATTATTATAAAACAACTTGTACCTAGTGACTGTTTCGAAGCCTGTAATGTTAGTATTATACAATATGTAACACATTATATATAGGCACCTACCAAACTTTATTTAGTAAGTACCTACTGTCATCGGGATATATTTAGGTAACTTAGGTACCTACACAGAAAGTTGTTTTTGTTTCAGGTTTCTGGTATGTTGAGATAGAATAGGTAGGTAAGATTCCGATATACCTACTCGGAAATTTAAACGATTTTGACTGTGTGCCGCAGTGCATGTGAATACCTATTTCTAGTAGGTACCTAATGATAATTAAATTTGACTAATAAATTTAAATAAATCTATCGTATTTTCATTTATATTGATTTTTTATAAAATCATTTATAAGCGGTGTCAACCCTAGCCTCGTTTTGCCGGCACGTGCGGCCAACGACCCACGCGTTCAAGGTCGCTCCATTGTTAAATTGAGTAGGCATGAAAAGCGCTAGGTATTTGCCTTTTTATTCAGACATGGGTATCTGTTCGAAGAACTATTATATTAATCTGTGGCCGTGGGCTATGACCAGTAATAGATGATCAAAGATAAGGCCTAGGGCACTTAGCATATTCCCAAGTGCCGTAATGTTTAAGCGGTCCATATATGGGACACAGCGGTTACCGAGAAGTGTGCCATGACTAACGACGAGAGTCTCGATGACGGAAGCGGTCGAATTTTGCGGTAATTTTTTGTTGCTTTGTCCTTTTCACTGACCTGATGACCTGAATTGTTGCGGTGAGGAAGAAGGAAGGAACAGATTTTAAATAAGATATAATTACTCGCACAAATAAATATAATCGGAGGTATGTATCACCGATTTCCAAAAATATTCTAGCCTATTTTTTTCCTAATTGTTATATTTTTATTACAGTATTGTTTTGTTCTTTTTACATAAATATGCTTACTTTGTGTCTCTATCGAAGTTCTCGGAAACTAATAAAAACAAAAGAATTGACTGAACCGCCTACGTCATTTGGCGTGAAATCTAGACGGAGTGAAGTTCATTGTCCTGATCGCCAATAAATATATCACGCAGGTTCTTGTACGAAATTATATACCAAAAGTCTTCTTAGTTGTCAAATAAATAAAGTTATCTAGAAACGGTGGAGTGAGTGATAGAACAAGAAGTCTGCTTGCGTACTTTACCGTCCTAAATCGTCTGTCATCTAAAATACATCAAATTGTCTATAAACTCAAATTTATTTCAACACACGAGCTGCATCAATTTTACAATATGACGAGATATTACAATTTATTTCAGTGGCCCGGAATGTTTGCTCTCGAATGTATTGTGTTAAATTCGTGATAATTTTGTTTTGGCAATTGGCAATAGTCAGTGTTCTCCTGGTATTCGGAACGTCTGAAAGGAAATGCCTATTAAAAATTCACACGGTCTAAAGTTGGCAGTAAAACATATAATGAAGTGTTTCAGACGAGATACGTGTTCGCTCTGTCAAGTTGTTACGGAATAAATCTTAATAGTAATGGCGTTAAGGTTCCAATTTGCGGAACCCGCAAAAGCATAGTATGATGTTTAGATATTGAAGCGTCTGTATTTAGTACAATACTATGTCATCTTACTTTTATTGTAATGCATTCCAATAGTCAGAGCAAGAATACAAGGCCTTGAAGTTAATATTTTGAGCATCAGGCCTTTATTTGTTTAACGGATTGCCTTTTGGTCTAACGAATGCTCCATTCAACAAAAAAATTGATGGGTGGCGTCCTGATTCCAGGTGAATTGTCAAGGTTTAGACCAGATCAATTATCTATCTTGTTAATTGACGAATTTATCATGATAGAATACGAATGTTGTTTAGTTACGTTGTCTATAGTGAAATAATCTTATTGCTAGAAATAATATAGCATGTTCTATGTGCTAGAATGTTTCTTTTAAGCACTTTGTTACGACAGCGAAAAACTGCGGGATATCTTCTTTTTTATTTCGTAACCAATATTATTAAAACTAACACTTTCGTGTTGATTTTAATAATAAACTCCATGATACATTAAAGCCATTACTTCATTAGCGATACAAATTAACGATTGAATCGAATCACCTATTTAACTAATTGAACATTAGTATGTACTTACCTACTGCGATTACATTATCCTTAATGTATTACCTATTGTCGTGTTATATATCGTTGTCGAACCAAAATGTAAGCATCGATTCGACATCACCTAGAAGTGCGTTGATTTCCAAAACCACAAATTACCGGGGGATTTTTTAATACCGCTAATGACCTAACGGCATTAAAATAAATAAAAGAAGGACCTGTCTATTTATAGAGGGACCAACACGGGGCAGCCGCGCCGGTGCCATGCGTATACGCATCTAGTATTAAAACGTCTTCGATCACATAATGGCCAATTTGAATCCTATAACGTCTTCAGAAAGTCTACTGTACCTGATCTATAAAAGGATTCCATTATCTTTTCACTGCATAATACGAAAAAGATAGAACGATGAACTGAAAGTAATTTACGAACTTTATTATGATCGCGTCATGTTTGAATTTGAAGCAGATTTGCAAGTGGCCATAATAGAAGGGTTTGAGTAATTGATAGATCCAGTATTGATCATTTGTTTTTTAAGCTTTTAATCCTGTCTCGACTCTTGTATTGTTATGCTGTCAGCTTGTGAGTGAAGCACAGTTTCGTGCGCTTGATTTTAATACACATATTGATTTTGATGGGATACATGTTTGTTTATTAAATGTTTAAATCAGTTTGGCAAAACATGTTGATTTAAATATGTCTCTTTTTGTTACTGAAGTGGCATGTTTATATTTACCCATGATGCAACCACATGACACGGTAAATAAGAATGAATAATGACTGAATTCAAAGTTGAAAGAAACACTAATACTTAACTTCGATTAAGGAAGGAAAACGAACTTCCTCACAGTCTCTATCAAATGAGTGACGGCGCTCTATTTTAAATGTTGTATATGATTTACTTGAAAGAGAAATATACTTTACGCAGTACTTTCATAGATCCACCTAATTAAGAACTTGTTAGAGTGACAATAAAGTCGATAAAGAAGCTTGCAGGCATGAGTTACACTGTACCCACTCGTCTCGTGGGAAAAGGTTTACTGCAAAAGAGGTTTAAAGTAATAGTGATTGTATTATCTAAATATAGATACCTCTAACTAACATATTAGACTTTGGTTTTAGGTTTTGCATAAATAGGGAAGTTATGGGTATAAGTACATTAGTTTGGAATCCGGGTATCGGGCACAGAAAGAAAAATACTAGAAAAGCTATGGCTCATACTGATAATGGACGTCAAATGCCGTGTGATCGTAATTGACACGTACGCAAATACCGCCCACGGACCCGTCACACGTGACAGCATATTTCTCTCGTCTCGTAAACATTGAAGAATCATCTCCAGAGACATTTTGTCTTAAATTTAGCCTGTACGAGAAGGGAATGAGATTTCCGAACGGTCCAGATCTAGATGGCCAGCTCGTTCCAAGTTTGAAATTTGTATTTAAACTTGGAACATCAAAGCAGTCTCGGGGCAGAGCGCGTTGAGGACGGACGTCGGTTATTTTAACCCGTAAAGGATACGCGAGTTTATTTTTGGGAATAAACTTTTGTTAATCACCTATGGATGAATGCCGTGGTTACATAAACGCGTGGGCCATCCACATGTGTCATAAGTTTATGAAGTGATCGTTTATTTCGGCTGCAATGTGACCCCGATTGTGATGCAGGGATTGTTTATATTCAGTGAATAGTGAAAAAGTTTGTGTCTAACGTTTACATTATCTCCGTTCTGGGAACGGATGCAGTGAACTTGTTTTATTTTTGTATTTCAAATAACTTCCCAATATTGTATTTTAATGAGTGAATTTTGATGTTATTTCCATGTATGTTCTATCTCGGTAAACAGTTCTGATAAAAGTGCTTGAAGTTTTCCTTAAGGATCTGTTTGGACCAATGAATTGACGAAAAATTAACTGTTCTTTGTACGACCTACTACCTCATCTGTTCTCATCGGACTCCATGGGCCTCTGCCATGGGCACGTGGCCTCATGGACAGTGAGGGGCGACTTGTCTTCTGGAAAGGAGGGGTGTGGGAGGGGGGCGCTCCCACTCTGAACTGTAACACCTGCAAGAAGAGAAGAGCTGACAGGATGAGTGCCAACGACAGGCCTCCGGGGTAAGAAGCTGAACTGAATTTGGGGCACAAACTCCGCGAATCTAGGTTTCTTAAAAACTTCTTCGGATATATATTTCATACAGAGCATGGAATAACGCGACATCATTCAAATCGGAGTCATAACTTTTGTTGTCAATACAACTTATGCTTGCACTTTTTTAGGCTGCCTGTCCACTGGAGCGGAGTGAAGAAATTGAACCAATCTGGCTGCGTCTTTGTGAAGCCCACAAGAATTGCATTTAAATCTGAGGACTATGATTGGTCCATTTGACACTCCGCTCAGCTCCGATCCGCTTTAGTGGATTGGCAGCCTTACGGAGGGTAATGTGAAATTGTCTGTCAATGCGCAACTGGCACGAATATAAACACGCTATCGCTAAGATATAGTTACATGTTACATTCTGTGCCAAACAGTGTACGGGAATGACGTTTAAATTATAAGCATCGATCGGTGCAATTGTACCTATAATTTGGGAAAATATTAAAACATCGCAAACTTTAAGAAGTCGAACTACATCCAAAATATCAATTATCGAACTTAGATGGTGGCTTCTTTATCTACCTTGTTACTGTAATATTAACTATAAGTATTACCATTATGAAACGTAAATAAAATCTTAATAGACGTTCTGAAAGTTCAGATACATAAAATAAACACGTATGAAGTCTGTTGATATTAAACCAATAAACGCTTGCGTCATTATTTATAGTACTAAGAACTAGCCTAGTTATTTCTTAGATCGCCTTTGAATACACCAGCCCGTCTATCACGACTACACTCCTGTCCGTGCGACATAGCTTCGCCCGCCACTCTCTAACAGTATAGCGAAGAAAGAGATAGGTAGGTAATATTTGTCGCGCGAGAAAGTCGCATGTCACAGTTGTGCTGGAACTAGAGGGGCAGAGGTTTTTCTTTGATTAATTTCTAATAAACACTTGGTAATACCGAGTGTATTAAAATTAAAGCAAAATAAATGTATTTACAAGAACAGAATTAATTAATTCCACGTTTCTAATTATATGTATATGTCTGCCACTCTACGTCTACTCTGGCGATATTCAAAGTAATCATCATAACGACATTTTCTTTCTTGAGATATTCAATTATCTCAATCGACGAGTATAAGGTCAATGCATGAGACTGCGATATTCCCAATTCTGTAATAATAGTTTTATTATTTTTGTTTATCTGACATATCTGGTATATCTGACATTTGAATAAAAAAAAAGGTTTAAATTTTATTTAAACTTAAATTTCTCTCCATTTTAGGGTTCCGTACCCAAAGGGTAAAAACGGGACCCTATTACTGAGACTTCGCTGTCCGTCCGTCCGTCCGTCCGTCTGTCACCAGGCTGTATCTCAACAACGGTGATAGGTAGCTAGACGGTTGAAATTTTCACAGATGATGTATTTCTATTGCCACTATAACAACAAATACTAAAAATAAAATAAAATAAATATTTAAGGGGGGCTCCCATACAACAAACTTGTTATAGATTATATATATGTATAGGTACGGAACCCTTCATGCGCGAGTCGGGCTCGCACTTGCCCAATTTTTATTTGTACTTTTGCTGTATTTATAATTCAAATTTGAATTTATTAAACATGTAGTGTCTCATTATTTTAATCTTAGGCACCTACACCAATTTTTTTTTAGTTGTTTAATTCAAATAGAGTTAATACACATCTGAATTGGACATGTAATTTTCTTTGGAATAAAGATGAATATTATGTGAGTTTATAGTAGTATAAAAAAAAGGTGAGAATTTCAAATTGTAATAAATTAATCTAGCTCGTCGATGCTGACCAATTTCAACCCTTCAAACGCCAACGCGTTAGGTACATTGTTGTTGCATTGTTTTGAAGTCAGCGCGAACAACAGCATTGCTATGCGTTGAGTTAATAAATGAGGTTTACCCTCTAATGGTGATAAATAAACATTGTTTTCAGGTTCCTTTTATCAACGCGACGTGTATGGGCTTTCAGGAAAAAACTTGTACTTTACTCGTGTGGGTACAGTTAGCTCTACTTACATTACTTTAGAGCATAAATAAAAAGTACGAATACGCCTTGGTGCTCACAAGTGCTATGTCTGCTGCTATCGTATACTGAGTGGACTAGATTTTTAGGGTCCGTACCTCAAAAAGAAAAAATGGAATCCTTATAAGGTCACTTTGTTGTCTGTCCGTTCGTCAGACAAGTCCCTTTATCCAGGACCGCGTGAAGTGTTGAGTGAAAATTAAAGCCTACAGTCCCTTGAAGCTGTGAAAAAATCAACCTTCTAAGTTACCTAATAAAAAAAAAGTTGGCGGTTTATGTCACAAAAACGTATATTTCGAGACTTTCACGGAAATTAAAATTTATAGGGTATTTTCCGCTGAACTAGAACTATGAACCACTCTGTAAAGAGTGAAACGACTAAGATGAAATATGGCAAGTAATTTTTTTATGATTTATATACTACAAGTATATAAATCATAAAAAGTTTTACTTACTAAAAAAACGCGATGGAAAGTAGGTGATTGATTTATCATTTATCTGTCGCTCGTGAAATAACCATCATACGGCCCATTGCTTTGCCTTTCCGAGTTATAAATGTGCTATTAAAAACGTATCACTACATAGTATAAAAGAAAGTCGAAAACTGTCTGTCTGACCCTATGTATGCTTAGATCTTTAAAACTAGGCAACGGATTACGATACGATGTTTTTAAATAGAGTGATTCAAGAGGAACGTTATATGTATAATACATGCATCATTTATCAGTATTGTACCCGTGCGACGTCGGGGCGGGTCGCTAGTTGAAATGTCATACCTCAGCTCACTGTCTCATATTGCTGCTGTGTAATTCCTAACAATATTATAATTACTTAAGTACAAGTAGTTGTGGTTTTTAGAAACGAATTCTAGTCTCCGACCTACTCCCGCGTGAGTGGTGGTTATTTTTTATTTTTAAAGTTTTATTCTGAGTAGTTTACGAATACGGCATGCGTAGTGAATCAGCATGTTATTGGTATAAGCTACGCGCAAATTGGTGATGTTTTCCTCAAATAACGTGGTCCCGTGGAATTCCTTGGTAGAATAGGGTTGCTTTGCGGTTTTATTTGCGTTGTTTACGTGTTTATTCTTCACGAATAAGCATAAATCTATCGAATATGATCTGTAGTAACGGTTATTGCAACATAGCCATACTCTGGGCCAATTTTTTTCATGATACACTGCCCTAGCCGATAACCAATTGTAAACCGGACTTTTCTTGGAACAAAGTACTTAAGCATTTTGGCCCTAAGCACAGATTAATATAATAGTTCTTCGAACAGATACCCATGTCTGAATAAAAAGGCAAATACCTAGCGCTTTTCATGCCTACTCAATTTAACAATGGAGCGACCTTGAACGCGTGGGTCGTTGGCCGCACGTGCCGGCAAAACGAGGCTAGGGTTGACACCGCTTAGAAATGATTTTATAAAAAATCAATATAAATGAAAATACGATAGATTTATTTAAATTTATTAGTCAAATTTAATTATCATTAGGTACCTACTAGAAATAGGTATTCACATGCACTGCGGCACACAATCAAAATCGTTTAAATTTCCGAGTAGGTATATCGGAATCTTACCTACCTATTCTATCTGAACATACCAGAAACCTGAAACAAAAACAACTTTCTGTGTAGGTACCTAAGTTACCTAAATATATCCCGATGACAGTAGGTACTTACGAAATAAAGTTTGGTAGGTGCCTATATATAATGTGTTACATATTGTATAATACTAACATTACAGGCTTCGAAACAGTCACTAGGTACAAGTTGTTTTATAATAATCTGATCACGCGTTTCATCTTTGCGAATGCATTCCTTGCAAAAGGTCTTAAGTGTCAAGAACAACGCCGACTTTTACGCCCTTTTAAGGCCGTGCAATGCACTCTCCCGCCACACGCACTAAACTGATTTGGTAAATCTTAGTGAGTAAATTATTGTCACTTGTTGATATAGGTAGTGGATTTTTTCTATGAATTCAAGTATATTAAGTAGGTAGGTTTATTTATTCAACATTACATGTATCTATTATAACAGTGTATGCAATGCGTTTAGGTATAGGTGCTTATTAAGTTCTAAGAATTTTTAGTAACATTTCATCGTCTGTCGGCAAAGAAAAAAAGGATAAATGCTGTAGCTTTTATGTTTTTACACCCCGCAACACTGCAGCGCGTTGGTCTCATTCGCGACGAAGCCATTTTTTTGGTGATTTTATAGCGCGACCGGCGGCGTCCGGCCGTGAGCGCGTGTGGCAACCGACTGGCTGAGCGCGTCGACCGCGATGCGCGATGTGTAGGTATCTTTCTCGGTTCCCACGGTACACATGGGGAGCACTGCCCTAAGCTCCTATCCACTAGATTGCTTTTGGTAACTACGGCTACCTGTCACCGCTCTTATTTTATTATATAAATAGAGTCCAACTCAAAATTCGAAGTAATTGAGTGGATAAAAGTTCGAATTATTACCGTGTAAGCTAGAAAAAAGAAGTGCTACCTGTCTTTTAAAAACAATAGTGACCGAGACATCTCACAGCTTATAATAAACCAATAAGTAAAAAAAAAAAATAGTACAGAGTTCGTCTATTTCTTACATAATGACTAGAACTAGATGACAACTTCGGTCACGCGGAAAAAAACGTTCAAGCCTCATTTTTGTATTCCTGTATTTGGGTAAAAATAAACTGTGTCCTATAAGTTACAAATTACAAGTTAACCATTATGGCCCAGCTTACCCGTGTATCAAAAATGTTTATAGTTTAAATCCGTTGGTGGATGGAAGCCGCAAAATAATAATAATAATAATATTATCCCGTAGATAACATAAATCGCCAGCTCAGGCTGAGAAATAAAAATGTAAAAAACATATAATAATATCTTTTATTGTGCACCACATGAAAAAGATTAATAACAAAGAAATAAAGCAACGTTAAATAGGGTAACAACAGGCGGTCTTATCGCTAAAGAGCGATCTCTTCCAGACAACCTTTGGGTAGCAGAAAAAGTCGGAGGATACATTTTAAAAAGGTAGTGCAAGAAACTGGTTAAGAATAGTACATTACTGCAGAGGCCGCGAAATAGGGGATTATTGGCCGAGTATGCCGAGTGATAACGAGGCCATCTAGAGATACGAGGCCGACAATCCCTGTTCGCGCCGAGGCTTGTATAGTGCTTTTCTCAAAAAAATCCAAGGAAATAATACAAATGTTCAACTTATATATTCATATAAAAACAAATTTATTTCAAACTTAATTAAAAAAAAACAAATTTATTTTTTAAGCTGTTCGGGTCAATGTTTTTGCCACCAAATGTTAAGATGATTCTATTTATTAAAAAATGACAACACCTTATTAATTAGATATTGTTATATTTTTTAACAATAAACGTGATTCCTTGTTTATTTTATTGAATATCTGATTTAATCTAATTGAATAAACTAGTTAAATATAAGAAATAAAACGTAAATATACATGCACAAACTAAGTTTTTTTTTTTGGTAGTATGCCATAGATTATCAATAAAAGAAATAAACCCCACTGAAACAAAAGACAATCTCTTTGTTGGCTACGGCCAATAATGTTGTATGAAATTCCTTTATATCGTTCTAATTTGAAATTAGAACGAATCTTCAACAATTGCTATACAAAGACGTATTTCGCGTTCTAATACCACGATCATAAGAACGACATTTCCTTGGATGTTTGAGAAAACTTAATTTACACATACATCTGAATTGTAATTGAAATAATGTATATTAAAACGTATTTTATTATACCTACGTAAGGGTACAGACATTATACATAATCAAAATTCTTCGGTTCAATGTCGGAATGGCGAATAAACTAAATTAATAACCCTTATCATGTGTTAACGTGACCGCACTCGCTAGCGACGGCGTAAACGATTTGTATGGAGAATAGTACAGCGCGCCTAACGGATACCTTGTAGAACTACAATTCTCCATACAAACCTTTTGTTAGGTACGCGATCGCTAGCGAGTACTCTCACTGTAAAGTCATGGTAAGGGCACTGATTCTATGTAGTTATATTGTGCTTATCGAAGTTCGTAATTAAATATCATTGACGTATTAATAATACCTCAATGTTAAATATGAAAGGAAACAATAAATTACGACTGCTCGGCGGTATAATATATGTAGGTACATTATACACGTGCGTGGATTGTTTTATCGGAGCTCATGAGAAAAACGCGACAATGGAACAAAAGATCAATACAATTGTTATGTTCAGTTTATACTCACTTTATAAGCGATTGTATCAAAATGAATTAAATACATTGTAATAATCAGAATTTGTAAAATGCGAGCAGAATTCACTGAAGTACTGCTCGTCACTGGTTGTCAGACGTAATTTCAATCGCTTTTGCTCGCATTTTACGATTCTTGTTAATAATACATGTTTTTTTCCGTGTACCCTTTCTCTATACAATTGTTATTGCTGTAATAAATCGGTATTGCGACATATGTGTACTGTAGTTAACCTTTTGACCGCCTGTCGTTATACCACGACATCGGAAAATTGCCACTCACGCTAACCGCGCCAACGTCGTCTAGTGACGTCCAAAATTCAATCAAAAACTTTGTAGCTCAAACAGCTACAAGTGATTTCAATTCTTGTTGATTTTGGAGCACTCCTTTATATTTTTGCTGTGGCGGCAGTGGCACGGTGAGTGGCTACACCGCTTGGCGTGAAAAAGGTTAACTCGGACGAATAGATTCATATTTTAAAATAAATGTTTTGTTTCGGAAAGTAAAAGCCCTTTAATGAAGAAAACTTTTTTACCTATCTATAGGAAATACATGGCAAAACATTTTGCCCTCAGCAGAGCTACAGTACTTTTAACTCACGAGCGCGGGTGAGGCATGTTTGTGTGAGTAATGTACATGCACATTGGCTCTGTGTGGGTGAGCCGGAACTGTACGCTCCCGAGCTCACCCTCACAGAGCCAATGTGCATGTAGGTACATCTACTCACACAAACATGGCTCACCCGCGCTCGTGAGATAAAAGTACTATAGCATATCTTGCCGCGATTTCGCATGTCGCGCGACTCAGCATCAGCGGTCTTGCTCGCTCGGTATTGAAAGGAAAGTGACAGGTAGTATTCGTCGCGTGAGAAAGTGTTGCGTGTCACACACTTGGTCCACTCGTTTTTGTTTCATCCGTGGTGGCTTGGTGATCCATCCAGTCCAATCCATGCCTTGTGTAAATTTTGAGCTACCCGTGACAGTTCATCATCATCATCATCATATCAGCCTATAGACGTCAACTGCTGGACAAAGGCCTCCCCCAAAGTTCTCCACAACGATCGATCTTGCGCCGCCCTCATCCAATTTCTACCCGCGATCTTAACCAGGTCGTCGGTCCACCTTGTTGGAGGCCTTCCAACGCTGCGTCTTCCGGTCCGCGGTCGCCACTCAAAAACCTTTCTGCCCCAACGGCCATCAACGGCCCGTGACATTTTTAAATAAATAAATATTAAGGGACAATCTTACACAAATCGACATAGTCCCAAACTAAGCAAAGCTTGTACTATGGGTACTAGACGACGATATACATAATATATAAATACATTATATAGATAACATCCATGACCCAAGGACAAATATTCGAGTTAATTTATTAATGTAATACTTAAAGAAGAAATTTTCCTTGAATTTCAGGACATATTAGACAAGACATCGTTGTATTCAATCCAACCAACGCCGAACAGAAATTAAATAAATATGTGAAAAGTTCCTTTAATTTCACGTAAAAGTTAGTGTAAACGCTGAAGTCTAAAATTGGTTCCCCAGAATCGGTTATACTGGGAATGCTTTTATGATTATTGCTTTTTTAAGAGCCCCAGTCTGGGACGATGGCATGCGTACTACCTACCTGAAGAATTCCATTCCGTCTGCGTTACTTTGTAGGTATTCCTTTTTAACAGTCTTCAAAAAACAAGACGTTCTTAAATCGATGTGTTTTTTGTTGGCATTTATGAATCAATTTGTTTATTTTAAAGGTGAAACCCCCGAATGTTTCCATTCTTATCAGAATTGATCTGTAAAGATGGATCCCATGAAGAATCACTTTCAAATCGTGAATTATCTACCAACCATCTCATAGACTAAATCAAGAGCATGTCGTCAAACGTATCTATTATTTCCATACCACCTAATAATGGCATCGTGACATCCATAAGGTAAATGGGTTATATTATAATTTACCTTGCCTATTTGAAATTGTTTAAGAAACCTCTATAATAGCTCTTACAAAATAAGTATAAGCCAATCTACACCGAGCTTGTATATAAGCCAATTTTACACCAAGCTTGGCAAGCTTGAAGAATTGGCTTATACTTACTTATTTTTTAAGTTATGGCACATCTGGTATAACTGTGACACCCGACTCTTTGTCGCGCGACATATAGTACCTACCTGTCGCTTTCCTTTTAATATCGTGCGGGCGAGACAGATGATGCTAAGATGCCCGACAAGCGAAGTCGCAAGATATGCTAGCTGCAGGTATATTTTGACGCCATGCTACTGCCACTGGGAAAAAGATTACAAGTATTATTATCGTTTTTCCCTGAAATGTAGCATTCTAGTCGAACAATTGGGTGGCAGTGGCATGGCATCCACATATATACCTTCTCCAGCGAAAGCTAAAGGTACTTATATATAAGAGAAATAGTTTGTTTCCTCGATCAAACGTCATATTTAAACAGCTGCGCCCAGCACTCGAGATTTTTAACATTAACTTTAAATATTTGTTTACGTTTTATAGGCTTGGCCCTTTTTTATCCTCGATTCTCATCGGTGTCTGATAAAATAAGCTTTATATCTCGAATTCGGAATTTTAAGTGTCACAGGATAAATATATACGGAAAAAAACATACCTAGATGAATTTTTGAGGCCTTTTATTATGGAGTGCCCAGTCCCGGCTTGTTTGAGACGGCCTTGGTGATGAGATGATGATTTTTATAAAAAAAAATACTGATATCCAGGACCTCTAGCACAACTGCGACACGCGACTCTTTCTCGCGCCAGAAATGTTACCTATCTCTTTCTTTACAGTACTGTGAGAGAGTGACGATAAGGGTATCAGCTTTATTCGTCCCATTCGCTTTTCGTTCAATTCTTATTTCGTCTCATTCTGCATTCGTCACTCATTCTTTATTCGTCGTGTTCGCCATCTATTCCTATCTTCCTAAGTCCAATTCTATAACTTGTCTCATTCTTAATAAGTTTTATTCGTTATTCGTCACATTCTTCTTTGGACTCATTCTTCATTCCTCCCTTTCGAATTTAGTCTCATTTACTTATTTGCCTCATTTATTTCGATATTGCTGCTGGTCACATTCGTTATTAGTCTCTTTCGTTTTGAGTCTATTTCGAAGTTCGATATATTCATTATTAGTCTCAGTAGTTATTTGTAATTGTAACTATCTTTTCATGTCAATCTTAAATTATCAATATTTGGGCGACTGATTTTTGCTAGGTTATGAAACCTATTTAGATCAACCCAAAATATAAAACTACGTCTAAATATCAAATTTCATGTACAGTCCGACCAAAAAGAGTAGAAATTAATTGTAGTGTCGTCCCTGTTTTTTAGATTGATTAGAAAGGGACGACACTACAGTATTGCAACTATGTCTCTAAAAATGAGACATTACATGTTTCATAAATATATGGATGCAGTACGGTATTTTCATCTTGACAAATAAAATAATGTTTGTTGTGCATACAATTACCTAGCTGTCTCAAAAACTTAAGGTAAACCTAACTTTACACACCACCAAGAAACGTCGCTTCATAAATAGGCATTCAAAAGTAGGTAAGTAATCATAGGTCAAAATCATAAAGTTTAATTTGTTCAACTATGAATAACCGATCCAGACAAAAGAAATATGAATAGCGAATAAAACGTGTATCTAGTGAGACGAGTAGCGAACGTACCCCAAAAAGAACGAGACGATTTGCCAGTAACGCCAAAATAAGAGAGAGACCAATAACGAATGTGACTAAAGATAAAGTGTGAATGAGACTAAATTCGAAAGGGAGGAATGAAGAATGAGTCCAAAGAAGAATGTGACGAATAACGAATAAAACTTATTAAGAATGAGACAAGTTATAGAATTGGACTTAGGAAGATAGGAATAGATGGCGAACACGACGAATAAAGAATGAGTGACGAATGCAGAATGAGACGAAATAAGAATTGAACGAAAAGCGAATGGGACGAATAAAGCTGATACCACGATAAGCTATAAGTATCGCGTGACTAGAGTCGCGAAGCATAGTTGTGCCAGACGGGCTGAAAACTGTGAACGGTATCTTATTGATACAGAGCTTAAATATAAATATCTATAGGTATTATCTTTGCAGAGAAAATATGGCACTCATATCAATTATTGATCGACTTTGATTGGTCGACGCTTTAGCTGCAATAGAAGCTATCCGGGTACGTATTACAATCCCGAAACTTTATAATACCTACAGTTGAAATACCGATGGTCAAAATACCGAAAATCAAAATACCGAAAGTACGAAAAGCCGATATTCGATATACCGATGCTCAAAAGACCTATTTTGAAAAGATCGAAAGTTCAAAATCTCGAATTTTATAATACCCAAAGTTTAAAATCTCGACATTTTATAATCCCGAAAGTTTTGATTCTCGAAATTTTATAATCCCGAAAGTCAACCATTGTCAGTAAAATGACAATGAAAAAATATTTTTTTTCTTTTAAGAATATGATCATAACTACAACAAAAGGAGCGTTTTTAGGGATATAAAAAAAAACTAACCTAACCTAACCCGGCCGAGTCGGATCTGCTCTGAAAGGTGAATCATTTAAAGTTTGAGAATAGTTTGAGGTGAATCAATCACCTTTCAGAGCAGATCCGACTCGGCCGGGTTAGGTTAGGTTAGTTTTTTTTCATATCCCTAAAAAACGCTCCTTTTGTTGTACTATTTTATTCGTTCGGCATTTGAACTGTAGGAATTCTAGCTGTCGGGATTTCAGTCTTCGGGATTACAGTCTTCGGGATTTCATCCTTTCGGTCAAATAAAGATTCGACATTTTAATTTTCGGCCTTCCATCCATAGGTCTTATGAAATTCGGTATTTTGAACTTCGGCATTGTAATACGTACCCAAGCTATTCATCGATGTCGACCAACTGTTCTTTGCTGCAATTTGTGGCCGGAAACTATGGCCGTCTTTCTCTGACACCCTAAGCTAGAGCAAGATGCAAATAATGGGCGGGCCACAAATTGCAGCAAAACGTGGCCCGTTTAGAAGCCCCTGAAAACTAACAAAAAAGCATAATTTCTGGTAGTTTCTCTAACAGGTAATTTGAAATCATTACTGAGTTCTATACTATTTCCTACTTAGCATCAGCATCAAAGACTACTGCTCGTTTACATTTTTAGAAATGTAACGTGAATATAAATCAAAAGTTAATAGGTCGTTAAATTTAATTTGGCCGTCAGGGATATTCCGAAGTATATTGATGAACCAGCTCAGCTATAAATCTTAAACTGAACCAAGGTAGGCAAATATAAAGTACTTACGCATGTAATTAACGCATTCATAAATTTCTTGGCATAAGTTCCATTTTTTTAGGAATATAAATTATTTCAAGATATTTGTGAATACGTTAATTACGTACATGTGAGTGCAGCTGATGGACTCATGGCTGTGAAGCTGACCACCCCAAATCGTAGTACTCAAATGGACTCAAATGTTGAACAAACATAATTTTTCTAAATATCATATCATGATCACAAAATATGTCATATTTTCATTTTATTCCAGATAATATAGGTTATAGTCTTGTAAGAAAGCAACAAATGACGTCGAAATGTGCACATAGTTTGCCATTTATGCTACATGCTTTAATTCATCTACCTACTAATATTACAAATGTTCGAAATTATAAGCGAATATACAAAGTGTTGATGTTTGGATAGGCTACTGATAAATTAAGTCAGGACATGGTTACATAAGTTACTCAATTTCTGGTTCGGCGCTCGAAGGCTATAGGTACGACTTACTCGTATTAGAAAGAATGAATGAATCGAGAAAGCGGTTCGGAATCAAAGGCACGCTTTCGTGAGCAACATTATGGCTGCCCTTATAAATGGGTAATCACGTAACCACTCGTAATACAGGAGGTTGTAATAGTTTGAATAACAGGGCACTATGCCCTGCAAATGAAATGCTTTAAGTTCCAGTGAAACCTGTAGGTATTTAAGACTTTTTAAACTGACGCTACAAGGGGCGGCCCTTCGTGATAGTTGGTCGTAACACTGAAAAATTATACCTAAGTATACGTTTCAATATCTAAACGACGTTTATTACACAGTGTTGTATCGTCTTAAAAACTATTCTAACTTGTTAGTAAGAGACTTTTAACTTAAAAAATACGACTGTATTCGAATGAAACAATCTACAACTCTTCTAGTCTTCACAAGCTCTTTTAAAACGTATACGTAGTTTCTAAATTGGATTTTATTTCCTCTAAGCAGGGCTCCTTATCTGTGTTGTATTTTCCGCGAGATGAGAGTCGCCTGGGTTACTATTCTGTATGGTTGGTATTGGAACTCGGCCAATGAACTTGGGTTCGTAACGCGTTGTTTTTGTTATTAATCAGGGAAGTTTATCAAGGTTGACAAGTGACAGAATGATTTTGTAATTGATATGTTTTAGTTATTATGTTACAAGAATATTTTTTTATTGATACTCTAATATGTATGTGATATATATATATATATATATATCTAGTAGATTAAAAAAGTTTTAGACGCCTTCATAACATACGGAGAGTTTTAGATATGAGTAGCATTTTATTTTTAACTCACCCTCGCTTGAATCCGAAATTGGCAAACGATCTTCATCAGCAATTCGCCTGACTCGCCCCAGACAAATAATTAAACTACGCTAGTATTAAGATTATACAAATCCCGGCAAAATGGTTATTGAGTGTTGTTTGTTTGTTGCAGTGAGTTGAAGAAGCTCTCAGAGGAGAGTCTCACTCGGCAGCCGGAGGAGGTGTTCGACATCATCTGCAAGCTCGGAGAAGGTTCCTATGGCAGCGTCTATAAGGTGAACCATATATTTCCTTCTCAATCTCATCTTGAATGTGACACCTAAACTCAATGCTAGCTACGCTAGTCTTTATGCCAGTCAAGGAACAAATTTACTTTACACATTTATTTATTTATTCAAATTAATTACACAGTATTACAGTATAAACCAAGGCACTGTGAACTACAAAATTACATTTTAGAAAAGCTTAAATCTAGTTTGATGTAGGCGACGTAAAAATGCTGATGGAGTTGATACGATATGGAGGATAAGACTCTGTTTTCGGCAATACCGTCTCATCCCGTGCAACATGCACTTGAACATCACATAAACATATCCTTTAAGAACTTGTTCACTCCCATATTTAAGAATTCTATACTGAAGTCCTCTGAGGAACTTCATCAGAGAACAGATGCCTGAAGCTTTCTTGCTGAAGTAATGATATGCGTGACTTATGCAAACGTGTTTGTATTTATTCTAGGCCCTCCACAAAGAAAGCGGGCAGGTGCTGGCCATCAAGCAGGTCCCGGTAGACACGGATCTCCAAGAAATCATCAAGGAGATCAGCATCATGCAGCAGTGCGATAGCCCCTACGTCGTCAAATACTATGGCAGCTATTTCAAGAATACTGACCTCTGGGTGAGCATCATGTCACTGATATAATGCTCCCAAATAGCATCAGAGCATCACTCGTCGTTGCTGCACTGTGTTGAATATTGGAGGATACAGTATTTGTTGATGCGTGACTAAAAAGTCTCATGTAATAATTGTGTAGTAGACTTTTTTGGATTGTTTTTAATAAAATACTAGGTTTGTTTGTAAACGGCGGATAAAACCTATAGAACATGTTTATGTTAAACAGCAGTTGTTATTGGTACACCAGATAGGTCTTTCTATCTGCGTAAAAACATGTTTCAACACCAAAGTACAAGCCAATCCGACCACTGAAAACGGATGAAAATAGACTCACCTACCATTAACCTAAAATTCTTTGAATTTCAGATCGTAATGGAATACTGCGGCGCAGGGTCCGTCTCCGACATCATGAGGCTCCGCAAGAAGACCCTCTCTGAGGATGAAATAGCGACCATACTGTGTGACACGCTCAAGGGGCTCGAGTACCTGCACCGGCGGCGCAAGATCCACAGGGACATCAAAGCGGGGAACATCTTACTGAATACCGAGGGTCATGCTAAACTGGCTGACTTCGGGGTCGCTGGACAGCTTACTGTGAGTATTTGTTTTCTTTCCCAAGTAGATTCCGAGTGTAGATTCATCCAGCCAAGAGTACCTCCTCCTCGGATGACATAGCGACCATATTATATGACATGTTCAAGCGGTTCAAGTACCTGCACAACTAACTGTTCAGTCCTGTAAGACTTGTTAATGCACACAAGATTCACCGCGACATTAAAGTTACCGACCCTTGTGTTTTCGACAGCCAAAGAGAAGAAAGCAGCAAAAAAAAACGATGTATATCTAAAGGTGATAGGATTCTAGGTTAACGAACAGGTCATCGTATCGTATCGTAACATTTTGTAATTATCCTCTCCTTATGACGGTTTTACAATCTCCACAACACATTTTAAGTGATGTTAACGCGTACAACACCTCGAAGCTTGTTACTTCTGGTCTACCTTTGGTAATTCGTCACCTCTTCAGCTCAGCGCACCCAAAGCGTCAGGTTTAGCGGTGAAAACTAATCTTCCAAAATATTTTCCAGGACACAATGGCGAAACGCAACACCGTGATCGGAACTCCGTTCTGGATGGCGCCGGAAGTGATCCAGGAGATCGGCTACGACTGCGTGGCGGACATCTGGTCGCTCGGCATCAC
This sequence comes from Apotomis turbidana, assembly GCA_905147355.2. Classification (NCBI taxonomy): domain Eukaryota; kingdom Metazoa; phylum Arthropoda; class Insecta; order Lepidoptera; family Tortricidae; genus Apotomis; species Apotomis turbidana. Next base: position 1,219,931 of record LR990283.1, read on the forward strand.
GGCGCTGGAGATGGCGGAGGGCAAGCCGCCCTACGGCGACATCCACCCCATGCGCGCCATCTTCATGATCCCCACCAAGCCGCCGCCCTCCTTCAGGTGAGCCGTGTGCCGCCCTCCTCGCGCGCGCTGTAGGGGCCCGCCCAGACCGGTAGCTCCACGCTTCTCTCGCCACTGCTCTTTAGTAGCAGTACCACCCTTGGTACTGCTACTAAAGAGCACCCTTTCTAGGAGCTGCCCTTGCGGACATACTCATGTGCCACCTTTCCAAGCGACCAACCTAACGTTGCAGCATGCTCTAATGCAGTGTTTTCAAACTGTGGGTCGCGACCCCCAGGGGGGTCACGGCATATATCCAGGGGGGTCGCGAGGATCAGCATCGAAAACATCTCGTGACTACAAAGAATGCAGATTGTATCAAGCGTAGTACATTTTAATACAACATTACATGTTCATTTATTTATTTTACGATTTTAATATGTAATTTTTTATCCAGTTCTGAATTCCTGATACAGGTATATTGCGTTCCAAAACGTATAATTGCATGACTGATAGTTGGGTTATAAGTTGAATGGTACAACCTGGATTTAAGGGGGTCGCAAAGGGATTTTGATGGTCATTAAGGGCCGCGATACCAAAAAGTTTGAAAAACACTGCTAATGATTAGACTCTTTGAATTACGCGAATCTCCCATTATTCCGAAACTATTAGGCCCAAATTGTGTGTTCTCGTTACACCATTTATATTTGCTTCTCCCACCACCATTCACTATACAGGGTGTCCCTAAAACCAACGCCGAAATGAAGAGGGGTGATAGAACAGCTCATAAGCAACCATATTAAGTTAATTTGACCTTAATAAAAAGTTCATGGTTTTCGAGATATTTGCATTTAAAAAAAACTCGTGACTTTTGATGCCCTGCGTCAGTATGTCGATTGCCACCACTGCAAATTTAGGTATTTTTTAAATCTGTTTTTTGCAGGATGTTACTAAAAACATATCCTATCGAATGTAATTTCAATTTATTACATATCATGATGCTTTGTCGGTAAAAATAATAAAAAAAAACGAATTATAGCAATTTATTAAATTTAGCCAGCGGTTTTGATCGAGTTTCATTTAAAAAAAGTATAGTAAACTAACATGGCACACAACATAAAAAGATAGTAAATTTATTGTAGTTTTCAAAAAGGTACAGCATTTTCTAATTTACGCAGCAGTTTACGAGATATTGATATTTTACGGTACTCCCCTACTTGACCTAATAACGCAAGTGCTAATATTATTACACCTATCAACGTTAGCTCTAATTTTCATTAGCCCTAATGTCATTTTACCTAATTTTTATACCCTAATTAGTTGTTAGACCTAATAATCCAATACTCTAATAATGATTTGTACTAATCGTCAACAATACTAATATGAAATAATCTAATAATTACCACACCTAATGATTATCAGACCTAATCATTACTGACACTAAATGTCAAGAGTACTAAAGATTATTAAACCTATTTTTACGTTAAAACAGAAAATACGGATTTGGATAAATATCGAATTGGCTGAACACCGAAAACTGTAGGTTAGGTTAGGTTTCTATTGTGACAATGTATAGCGGAGCGAGCGAAGCGAGCGGAGCGTCAAAAGATTCCCATGTACTCAGACTCAGGATGTACATGTACATCCTGAGTCTATGGCAATTCCGACTCCACGT